>CAOKZL010000175.1:0-600000 GCA_948472985.1 Iguana delicatissima
TGACACTGCTATCTAAAATCTTCCTTCTTAGACTTATTGTATTACTGGAGCTCAAATATAAAATATACCAAAATACATGTGTAAGCATATCTAAAATGTGTCACACTTGCAAGCTAATGCATATATGTTAATAATACTGCAGAAACTAAAATATATTTTATTTCTCTCAAGCATAAAAACCTTCCATGGTATGGCTTAATCAAAACTTTAACAATAGCCAGTACATGAACAACAATTACTAATTATATATAGACAGAAGGGTTGGAAAAACGTGCACAAAACCAATACCAAGAACACAGCCTCCAGCATTTCACAGACGAAAACTGGAAATATGTGTGGCCAAGCAACATTAGAGTGTAGTCAAGATGGCAAAAGGAATGACTGAGGAAGTACAAGATAAGAGAGCTCATAGCAGTTTGTTTTTGTCTGTGCCTACTGAGAAGGGCAAGATGCCACCTGCAACTCTCTTTCCTGCTGAATCGAGCACAGACTGTTTTTGCAGTTTGGCCTCAGTCTGCAGCAACTGAAGTAATTTAAATAAGAAGGGGGAAAGTGGAAGGAGGAGAGAGAAACTTGGCTTTTTTAAAAAAGGCAGCTGAAAAATTAGAATTAATCCAGACTGTTCCTGTCAAACTGGGACAGTTGGAACATATCTCTAATCTTTCAACCATGCAGTCTGACAACTAGCGAATGTGAAACAGAGATTTAACCGGAAAGTTAAAACAAAATATGAGACATTTCAGCAATATATGCCATACTTGGTAACCTCTCACGTGGTTTATGGCAGGGTGTGAACAGATGTTAGACAGTAAGTTCCATCAGCCAATTGTGAAGAGTGATGGGGGTTGAAGTTCAGTGATATCTGTGGGGGTGGTCAGTTCTGGCCTCTGGATTAGAGCAATGCATTATAGTAGGGGCTGCCAATAGAAAGGGTCTGGAAGCTTCAGCTGGTCCAAGTAGGACAGCAAGATTGCTTACAGAGATTGATTGATGAAGTCACATTTTGGATGTGCTTTGTGATCTGCAGTTTCAGTCCATCTCAGACCCAGTTCAAGGTGCTTGAATTAACCTTTAAAAGCTATCAAAGGCTTGGGGCCTGGCTACCTGTAGAATTATCCTCTGCCCTATATCTTTTTTCTGACCCTTAAGATTTTTCTGGACCTCTCCTTATGTTTGCCACTGCCAAATGAATGGCTGCTAAAGAAAAGGACTTTTAAGAGGTCACATCCAAGTTGTGGTATTCATTTTTTATTTTATTACAATTTTTCTACAGTAAGGCAGGAATGGGAAAGGTGTGATCTGCAATACACAGGGGAATTTGGAGGATCTCTAACTCCTTGTAGGCCTCAGATCCTCCAATTTTAAAAACCAGAGAAAAAAAGTCCAAAAGCTATAAAAATATCACCTTATTGAAAGAATGAAAACCCCTCTAAAAACTTCAAGATTTCCTTTATTTTAAATTTTTGAACATACAATATTATAACACATTATGTATCACACATTACAATATTTTTTCTATAATTGTACCAGCCCCCTCTCCCATCCTCCCTCAATCCCCATCGATGACTTTAAAGAGAAATTTTAGTAACCATTCCATAGAAGGATATACTTCTTTGTATCCCTTTTCCCCTTTAAACTTTTCAATCCAGAGGCCCCAATTATCCCACCAATTTGTTTATTTGCCTATTATATTTCCCTTTACTTTTCGTTAAAAAAATTGAATAAGAGAGATTCTGCTATATAATGTGTCCATTTTTTAATCCCAACATTGTTTCATTTTTTACCACAATGCTCTTACCACGTGTACTGCTTTTAACAAATTTTTTATTATATATCATAGTCTTCTGATTTACTCAATCCCAACTTTCTTAGATTCAAAGTTAAGCAGATCTCTTCATTAAATTGGAGGCTTCTCCCCACTGTTTTATTTATCTCTTTGATAATTTCTGATCAAAAATTTTGTACGTGATAACACTCCCACCACATATGAACATATGTTCCTTTTTGTCCACATCTGTGCCAGCAATTTGATGAAAGATTTCTGTTTATCATTGCGATCTGATGTGGGGCATTGTACTACTTACTAATTAACTTTAGTTGTTGTTTGCTAACCTTTATATTTTTAACTTTGTTTATCTGGGAGATCCAAAGTGTTATTTCTGAAACCTCTCTAAAAACTTGCCCTAAATTGACTAAATCCCAGAAGTAAAGACTGAAAGTAGATTTTCATCTCTCCAAGTGTTCTGATCTGATAGGAAGTCTGTCACCCCACTTTTTCATCTGGTTTTAAAATGTTCCAGCTTTGTTGTCCTCCTCTCACTTTCCCCCTTTGTCCTCAGCTGACTTCAGTTGCTGCAAACTGAATTCAAAGTGCAAAACTGGTTTCCAGTCAATTAACTCAGCAGTGCGGAGAGGAAGGGGTGGAATCTTGCACTTCCCATTAGGCTCAGCCAAAAGC
The DNA here is from genome assembly GCA_948472985.1 of Iguana delicatissima. NCBI lineage: Eukaryota > Metazoa > Chordata > Lepidosauria > Squamata > Iguanidae > Iguana > Iguana delicatissima. Next base: position 2,459 of record CAOKZL010000175.1, read on the forward strand.
AAACTGCTGCAGCTTCTATTAGCTTCCATATGTTTGCTCACTGATAACTTTTGCCATCTTGACCACACTCTGATGTTGCTTGGTTATGTGTGTCCTGGTTTTCATTTGTGAAATACTGGAGGATACAGATGGCATTTCTGGGAGCTATTTTTGGTTGATTTTTGGTTGAAAATATGGCAGTCTGTACCACCAGAAATGTTGTTCTCAGACATACAGCAGCAACCCATCTCTGTTCTAAGGTTTTAAAGTTTATTTTGTGAACTAGTCATAGAGTGTTGGTTATTGGACAATATGTAAATGCAATTAAATAAGAAAATAGAAGTTTGAAGCTTCCATTTGATTGAAATATCAGTAATGTCTTTAGAACATTTCAGTAAAGGATAAATGTTTTCTAAGTGTTGTAGTAGCTTGAGGTTCAGAGGAAGGCAATGACAAACCTCTTCTGAATCAATCTCACCAAGGAATGCCCTATGATAGGGTAAGAGCTGGCACATAAGAACAACACAACTTTCTAGTAGCTGGGAGCCCATATTAATTCTTCCTATTCACATTTCATTGGTCAACATTATATGTCAAACATTGGCTCATTCTTCTTTCAAAGTGTTTTCTATTTCGCCATTTTTTTGTCAAAAGTATTCTATTCATTGTCAACCTATATGCCACAGGCTGTACATTTTTATGCATGTCTACTTAGGAGCTAGTCCTACAAGATTCAGCTTCAATGAGACTTATTTCCAGGTAAATATATAGAGCTTTCAGAATAAATATGTCTGTTTCTTTACACGGTCCTATAAGAGGACAGTGCTATGCCTTTTTTTTGTAAGTTAAGTCATCCTGTTTTTTCAGTACGACTTAATCCTTAAGTCATGTGTTAAGAATTGAAGCCTGAATTATTCAGAAGACAAATGTATGGAGTAAATGAGAATGCTGTTCCTATCATCTCTTTAATGAATAGGAAAATCATTTCCCAGATCTACTATACATATTGCCATAACACCTTATATACATAAAATCTGCATTCAATCTGGTACACCTTCAGCAGTTTCCTGTTACATATACAAATATTTTGTTAACCTTGTTAGAATTTAATACCATGGAGGATGATCTTATAAAACTTTTCTGTGATAGCTGTATTAAATGAACAGGCTGATCTGTTCTATAAATGTAATTCCATTAATCTTCTGGAATATGTACTGGGAAGATTTCTTACCATTTCCTCTTATATTTCTTCATGTAGGATAAATTTCTAGTTTGTTTTAAAATGTGCTCTTTTAAGGTCAGAGTTAAGGCTATCAGGATATTACAAGTTCCACAAAGCAAGGAAACTGGAAGCTAAGGTTGATACCTTCACAGCTGTGTCCTATGATCAGGAATAAAGTTGTGAAACATCACAAACTGCTTGCAGTTTATCTTGCAAAAACCCACACTTTGCCTTGTTCTTGTTCTGGATGAGGTAGATGGAATGCATCTGAGGATACCTCAAAGATGCAAATTGTTATCCTCATTCTATCTTGCTTTATGAAGCATCTGGATTTTTCCTATACTGTTAGAAGAATCCTCCTGTGTATTGACCTCTGCCTATTTGTTGCATTCATTCTGAATTCACAGCCCCTCTTCTCCAATATGTCTGAATAATTTTTTTTTCACTAGAGTTTTACAGAAATATATGATGCATTTATCTGGAAACTGGAATAAGAGAGGTAAATGTGTCGATTTTCAGGACTTTAAGATTACTGTACCTGTGGAAAGTTCTTCTGGATTAATTTGAAAAATTCTGAAAGCAGTTTTTAGAAGCAATACAGTTCTAAGGCTCATATACAGAACACTTTTGTCATAACTTCCATTATCTGAAAGGTCACTCCCATGCCCCTTTAATTACGATATTATATATTAAAGAAATTGTGGTGGGGCATTTTTTGAGGAAAATGTCATTTTGATCCATCTGAGGTGGGCACATATTGAACATATCTTATCTCTCTTAGAAGCTGGTGACTCTTCAGCTCCAGATGGTACTGCATGAAGCATTTTCTGGGCCCCTTTCAATCTGGCTTCAAGCTTGGCCATGGAACAAAAACTGCCATGGTCAAACCAATTGTTTCTTAACATTGGCAGAAAGTAGACAGCAGAAAGAGAAAATACCACATGGAAATCTTCCTGGGACTGCTGCTGCTCATCATCATCATCATCATCATCCACAGCCATACTAATAATAATTGTATAGGCATACACCGTAGTCAACAAAGCCTCTGACAGTGAAATTCCATTTTGCTATTATTTTTATTTATTTATGGTGATCCTATGGCAAACCTTTCATGGTATTTTCTTTGTTGGGGAACTGGGAGATTTTTAGTAATAAATCTCCCAATCAGCAGAGTATTTTGTAATGTACAGGCAGAAATTGAACAAATTATCAGTCCCACTTCATCATCTCCACCCCAGACACATTTCATCTAGCTCAAAATAAACACAAACAGTTTGGTTAAACATACGAAAAGTTTACTCACAAAATCTTGTGCATAGTCTACACAGATTCAATTCTTGAAGAAAGATAAGAGGAAAACAAGCACTCACATGCTTGCTGAAAATAATCCCTGTTAGGAGATCTCAGAGCATGCTTTCAGGACAAAAGGTGAAGACAAAAGAGGAAGGGGAAGAGAACATGCAAGGGGAAATGGGTGTTGACCAAACAACAGGAAGTTTACTCTAGACAGTCCCCTCTATGCCTACAATACACATGCAAACTAACTAGCCAGTTAATTAAGCATGCAAAGGTTGCTACTCCCAATATTCTTGGTAAGAGGGTTTGATATTGCCTTTCCCTGAGGCAATGACAATGTGACTTGCCCAGTGGGTTTCCAATGACTGAGTGGAGATTCAGGCCTTTTCTGCACTTTGTTTTTGCAACGAGGCAGAGCGTCCTCCAGTGAGGACATTTGCACTTGGGGGCGGACTGGGTCCGGACTACTTTCTGTAGTTCTGGACTTCAGCCCGCTCCAGAACAACCAGAAGTGGTCACTTGCTGTGCTATTGAAAGACCGCTTAAAACAGGTCTTTCAACAGTGTGGCATGCCCCACTCTGTGGCTGCGCTCTGGTGTAGATTTGCAGGCTCGCACCAGCGCAAGCCTGCAGATCTTCTGGGGGCGGGCTTTAGGCTGGCGAGCTTCACCGGTTGCTGGAGAGCCTCCACCAACCGGATGCTGACATTTTCATCCCAGAACAGTGTGTAGCGCGGCCATGCACTACTCCGGATCAGCCTGGATCCTCCGAGGGAGCACGCCAGTCCAGTAAGTAACAGAACAGGGCGTTTTCTTTGCCAAATGCAAAAAAGCCCTCACTCTCCTTTCTCAGAGTTCTAGTCTAAGAGCATTTCCACCCCACACTGTAATAATGCTATTATTCCACTTTCTTTTTTTTTAATTTTTTATAATATTTTTTATTTAATACAATACAATCTTACAATAACAAAACAAAACAGTACAAAATCATTCACCACTACATAACTTAAGAACACAAAACAAAACAAAAAGCAGAAAAAACAACCCACTACCCATCAACATTAACTTATTTACCCTTCAACTAACCACCAACGCATAACAAATAATAATCCTGATGTGAGAGGTGGTGATATCTTAAAAGTTTAAATCTTAATCCACCATTTTTCTCATAGATATCTACATATTAATTACTAATGATATAGCTGATTAAATAGTCGATTCTTACTAATACAAATAAATCATTAATCAAGAGAAAAAAAAGTATCATCGAACATATCACCATCTCTCCCTCCCCCATTAATACCCTCCCACTAAAACTCCTTATGCACATGCTTTCTTATCTGTAATTTCCTTCTAATTCTCACATATCCTTCAATATCTTGTAATATAAAGCTTATGATATTCTATCAATATATCAGCATATAGTCAACACACTTATTATTATTTTTGAAAATATATGTCAAATAAATAAATAAATTATGACAAATCGTAAATTAACTTCCTTCCTTTCCCCTCATTATATTCCCTATTAAACTGATAACTTAAAAACACACACGTCCTGAACACTAATTTATGTGGTTCTTCAGTTTTAAAAAGGGAAATTTATGGTGTCCTTACCCCAATATTTTTTCCGTAGAGGAGACAATATCTTCCACTCATCACTAATCTCCTTTTTCCTCCTGTCTTCTAAGGACCCTATTACTATATCAGCTTCCACTATATCCAACAATTTTAGCAACCAATCTTCAATTCTTGGAAACCCATTATGTTTCCAAACCTGTGCATAGCATAGCCTCGCAGCGGTTATCATATATAAAAATATTTTCTTTTTTGAGTTATTCATATGAAAATTTTTTATCATATTAAGAAGATATATTTTTGGAGATGGGCAAAATTTAATTTTAAATACGTCTTGTACTTTGTTATGTATTTCCATCCAAAAGTTTTTTGCTACTTCACAATGCCACCACATATGATATAATGTACCCTTCTTTCCACATTTCCAACAAAGATCACTCACATTTTTTTGCATCTTTGAAATTTGAGCCTGAGTAATATACCACCTATGAAGCATTTTAACATAATTTTCCTTCAGGTTTGTTGGTTTCAACAACCTCCAAGTATTTGTCCATGATCTTTCCCACTCTTCTAAAGTGATTACTTGGCTCATGTCCTATGCCCATTTTATCATTGCATCCTTAATAAACTCCATCTCATTTAATAATCTCAAAAGAATGCTATATATTAAACTTACCTTATGTTTTAAATCAGGTTTTAAAATATTATCAAAATCTCTTTCTCTAATTTCAAAACCTTCAGCTTCTCTATCCTTTTTATATTTTTCCTTTAATTGCAAAAATAATAACCAATGTGTCTGCCAACCCTGGGAATATAGTTCTTCTTTTGATTTAAAGGTAATATTTTCGCCATTCACATTTAGTAAATCTTTATATATGATCCAAGTATTTAATTTAGGGATGTCTGTTTTATAAAAAGCCTCGTGAGACGAGACCCACAGTGGAATTTTTAAATATAAAATTCTTTTATATCTTAGCTACACTGTAATTAGGGATCTTCTTAAAAGATGAGCCTTAAATTCTTTATCTATAGAGGCCTTGCCATACCATAGGTAGGCATGCCATCCAAAATATAATTCCCCACCCTCCAAAGTTAATAATCTGCTGTTTCTTAAAGTAATCCACTCAGATATCCTCTCTAAACAATTTGAGTAATAATATAATTTTAAATTTGGCAGTCCTAATCCACCTCTCTCTTTACTATCTTCTAAGATCTTATATTTTATCCTGGGCCGCTTCCATATAAATTGTCGGAGTTGTCGATTCCATTCCTCAAAAGGTTTTTCATTCAAAATTATTGGGAGATTTTGAAACAAAAAATTAAATTTTGGTAAAAAGGACATTTTAACCACAGCTATCCACTTCCAACATCCTATGGAATCCTGAGGTTTACAGTCTATAGGGAGAGGCATTTAGAATTCTCAGCCAGAGAGCTCTTTGGCCCCAGTAAACTACAAACCCCAGAATTCCACAGGATGTTGGAAGTATAATAGCACTACATCAGTGTAGTGTGGAAAGGCTCTCAGACCATTAAGTAACGCTGACATTTTACAAAGGTTTTTATGCCCAGTCAACCCCTGCTTTTCTTCCTTGTCCTCTGCTTAGTAGGAAGGTTCTTTTTTTTTAAAGCAGCAGCCCACTCCCTAAAGTGCAAACCCCAGGATTCCATAGGATGTTGAACGCAGAATAATAGCACTATAATAATCTAATGTGGAAATGGCCTATGTCAATAATATAGAAACATTGCTGCAAAGGAAAAAAAAAATCTAGATATCCAGCTGAGTCAATACCAATTTTTTTTTTCTTTTGAAAAAATTATACCTGGAAAACTTACTTTCCCAGTCCTTTGGCCTCAGATTCTTTCTTATGCATCAAGCTGGAAAGTATATCCTATTTTCCATTGAGAAGTTAAAGTTTTCTTTATGATAGCTTTTTTTTTTAAATACTACACATATGGTCTAGGGAAAATGATATAATTTTGCAAGGGAAAATCAATGAGGAATCTGCAGGCTGTCTTCTACCTACAGAAAGGCCAATTACGCAGTTAAGTACTGAAATATATCAAGCAGCCACACACAGTGCAGAAGATGAAACCAGTATAAGATTACTATTCATTGAAGATGTATGCTGAAAAGTTTAAATTGTTCTAAAAATAAATATGGTGGGTGGTTGTGGGGCGGGAAGATAGTACTTTATTGCAAAACAATATTTTGCCTGTTTAGAAACACCAAAAAGCCATTAGTTCTCATGACAAACTGAGATATAGAGTATAAGGAGTTAGAAGAAACTATTCCAAAGGACAATTACCACACGATGAGGCTGTTTCCGTGGCCTAGTAAATCTCTATCTGGGCTATATTGTTTTAAATTGCTATAGGTAAATCACATGACTGAATGTTTTGTTGTCCATTAAGATGTTTTGTCTCCATTAAAAAAAAAACACCCACATACCTCCACATAAAAAACTAGACACCAGGAAAAGGATTCTATTGTAGTCTTCTTGAGATGCTAGTTTTCTATGTGTAAGGATTTTGTTTTGTTTAATAGGTATGAAGGAGCATTTGGTCAAGTAAGCCCACACCAACAGTCCCAAATAAAGTGTTATCCATTTGTTCATTGCCAAAACCAAAGGAAATGCATTACTGAAAAAGAGGACCGAAAAGGGCATAGAGCTCAGTCAAAGAGCCAGTATGGTGTAGTGGTTTGAGTTTTGGACTAGGACTTTGGGAGATTAAATCCCTGTGTAGGGCTGCCAGAGGGAAAATTGGAGGTGGCTCCTGTACCTTTAATGGCTGTATAGAAGAGGGAATTTCAGCAAGGTTGCTTGTTACTTGGTGGTGTGATGAGCAAGACCTGCTAAAATTCTTTCTTCTACACAGCCATTAAAGGTGCAGGAGCTCTCTCCAGTTTCAACTCGATGGGCATTCAGCCATGAAACCCACTGAGTGATCTTGGACAAGTCATACTCTCTCATCCTTAGAGGACGGCAATAGCAAAACCCCTCTGAATAAACTTTGCCAAGAAAACTCTAAGATAAGTTTGCCATAGGTCAGAGTCAACTTGAAGGCACATAACAATGTCTGTTGATAAGTACAAACTGAAAAATAATTTATATAGTACTAATCATGGCCAGAATTCTGTATGTGGTTTACGTATGCACAAGCACCGTAGTTACTGTACTGTGTAGTGATTCCTGCTCCACCCTCCCTCTCTCCAAATATTGGGCAGCAGCTGCTATGATTGATGAGATCTGTTCTCAGTTGCGTTGGGATGGGGGTGCGGGGAGTGCGGTTCGCCCCAGGCAGCAATGTTTTGGGGGCATCCTGGCCCATAGCCATGCCCCCATGCACCCTAGCCATGCCCTTACGCACCCTGGCCACACCCCACAGCCATGCCCCGCACTCCATTACCCCACCTCCCTCCCACCTCCCCTCCAAACATCCCAAGCTCCACCACTATCTGTTCCCTGTCACTCAAAAAGCAGCTGACTACTGACCCTTTCTCATGAGCAATCTCTGTTGTGATAGCCAGAATCAGGGTCCCTGTTGTAATTCCCCTTCGTTCTGAGATTGCTCACATGAGAGGAGGTGGGAACTTCAGTCAGTTGCTTCCCAATCAACAGAGGTACTTACCCCCATAGATCATAGTTGCTGCTGCCCGGTAGATGGAAACTAGGGAACTTTCACAGTCCCTAAACTAGGGGTGATATAGAGACCATGAATATGTAACAGTCACAAGTATGTAACTGTAGGTATTTGTAAGTGCCATAGAGGATTCTGGCCCATGTTCATAGGGACAGTGGCATGAGAACAGGATGTAACAAGAATATAAACGTGGCCCCATTTTCATCTGCTAAATATTAGAGGGTATGCGCTGTTGTTCCCTTAGGTGTATTAAGCACTTTAAATTTCATTCCATCCTATCAAAAAGTGAAATGTATTAATTTTCACCTAAGTGTCTATGGAAGTATGTCAAGCTCTGAATTTTCTGAAGTGGAGCTCTGCTTCAAGCCTGAGGTAAAGTGAATCATGTCAGAAATGGTTCTAGGGAGAAATGATCCACTACCTGGAATGAATCCTGTCTTTAGTACAGACCCGGAGAAAATGTGTGACTTTTTCAATAGTGCACTGCTGGTTATTGCATTTGAACAGGCTTCAACAGAAGGGCATTTGATACTTGCTGCAAAACTACCAGCACCGATAATGTGAAACTGTATCCCATCCTCATTGTTTTGAGGTTAAATTATCCATGAGGCCTATTTTAATTCTGACATCAGCACTGCTTAGTAATAATAATGACCTCTGGGCTTGGTGCACAGTAAGGTAGCTTTCAGCTTAAATGAAAATAACATACACAGACCTCAAGCAGCCATTTTCTTTTCCTGTCTCTCTCCAAGCAGGGTCTTCATAGACTAGTCCTCCCACCTTTGCTTGTGGGGGAAGGAAGAGGCAAATTTTAAAGAAGACAGAGAGGAGGAGCTGGAAAAATTAATATTTATTCTCTAAATTAAATTGCTGACCTTCCCTGCAGGTTTTCAGAATTCTAACAAAGTCATTATTCAAGTGTTAACTTCCACATTGTTGCTCCCTAGGCAAGTTGTATTTAAGGCAGTGGTAGCTGGGGGCTTCCATGTCATGGAGCATTGAATCTATCCTAGGTTTATGTCTGAACGTGAAGGTTCAGAACATCGGACAGATCTATTAAAGGTCAGACTAAAACTCAGCATAACTTTAATGGAGCTATGTAAGGTTCTAAACACTTAAAATTCAGACTAAATCGGACAACAAATTGATATAGGCCATTTCCACACGGGCATATTGCCCACGCTAGGGCGACCTCTCTTGGAGGTCTTCTTCTAACTGTGCTAGTGCAGTTAGAAAAAGTGAGGCTCTAGACCTCAAACTGCTCTAGCGCAGCCGCGGGGGTGACGCTGCGAGTTTTATAAAAACCACCTTCGCAAGTGGTTTTTATAAAACTTGCCCGCGCTGCTCCGTGGCAGCCCCCGATGAAGAACTGCAGAGATGCGATAGCGCATCCTTGCAGATCTGCCCTGGGGCGGGCTTCCGGCTGGCGTGCTGCCCTGATTGGCGGAGCACCGCCGGAAGCCGCTGACCGCCATTTTGGGCGCCGCCGAGCGCTGCTGAGCGCCACCGAAATTTGGCGGCGTTTAGAACGGCGAATCCGCGCTCCCCGCAGGGACGGAGCAACCCACTCGCAGGTAAGCTCTGCCCCTGCATGCGCCACCCCGTTTCGCTCCCCCCTCATGAGGAAAGGGCCATAGAGGCTACTTTGTATTGTTCTGTGACTTCAAATCATTTTGACTTATGGCAACCCTAAGGTGATCCCATCACAGAGTTTTTTTGGCAATAATTGTTCCAAGGAAGTTTGCCTTTGCTTTCCTTTGAGGTTGAGAGAGTGTGACCTGCCCATGCAGTGGATTTCCATGGCTGATCAGGGATTTGAACCCTGTTTCCAGAGTTGTAGTCCAGTGCTGAAATCACTACATCACACTGACTGAATCCTGCCTCTGATTCAGGGGCATGGGCAATTGCATCCATCTTACTTTCTTTCCATTTCTCATTTTTTCATTTTAAAATCCAGTTCGTCCTGAACTTTGGTGAGTATTTTTCCAACTTTAGGTTGTTTGTCCTTGATTTTTAAAAGTTTGCATTAAAAGCTATATACATTTTCAGTGTGTTTCTTCTAGCTCAGGTATTCTGCATGCAGTCTTGCCTAATATATGCCTGCCTGAAAAATATTATTGAAATGTAGTGCATTTTAGGCCTTTCCACTAATCTGCACATTATTTGCATGCGGTTCCTCTTCAATATGTATTTTTTCCTTGCAGTTCTTTTATTGGAGGACTTCATTGCAAAATCTGCAGAAGCTTTATTGCAAAAGTTAATTTAATTTTGGTTCATGTAGTGGTTTGAAAATGTGAAATCAGGTTAAGTTTGTATTAAAATGAAGATCAAATAAATTTCTCCTTGTTCCTGCTCTTAACCTGGAGGTGCCATAGGGCCAACATGAGTAGGCCGATCCTATGTAAATTTATCTTTTAAGTCTTTTTAAAAGAGGTCTTACCCATTGGCCATCTTCTGTGTGTTTCTGATGGAAAATTCTGTGAAATAATTACATGCTCTGTGTGTATATGAAGAACTTCCATTTATAATGAATCTCCTGTTGAAATATTTCATTGGCTGACTCCAAGCTTTAGTTCCATAAGAAAAGGAGACTAGTGTGTCTTCCTTTCTCTTTCTTAGGCACTTTCTCCACACTAATTTTATACATTTCTGTTGTGTCAGATGATCCTTATATTGGAATCCCATTGATGCATTATGCCAGCGTAACTATGTCACTGTAGGCACTGGCGGCAGGAAGATTAAAGGCCTAGGGCGTAGCAACCATGGAGAATAGGATGTTTGGAGCTGGAAAATTATGGCTGGCATTCTGTTAGGCGTAAGGCCACCTTAAAACTATGCATGTCTGTTTTTGGTTGTTGTGGAGGTTAGTATTCTCTTCCACTCTCCACAATGACAAAAACATGAAGGATGTCGGAATATGATGTAATCATTCTTTGTCTGGCTACAGGGACATAGCTGGACAGCCCTCTGGTTTTTCCCCACTCTTTTCCAACCATGGAAAGGCCATGAGGGGGGGTGGCTTCAGTATCTTAGTGATGAGTCTAGTGGTGGAGGTGTTGTTGAATGGACAGTTGTGACTGTAGAACTATTACGTTATGCTGTTTCATACAGGATCTTGGCTTATGTCTCCCTTTCCTCATCACCACTATGGAGCTCTAAAACAAGTGCAGCTGCTAGTGCACTATGCTAACAAGATTTGTCATATTTTCTCCCAAATCCTTTTATCTTTCCTGTATACTGAAGTTTTTTTTTTCTTTTGGTTGTCCCTGTTTCACACTTATTTGAAATCTGTCTTTAGGATGGGGAGAATATGACAGTAACCAGTATTCCAAAAATGGCTGAAACTACTGGTTTGCATCTGATGGTGTATCTATTAAAAAAACAAACAAACAATTTCTTGTGTTGTTTTAATTGACTATCAGTTCCCTTGAATATATCTTGATATTAATAAAATTAATGGTATACCCTATCTTTGAAGCATATAGATACTAAATCGCTAAAATTGCAGCTTTGGTGTGACACTCTAGGTGTGATTCATACTCTTCTATTGTAAAGTGACTGCTGTAATAACCTTGCCCTCTACTTGAGCAAATTACAAACACACCTTCACCACATGAAGCAGTTTAATGAGCAAAGCACCCAGTTGCTCAATGACAACTCAGGTAGCCCGCCAAGAGTGCTTCTTAGGTAAGCAATTAACTAATTAGGCTAAATGGAGCATTATTTCAGCTCCTGGGGACCCTAAGGTATACAGCTCTTTTACAGTAGCATTGCCTTTTATGTTATGTTGAACAATTGTTTGCTCATGGAGGAATGGGTGATCAGCAGCATGAACTGAAAGCTCCTTCCATTCATGTATAAGTGGGGCAAAGTGACATCTAACTGAATTAAGCATTTGAGAAGAAATAGCAACAATGGAGTTATGCGCTATGGTCAAAGATCAAATCGCTTCCTTTTCTACTCCAACAAATCTTAGCTGCTCTGTGTCCCTTTACTCAGCTTTCTTTGATATTTAACATAAGTGGTTGAGATACTTTTTCATCAAGGGAGAGAGTGCAAGGAGTGCAGATTACATTTACATTGTGTAATGGCTATTTTACATGACAATTCAAAATGCCTAAAGGAGGCAACTCAGTGGTCAAGCCACTTAGCACCATACTTGATGGCAAACTTATCTACCAGCTCAAGCCTGTGTGTGTTAGGAAGCAGATGTGATGTTCAGATGGCCTTACTCTTAGCTGTGGAGGAAAAAAATTGATCAGTTTTGCTTTCTCCTATGTTTTGATATCTGCCAGTTTCAGTTTTCTCCCACATTTGAGGGTTTTGTTTTTTGAAAATTCAGGCCATTCCTGCACTAGACTGTTATAGTGCTATTATTCCACTTTCAACAAACTGCAAACCCCAAGGTTCCATAGAATGTTGAAAGTGGAATAATAGCACTATAACAGTCTTGTGTTGCAGAGATGGCCTCAGTTCCTTTCTGCATGTGAAGAGATCTGAAAATTGGGGTAAGTTTGTAAAACTGAAGTGAAATTAAATTCTTGTCTATACATAGTCGTAATTACGTATGTGTAGATCGTACAGACAAGCAGTGTGATGCTGTTTGTGTTGAAGAAGTAAGTCCCCCTGAGTTTGGTAAAGCTTGTGCATTCATCAAGTGAATGGGCTGATTTCTCCCGGCAACAAATTATCAGCAAAATATATCATATGTCTACAGAGAACAGAAGGCACAATCACTGAAAACACAGAGCTGTTGGAAAGAAGCTAATTATAAGGTGGTGGCCCTGGAGACAGTAATGTGTTAACTATGACATGAACTTGTCTAAATTATGAAAGAAAATAGAGCTCCAACAACAGAATGCTAACTTTTTTTGCTGGGGAGGGGAGGGGGGAGAATGGCACAGAACTAAGAAATTAAACTGCCTGCTATGCTCCAAGACAATTTGTGGCCTAGTAAAATCAAACATTTGTTTCCATGAAGTTGAGGGGAAGTGGCCATGTAAGAAAATACGAATATGTAAAGCTTTTCCTGTTGTGGAGATATGATGTGGTCAGAGCTTGCAGAGGTATTTTTAAAAAGTAATTGTAATTCAAAGCCACAAATTAATTAGTTTATCATCACCATTTCAAAAGTAACTTGCCTCTCACATTATTTGAAAGTGACAGAAACAGTAACTTTAAAAAATACCCATCCACCATCCACACAGTTGCTAGCCTCTTGTAGAAAACACATCTAAGTAGTATGGCCACATAGCCCTACAACTATAAAAGTAACTAGAAATGGTAAAATCATCTCTTGTTATATCAAAATCATACTGTAAATTAGTTATGACTTAGTTATTTCCAAATAGTTAATTATTAGTATTTCATTATTTGTAACTAGTTACCTCCAAGCTCTAGTTGCAGCATGTGTTTTTACATATTGCTTCAGTACCTCAGACTGCCAGAGTCACTCTGAGAAGGGGCAATACCACTTTAGCTGGCAGTAGTTTCCACCACCGGGGCCCAGAAGTTGTTCAGTATGCACAGACATTAAGCTGTCTTTTGGGAATCACAGAATCTTAGGCCCTTTTCGCACTGCATTTTCGATGCGAAAGGGCCCCTTGAGCGTTGCGCCCATGTGAGGAATGGTCCACACGATGCACTCACCTTTGTGCGACGCTCCAGGGCCTGGCAGGGACCGCTCATGCATTTTTTCATTTTCGGCTTGAAGCCGAAAATGCTGTGCAGTTGCACATCGCTCTGGGGCCCTGCGTGCACTTACCTGGCGTGCAGAGCCTACAGAACTGCGCCAGTTGCACTTCCTGCCCCAGTGCAGCCTGAGAAACTCCCAGGCTGCGCTGCAGAAGGAAGAGGCGGGGCTCTCGCGCAAGCCGGCAGCTCGTGCGGCGCCGAAGGACCCTGGACGCGAGATCCTCTCGCCGGAGGCTGCTCGCGCAGTCCCTGCGCCCCAGTGCCAGAAGAAGGTGAGATACAGAAAGGGCCATGGTCATCCAACCTCTGTTTAAAAACCTCCAAAGAAGGAGGCTCTATCACACTCTGAGGCAGTGCTTTTCACTGTCTAACTGCTCTTACCATCAGGAAGTTCTTTGCATCTCTTTTCCTGAAGTTTGAAGCCATTGGTCCATGTCCTAGTCTCTGCAGCAGCAGAAAACAAGCTTACAAGCTTACTCCATCTTCCTTATGACATCCCTTCAAATATTTAAACATAATGATCATGTCATCTCTTAGCCTTCTCTTCTCCAGGCCAAACATAGGCCCTTTCCGCATGTGGAGGGGAAACGGGAAAACGTGCTAAAATGGAGCTTACTGGCAGCTGGGTAAGTCCGTCGCCATGTGGAGCAGCGCGAGCTCGCTGCTCCGCAGTCCTCCAGTGTCCAAAATGGCAGCTCTGGCATCCAAAATGGCGGCTTCCGGCTGGCGGAGGCTCTCCACCAACTGGAGAAGCTCACCAGCCTAAGGCCCACCCCTGGCAGATCTGCAGGCACACACTATTGCGCGCCTGCAAATCTGCACTGGAGCGCGACGACGGAGCTGCACAGGGCTGTGCACTCCGTGCTTTTTAAAAACCTCTTAAAAGAGGTTTTTAAAAAACATGCTGCGCCACCAGTTCCGGTTGCTTCGGAGTAGATTGAGGTGCGGAACTACAAAAATTAGTCCACCCCAGTCCACTCTACGGTGCAGAAGACCTCTGTCGGAGGTCGCTCTGCACCGTTTTAATACCCCAGTGCGGAAAGGGCCATACACTGCTCCCTAAGCTGCTCCTGAGACTAGATGGGCACTTTTTTACGCATTTGAGTCTGGCTACTGTTGCATTTGAAGACTGGTTCCTATTTAAATGGGTTAATGATGTATGTGTGTGTATAAAAGAAAGAGGGGGCTGTGATTTGCAGGGATAGTCCAACACATTTTGCTGCACTTGGCAGAGCAATAAATGCTGCTTTTCACAACCACAGTTCCCATAATCTCTGACTGTTGGTCAAAGTACTGCTGTTGTCATTATATGCCTTCAAGTTGATTCCAGCTTACAGCAATCTTTGGTAAGATTTATTCAGAAGAGGTTTGCCATTGCCTTCCTCTCAGGCTGAGAGAGTGTGACTTGGCCAAGGTCAGCCAGCAGGTTTCTGTGGTTGAGCAAGGATTTGATCCTTAGTCTCCTTGAATCCTGGGCCATTTCTGCACTACTCTGTTATAGTGTTATTATCCCACTTTCAACATCCTATGGAATCCTGGGGTTTGCAGTTTAGGGAGGGGCATTTAGAATTTTCAGCCAGCGAGCTCTTTGGTCTCAATAAACTACAAACCCCAGAATTCCCCAGAGGGTTGAAAGTGGAATAATAGTACTATAACAGGGTGGAAATGGCCCTAGTTTAATAATAAAACTCCTGCCGTCTATCATCTCATTTACCCTTCACTGGTAGTTTTTTTTTAAAGCAAAGTGGATAAGAATTTGCAGCCCTTTCATGACTTCCAAAATCAGCAGCCTGAGGCAAGCACCTTACTCTGTCCAAATAGTAAGGTTGCCTCTGCTGGCTTAACCCATTTCCTTGAGTCTTTTCAATCTGTGTAATTCACCTGTGAGAGCCAGTATGGTACAATGCTTTGAGTCTTGGATTATCATCCTGGAGACCAAGGCTTGACTTACCATTTGGCCATGGAAACCTACTGGGTGACCTTGGGGCACATCACACAGTCTTAGCCCCAGAAAACTCTATGATAGGTTTGCCTTTGGTGGCCACAAGTCACCATTACAACAATTCACATGCACCTTCTTTAATGTACTTCCTCCCTGCTTTCCTTCTCGTGTGTTGTGGTCTGGAATGTACCGCTTGTTTTTGGGATATGATTTGGGGAATGTCCTGATTCACAATAACTCTGAGTGGGGCATGTAACCTGATATATTGTAGACAATTTGGACTGCACCCCCCCCCCAATAAGCCCCTGACAGGATAGCAAAGGACATTTCATGTATTTGAGAAATTATGGTTTAAAGCATCCAGAGGGTACCAGCTTGCCTCCTCCTGGAGAAAGGCTTGGGTTATAATGCTGCAATTAATCTGGGTGATAAGAATGTGGTTATCTTATAATAACTACTTGTTTTAAAGTCTCAGCCCTCAACACACACACACATGCTAGGGAATAATTCCTCTTGAACGTCACAGTAATTATTTTAATGCCTAGGATCTTATTATATTTTAGTAATCTGTACAATCTAAAAAAAAAAGCAGAATTTATTATTTCTCTAACATCCATGAAATAATACAGAGGAAAAGAGAAAATGATACATGAGTATCCTAATTCATCCATGGGCACGTTAAATGTGTTTTATTTCAAAAACGTGAACTAGCCTTGTTCAGATAGACAGAATCTCAAAATCCTTCTCCAGACAGCCTTAGAAGTTTAAAAAGCTACCTAATAGTTTCTTTTCTGTCCTGAGAATCTCATCTGTATGTGGCAGAAGTTCTTCTGGGAAATGCTGATCCCTTTTGGTATTTCAAAAGCCTCCTTTTGTTTTTGTTTAATACTGACAACTCCTCCCTTTAGGGTAAAGGCATTTTAATAATGCCCTTGTAAGCAGAAGGAGGTTTGGCACCTGCATCAACACTGATAAGAGGAGAGAGTAGCTGTACGGTTTGTTAAGATCACGCAGAGGGAGATGGCTCAGTTCATCTCTACTGTAAAGTTGTGACTATAATGTCTCCAAATTGCAGCCTAGTTTCATTTAATTTGTGCTCAAGGGCTCTTCAAATACAGAGATTTCAACTGGCTGAAAGATCTTGCCATAGCTGAAAGGGCAAAATGTAACTAATTCTATTGCTTCTAATGAATGTCAGTAACTGCTTCATACAGGATGCATTCAAGAATTCATTTTGGTTATGAAGAAAAAGATTGGTGGGTGGCAGCATCTTGCAGAATATATTTGTGGAAACTTGCCATGAGGCATAAGAAACATTTTAGCAAGTAGAACTTGTGGTGTCAACATCTTTGCTTCTTCAATTTAAAACTCATAGACTTGGATCACTTGTAGAATCCTTGCAACCAATTTTGTATCCTTACTCCTTCATTTTGGCTGCTTGCCTTGCATCCAATATGGAAAGTTTGGATTTCCTGTTATTCTAAAGCTGGTGCTACAGGCCCTACTGGCAAACAGCAATCATAAAAATGCTGCTTTCTTGGCAAAGTGACGGGAAGTGTTCAGTGAGGCAAGCAAGATTTCTACCCACACCTGAATTCATGGCGTGGGACATGAGAACAAGGTGTAAGAAAACTTATTCCTTGGGATAGTTAACTTTGGCTAGATCAGCAGTGTGAGGTGGCTCTGGTATCTGATGTGGCTGGGATCTCCAACATAATGCCTATGGGCACCAGGCAATCCATAGCAATAGCACCTGGTGATTTCTATGGTGATTTCAGTGGAGCAGCGAATCCATTCTTGGTTTTTATCCCAACTTTTGAGAAGATATTGAAGATGTTGAATCTATTTTAGGGATGAGGTTTAGTATGTTGATGGAAGGGACTCTGTCCTTGACTAGGGCTTGACTTGAGGCTATCAAGAATATTTCACAGATGAAGATAGGGACACATATGTAAATTTGTAAGTGATGTGGCCAAGTAGCCCAGGATCAATGCCTTGCAGGACAACCACTGTTAAAGCAAAAACCCTCTGAAATATTTCTTCACCCTTTCTGCAACTTTCCTAGCTTATAATATCCTGTTTGAGTTGGGGTGATGAAAGGGAATATTAAATGGACTATGTTATAGGTTTGGATTCCTGCAGTGGCAGTGGGTGAGATTAAATGAATCTTGAGATATCTTCCAACTGTACAATTATAGGATTCTGTGGATTCACAGGATGGCACTGTCAGGTCCAAATTGCTGTGTCCCTATAAACCCATGTGGTCATCATAAGCAAATTGCAGCCTCTTTGCTTGATCCTTTTCATCAGATTGTCAGGGGAAAATATTGTACAATAGCATCACCTCCAGACATAAATGGAATGAAATTTGTTAAAATACATGCAGCAAAGGTGGGGGGAGACTGTCATGAAGAAACTGATGCATTTCTAACAGCCTTTTAGGAAGTTTCAGTTCAGTTCTTAACATTTTCTCTACCACGGACCCCCTTCAAATATATTTTATTGCTGCAAACCACCAAGACTTAACTCAGGGTGGTTTCTGGCTGTATGTGTGGTGGCAAGGAACGTCATGTGCTTTCTCTCAGCCACTCAATGTCATTCACTTGTATGTTCTCACTGTGCATATGTTATCTCACTGGTAAACCCTGTCCCGAGGTCTACTATTTTGATGTTAAAATATGATTCAATGTGCCTGACAGGTCACCTGGATGAGCACGTAGGCAGCAACAGTCGAACGATCTAAAACCAGGTCAGGCCAGTAAAATCCCCAGTCACGTAGCCCCAAGAGACCTCAAGCTGTGCAAACCCACAGAAGACAAAGGGTTCTCAGCACCTGAGAAGCCGACTTGAGGTGATTAGTGTGTTTGCCCCAAGTTGAGCAAAATTCTATCAGGCAAGGACCATTTACATGAAGTCACACCACAACCCAATGAAGCCGAAGATCCTGAGACTTTGGCAACACCTTGTAATCTCATCATGCAAAAGAAGTTACCATTGTTGAGCTTCTTTCTTGTTGCAACATCCATTGTTCTCCCCAGGAAAGGATTAACCTTCCAGGTACTTTTTCCCCTACAAATAGTCCCTGTTTTTGAGCAGTTCTTCGGATCACTCCTGGTCATCCCAGCAGACCATTTCTCTGTCCGTTGAGTAATCCTCTCAGCCCTCTCCATGCTGAGTTTCACTCCTTCGCTGTTTTTCCCGGACCACGGACTTTTCCCGCACGGAAAAGGTGCGGTATTACCCCAGCTACAACCCCTTCAATATTCCCCTATCCAGTTGCCTCTCTTTTACTTCTTAATAGGTCTTGAATGAGTGTGTGAGTGATTGCATTGGTGCGTGAGGCTTTTATTCAATAAAATCATTTATTAGACATCTAATCATTTGGTTTTTGGCTTGGCCTGACCCCGTAAAAACTGAGTAAAAAGACCCCGCTAGGTTACCCTGCCTCTTGCATTGCTATTGCTTGTGCTCTGGCTAGTTTCCATTCCCCATCATGTGGAGCACATTGAGGTATCCCCAAGGGATCCCAGAAATCACGGTAACACACAGAAATAGCAAGTGCGGAATACATTTTTTATTATTATTAAATGATTTCATAACTTTTGGAGCTATTGTAATGAACATTTGTACAATGATGTCTGTCACCAGCAAAAGACTCCTGCTCTTTGATGTATGATTGTCTGCCTCTCTGCCTGTCTTCCTTCCTTCCTTCCTCCATTTCATTCTATTTTAACTGTAAAAGCTCATAACATTTCTTCAAGCCTTTGCAGACCCCTTGTAAGGACGTTGTGAGCCCCCAGGGGTCCACAGCCCCCAGGTTAACAACCAATGAGTTACACCGAAATTCCACAAACATTTAGAATGAATTCACAGACTCTTCTCTTCCCATTTCTTTCAGACCCACAAGCATTCTTCCCGCATTCCTCCCTCCTCCTCCCTCTCTTTGTGTCTCTGGCCTTTTCACACTATATAGCTATTGCATTATGATTCTACTTTAACTACCATGGCTACCTCTTATGGAATCCTGGGGTTTGTAGTCTTGGGAAGTACTGGAGCTCTCTGGCTGAGACTTCTCAATATTCCTCCCTAAACCGCAAATCCCATGCTTCCATAGAACAGAACTATAGTAATTAAAGTGGAATCATAGTGCAATAGCTATGTAGTACGGAAAGGCTCTCTGTGCCCCTCTTACCCACAATTTGTCCATCTCCTTATGTCTTACACACACACAAATATACAAAAACCATATGTGTGTTTGTGTGTGTGTATATATATATATCCAACACATATGCACGCAGGCACATTCACAGAGATGCACAAAACCATATCATTCTCCATCTCCTCGTGGCCTCTCAGGGCTTCTCAAGCGATCACAGCAGTGTTTATACCATTCGTCTGAGCCAGTGTGCTGACTTAGGGCCTTTTGCCCTACACTGTTATAGTGCTATTAGTCCACTTTCAACATCCTGTGGTATTCTGGGATTTGTAGTTTACTGAGGCCAAAGAGCTCTCTGGCTGAGAACTCTAAGGGGAAGGGGAACTCTAAGGTGAAGGGGAAATGAGGCACATAATAGATAGAGAGGTGGTACAGGAATACCTGGCCATGCTGGATGAATTCAAGTCTCCAGGGCCATATGAATTGCATCCTAGGATATTAAAAGAACCGGCAGAGGTCATTTGGAACGCTTGCTATAATCTTTGAGAAATCTTGGAGGACAGGAGAAGTTCCAGCAGACTGGAAGAGAGCAGATGTTGTCCCCATCTTCAAGAAGGGAAAAAAAGAGGACCTAAATAATTATCGCTCAGTCAGCCTGACATCAGTACCCGGAAAGATCCTGGAGCAGATCATTAAGCAGTTGGTTTCTAATCACTTAGAAAGCAACGCTGTAATCACAAGAAGTCAACATGGATTTCTCAAAAATAAGTCATGCCAGACTAATCTTATCTATTTTTATGATAGAGTTACTAGCTTGATAGATGAAGGGAATGCTGTGGATGTAGCATATCTCGATTTCAGTAAAGCCTTTGACAAAGTTTATGACATTCTTGGAAAGAAGCTAGTAAAATGTTGGCTGGACAGGGCTACTGTTAGTTGGATTTGTAATTGGTTGACCGACCGAACCCAAAGGGTGATCGCGCATGGCTGCTTTTCATCCTGGAGAGAAGTGACTAATGGGGTGCCACAGGGTTCTGTCCTAGGCCCAGTGCTGTTCAATATTTTTATCAGTAATTTGGATGAAGGATAGAGGGCATGCTGATCAAATTTGCAGATGACACCAAATTGGGAGGGGTTGCTAATATGCCAGAGGACAGGATCAAAATTCAAAATGACCTGGATAGATTGGAGAGCTGAGCCAAGGCTAATAAAATGAAATTCAACAGAGAGAAGTGTAAGGTCCTACACTTAGGTAGAAAAAATGGAATACAGAAATATAGGATGGGGGACATGTGGCTGGATAGCAGTACGTGTGAAAGGGATCTAGGAGTCTTAATAGACCACAAGCTGAACATGAGTCATCAGTGTGATGTGGCAGCCAAGAAAGCCAATGCAATTCTTGGCTGCATCAATAGGAGTATGGTGTCTAGATCGA
Source organism: Iguana delicatissima (assembly GCA_948472985.1). Classification (NCBI taxonomy): domain Eukaryota; kingdom Metazoa; phylum Chordata; class Lepidosauria; order Squamata; family Iguanidae; genus Iguana; species Iguana delicatissima. The sequence continues at coordinate 23,402 of CAOKZL010000175.1, forward strand.
GGGAGGTACTGGTACCACTCTACTCTGCTTTGGTTAGACCTCATCTGGAATACTGTGTCCAGTTCTGGGCACCCCAATTCAAGAAGGACATGGTCAAGCTGGAGCAAGTCCAGAGGAGGGCGACCAAAATGGTGAGAGGCCTGGAAGCCATGCCCTATGAGGATAGACTTAGACAGCTGGGTATGTTTAGTCTGCAGAAGAGAAGGTTAAGAGGGTGTTACCCTGTTTAATGGGGGTCCTGGGAGGGACACTTAACCAAACACTGAAACACAACTTTGGGGGAAAATTAGCTGGAGCACTCACTTAAGCTAGCGAGAGGCAGGGTAACTTAGCAAGATCTTGCAACCCAGCGTCTGCGGGGTCAGGTCAGTCAAGCTGCCAGATGGGCTTAAAGTAATAAAAATGATGCTTTACTGAGTACAGACAAATATTAAAGACACCACAGTCACACAGACAACTAAGGAATCAGAGATTGAGTTAAGGACAGGGATTTTCAGAGAGAAATGGGTGATACGACACCTGTCTCGTCGTCCTGGAGCTTGTGACAGAAGCCGGGGATGCGGAGAAGAAACTCAGCTCGATTAGCTGACGGGAGCTCACCAGGCAATGCGGCAGCAAGGCAGGATGGAACTCTGGAGTGGTATGAGTGATCCGAGGAAGGTCTCGGAATCAGGGGTTTTTATAGGGTGAATTGTGACTGCGGGCCGTGCCTTACTCAGGGAAAAACAATGAGTTTTGGGTGTGAGACAATGTCTCGGAAAGGTCACAACTTTGCATGATGGAATCAGAGCCAAATTAACAATAGTGTAGCCAGTATGCAAATACGCAGCGCTTACCAGTGGACGGCATTACCTTTGTCCAGTGGCCTGTTCGGGGCAGGAGGCTTTTGTTAGTATCGTGCATATGTAATGAGGTGTTTGCTGGAGAGGTCCCTGAAGCGACGAACCGGCTGTATCGGCCTGCCTGGGTGGAGAATGGAATGTCCAGCAATTATCGGCCGTGCCTGTTTGCGTGCTTGTTCGGTGGCCTCGCAAACACATAGAGCGGGGTGGTAAGGGAAGCCGAATTGTTTGATATCAAAACGATAATGGGTGCTATCTCCGGGTAGGCCTAGACTGCAGTAACAAGGGGATGTGATAGCAATGTTTAAAGGAGAGGGCTTGTTTTCTGCTGCTCCAGAGACCAGGACAAGGAGCAATGGATTCAAGCTGCAGGAAAGGAGATTCCACTTGAACCTCAGGAAGAACTTCCTGACAGTCAGGGCTGTCCGGCAGTGGAATATGCTGCTTCGGAGTGTAGTGGAGTCTCCTTCTTTGGAGGTTTTTAAGCAGAGGCTAGATGGCCATCTGTCGGGAGTGCTTTGAGGGTGTTCCTGCATGCCAGGGGATTGGACTGGCCCCTGTGGTCTCTTCAACTCTACATTTCTATGATTCTATGATTCTAAATGCCCCTCCCTAAACTGCCCCAGGATTCCATAGAAGTGCATAATAGCACTATAACAGTGTAGTGCGAAAAGGCCTATAGTTTCTGTTCTAATAGATCTGAGTTCACTTTGTCCTGCAACTCAGTCTCTTAAAGAGCCAACAACATAGAGAAAAAATGAACAAACAAACAAACAAGCAGGCAGCACTCTGTGGTGCTTTATTTTCCCTCAGGATATGGACTATCTACTGCTGGAATCTACTGCTTTCCACAAAAAATGAGTCAGTTGGAGAGCAGGTAGTGCCTTGGCTTCAAGGAAGGCCTCCTTGGGGATAGCATCTGCCTTAGGAGCGAGGGGATATCTTGGAAATTGCACTTTCCTGATGAGAAGACCTAAATCTGAAAGGCTTGCACTTGAGACCTGGGCAGACTCTCAGACTGTGGAAGCATTTAAGCCTCAGTGTCAGTGAAACTCAGTATTGAGAATGATATTGTTCCTGATTTGTGAGGACTTTGCTTCTTGAAATAGCTTTGCTTGCTGTTTGAAACTGGACCTAGATTGTTACTTAACTTTGGTGTTTGATCTTTCTCACTTTGTTTACCTGACTGCAGTACAATGAAGCCTTCCTGGATCAGAGAAAGGCCTATCTAGTCTAGCAGTCTGTTCCTGTGCCAGTCAGGCAGTGAAATCCTATGGAAGCTCACATGGAGGACAGGAGCTCCCTTTTGTTCATGGACCTTGGCAACTAGTTTTATGATTCATATTGCCTCTGATACTGGAGGTGATGCTAGCAGCAACATTTCCCATGCATTTGTGTGGGGCTGGTGATAAAAAAGGTAAGTGGGAAAGAGAGACATTTCTGACTTGGCCTTTTGATTGCTTGTTTGGACCATCCATAAAAACATGAGAATAGTGAGTCATTTTTGACAATTGGCTCTCCATATGGAGGTAACCACTACACAGTGAGAGTCTAATGGACTTCATGTTGGGCGAGTGTCATCTGAATCTATGCTTAGCAGAGTAGATTTATATTTCCTCACATCTTTCAACACTGCCTTCATGTTAAATTATAGTTTAGAAAAGACAGTTAGGAGGCTTCAGAAAATCTTGTTAAGTTTTAGCACCCTTGAATGCCCGTCACTTTAGCAGAGTAAAGCATGTGCCCTCAAGAAGTTGTCTGTTGACTTATGGTGACCTCCCCACCATAAATTTCATATGGTTTTCATAGGCAATGAATACTCAGGAGTGGTTTGTCATGCTGTGAAGCACAGCCTGCAACCCTTAGTGTTCCTTGGCAGTCTCCCAAGTACCAACTGGGCCTGGCACTGCTTAACTTCTTTTTTTAAAAAAATAATTTTATTAAGTTTCGCAAATAAAAAACATCATCTCAAATTGTACTTTTACATGTAATGTTTTGTTCTTCCACTCTGATCTAGTTTTCATTTTCTAGATATCTACTCACATATAAAAAATTATGCCTCACAATTCTATGTTCATCTTCCGTGCTTGATCTTGCATTTCTCTCATCAACTCCTGTTATGTTACAGTTATTCCTCTTTAATTTCAACCATAATTCAGACATTTTCACTTGACAGTTCCCAGCAATTACCCATTACAATTTGCCATTCTGCTTTTATCTGATCATCCGATTTCCCCTTTAATCTTTGTGAAACAATATCCGCATTTCTATTCTCAATAAATGTCCCCCAACATTGTTCAATTGTGGGTATTTGCTGAGACTTCCACAATTTGGCAAATTCAATTCGAGCTGTCATTATCATGTACAATATTAATCTCCAATGCCTCTTAATGCTGCACTGCTTAACTTCTGAGATCAGATGATATCTACTAATTTATAAATTTGTATAGGGATGTCATCCAAATCTTTATGGAGAGCAATGAACCTGGTTGGATTCAAGAGTTTGATACATTTACAAAGAGGGTCTCCCTGCTTTTTCTGCTATGAAGTCCCAGTTTGAGTCCCAAAGATTTACTTCCACAGTCCATAGTATGAATGTGCCTCCCTATGTATGTGTAAGGAGGAAAACTAGAAAAAGGGGTTTTATTTGTGTAACAGGGAACAAAAATGGAGTGAAGGCTGGATTCACCAAGTACCTCTTTGCCCTGCCACCCATTTTTGTTTAACCGCATTCACTCCTCATGGTGATCTCTTCCAATTTTATTAAAAGTTCAGCTTATGATAATAATACGCTTTGCACAACATACATTTATGTGCTACTCTCAGTTATTTAGTTTGCAGAGTTATTTTGCACATGGAGAATATTGTATGTTAAATTTGCTCACTTCTTTTTGAAAGCTTCACAACATACTTTCTAATTAGAATACATCAATTGGAGGTTATTTTTATTATCACTGATGATAAACTTTGCCTTCAGAAACCTCTTTTACAGTGACTGTAGACCAAACTATTTTGCCCCCACAATTCTTGTCACCTTTCTCACTATACCTTTGGAGGGATGTACCAGAACAGACATATGAACATTTTCCTTAAAGGGGGGTACATATTATCAGTTTCAAGAGATAATAAATACAAATCATAAGGGCAAGTTATTTGTGTACTTCTGGCTTACTTTTTAGAAAGAAAATCACACAGTGTGTCAGTTTTGTTTACATGGAAGCTCTGATGACTACGTTTACTATTGGGAAAGAAGCTCCTCACTTTCTTTAACTTACATGGGTCTTGAAGACTGTTGTAACTTTGCCAGTTCCTATAGGTCATGGCTTTACCTTCTTGTTGAAATCAGCTGAAGTTCTATATTCTCCTAGTCTCTGTCCTATTGATAGTTCTGACAAGACCACCATTGAAACAACTGTTGTATGGTGGATCAACTCTTCAATAAATTCCATTGATTTAGTGTGCCTGCTTGAGTTAGAACTGCAAACAAAATTCAGGCCATGCTATGCTGCTCAACTGTGTGCCTGCTTTCTCCTTGTATCATTTTATGATCTGAAACATATGGTTTGAGGATTTGGTTTGGTTCATGTTTTGATGAAACTCTGCCAAAATTCACAAAGTGCTTCATAACTGGGACACAAAGATCTTGAAATCTGTAAAATTCAGAAGTGTGAGAGAAAAGCAAAAATAGCCAATTAATCTAGGTATCCCCAGTATAGTCTTCTATGTTTATGGTCCTGGATTACGATTTCTACTGCTATTTTTCTGAAGGGATACTCATCTTTAATACCTGAATAATACGCAGGTACAATTCTAAGAAAAGATACATATATTTAATTTTGACAACTCAAAAGGGTTAGGAATCTCCTTTGATTCATTTGTGAGAAGAAGTTGGTCAAATCCTAAAATCTGATCTACTTACCCCCGCCTCCAATAAATCTGAATGTGGGAGATACCAAACTGACAGGTGCAGCCATCCTAGTTGTAGCTTATTGGCAGCTAGTAGGTAGATGACAGAGCCTATGTGGAGTAGTGGTTTGAACTACAGGTCAGGGTTCAAATCCCCACTCAACCATGGAAATCTGTTGGGTGACCTTGGGCAAACCACACTCCCTCAGATTCAAAGGAAAGCAAAGGCAAATCCCCTCTGAACTAATTTTGCCAAGAAAGCCCTGTGATAGGGTTGCCTTAGGGTCACCATAAGCTGGAAACAACTTGAAGGCACACAACAATAACAAAGTAGATGATCCTACTTTTGTGCAGAGGATTGTGTGGACAGTGTGTCTGCCTCCTATCTGGTTCTAAGAAATATGAGCTGTATATCAAGAAAAACGAAAGAGATTTGCAATGTCAGCCTTCTGAAGCTATTAGAAGAAAAAATGCATGAAGTGTGTGCTTTTTCTAAACCAGCATCTGGCATAGGAAGAATTTTCATTAATTCATTTTGTTCTCTAATCAAGAGTAGATGAGAGAGAAATTTCACTTTTATGTATTTCTGGAACTTTCATCACTTGTCAACATTATTTTTGTTCATCTGAATTTGTATAGAAAAGTCCACTTAATATATTGTGCTGCAGAATGCAGTGCCTGCTCTTCTCTTACATATGTAAAATTACGTGCAGAATGGATCGAACTCTGTAAAAATAGAAGGTTGACTGGACGCTTCTGTTATCTTAGGGTTACCATGTTAAGGAAAGAGGTTCCCGGGGCATGTCTATTTGAACTATGAGTCAAAGGCTGTGGAGAACATATATTTATAAAGTCTGGGACATGCTATCATAACAGTTTCCCTGTGATGAGTAACAATCTTCCTTCCACCTTCAGTTGCATTTAAGTACTTACAATAGTGGTGAGCAACTGTGTTAGGTGACAATTTTCACTCTTGGCAGGCTGCATGGACATTTCCCCTCACCCTAGAAATTACCTGATTTCATGTCTAGTGTTGTTTCCGGCCAGTTTTGAGGGTCTTGTGGAGTGTAGGATCGTAAGGTTGGGGTCACGTATTGGGATGGTTTTGCTTTGTCTGGAGGCTACTTTGGCCTGAAAATAAGTCCCCATTTTAAACTTTGTGGTGAACAGTCTGGAGACTTTGAGGTCACCTGACTGTTCTCTGGGCTACAAAAATGGGTGGGAGCTTCCTGAGACCCGGGGGTACACTTTTGCTACCTCACCTTGCGACATAAGTTGAGACTATTACATGGTAAATCTTCCTATCTTTCTGGTACAGAATGCTAATACATCGTTAGATGATGAATGCTATCCTCAAGGAGACGTCTTCATGATGAGAGAAGGACAGGTTTCATCCAAGATGATCATTGCTGGGAGCATCCAGGCATCACATGCCATGACTGCATGGCTTGATGGGATTTTCTTCTTGTTTCTCAAGTAAAGCTGGCCTTTAACACTTTCTAATTTATTCATTCTTAAAACCCATTTGAAATACATCTTTAAGGCATATGTTGGCTCTGTGGATAAAAGTCATTAAGTAATTGTATTTATTTATTTATTTTATTTATTTCTATCCTGCCTTTCTCCTTATGCAAGACACAAGGCTGGATAATGAAAACATTAAATTATTGTACAAATTTTAAGGCAGTGCCAAATTCAACCTGTAAAACATTCCAAGTGTGTGTGTGTGTGTGTGTGTGTGTGTGTGTGTGTGTATTTACAAAATCTCACTATGTCAGGATTTTATGTGGGCTAAGAGTGTGTGACACACCCAAGGTCACCCAGTGGGTTTCTGTGACTGATCAGGGAGTTGAACCCTGGTCTCCAGGCTCATAGTCCAGTGGTCAAACCAATATACCACGCTGGCTCTCTTATTTTGTGTACCTTATGGAAATAGATTATAGCTTTATGGTACAACGCATCCTTCACATTGAGAGAGTCTCAAGTTCAGTTCCAGACATTCTCAGTTAAAATGTAACAAGTGGTGGGAAAGACCTTTCCAGAGCTTCCAAAACTACTTTTAAGAATGATGAATCTAGTGATGATTCATGCCACCCATTACTGAGTAATAGTAGCAGGATGCTCTGGGCTGCAGATCCAGAACACCACTCTATCACTGTTCAGTTATGGATGGCTTCAGCAGCCATTATCTTCTTCAAATGAGCACTAAAGAGTTGTGGTTCTCCAGAATAGACATCCCCCAAGTAGGTAGATCAATGGTTAGACTTTGTCTAAGGCATCTCATATATTCCAAATTACATTCACTGACTCACAGTGAGACTTGGGATGTTTCAACCAAGTCTGCTTCTAATTAAGAGCAGTGCAATTAACTTTCTGTCCAAAGTGTTAATTAGATTGTAATTGAGGAAGTGTAAGCAAGTTTTAAACGATTTGGCTAAATGACTATGTGTGTTCTTGTTAGTCAGTCTATCATAACTAATTGCTGATGTCAAACGTATAAGAGGCAAATATGGAATATTCTAATATATTTATCTTCATGTCACATATCTGTGTGATGTAGATCTTCTGAATAATGAAAATGTTCTCCTTAAATTTTGTATATTAACACATACAGTGGTGTATGTTATGGCATCTTCTCAGTGTTGTCCAATGGAGCATTTCTGACTGGTTTGCTGTCTGGACCAAAGAAAGTGTTGGTGGGTCCCTCGGTAGCATGCAGTGACAGGTTTGTAAGACAAATTATTATCCCTTTTGGATAGAAATCAGGAAGAGAATGAATATCATTCTTGATAAATTATTGGCAATGGACAATGTACATGCTTTATTGGGCCATATGTATAATTGCTGGGATTTGTTGGATAGATGATGTAATGGGTTGTCAAGGCTATACTGAAGCTGAATGTATAATTTTGCCCAGTTGGAAATCTATAAACAGCCCAGATATTGATACTTGGATGCAAGTCTGCTAATACTAATTCATTTTTTAAAAAAAGAAAAGAAAGGAAAGGAAAAAAACACTTCATATGAAGTGACAATAACAGACCAGTTCCAAACAATTTGGCATAGTTTTCTCATTTCATGAAGAGATGGCTTTATATTATTGTAGTACATCATAACATACTTAACAATTTTTCCTTCCTTCTTTCTTTTCTTTTTTTGTGTTTGTTAGTATTCAACAAATGTAACTGTATCAATTTATATTTTACAACTGTGAAATTGCAGCACAGCGTGCTGCACTGTGGGATGAGGATTATCAAATGTTTGTTTCTGAATACTTGAAGAAATGCTTATTAGAAACAATTTGTGGGACGCTTTGGAGATAAGTCACTCACATTATGTCGTGGCTTGAACTCCATATTTGATCCAATCCCTTCGGTAGGAGGCATCAACTTCATTCACTTCAGTTTTATTGGATGGTTTTCAGTTGTTGAATTTCAAGAATATGACAAGAAGCCGGGCCATGTGTGGTCAGCCTTCTGTATGCTTGACCTTTACCCTTGATGGTTTATTGCATCTTGTTGCTGTGTGCTTTCAAGTTATTTCTGACTTATGGCAACCCTCAGGCAAACTGATCATGGGGTTTTTCTAGGGTTGAGAGTGTGTGACACCCCCAAGATCATCCAGTGGGTATTCATGGCCAAGCAGGGAATTGAATCCTTCTTTCCAGAGTCATGGTCCAATGCTCAAACCACTACTCAGTGCTAGCTTTGTTATTGTATTTGTCTGATTGGGTTCATAGTTGAGAAATTCCTTGTTGGATTTTTAAAATAAATGTATTCAAGCAACATAAAAAGCCATCATAATATTTCAAATGTTATAGTTTGCATCACATTACTACAAAGGTATTTTAAATACTGTATCCCAAGTTTCCTTTTGCGGTTACAGATAAATTGGTGAAACCAGCAATAAATAACAGTAAAATAGGCCTTTCCAGAATTTTGAAATCACCTGATGAAAAGGCATATGGAGGTAATTCCTCTCAAGCAAACATGATAAAGAGTACCATGTTTCAATAAATGTGTCATAGCAGTTATCTTCACAATGTAGAATTCAGTACATCAATTTGTCCATCAGTGCCATTGTCCGAGCACTGTGTAATCAGTTTCTCAAAGTTTAATCTTCCCTATTTCCCTGTTGCTCAGAAATTTCCAATATAGTAATTTGAAATCATTTCCTTGTGATGTAGAGAGGCAATGCTCCACATCCCTGAACTGTTTGATTTTTAGCAGTTTTCAGAGGGGGAAGAATTACTCCCTCAGACAAGGGATGGCACCAGCCCCTTTAAAGGAGGAGATGTTCAGGCTATTCCTAATAAAGTATGTATGCCTTCCTGAGGATCAAAGTCTCTGGAAAGGGGGGTGGGCTCCTCTGTGTCTCACCAGTGAAGTTAATACACTGCGTGAGGATGTGGGAGAGGTCCTTCTTAGGTGGGGCACCTCCATTGTAGAATGACCTCACTGGAGGTCCAACTGGTGCCAGTTCTGGCTTCATTTAGCCACCAAGTAAGAACATGGCTGTTTATTAGAGCTTTTGGGCTTAACTGATTTACTTGAAAATGCTTATGTACATGCAGTACTTTTGCACTTTAAACACAGTTTGCACCAGCTGAAGTAAACTGAGGGTGAAGGGGGAAAGTGGGAGAAGGAGAGAGAAATTGAGACAATTAAAAGTGCTGAAAAAGTGGGATGACAGAGGATTAATCAGGAGTTTTCCTGCCAAATCAGGAAAGCTGGAGGGTATTGTTACCCTGTGACTTGGGAGTCCCGAGAGGGGCGCCCAAACAACCAAACAACAACAAGCAAAGATGGGGAAATTAGCTGGAGCACTCTCTTAGCTAACGAGAGGCAGGGTAACTTAGCGGGGATCTTTTACCCAATGTATACAGCGTCAGGTCAGAGAGTAGGCAAACAGTTCAAATAACAATTAAGATTTATTAGACAATTATTAAAGAAAACATGAACACACTCCTAACTAGAAAAGGAAAATAGAGTTCAAGGGGAATGGGTGATACGCTACCTTTCCTGCAGTCCTGGGGAAGCCAATTGTAGAAGAGGAAACCCGGTGTGGCGGCCGAGGGGAATCTGCTGAACCGAGTGGCAGCAAGGCAGAGTAGAAGTCCAGAGCGATCTGGCGAGAGTTCCAAAGAGCTCTCAGAACTGGGGGTTTTTATCAGGGAAAGAACAACCGTAGGCTAGTCTGGTCTTGGGCGAAAACAATAAGTTTTGGGTTGGAGACAATGCCTCCGAAAGGTCAGAATTTACATGATTGAATTATATTCCGAGTTGACAATAATATGGTCGGTATGTAGATGCGGCTAGCTCGGCAGTTAAGCACTTAGCTTGCCGGGGTGCCCTCTCAGAGCAGAGGGTCTCTTTGTTTATCGCACATTGGTAATGAGGGTGTTTGTTTCGGGAGGTCCCCTAAAGCAGATCTGGCAATATCTGGCTTGGTTTGGTGGGAGCAGCAAATAGTAGCCATGCCTAGCTTTGCGCTTGTTTGGTGGCCTCACAAACACTTGGCTGGTGGCAGAGCAGGGCCGAATTGTGATATCAAAATGATATCTTTGGTTCACCAAAGGCCAGGTCAGTACACGGTGGTAACAGTATGATATGCTTGAATGCAGCTGCTTCACCAGATCCAATCCAAGACAATCTAGTGTGGCATCAGGCCTCATTCACCTTGGACAGCCTATAGGAGGATCTTTAAGGGAGGGGCAAGGGAAGCATGTCCGTTAGACTTCAACAGTGGCTTTGCGTCATTAACCATAGTATCCTTCTGGACAAGCTGTATAGGATGAGCGTTAGAGATGACATGTTGTGGTGGTTCTTCTCCAATGTGGATGGCCAATTTCAGCAAGGCAAGCTGGAGGGTTATTGCATTGCCTCTAGGTATTTATGCTGTGGGGTCTCTCTCTCTCTCGTATGCTGTTTAATATCTATATCAGGAATGGAGATCTTTTAGCTTTCAATGCTAATCTACCTCTCCAGAAGGCTTTCCTACAGGAAAAACACATGAGAATATTCATGTGGTTTTTGCTGAAATAATTCAGATGTGGAACCTGGTTGGAACAGACTTATTATTTAGTACATGCATAGGTCAAAAATAGAAGGATTTGTGCCCTCTAAAGTTGGCCTAAAGGGGTGAATACTTATTTTTATATTGAACCTTATGCTAGCTGAAGCTTGAACAAACAATTCTTGAGTGAGGCTTTCTTTTTTTAACCAAAACTAAAGCAAAAATATACTTCTTCTGTATTTATATTAGGTTCTTTAGTGCCCTTATGTAAACATGATGGCATGGGAGTGTATCCTTTGATTTCAAGGGAAGCTCACAGAACACTGCCTTTGAAGTGCAAACTTCCATTTTGGTTTTAAGCATGTATATAAAATGTCTTTCCCAAGATTACTAATTACGCACATTTTTCACTAGAAGGCTTTCAGTTCAAGTGCTATCTACTACATACTTTTTTTTTTTTTTAAAAAAGAGCTGAATGGCAGAATGTAGTTTGGGTGTGGCTATCACAATTAATGATGCATTTAAAAACACTTGGCACTCTTTAGGAATCAGCAGTATTGCCATATACTGTAAAAAAGGGGACCAGAGTGGACCTCTCTAGGAAAACTCACAGCTTAAGGTCAAAATAAAATATTGCCATTCTTACACACGGTTACTGCCAAGAGCAGCAACCTTGGCCATTTCTGCACTAGTCTGCTATAGTATTATTATTCCACTTTCGACATCCTATGAAATTCGTTGAGGCCCCTCCCTAAACGTCAAATCCCAGGATTCCATAGGATGTTGAAATTGGAATAATAGCACTATCACAATCTAGTGCGGAAATGGCCCTCTGAATCCCTCCCCTCCTGTGCATGACCCCCCTACTATTAATACAAAGCATGTGATCTCATTCCCTGGCAAATGTGTTTGCCTCACAGATAGTGGGCAGTGAAATGGAGTGGGTGTGTAGGAACACACAATAATAATATTGTGTTACATATTTTATGTTATTATGAGGAATTATGGGAAGAGGCAAGGATGCAGGGTTACACTTTCTAATGAGAGTGGTATGTGTTACATCTGATTCTGTCCTAACTTCAAATAAATTCATTTGAAAGCAAAGCCTGCTGAACTTACAGGGACAAGTTTCTAAGTAAATGCAGTGGGAGTGAGAACATTCAATGTCCTTCATAATGGGTATCCTGCCACGTATATTAAATAAGCTCTTTGAATGGAATTTTCAGAATTAATTGTGTGATAAAAGAGCACAGGTTCCATTATGAACAACTCATACTTGTGACACTAAACTTATAATCACCCTGGTGCCTTTAACTTTAATAAAACTATGTAAGTGTGCTGAAGACAGAGGTGAAAACCTCAGTGTGAGCTCTGATTCTCCCAGGGCTGATTTGGTATGAATTGCATGCACAAAGTCTTTCTGGCAGAATTCCAAACTCTGTGATTTCATTTAATTTAACTAGTGTCTAATAGTTTCTCAACTGTATTTTCTTCAGACAGACGGCCATTAAAAATAATATATAGAAGAGGTATAGTTTTCCCTAAAAGTATTTTGCCCTGTGTCTGTATTCCTTTCCAGAGGAGATATATTTAAAACATCAAATGCCTCATTTTCAGACTATTACAGCAGCAATTCAGAAATGACTTACTCCAAAATGATCATTAGACCCCAGCTAAAATATACAGGGCTGATCTAGTATAGCTCAAGAACAGACATCTCATCCCAACCACAATCCTAAGTATTTGTATGTTGCTACCTGTCTTCAATGTCAGAATAATGTCATAGTTATGGAATGCTGTAATGACTATAATATTGATGAAGCCATTGTGGTATATCCCTACCAACACAGTTCATAGTTTATACTGTGGCTGGGAGAATGTAATTCCCTCCAGGTATTTTTGGACTGTAACTCCCATCAACCCTAGCCAACAAAAGCAATAATGCAAGAAGACAAGAGCTGCAGTCCAATAACATCCAGTATTTGCCATCCAACAATATTTGGAGAGAAATATATTTTCTCATCCTGATTTAAGATCAGCTCTTCTAAGATGTACAATCAATACTGTTTTATAGACTTCCCTAATTATTGGGAAATCTGGTAGCAGCTACCATGGGTGTGTCTGTGTGCTGGAGGGGAATTATGTGTCCCATGGGTCTCGTATAGTCCTTTTAGGAGTGTTCTAGTATGGGTCTTGGGACTCCAAAGCTCCCAGCACTCCCACATTTTTTACTGTCTTCCATTTTTGGCTAAAAACCCTGATATTAAAGTAATGTAAGAGTAGGCTAAATAGTGTTATTTCTGCTCTGTAGGAATATTTAGTATCTATATTAAGCAGCTGGATGCTCTTGTAAGGAAGGAAGGAAGGAGAGAGGGAGGGAGGAGAGGGAGGAAGACTTCTGTTTATTGTTTCAGGAAATCTATCTTATAGGAGAAGAGGAGATAGACAAAAAGAAGTTGACCTAAATTTGTATAGAAGAGGCTCTAAAAGTTGGCTTTTATGTGCAAGTATAAGCTAGCACATGGACCAAAGAAAAATACAGAATGGTAAAAACTAAAGGCCTGAATTATCTAGATTGCTCTTTCTCACTAATCTAAGATATAAAAATCAAAGTTTGTTTGCCTGTGTCAGGCGAAGACCTCATATGATTAGCTGTGTCAGGTGAAGATCTCATATGATTGTCTGCCCAAGAAGATCCTGGGGTTTGCAATTTAAGGGAGGGGCCTTTAGAATTCTCAGCCAGAGATCTCTTGGACCTCAGTCAACTGTGACTGTCTTGAATAGGCTGGTTGCTATGGAGATGAGGCCTAGCAGCAAGGAAGAGGACAGTGTATTCCCTCAGGAACCCAATCTCTATATGTTAATAACTCTGAATACAGATTGGATTGGGGAATATGGGGAAAAGTTACAGGTACTAGAGAAGACAGTTTGGGGAATTAGAGGCACAGGATCTCAAATCTTTCTAGCAAGTATTACTTATGAGGAAATAAAATCCTGGGCAACGCTGGGTATATATATATGAGTCACTTTATAAGCATTGATGTCTTTTTGCTTCCAACATGCTGTATCTCTGAAACAAGAAATATACATTTAAAAAACTTCCAGATATGACAATGACAATGGTTTTGATGACCTCTGGTGGAGCCTAACATGGGTCTCAGAGCCTAGTGGTCCCTGGAACATACCCAACCTTTGCACTACATATTACTTGTAGATCACAACTAGAGGAGAGTGTACTGGACACATAATGGTGTGTTTTGTAATACCTGCTACTGATTGATTATAAGAGTACAGGATTTGGCTCCTGTTATGCTGAGAGTGGTGAAGCAAGTCAAAACCAGAGGGAAAGGATTGCCAGAAACCTTGTCCTAGAAGATTTATATGAATTGTCAGCTGACCAGCTCTGGTCTACTGCTATAAAGAGACCTTCTTGCTTCTTTCCTGTAGTTGGTACATTTCTCTGATTATCACAGCTGGGTTTTAGTTGAAGATCCATTGACGATGCAAGGTATTTTGTGGCCTGATGCTAGGGGTAGCCTTAGCACCTGGTACCCTTGGGTAGACTAGAGGGTGCTGGACCCATTGTTCATGACTGCTCAGGGCCTTCTTTTTTTTTCTTGTCTAGCACTCTTGAGTGTCATATCAGACATTAAGGAGAACACACATGTTTCCTACAATTAATCCAAGTCCCTTCCTCCAGTGGGATTTACTCAGAGATACATGCCTCAGCAGTTGGACTTGTCAATTAAGGTTATATTTAGCTTCCAATAACCAACCACAAAACAAAGCATGTGACATACAAGATATGTAGGCAAAGAAGATCATGTGCTATGACAAATGCTTACTTTTTAACACTCTTAAGGGAGTACTTGTTTTACAAACACAATAAATGTATCATCTAGTTGAGTTCTTAACTGCATCATGTGGCTGAATCTAGCCATCCTTTAGAAATCTTCTAACACCTCTTATCTAGCTTTGGATCCTTGTCTGAAATTAATAGGACAGCCAAGCTCATCTGAACCTTGGTCAGAACACTGTTTTTGCAACAAAGAGAGCCAACCAGGGACTACTGCCAGGGTGTTATGTTGTAATGTTCTGGAGGACCTGATTCACTCAGGTGCTGTTGAAGCCAGGTTCAAGGGAACATCGCAGTACAACAGTGTCATACCTGATGCAAACTACAGCTCTGTTGATATAAATATGTGGGAAAGGATGCAGTACCAGAAATAAAAGCAAAGGAAAAGTTGTCATGTTCTTTCAGCTGAATGCAGGAACAGCTTAATGTGTAGTTGGTCTCTAGCATGCATTTGCTCCTGGGGTGGGAGTGTCAAAAGATCTCCAAGACAAGGCACTGGTGTTTCTGGGAGCTAGACAAAGAAATGTTCTAAAAGGTGGTGGTTATATACTCCAGTAGGGCTAGAAGCTATGGTGATGCTTACAAATTAGGAGGACTTCTTCTCTGGAACACAGAGAGGGAAGACTTTCCTGTTCTCAGAGAAAAGTAACCTTATCAGTAAAGAGGCTGGTGTGACCCCATGCCTCCTGTACAAATGTTTAGGTTAAGCTGTTACTACCTTGCTATCTTTGGAACCCCTTTTAGGGAAAACAAACCAGAGGAAAAGTAGGCAGGCATCTAAGCAACCTGAGAGGGCAGTGGCAGAGCTTGGAGTGTGTGGAGGGGTGAGTGGGAGGGGGTGTGCCCACTGTGAGGGTGTGTGACTACGGCATGTGGAGGCATGGCCAGGGCACATGAGGGCATGACTACAGACCAGGATACCGCAAAAACATTGTCGCCCATGGCCAATCACCTCCCCTGCCACCACATCCCTATGCCACTGTAAGAGGGTGATATCTGCAAACATTGATGCAACTGTCCTGATTTGGCATATAACAGTCCTGGTTAATCCTCTGTCCCACTTTATCAGCTGCTTTTAAAATGTCCCACTTTCCCTCTTTGTCCTCAGGTTACTTCAACTGCTGCAAACTGAGTTCATAGTGTAAAAGCAGTTTGCATTACATTGGTTAGCAGACGAGAGAGGAGGAAGCAGAATCTTGCCCTTCCTGATAGATTCAGTCAAAAGAAAATTCCCATAGCCTTTCCTATCTTGCTTGTTCTTCATTGTTCCGAGTTTTTGCCATTGTGACCACACTCTGGTGTTGCTTGGTGACATGTGTCCTGGTGAATTATTAGAAGGTATGGCTTCATCATAATAGTATGTGATGGATTAGAAGCCTAGTAACTATGCACCTCACCAATTTTCTAAAAACACAACCCACTTCCAATTATCATTTGCTTCTGGAGCATAAAATCACCCCAAGGAGAACTAAGATGGTGCATCAGTTGATCTGCTTTTGTGGGAGTCTTGGGCAGCACATGTATGCACTCTAAATGTGATCAGCTATAATACATATTGAAGAAATAATAATGATTGCATATTAATGGCGAGACAGGGTTGTAACCATTTTCTTCATGTGTCTGGGAGAAAAAAGTCAGTGAGAAAAGGAAAGGAATGATAGGGAAACCAGTGTGTACCTAACATTAAAACAAGGAAGAGTCTCTCTTGATGTTGTGCAGAGATGGGCAAATTTATTTCTAATAAGCATCCAAAAAAGAAAATCGACAGGAAAAACACAAGTATAGCACTTAAATAACAAACAAAAAGCTTATCAGAATGTTAGAGTACTAAGCTAATGATTAATATAATTCTTTTAGTTCAGGGATTAGCATTTTGGATTCTGTAAAGTCTTAATGACCTCATTAGAAACTTGTAATCCTTTGTTTACCAAAATAAGGTTTCAGCAAAAAGGATTGACACAGGGATGATTGCTTTTTGTATTTGGTGGACAGACTTGGCAGAAGGTGATAAAACTGTCCACTCTTTTTTCCAAGAAAAGAAAACTTATATACGATGTGAGGAGAAATGATTAAACATAGATGTATTTGTTTATTCTTAGTTATATTTATGTCCTACCCTCCAAGGTAGTGACATACATTGCTCTCTTCTTCCTCCTCTTGACCGCCACAACAACCCTGTGAGGCAGGTCAACCTGAAGAGGAAAGAAAATAATTGGTTCACAGTCATCCAGTCACTGTGGTTTAATGCTAATTTGAGCCTGGATCTTCCAGTTAGCACTCTAAGCACTGCAGCACACTGGTTATCTGTTGCCTCTTGTTTTTTTGTGTTTTTTGGTGCAGAGACCTGCTTTTTGCTTATGCTCTTTTCATCAACTGAATCAATTATTTTTTATGGTCAAAACCAGAGGGACATGATGGGACATCTTCTCTCCTTTGAAACATATACAGCCAATTCAAATTTTTTTTTTCTAATACTCACCTGTTATTGCTTATAACACTCTGTAAAGCACACAAGTATTAATGTTACTGTCTAAACAAATAATCTGGGCCACGCCTCTCCCATTATGACAAGGTGAGTAAATAACCTTGGTTAGTTACTATTGCGGACATGAGAAAGGGAAGAGAAAAATGAGAGCCTAGTTGCTGATTCACTGTTGTTGCCAACCTAAGAGCATAAACAGACCATGGGAGGTGCTGGTAGTTGAAACACTTCAGGCCCATATGAGCAAATACATCTTGTCTTCTCTTAATTCACTGTGTATATTCTGCTTCTCTACTTAGACAGTAGATGGAGCATACTTGGGCATATGCAGAGTGCCCTCTCTGGGAAAACTGGGCCTGCCTGTTGCTGCTGGGCTAGGAACAGAAGGATCTGTACTTCAAGGGCCCAGTCTAGACTCTACTGCCAGTAGCCTGAGCCCTTGGCCATCTGCAGGGGCAACTCATGTTCTCCATGTCAGCGGGGCAGTGAAACTTTAAAGTTACTATCCAAAGTGCTGAAACTGATTCCCTAATAGGTTGAACAGCTTGGATAGCTCCTTTAAAGTCCAGATTAAAACTTGGAGGGTATGTATAGCCCCAATGACATGGAAACCATCAATCACCACTAGTCATCCACCACTAGTCAAACTCCCACTGCCCCCCCCCCCAATCCTATCTTCCAGGTTTTCCCTTAGCCAGAACAACTGGCCTCTGGCATTGTTTAAGCGCCTCCTCCTTTTCCCTAATGCCTAGGATCTTGAATCTGTTTGGTTGGACTATACATCTGCTTCTGGCCTTCCTTGTCTTCTCTTTCTGCCTTAGGTCTTGACGCAAACATGTGATTGGGGAGACCATACACTTGTTTCTGACCTGACTAGATTTGAAGCCCACTAGAGTGACTACCTACATGTCACACGATACAAAGGACAGAGAGCTTGCATAACATGTACATATTATAATTTATGAGTATAGGTGCAAATTGAGAAATAACTTCTCCAATTTAAATAAAAACCCACTACATCTCATAGTAGGGAAGATCAGGTGGGACCATGTGATCTATGGGCTTTCAGGCTTAGTCTGCTATCCTTGTTGGAGTTGATTGGCAACTTCTCCTTTTGTTTTATATGGTTCTTTATTTTTAAGCCAGATTTGGACTGGACAGCACTTCACACAAAGGATGTCTCCAAAGTGAGGACTGTTTAGTCTACACTAGAACACATCACAGCTGCTTTACAGCCTGCTTCTTCCTGTCATCTATATCTAGGTCCTGGTGGCCTGGAGCCTAATCTATTAACAGAGGTTGGGGTAGAGAATGTGTGGATCTCAGATGTTGTAGGACTGCAGTTTCTCTCATCCTTATCTATATTTCCTGAGGCTGATGGGAATGGTAGTTCCATAACCTCTAGACAAATTTCACTTTCCCCACTCCTTCCATAAACCTATGGTTCTTTCTGCATTTCTTTTATGTCAACCTCACCAATCATACGAACAAATTAAAATGGACTACATTTACACAGCCACGTGAAAATGCAACCATAAGAGTACTAGAACATCTCTGATCTGTGGAAGAATCTGTGAACAACACTGGTAAGGTGACCCTTCTTTTGAATTAATTAGCTGTGGTTAAAATGTGATCTTATAAGCAGCCCTGCACTGAGGTGGGGTTTGATAAGCTTAAGAAATGTACCTCTGCAATCTACATTATTCCTTCAAAGCCTGGTTTTGCTTCTGAAGAGCACTGTGTCACTGCCTTAATTGGTTTCTGAGTGGGAGAGGAAGGATATTGTGGGAGTGGAAGGATATTGTGTCATGGAAACAGCAAATTTAATAAAGATCATCACGCACCTAATACCATTTTAACCAAGATTTATGAGGTGATTGAGTCTGTTTTTTAAGCTCATACAAAGAGCACAGTGGAAATGCTGTAGATGGGAGCTTACTTTTTGTATTATGAGTGAGAAGCTACAAAATGAAAAAAACGATGTCTGGCTTTAGAGTACATTTCCAATGAAAACACTTCTGTATTTTTGAACACTTAATGCTCAAGGTGTGGCCCATTGAGTCTTGCTGGATGGTGGCTGGGGCTGTTGAGACTCACAATCCATCAACATTTATGCACTGTATTGTCTATTGTTTCTCCTTTAACATGGGCATACTTTTATTTGCTTTTAATTCTATTGATAACTGAATTATACTTATAACTTTTGTATCATGTGTGTTTTTAACTGTGTCTGGAGAAAAGGCAGGAGGAGGATGGTGATGACGATGATGGGAACAGTAACCTGGAGGGACATGCGTTGACTAGATCTCGTTGTGGGATAGCTTTCCCTTCTGTACAATAGTAGTTTTTCAATCTACTTATAACTCCTCAGACTGCTACCTATGATAAAGTGTCCAGATCTTGGCTCAGAGCCCTTCCACACATCACAATACCCATTCACAAAGTGGAGATGAATAGAATCATATCTACTATCTCTGCCTTTGATGTCCATGTATTCAACTGACCTTACACAGCTGACCTTTCTGTATACAAACAGTACATGATAAGGTCTGCCAGAGTACAAGCATGGATTCTATACACGTGATATATTGCCTATTCCTCCTGAGCATTACAAGGTACAGATCATATAGAGGGACTACACATAATGGGTTATATTTGGGTTAAGTAAACTCCATTGTGCTTGGGCTCTGGGGCTGGCAGGAGTCCCTCTTCCATATTCCAGCTGCCAATGTTTTGGCCTCAAAGGAAAAAGGAGAGCAGCGAGCATCTGATGAACTTAATCCCTGTTGCTGCTGCCATCCCATTTTGTGCATCCTGCCTTATTTTGATTGTAAGCCCAAGAGCAGGGGACTATAAGATCAGCTCTGGGCAACTTTGTGACTGAATGGTGGAGTATAAATACAAAGAATGAATGAGTGAGTGAGTGAATGAATGAAGGCCATAGATTACGACACAGTAGCTATACCAGGTTAGTTCTAGACTTACAGTAGATCCATTGAAATCCACCATGACTAGCCAAAATTTTGTGGATTTCAACATATCTATTGTAAGAATGACTAAGTCAGGATCAAACCCGTAGGTTGTATACATGCAGGTTCTCTTGCGTAACTTCAGATGGGTAGGGAAGAGATTGGGAATCAGGCCATTAGGCATTAGCCTGCTCACCCTTCTTCCATTCAGCAGGCATTCATCTGAACAGAGCTAAGAGTAAGGTGGCCACGTGCCCTACGTTGCAAAGGACAGCCCTTGATTTGAAGGGATATTTAGTCCAAATCTACTTTAAAGATTGTTTCTGCTGTTCTTGATGATAAAGTCCAAACCCAATAGATTCAAATTAGAAGACATGAGATTCTGATTAAATATTACAAAGAACTTCAAGGAAGAAACATAGGACATTTTAAAACAAATGTTGGATGCCCACTTCTTGGGGATGCTTTAGCTACAGATTTCAGCTCTGGGGTTGACCCTTGGAATGATTCTATGATTCGAACAACAAAAAAGAGAAAATGTGGGCCCATCAGCAGCAGCCTGATGGGCAGATACACAAGATACCATGTCACAATCTTCCAGTCTTCCAATCTTCCATGGTCATTCTGTGAAATGGTGAAATGTATTTTTTACAGAGAAAAAGAAAAAGAAAGGAAAGTGTGTGTGAACATGCATGGGTGCACATGAATGTATGCTAGCCAAGCAATCTGTGCTCAAACAGCTGCACCATGTTGCTGTGGAAGCTGTTCCAACATTGTCGCATGGCTGCTGGAGAGCAGAGGGGATTTGAGAAGTATCTAGTTATGCTTCCATAATTGGGTGCAGGCTGGTGACTCTGCTGAGGCCTCTGAAGGAAGATTTTTTCAGTCTGCATCTGGCTTTGGGGATGTAGCCAGAAACTTTTTCAGTCCCCCTGGTGTCCACTAGGCATGGAATAGCTGGGCCAGGAGGCTATTAAAGCAACATGATAAGTCCTGGGATGGTGTCAGGGGACCTGCAGTGGGGTTCCTCATGAGGAACTTGTACACTACAGGTAACCAAGTAAGATCTCAGCCATAGATAAACGCATACAAAACGTCACTGTTCAAATTATTTATGGAATTGTTAAAGGTAAAATCTGTCAAAAAGACAAGAAATAAAGATAGTGGAGCACACTATTAATACCTTTTTCCTGATTTAAAAAAAAAAAAGTTCCCCAAAGCCTGATGGAACAGCAAAAGTCTTCGCCTTCTGACAAAACGGCAGCATAGGCCAGGGCCAGTTTCTTCTCCCAACCTTGTTTTCTTCTTAGTTGGTCTTATCACTGGAGCTAGAAGGAGCAAAGGAGCAAGCAAGTATAGGATCTGTGCCTGGAACAAATATTTGACTAGGTAGCCAAGGGACTAGAGAGTGTGAGAGTCAACAACAGCAGTTATTAAAATTCAGGCTTTGGACAGAATTCAGGCTGGCTGGGGGATTCTAGAAGTTGTAGTTCAAAAAACCAGACTTTCTAAGTTCTGGTCAATACAGTGACAAAGTATCTTGATAGACACCGTTCTCCTAAATAAATCAGACCTCGGTGTTCCCAATTTAAAAGGACCTGTTCCAAAAAGGAATCTTATTGAACTGCTAGTCTGTTATCATAACAGCTCTTCTGATGCCTGGTAGCTATGAAATAGATTGTATAACTCTTTAGTGAAAGGGATATTTTTGAAGTAGGAGGTAGTATTTCATTGACCTTCAAAACTATTTGGAAGCTAGATTTTAAGTATGTTGGAAGCTAGTCCCACTTTAGAGGCCTTTCATTAAAACAGCCTTTCCTAAACTGCTGCCTGCCAGATGTTTTGGACTTTGACTCTTATCAGCTCCAGCCAGCATGGCCAAATGTTAGGAGTCCTGAGCATTTTAAGGCAAAATATCTGGAGGGCATCAGGTTAGAGTAAGGTGAGTTCAAGGAACTGAGTTTTTTAATGTTCATCTACTGTGTTCTTCCAAGTACAGCTAAGGCTGGGGTTTACTACTCCCTCTCTCTAGCTTTGTGGCTATCTGATCCCTTTCTCGAACTAGTTGCCTTCTGAAACTTGAATCTTTCCGCATAATTTACACCAGGGAATTTTGTATAGATGCCTTCTAGGTGTATGCAAGTATGTGAGCTTGGAAAGTTGCTTTTGAAAAATAATGATTCCCATGATTACATGTAAAAAGCAATTCTTTGACATTACTTGTTCAATTTTTTTTTAAAAAAGACAATTTGTTGCTTTTATCACTACTTTTTCATTACTTTTCACTTTTTTTTTAAAGCAAAGGAAGTCCTTAGGATTAGTAAGGAAATTGCAAAGAACTTGAAAAAATTCTGTCAAAATTTAAAAGTCCTGAAAATTTTATTTTAGAAATAAATGTGAAAACATTACTTACTAGACCAGATAGCTTCATTGCCACTTGTTAATGTTGTTTCTGAAATGTGACTTCGTTATACCCTTGATACTAAAGCATGTGATTTGTTAGAGGAAACTGCTGTATTTGCCGGCATATAAGATGCACCTGCATATATGACACACCCCATTTATATACCAGCAAATACTATTTGCTGGCATATAAGACATACCAGTGTATAAGATGCACCCCATTTTCAAACAGTATTTTTCAGGGAAAAAAGTGAATCTTATACGCCAGCAAATACAGTATGTTGCTTGGTATTATAAGCTCAGATAGGCAAGGATGTAAAAAGTTACCAGCAGCTTTCTTATCATTGAGAAGAAAGGGTGGTTGGATATATCAAGATACACTACACTGTCAAAAAATGGTCAGCAACCATGCGATTTTTCATTTTTGCTCAAGAATGAAAGGTCCAATGCTTTCCTCTTCCTTTTTGCAAAAAAAATTCATTAAGTTTCTTTTTTGTGGTCAAACTATTGTATTGTGTGTGAAAGATTGTATCCTGTGCAAAATGCACATTTGGTTACTCAACTTTCACGTGATGTTCATAGCAAAATCCAGAAATGTGAGCACTTATCCAAAAATGCACACAAAAATCTTGAAAATTCAATTGGAGGTTGAGGAGGCTTTTAAAATTTTTAATTCTTGCTTGTAAAAACAAATTAAGTATGTGCAGACAAGTGGGTATTAATGAACTGCCTCTATCCAAGTAACTATGATTAGGCCTGGGCTACTTGAGTGTTTTCACACAACATATATTGTGAGCCAGAATCCAAGGGCCCCTTCCAGCTGACTTAGAAATAATCTGGGTCAATTCAAGTCAGAATCAGCGAAGAGCTGGGTTTTTCCCCATACCATTGTCCTGCTGTGTTCCGGTCAGCTTTACTCACATTGCATGGGAAGAATGCACCCTTAATGTCAGTGTTAACCAGATGGTATCTGTAGAACTTGGCACCAATGAAAATCTGCGTAGACATTTCCAATTTTCTTTTCTTTTCCTTCTCTTTCTTTCTCTTTTAAGATTGGCTGGTCACTAGGATAAGCTCAGCTGGGCTTTCAGGAGGTAAAAAAGATGTTTTAAATCATTTTTTCTGCTTTGGTCTCCTGCTTTTCTGATGTGCTGAGTTTCCATTTGGTTAATAATTGGTACATCTTCCTATTTGAAGGAAAAACACTTTGATGTTCTTCCTTATGGTTTCCTGCATAAAATTAGTTTTGACCTTTCAGAGAGTAACAAAACATGTTTTCCCCTCACTTCAGAATAGATAAAAGTAACATGCATAAATACAAAAACATATTTGTCTTGTATATCATGAATACAGAAAATTTGATTTACGTGTTGAAAGACATTTGTAAAAGAAGATGGAAATTTCCCCTTCCTCCAATGCTCATTTATTCACTAGGTGCATAATTACAAACTATTCTGAATTTTTTTTAAAAAATGGAATAACCGTAGGACAGCACAGCCTAAGGGAAATTATTGCAGAATGCATTTTCTTAAGGAGAAGGGAGAGGAAGTGTAGAAAGAGTAGATCTATAAATCTTTAGAACCCTTTGGAAAATGAATTGGATCCAGTTTATTGGACTCGACATTCTGACTTCATAACCAAGTATTTTATTAGCCAACTCTTTTTGTACTGCAGACTCTGGAAATAATTCTGATCATGCCCATGGCAGATTTGAATGTGCATGCAGAAATTTTTAAAAGGATCTGAAGGTTTCCAATTCACAAGCTGCTGTGGTTCTAGTTAATCTGTCAAAAATAAACTAAAATAAAAGACAATCTGGCAGCTAGGCAGGAAGGAAAATAATGCCAAAGGCATAAAGGATCAGTTATTTTAAGACCCATTTACACTATGAAATGGAGTTACTTTAGAAAAAAGGTTGTTCTGTGAGTCTTGGGGTCATTCTCAAAAGCAGCACAGGAACCATGGATGTCGTTCTGTCTTCTTCATATCATCAAATCAGCTGTAACTGTTTTGCAGTCATATTGTAGTATGTGCCATCCTTTTGGACTTTTTGCACATCACCTCCTAGAACTGTTGATACAACCACAACTCCTAGAATTGCTTTACTGGTTAGGCTGGCTGGGGGATTCTTGGAGTTGTGTTGTAAAAAATAACTTTGACAACTTTTCGACATGATGTTGGTTAATATTCAGTGGGCAAATAGGGGAAAATGCAGAGGGATGTGACAAGTTATAGTGCTGGCCTTAGATCAGGTATAGGGAACAACTTCCAGAAGCTCTAGCCCAGTGGTTCTCAACCTGTGGGTCCCCAGATGTTCATGGACTTCAGCTCCCAGAAGCCTCAGCCACTATGGTCAATGCTCAGGGCTTCTGGGAGCTGAAGTCCACAAACATCTGGCGACCCACAGGTTGAGAACCACTGCTCTAGCCAGAATGAGACAGCCACTTCAAGTGGAAAGATGCTAAGAGTGGGGAACTGTATTTGTCCTCCCACCTCAAGAGAGCTGCCTTACCTTGCTGCTATATCTTGTGCCTTCTCTCTTTCTCTCACTCTTGCATGTAGCTGTGTAACTTCTCCTAATGTTTGTTGCTTGCCTACCTGCAATTTTTGACAGGGCAGCTAGTTGGTAAAGTGAAGTGAGAAGTTGGTGATAGTATCGTGGTAACACCTATGGGACAGTTACAAAAATGGGCCTATATGAGCCATGTCTTGAGATTTTCTGTGAAGGCCCTTTTCAGTGTTCCACCATCCCAGAGGTACATCTTGTGGAAACATGGAAGAGAGTCTCTCAATGGCCACTCCCAGGCTCCCTTCCTGTCCTTTTCTAGCCAGCTGCAGATCTTTTTGTTTTGTCAGGCCTTTGAGGGCTGAGTGTTTGGGAGAATGGGCCTTTATGTGATGTGTTTAGACTTGTTCTTCTTCTTTTGAATGGTTTGCTTTTATAGGCAGTTTAATTGTATTTTAATTTAATTTTATGTATTTCACTTATGTGCTGTTTTTCTCCCAGGGTGCAGCCCAAGGCAGCTTGCAAAAACGATCAGTGAAAAACTGACAGTACAGTTTTAAAAACAGTTAAAATCATCACATTTAAACAGTATAAAATTATTTAAAAGGCATCTGGAAGTAGTAAACAAACAAACAAACAAACAACACCCCAATGAGAAGCCTATCTGCAAGTGATTACATACTTGATTAAACAAAAAGGCATTGCCTGCTGGCAAAGGAAGAGCAGGGAAGGCGCCAGGCTGGCCTCCCATGGAAGACAGAATTCGGGGGGGGGGGCAGCCACCGAGAAGACTCACTCCTATGTCTTCATCAAGTGGGACTGTAAAAAATTTATGATGTAATTTTTTTTCTATGTCTGTTAAACTTTTGTAAGGTGCTTTTAGTCCAAGATTGGAAAAAGATAAGATATAAATAAATATAATGATAATTATAATAAAGATGGGGGAACGGCATGCCACGTTTCATCCCACCTCAGATGGTAATAGAACTTGATTTGTCACTGGGAAGACACTGTGATAATTGTAGCCCAAGATGTCTGGAGACTGTATCAAAAATTACCAGTCCATGCTTTAGATACTTTGACACCTCAATCAAATGGTAAAAATGATCCCTTCTGTGCTTTTAGATGGATGACAAAGTATGACTTGTCATTGTCAGCACAAACACCCTAAAGCCACACTCTCACACTTCGCCATCCACCTTTTTGCATATATAAGGTGAAGAAATTTAAAGCCTTTCTTTCATTGTTTCAGCAAACCACAGTTTACCATTTTGTCTGAATAATTTCCATTCATTCATTCATTCATTCATTCATTCCAATTTATTTGGATGACAACTCCCAGACTTCTGAAGCCAGCGTGGTCATAGGGATTCTGGGACCTGTAGTCCAAAATAGGTAACATGTCCAAACTCTGAAGTAGATGGGTCTTTGGTCTGATCCAGCACAGCAAGTTCTCCCACTTCATCATTGATTCAGATACATTTCTATGGCTCACTTAGTCAGGATGATTCTGCTTTCCCAGTGCTGAGATCACTGAGAGATGCTGATAGAAATTTGTAAGGTTTCATATTTTCCCAGTTTAACAGAAATAAAATTGCTTGTACAGACAAAGCTGCTGTGAAAGGGCATGTGTAAACAGCAGCCGACTTGACAGAAGCTGGATTGCAAACTCAGCTTAATAACCTTGGGTTGATTCCATCCAGCATGTTTCACAAGAGGATGTGCCCAGGGCTTTTTCTCATAATATCTGATTCACTCTTGGCAAAGCCTCCTGTTCTCCTGGTTGACTGACTGTGTCTCCTTCAGTGTAAAACAGAGATTCTCATGTCTCTTCTCTTCTCTTCTCTTCTCTTCTCTTCTCTTCTCTTCTCTCTCTCTTCTCTTCTCTTCTCTTCTCTTCTCTTTAAAAAAGAAAATCCAGTCCAATTCAAAATTGGCACAATGACCTGCCAAGTCCAAAGTGCTGTCTTGTTGGATGCATAGAGAAGGTAGCTTATGGCCAGATAAATTTTGTGTGAGTGCCAGAAAAATCACTCATTGTACTGAAGATGCATCTGATTATGATACAGAGCAAGCACTCAATGGTTATTTTGTTACATTGCCAAATGTAGGTTTCAAATGCATGTCCAGGTGGCCTGGACTTGATTTTTTGCTATGGGAATTGGCCTCTGGATATGAGTATGGAACCCAGTGCCTGAAAAGTGGCACACTGGAAGCAGCTCTTGGTTTTGAAGGAATGACATGCTCTGCACCTATTTAAATGTGCACTGCATCAGCTACCTAGGTTGTCCCGGAGGCACTGTACTTGCTTCTAGTAGAATGCCTTTGGGAGATCTGTCAAATGCCAAGGCCTTGTCCAGGTTTCCTTTGGCAAGCTGTGCTTTACAAGCTACAAAAATATTCACCTTGATGCGTTTCACTTTATTTTCTGTATAAAAAGTTTATTTCAAGCACACACAGAGCTGGTACAAGACTTCTGGCTGCTGCAGGCAAAGAACAAGATGGAATTCACCTCCATTACATGTACAGAAGTTGACTCAATTGGCAATTGGAGCTTACTTCAAGGTTGATAAAGGGATAGGGTCCTTCAGCATATCTGAGGACAAGAAGTTAGTGTGACTGGTGCAGGACAGGCTGTCATGCAGAGAATTCTGTCCTCAAGGAGAAAGGAATTGTGCAAGGGCACAGGAGGAACAGCTTGGGAAATTGCCACTGCTGCCCCCTCCATCATCTGAGTTGGTTGCCTCATCCTGCTGAACAGCAGGGTTGGTCATGCAAATACATACTAGTCTAGTCCTTCCTGGTTTTAGTTGGCTCAGCAAATCTATTCTGAGCATGAGGAGTTGTCTGCATCACAGTAGGAGCCATGCAGCCCTCCAGATGGATGACAAGTCCCAGCAGTCCTGACTAACACAGCCAGTAGTGGGGAATGATGAGAGTTATAGCCCAAGAATTGTACATGATTGTACCCCCTGGTCTATATCAAAAACCATTTTTTTTAAAGTAATACATGTTGTTTTAATGTGGGAGTGCCATTTTGCTCACATATCTTACAGGAGATTAAATCTTCAGTACAGTTCTCCCCCTACATTTGTGGATTTGACCTTCACAAACTTGATTATTTGCAAGGCACCTGCCTCCCCCGCCCCATTTTCCCCTTCCCATCCCCCTGCGTTTTGCCTGGGTACATGTGTCTTCTTTCCACAGATGTGGGCAAAATGGCAGGGGCAACTCCGCATCCGTGACTTCACCAGGTGCACAGCTGCCCCCTCCCATGCACTTACCTATCATTTGGGCACCTGGAGGGGCAGTGCACCTGGTTGAAATGCAAGTGAAGGTGGGAGGAGGCACATGGCTACCGTCTCCCATTCACTTGCCTATTGCTTGGGTGCCTAGAAGGCAGAGCACCCGAGTGAAATGCAAGTGAATGGGACAGCAGGAGCCCTGGTAGGGAATGGGAGAGGGAGTGCTCACTTGGGCAAGGGGAGTTATTCACATTTTAAAAAATCTTTTGTGAGCGTTCTGTGCCCTGAACCCTTTCAAAAGTCGAGGGGCCACTATTATAAAAAGCCAAGATCCTGGACTGGTGGAAATGCTTTCTCCTTACCTCCCTGCAAACTTCACATTTTAGCTGTTGCAGTACTACCCCAACATGGCCATCATGTGGTCAGTGGAAAGTGGGGTGGGGTGGGCAGTGGAGTGGCATCTAGCCATGTACCTGTAGTTGGGTTCACAGTGATAAGCATTTTCTGGGAGGATGATATCCCTGTTGTCTGTTCAGCTATAGGAACATAGCTGGATACTTCTTCATTATTCCCATGACTACCCAGGAAATCACAATGCTGGGGAGACTGCCACTGCTAAAAGTTAGGGTCTTGAAGAGGGAAATTTTGACACTGTGTGCGCAGTAGGGAATTCTGACCTGTGCAACGACCAAAAAGTGACTTGTGTAGGTACAAGTTGGAGTTAAACCTTCTTAAGCCATTAACAGGATACCAGCCACCGTTTGAGTGTGTACGTGTGTCTTGTCATCATATCCTCGAAGCTGTGGAACTTAGACATCTGAAACTTGGCCTGCATCTTAAGGGGACCCCAAGGGCATCCATCTCAAATTTACTTTGATTTTAAAATGGATTAATTAGTTGAATTAATTAAAACATGTCTGTACAGATTTTAATTAAAACTGGAAGTACCACACTCAGTCAATGAGTGAACCTGACTGAAGCAGTGACACTGAATCACTAGGCCAGTAGGTGGTAGACACCACGTTCTCTGGGAGTAAAAGCCTTGAAGTTTGGTCCATTGATTTTTGTTGGTTTCTTTGGGATACCAGAGATCAGGCTATTTAAATTCCAAGACTGATTTTACTCCTGGAGCAACACATGAGCTATTTCCATGCATGTATGGTATTCGTTTAAAGAAGGTAATAAAATGTGAGCTATACAATGCTACTGTTAGGTGAATTTGTAACTGGTTGACCAACTGAACCTAAAGTGTGCTCACCAATGGCTCCTCTTCTTCCTGGAGAGAAGTGACTAGTGGGGTGCCACAGGATTCTGTCCTGGGTCTAGTGCTATTCGACATCTTTATCAGTGACTTGGATGAGGGAATAGAAGGCATTCTTATCAGATTTGCAGATGACACCAAATTAGGAGGGGTACTTAACACCCCAGAGGACAGAATCAGAATTCAAAATGATCTTAAGAGATTACAGAGTGGGCTAAAATTAACAAAATGAATTTCAATAGGTAGAAGTGTAAAGTACTACCTTTGGGCAGAAAAAATGAAATGCACAGATATAAGATGGGCGACACCTGGCTTGACCACATTATATGTAAAAAGGATTTAGAAGTCTTAGTAGACCACAAGCTAAACATGAGTCAGCATTGTGATGTGGCACCTAAAAAGACCAATATGATTCTGGGCTGCATCAATAGTAATGTCTAGATCAAGGGTGATAATACCACTCTATTATGCTTTGGTCAGATTTCACCTGGAATACTGTGTCCAGTTCCGGGCACCACAGTTCAGGAAGGATATTGACAAGCTGGAACACGGCCAGAGGAGAGTGACCAAAATGGTAGAAGGTCTGGAAACTGTGCCATATGAAGACAGGCTTAGGTAACTGGGTGTGTTTAGCCTGGAGAAGAGAAGGTTAAGAGGCGACATGGCAGCTGTGTTTAAATATTTGAAGGATGGAGGATGGAGCAAGCCTGTTTTCTGCTGCTTTAGAGACTAGGACATGGAGCAATGGCTTCAAAGGTCAGGAAAAAAGATTCCATCTAAACATTAGGAAGAAATTCCAGATGGTAAGAGCAGTTCAACAGTGGAATATGCTGCCTTGGAGTGTGATGGAGTCTCCTTCTTTGGACTATTTTAAACAGAGGCTAGATGGCCATCTGTCAGGAATGCTTCGATGGTATATCCCTGCATGGCAGAGGCTGGGCTTGATGGCCCTTGTGGTCTCTTCCAGCAATAGGATTCTATTATTCTGTGATCTTATTTGCCTGGTGAATTTTTTTCTGTGCCTAACTCAAAATACGTACATGTGTATGTGTGTGTGTTAACAAAGAAAACAAAAATTTGTGCTGCCAAACATGTCGGTGGGAGAGAGTGAATTAGCATAGGTGGAGGGAGGGAAACAGTGGTGAGCATGAGAATGGGAAGTACAGTTGCCATATTGCCCAGAAGGATGGCTTTGACTTGAATTCTAGTTATGCCACCTGGTGGCTATTTAAACCATTAGCAAGGCTGGATCCCCAGGTTTTATTTAAAAAAATAATAAAGAGCATATGTGTAGCAGCACTACACAGTTTTCTCAGCTTCATACCATTTTAATTGTCATAGCTCCTATGAATCCTAAGGAATCCTTGGATTTGTACTTTTTGGTAATTGTAGCTTTAGAAGAAGTTCAGATGAGTCAGTGGGGATTCCAAAAGAGGGCTGTCAACCTGGTCCTTTGTTTCACGCTTGAGGTGCTGAATTTTCTAGCTGGAACCTGTCATCCTAGCTCTGTTCCTCTGAAGAGGACTTCTTTCTGAATAAGACATGAGAGTGCCATGAAATAATTTTATTAGCATGAGGCAGAATTCCAACTTTGTGGAAACAACTGTCACTTTGGAACGGAATTTGTTGTTATTTTGTGCCCTTAAGTCAATTCTGACTTATGATAACCCTGTCCTAGGGATAACCCTGTACTTGGCAAGATTTATTCAAAAGACACTTGCTGTTGCCTTCTGATAAGGCTGAAAGAGTGTATACTTGTGAAATATCTGCATTTTAGTAATTTTTAAAGGCACCAAAACTTTGTGAGGGAAAAGGGACTAATGGAGCACAGAAAACACTGTGAGTTGCAGGTTTTGTACCCTTGCCTTACATGAAAAGAAGTTAAGAAACGGCAGTTGTCTGTTTCCTAGCTATAAAGCTTCTATTGGAAATGTGGGTTATGTATGTACAAACGTGTATGCAGTGGTCAGCTGTTTTGTGGCTTGCCGTATGATTCACAAACTACATAACTAATCTGAAGATGTGGTTGCCTAGGGCCATTTCCACACTAGGGCCCCTCCCTAAACTGCAAACCACAGGATTCCGTAGGATGTTGAAAGTGGAATAATAGCACTATAACAGTTTAGTGTGGAAATGGCCTAGATTTGGGGAAGTGGAGGAAGAGAGAGGAAATATACTCCTAGTGCCTGGCATGAATGGAGAGGAGACTTTGGAGAGGGGAAGGCTGAATGATCACTGGAGTGGAGTAAAAGAAAGACCAGTAAAGAAGAGAAAAGGTTAGGGACAAGGAAGAAAAGAAAATTAAAAAGGCATGGGGTAGTGGTGGGGGAAATAAGTGATTTCTAACCAAGGCAAGTACCAGTGTTGAGGTGGGGGTGGGACAGAGTATAGCTATGGGAGCAAAATGCAGTATTTGCCTCCAATAATAATTTTGCCCCCCATAAAAAAATTGTACTTCAGTCCCTAAATTTTTAGCACTACAGTAATTTAAAACATCTGTTAAGCATTTGGAAATAGAATTTAACCATCCAAAGAAAAGGGACAAGCAAAGTTGCTAAGGGAATGCAAACACAGCCAATATAAAAATTCTAGGGTGTTAACAAGCCATATTTAACAGGCTATGCTTTAACAACTCAACCTTTTAGACAATAGCATCTGGAAGATTCCCAGAATTTGGTTGATTGTCTTAACTCAGTTCTCTCGGACCAAGCAAGTTTCCCCTTTTCTCCTCAGACCTGTGCAACAAGTACTGAGGTATCAGGACAGCCATTGTTGTGGCCAAGAAAGAGGCGAAAACCAGGTTTCAGGGAAAAAATCAAAAAGCCATTTTATTACAATACCTTGCACAAGGGCAACAGTTATTTCAGAACTGTTGTGTCGATTAATTGAGGTAGCATCACTATATACCTTTTGCCTTCTATGTCAGCAATCAATCATTTACTTAGCCTGCCCATCACTGGAGAAAAAGATCTTTGGTTAACTTTCCATTACATCATTGACTGGCATACACGTGTACAGAAGAGAACAAAGGGTTAGTTTAGAAGATGAAACAAAATAATGGTAGGGAGTATAGTGCCTCCCTGTAAATTCCCAGACCTTTTGCAAGGCCATTCTATAAAATTTGAGATAAGACAGACATCTGCAATTTACTCAGAGGCACAATTCAATTCACTTATTTTTCCTATTCAAGTGGTATTGGATTTAACCCCTTCACCATTAGCCCTTTGTCATCTAAGACTAAGACCATTAGCCCATTCGGGACTCTGTGAACTCCATTGTTTTCTCAGCTGGAGAGCCATTAACACCCTAGCCCTCCTGGCAGAAATTGGATATTTAAACCCTGTTTTTGGCCAGTCAACTCGCAGTGCACCAATTTCTGGTCACCACTCCACTGCTTCAATTCCTGATTGTGTACCATCCTTAGACTTGCATCTAAGCCACATTGCTGCTGCTTCACTGCTCTTTTGGATTAGTAGATATCACCCACATTGCTCTAAAATCTTGCTATCCAAAACTTTCCTCCCTTTTCCTTTAGTTATCCTTGTATGATTGGATCTTGTGCAATTGCAATTCCTTCAGTAAAAACAATTCCCCCAATAACACAATTAAGCTTACTTTTGGATCTCTGGCTGGTTCTTCCCTTCACTACTACCAGTAAACATAGGTGTAAAAGATCTTACAAGGTTACCGCCCTCTTGCGGTCTTCCCTTTTTAACTGATACTCCCTACTGTTTCACAGAGGTACTGGCATTGTGGGTGGACCCCTGAGTCACTCATGTTTTGGGGAAACAGGGGGTAAAAGACTTAAATTTCTCAGCCTTTGGGGACTGAAGGAAATTTTCATTAGGGAGAATTCTTATTTTGGGGGAGCATTTCCTCATTTTCCCCTCCCATATTTACACTCATGGGTTGACATACCAGGTTTTAACCTGGATGAAGCTGAGTACTTTCTTTACTTAAACTAGAGGGCTGCAG
Organism: Iguana delicatissima; assembly: GCA_948472985.1. Classification (NCBI taxonomy): domain Eukaryota; kingdom Metazoa; phylum Chordata; class Lepidosauria; order Squamata; family Iguanidae; genus Iguana; species Iguana delicatissima. Next base: position 56,862 of record CAOKZL010000175.1, read on the forward strand.
TTCATCACTGAAAAATGGAAGCTCTTTTTGGGTTCATCTATAATGCTACTAAGCCTAGCTGTCACATCAGCATTCGAGATCTTTCTGTCAATAATTGTTTGTATGATATACTGAGCAGCTGCTGTTCTTCTCTACAACATACTGAATCTTGGGCTGTGTACAGATGTGCATCTCTTAAATGAAAAGCATGGTGAGAGCCACATTTCCACATTTCCATCCCCCTCCCCCTCCCCTTTTTTTTGCGCTGTACATTGCTTCTTAGAGAAATGACCTGAATGGCAACTACCTCTTTCTGTTTCTGAGAGAAGTTAATTTGACTATTGACTAGCAACATCATCCCTTTCCCTACCCTCCTTTCCTAGGAAGGAAGACTGTGGAGTTCAGAGGAGCTGAATGGCAAACTCCTGTGACTCTCTTCTACCACCCTCGCCAACATTTTCAAGTTTTCAAAAGGGACACAAAATTGCCAAGTAAATATTTGTTAAATAGATACTCCACTTTAGAAGTAAAATTTCTAGGAAACTTAATTTGCACCCTATTCATTGCATTCACAAGTATACGACCAAGCCACAGCCTTGTGACAGAGAAGTAGCTGAAAAAACTAGAGTCAACCACAGATAGCCTGTTAACTGAACGCAGTGCCCATTAATGGGACATTTACTTCATTATCAGTTAGACCAATCTGTTAGACCAAGTGGCTTCCTGTTTGCCTGCCTTGTCTGTAGGCAAATATCTTACTTGCCTTTTTAGTATCTGTTGCTAGCTGTGGGCGATATGGCATGACAACGCAGTGGTATATGTTGCAAAAGGATAGTCTTGGAGCAGTCGTTAGGACAAGTCACTGTGCATGAAGTCAGACCTCAGAGTTTATTTCGTTATTTGTCTGAAATGATTTTACCCTAGTCTTCCACCTAAAGTCTCCCAGTACAGCCTTAGTAGAATCAACAACCCTCCCCCCACAATGCAATCTTATAGTCTAAACAAGTCACAGGAGCTAAAAAACATATAACCTCAAATGTCCGCTTGAAACAGAATAAACATCAGCTAAACAGAAATGAGCTCCACGTGTGTTGTACATAATATATAAGGCAAAGAGACCTTGTAGCACCTTTGGGGCTACCTGAGAGAAACAAGTTGGCAGCATAAGCTTTCATAGGTTTAAGTCAACTTTACCAAATGCATCAAAGGTGATACAAGATCCTTTTGCCTATTGATGCAGACTAACATGGCTAAGTCTCTGAATAATACATAAAGTGAGATATAAACAAGATATACTGTTCTTATAAGGTTAACAGTTATTTTAAGAATAACATAATTCTGGTAAAACTTGTTTCATGTGTATACTTGTTCAGACTCAGTGGAATAATCTAGGAGACATGACACAAAAGGAAAAAGGGATGAGGAGGGAAGAAGAAAACAAGCTGATTCAAGCATGGATTCTTAAAGTTACATCATAGTTCAGCCTACTTGGATGAAAACATTTCAGGGAGAGGAGGTTGTTCAGCAGAGTCAATGGAGTGGGGCTTCCTTCTCATTCTTCCCTGTGTTTGTTGGCTGCAGATCAATGGAATGAATGAATCTTTCTGAGTGATGTTATGGGCGGTCAGGCCAGTGGGATACAGTCTCTCAGTATTGTTAATGGAGTGGCCTTGCCTCCCACCTGCCTGCTGCAGCCTGGTAAAATGGGTGCTAAACGATTGTGGTTAACAGAGGGAAGAAGGTGGATGAAGCTGATTTCTTAGTGCATTGATAAAGCGGCTCTGCAGTTCCATCTCTTTCTTTGTAGCCTGATGAATTGCCTGCTGCTGACTGTCTGTTGAGGGAGGAAAAGAGCCAAATGGAGCTAGTCTTTCAGTACAGCAGAGCCTTCCTCAGCATCCCTTACTGTGCCCTGTTGGGATGGCTTTTCCCCCCTCTGCCACTGAGTTAGAAACAAGAGGTAAAACCACAAATTCTAGCTTTTTGCTCTCTGAAATGAGTTAAGTGGATGAAATGAGTGGCATCACTGCAAGGAGTGGGGGAATGGGGAGGCATGCATTGAAGCTTAACAGTTCTTTCCTTGTTAATAATCTGAAGCTGTTAACAAGACTCTCAGGAAAGGAGAGTATTAATGATTCTTCATCCCTCCACTGTCGTTATTCTCCATAGCCTTTCTTAGAGAATGGACATTTCTATGACTCCAAGTGAACGATGGGTGAGAGAAAGTGCCTGCAGGCTTTCTAGCAATCATGCGAGATTTAGATGTTACAGAGGGATTGCAAACCATATATTGAGTCAAGTCAGTCATCCATTCTCTGTCTTTCTCATGCATCTGTTTTTCCACAGTGGTCAGAAGAAGGTTATGGCCATAAAATATCCTGATGTGTTAATCTTACTCTAGCAAGGCAAGCATATCCAGTTGAAATGAACATAGGTTAGGTACTGAGGGGCTAGGTCTAGACCTAGACCTAGGGCTTTTGGCTAAGAAGCAAGTAAAATAACATTTAAATAGGAGAGAGCGGAATATCCCCAGCTAAAGTTCCTTGCTTGATCTGAGAGACCTCAGAAATAAGCCTCAGGGTCATATATTTGGATAGGAGTGGGAGAGGCATATAGGGTGGTTTAATATTCAGAAGCTCAGTTTGCATGTTGAGGGCATGGATAAAGCCACTGTACAGCTTATAAATCTTAAGGGTATACCTTATAAAGTGACTTGTGGCTTTGATAACCTTGTGGCCAAAAACATATATTATTGTGCCAGGTTATTCACCATGGAGACATGATTTGTTGTTGTTCTCTCATCAAAAAGGTGCTATAGAGAGCATTAATAATCTGATACCATAATGGGATTCCAACAGAACAATATGTCATTAAGGTATGGTGTGATAAGGCATGTTTGAGTGTTGGATTATGACCTTGGAGACCAGAGTTCAGCTTCCTGCTTGGGCATGGAAACCCACGGGGTGACCTTGGTTGCATCATATGGGCCGTTTCTGCATGAGTCTGTTATAGCACGATGATTCCATTTTCAACCTCCTATGGAATGCTGGGGTTTGCAGTTTTGGGAGGGGCTGGCTGGCCCCTCCCAAAACTGCAAACCCCAGCATTCCATAGGAGGTTGAAAGTGGAATCATCACGCTATAACAGACTCGTGTGGAAATGGCCATGGTCTCAGCCCCCAGAAAGTTCCATGCTAGGTTCCCCTTAGGGTTGCTGTAAGTCAGAACCAACTTGAAGACACACAACAACAACAAGTTGCCGCTGCTACCCATTTCTTCCTTGGCTGCCTCTTCTACTCTCTATTAATCTTTGCTGAAGGAAGAAGAACTCATATCTTTCCCACCACCATTAGGAAGAGCTGAAACTGTGAGAGAAGTTATTGCTGCTTCCCAAATTGTAGCTGACCATCTGTTGAACAGTAGGGCCCTTGGGTTTGGACCTGGCAATCTTAGCCACTTATTTTTTTTTCTTAAGTAAAAGAGAAAAAAAGAAAAGAGAGGAAGTGGAAAGAATGCTAATATTTATCAGCTCAAGTGGGCTGTGATTATGATAATGAGGATGTGAGCTTGTGAAACATTTTGAATTTCCTCTGAACTTGAGTGGCAGCCAGTTCTTTCAACAAATAGACTCGGCTTTAGGATTTTTTCCCCAAACCTTTGCATTAATCCCTTGCTGGCAATTTTTGAACTTAAAAATATACAGTAGTAGCATATATACCCAGCGTTGCCCAGGATTTTATTTTCTCTTAGGTAATACTTGTTAGAAATACATGAGGAATTACCTTAGCATACCTTAGGAATTAGATGCGGTTGAAATACACATATTTGAGATCCTGTGTCTCTAATTCCCCAAACTGTTTTGTCCAGTACCTGTAACTTTTCCCTATATTCCCCAATCCAATCTGTATTTAGAGTTATTAACATACGCAGGTTGGTTTCCTGAGAGAAATACATTGCTGTCTTCCCTCTTGCTACTAGGCCTTGTCTCCATAGCAACCAGCCTGAGGCCCAAGAGCTCTCTGGCTGAGAATTCTAAACGCCCCTTCCTAAACTGCCAACCTCAGGATTCCATAGAATCTTCACAGGCAGCCAATCCTATGAGGTCTTCTCGCCTGACACAGCCAATCATATGAGGTCTTCACCTGCCTGACTCACAAATTCACAAACTTTGACTTTTATATATTAGATTACAAAGCCATGAGACTGGCAGTAGTAATACATGTGATTTTACCACACCATCCAACTGTCCTGATTTGGTAGGGACAGTCCTGTTTGTTTCACTTGTTCAGCTATTTTCAAAACGTCCCATGTTCTCTCCCCTAAATGTTCCAGTTTCTCTCTCTTCTTCCCACTTTCCCCCTTTGTCCTCCTCTTACTTCAATTTTTGCACTGTGTTCAGTGTGCAAAGTGATATGCCTTGAACTGACCCAGCAGAAGGGAGAGGTAGATTCAGGTAAAAACAAACTACTGCAGCCTCTCTTTTGCTATGTCGCCGGCACGCTGTTGCTTGGCCACTTGTGCCCTGGGTTTCATCTCTGAAATGTTGGGGGGTATGTTTTACTCATCTTGTTCTCAGTATTGACCATTTGTGTATTTGGGCTTTCTCTTGCTGTCATATAGACAATAGTCATGGCTCTATTTGGACTGTGATTTTTACAGCTGAATTAATGTAATATTTACCAGGAAATAGCACCTACTGCAGGAGGATCCCTGCTTGGCAGTGGTTAAATATATTGCTAGCATTGATCTAGTTAAAGCAAACAGCATTCAGAGAGAGGAAATGAGATTGAGTGTTCTGGTGTTAAACCATCACAAATGAACTGCACATACTCCTTTGCTGGAGTGTAACTCTGTCTTTTCACAAATACAGATAAAAGGTAGCAATACGCACATACTCTATTGTTTGAACTCTGAAATACTTGTCAGTCTGAAAATTCCTGGCTGCAGAGAAAAGTCAATGGCAACAGATACTGTAGGGAAATGCGTGTGGCTGTCATTCAATGGATGCTTTATAGTCACTATTCAGGGACTTTTTAAGACACTGAGAGGTCCCAGGGCAGAATGTTTATTTGAAACCCCTCCCTGCCATCTTAACCCATTTTCTCTGATTTTTTTTCCCCAGCTGCAAAACTGGGTGTGTAGATAATATTTTTTAAAAAGCTACATTTGTTGTAAGTTTGTTATTATGTCTGAAGTTAAAAAAACATTTACACACAATAGCCATTTCTGCACAGGCTTAAAGAAACGGTGCAGAGCATGCTCCAAGGAGGACGTCTGCACCTGGGAGCGGACTGGGTCAGACCTACTTAGTGTAGTTCCACACCTCAGCCCGCTCCGGAACGACCTGAAGTGGTCATCCAGTGTGCTTTTGAAAGACTGCTTGAAACAGGTCTTTCAAAAGCATGGAGCGCGCCACTTTGTGCCCATGCTCCGGTGCAGATTTGCAGGCTCGCATCAGTGTGAGCCTGCAATCTGCCGGCGGCAGGCTTTAGGCTGGCGAGCTTCAGCGGTTGGTGGAGAGCCTCGACCAACCGGAAGCTGCCATTTTCGTCCCCGGAGCAGTGCGCAGCAGTGGCCATGCACTGCTCCGGACCAGCCTGGACCCAAGCGTGGAGCCAAGAAGTCCAGTAAGTACTGGCACGGGGCGATTCCCTTGCCCTGTGTGGAAATGGCCAATATTTACTATAGTTCTGCACTTCCCTCAAGTCAAGCATTTTGGCACAGGACAGAGAAAAGATAGATAGAGCTCACAGAGGTTGCTGTAAGACAGAGATAGGACTGACTTCCATTGTGTCAATTGAACACAGCCATGTCTATTAGAGCTAATAACTTCAGATTGCTTATAGTCAGTATTTGCCAGTTTGTATGTTTCTCTAAGATTTGAGACATAGCATGTATTCATGGCATTTCCTGTTTGTCAGCCTTTCTGCACTACACTGTTATAGTGCTATTATTCCACTTTCAACATCCTATGAAATCCTGGGGTTTGCAGTTTAGGAAGGGGCCTTTAGAATTCTCAACCAGAGAGCTCTTTGGTCTCAGTAAACTACAACCCCAGAATTCCACAGGATGTTCAAAATGGAATAATAACACTATAACAGTGTAGTGTGGAAAGCCCCTTAGTCTTCAGTTAGTTTGACTTTGTTCATCTTCTGTTTTGTGGTCTGCAGTTCTCTCTCTCTTTCCTTTGTGTTATGAAGCCTGTCACAATGAGATGTTATGAACATTTTAGTATTTGCAAGTAAACTTACTTCCTGGTGTGGTGGTATAGGACTGGTTGTTTCTCACCTTTTCCTTGTGAATACTTGCCATCTTTCACATTCCTAACAATGTTGAGGATTGGGAACCATGCATGTGTGAGCTGGATATGGTTGATGGGAAAGTGGGAATATGCTATGTTGGTCAGGGTGGTTGGCATCAAGTACACAAATAACCTATCTCTTTCTTTGATTTTTTCCTAAGCTGTTTGTGACATACACCATCACTATCACCATTACAAATCAGAAGAAAAATGATTTTTTTTGTTTCTTTTATTTGTTCCATTACTGTGATTTTCCCAGAAGGAAAGCATTGTTGGGTGGAAAGCTACAAGCAAGAATGTAGTGGTTGTACACCTTGGTTCAGCGAAAGTAAAAATGAATAGAAACTCATTTCCCCTTTATTTAGAATACCAGTGAAAACTGTGAGACCATAAGGTGGTGCTGAATTACAACTCCCAGCAATCCTCATCATTGGCTGAGGTGGTAGGGTTAATGGGAGTTGCAATCAAATCATCTCTTGAAAGCTGCACAATTCCCTCCTTTTGTTTATAGCCAAATACTTTGCTGGCAACAAGAGAAAAGAATGAAAAGAAGAATTCCTTCAGAGAAGCATTCATGGGCCTGAACAAAGGGAGGAAAAAAAGAAAGGACAAAATAAGGAACAAAGAAGAGTTTAACCTTTCAGTCTGCCTAAGTTGAAAATATTCTGCTTGGGAACTGGAGTAAATAAACTGAACATTTACAAACCTAGGGAATAAGACAACTCAAACATGCTGGGATTCACCTATTGGCAAGGAGTAAGCCGAGGATCAGGCTGAATAAGGACAAAACATATTGGCTGACTTGGGGCCATTTTCTTTCTCTCTCTGTGTACCTCAGCCAATTTTATTTATTGATTTATGGCATTTATTGGTCACATCTTAATCCATGAGGGCCCCCAAAATGATGGAGAATGGGTAAAAATATTTTTTAAACACCAAATAAATAACTAAAAAAAGATTGTTGCACTCTAGCTTACTCTTTTAAAATACAGTACCTCTAAATCAGACAAAAAAAGCAAAACAAAACAAAAAACAAAACCCAAACCAAAACAAAAAACAAACAAAACAAAAATAAAAGCCAAAAAAATCCCAACAAACCCCAGCACAGACATCCTTGATTTTAAGATCCAAAGGCCAAGCAAAATAGCCCAGTCTTCTCTGCCCATCAGAAACTCGGAAGGGACATGGCCATCCTGATCTCCCGCAGGAGGGAACCCCATGGTTGGGGTGCTGCTACAGAGAAAGCCCTGGCATGTGCGCCCATCAACCTAGTGCCCAGGGTAGTGGGACATGTAACAGGGCCTCTGCTGATGATCCTAGATTTTAGGCTGCCTCATATGGGAGACAGTGGCCTTCGTCTTTCATTTCTATCTACCTCTTAGGGTTGATGCAACAGTAAAATGGAGTGGGGGCAAGGAGAATTTTACATGCTGCTTTGAGATCTTTGGTGCAAAATGTGTCCTATAATTGAAAAACAAATAAATGAGGATGAGTTGTTGTTCTTATTGTCTCCCCCAACCCTAGCAGCAAAAAGAAAGCTGTAACACAACTAACTGCAGGGAAGGGTTCCTTCACTGGTATATGATAGTTATCTACCTTATATGTTTATTGCATGTAGAAAACCAAAAAGCTGTTCATTCTTCAGCTGCTGCAGGGTGTCTGAAGAAGCAGGCTTCTTTTCTTTTAACAAGGCTCACTTTATTGCTGCTGCTGTAATCATAATGCAGGATCCTTTGAAAGCCTCTTATTGGAAGAGGCAGAGCTGTATGTGTCATTTGAAGCTGGCACATCTGGCTGTCAAAAGCCACCACACAGTCTGGAAAGTGAACAAAGGCTGATGTCTCTCATTCTCTATGGACAGCAATTGCTGAAGATTATTTCCATGACTGCCATGACATCTTAGGGATGTCTGGGGTGTGTACGTGGGTTTGTAATGAAAAGGCCATGGAACTCTTCCTCAGTAAGGCCTAGACTGCCCATTATTACAGCCCAAAGGAGCCAACCCAAATCCCAGGACCAGCATCTGTCTTGGCACAAATTAAGACTGCATTGGTGGAAACTAGTTTTGAGGCTTTCTGAGTATGGTGCAACCTCCTTCCCAGGAGAGGAAAGATCCAGGCTCCTCACTTCCTATTTTTTTTGGAAAAAAAAAGATAGGCTTATTTATTACCGTCTTTAATCTTTGGCTCTTTCATGTCATTTTTTTTTAAAAAAACATAATATTTTAATATCTGTTTGCTAAGACAATGGATATACTTTTGATACTTTGTAATGTTTTGAATAGAGAGCCAGCATGGTGTAGTGAGCATTGGACTATAACCTTGGAGACCAGGCTTTGATTCCCTGCTCAGCCATGGAAACTCACTGGCTGATCTTGGGTGAGCCATACACTTTCAGCCCCAGAAAACCCTATGGCCGTTTCCACACGAGGCTGTTATAGCACTGTGATTCCACTTTCAACATCCTATGGAATTCTTGGGTTTGCAGTTTTGGGAGGAGCTGTCCGGCTCCTCCCGAAACTGCAAACCCCAGCATTCCATAGGATGCTGAAAGTGGAATCATAGCACTATAACAGCCTCATGCGGAAATAGCTTATGATAGGTTTGCCTTAGAGTTGCCATAAGTCAGAAGCAACTTTAAGGCACACAACAACAAATGTTTTGAATGTTTGTTGGTATGAGGAGGGAGGAAGAGAGAACCATTTCCAGAAAAAAAACCTCTATAAATGAGATTGCTTCCTAAATACGTCATGTTTATTAGGAAGACCTTCCCATTGAATTCACTGGGATTTACTTTCTGGTGAGTAAGACCCATTTATTATATCTGTCTTCTCAGTGTATTTGAATGGTTACTTCTTGCTTCTGACTTAGTAAGTTTCTTCTTATTTACTTCTTCAGTGGGTGCATTACATATGGCATAACATTATTTAGAGTGTATCCACGTCTCATTATTATATCATTTTAATACCACTTTCAAATCCTAGGATTTCTAGTTTTGTGAGATACTTAGAATTCTCTGACACAAAGCTCTGATGCTATAGTTCAGAGGATTCTGTGTACTTCACCAAGTAAAGATCTCAAGATTTTATAGGATGGAGCCATGGCCCTTAAGGTAGTATCAAACTGTGGTAACTGTGTAATGTGGATACCTCCTTGGTGTTTCCACAACACTTCTCCTCAACTCTTGTGCTGTCCTTTAGATTTCTGCTTTGTAAATGTTTGATGTACATCCCTATGACTTTCAAAAGCAACCATGAAGCCGTAAATATGAATGGCCACTGTTATTCTTTTTCTTTCCTGAGAAGAAAATGGTTGTCCTATTTTCACAGTCTTAAACTCCATCCAAATGTTTGCATTTTGGCCTCTCATTGGGGACTACAAACATCCATTCATCTCCTGACCCGTTTGATATTGACAAAAATATTGATGTGGCATTACTGTTTAAAATGAAATGAGCCTTCAAGTGAAAGTATAAATGATCATTCAATAGAAGTATAATTCTGAGGCATCATAACTGAGGTAAAGTCCTCGTGGTTCAAAAGAGTTTTACTGTAAGATATTTTCTTTATACTCTCCATACAAAAATGGGAGTGGGGAGAATTTAGATGAATGAATTGGCATGCAGAAGCATTAAACCTTCTCCTTGCCTAAGAAAATCATAGGAATTCATAGAGTTGACGTAAGTCAACAGGTGACTAGAAGGCACATACATGTACCCCTCACATGATGCATCTAGTTTCAAGCAGGACTTCACACTTTTAAAAGTAAGAGGGAAAATTTCTTCTTGGTCATATGCTGTATATGTCACATAGCATTTAGTTCAGAAGGTGTTGGACTCCAAATCCCAGCAGCCCTCACCAACTTAGTCAGTGGTGAAGTGTGCTGGGAACAGCATTACAATAGCTCTTTTATCCTGTAATCACACTGTCCCACTGAAAGTTTTTGGGGGATCCACAGTTTTTCAGATGATAATTTTACCAAGGTGTTGTCCTGCTTCATTCACTGAATTTTACGGGGGTCTCAGATTGCTATCCACTACTGAGAACTCTCCCTGTTGTCTCTTTGCTTCTTCTATCTTTTTTCATACAGCAGAAAATCCATTCAAAGGGGAAAAAAAGATGAAACCGATGCATAGAACAGCCCTCCATATGGAAAGACTCCTGGACAATGTTCTCATTCATTCTGATTTGTTCTGCTTTGATTTGTTCTGTTTTGTTCTGATGCCTTGAGTTCTAATATTGGGAAAAAGGCACAACATAAATTAATAAAATATTACTACTAATATTATTACTGCTGCTGTTATTTTTGTCTCTGGGAAAAGAAAATAATTGTGGTTCCAGTGGTAGCAGATGCTCTGGGAGAAATTCCAATTGGACTAACAAAACGTCTGAAGGAAAACACCACAGGGTTCATCTAAAAGTGGAAAACATCACTGAAAGTATCAAGAGTTTCTATTTTTTTTTTATTTTACTTGCAGATTCCCAGGTTTCTGTCCAAATTCTTTCTTGAAATATCTCAAGTTTTCCTTCCTCCTCCCACCGTTGTGTTCATCCTCATCCTTCTCCACTGATCACATCTCACATCTAGACTTATGCAACATTTCAGAAGCTGGTTTTCACCAATTTTCACTGAGCCTTCTTTATTATTTTTCAGGAGTTGCAGGCAAAGTGCTATAGTGCTTTGGTAATACACTAGTTGAATATTGGGATCATTTTGCTGTGGTGCAAACATTCCTCTTTCCGTCGCTTGATCTCTGTTGAATCTGTGTCCTGAAAACAGTAGCTGTGTTTACTGGCGGTGGTCCTCTTAACTAGTTCTAGGATAATACAAACAGATAATCGAGTAGAAAATACTAGATTAGTTTAAATTGGCTTGGAAAGAAGGACTGAAAAGTCCTTGATAATGCGGGGAGTTCCCAGAAAATATTTCAGGATGAAGAAAACATGTGGATCTCCAAAATAAAATCAGTTTATAGTAGAAGAAAACCTGGGATATTTGGCGACTTTTTTCTTATCTGGAGGGGCTCATAAATAGGATCACAATAGCCCGGTTACAAAAAGTGATGGAACTTGGAATGTGTCATCTTATCTAATGAGATCTCACTGATTCCTAGATTCTGAGTAACTGCTGGTCAAAACTCCAGTTGGAAACACCTGATAGACTGTGAGTATAACTAATGTTGTCTACAATTTGTGGCCTTCCAGATTTTTCCTTTGTTTCTTCTGCCCTGTTCTTACTAGGGAACATCTGTTAAGGCAAAAAGACAGAATACATGCTTTTGAATAGCAAGCTGAGGATTCCCTCTGTCCAGACATATCTTTTCTCTCAAAGAAACATGTGTAGGATTACTGAAGAGTAGACCTTTGGCTTGAACTGTAAATTAATTTAAATGATAGAAAAAGTTCTGTTCATTCTGGTGGTAGTGGCGAGATTAATTTTGGCTTCTCTGCTTCCTGAGAAACACACGATTTTTATAACTGAAAGCTGCACATACAGATGATGTGATATGCTAGTGATGATCAAAAAGATGCTGGAAAGTCCCCCCCTCCACTTTGGCCTTGCAAGGTTACTGTAGGAACAATTGTGCCCACTAACTGCTCTTCTTGCACACCTGGGCATTTTCTTTTCTTTTTCTTTCTTACTTGAAAATTGTACGATGAGGTTATACATTAAGATTCTCCCTCCCCCCATCCCTTTATTTTACTCTTGCAGTTCAGTGCCTTAAGCTTCCTGCTGGCGGGTTCGATTAGCTGAGTGTAGATGCTGTCAGCTATTTGATAAAATAGATGCCAGCATGATTTGACATAAATGAATATTTCATGCAGGCTATTTTCTGCATGATGGTTGGCCCAGGGTTCACACGAAAACTGCACGCCTGGCGAAAGCTGCCATAACCCTGAAAAACCATGACTGTGTGGCAGAAAAGAATAGCCTGCCATGAATAATAAACTCTTGTTTATGGGAAGAGCAGGGAGGAGGAGGGTTTGCTTAGAATATCTTTGACAATTTCTCACCTTCTCTCTGTTACAACAGCCTCTGAAACATGCCCAAATTACCTGAGCACCCAGCTGTTTTGGAAAATGAGGCCTTCACTTTGTGGGGATGCAGGTGTGCAATGCCGCACAATGTATATCAAACCAAACTGTTGCAAATGAACCTCACTTGTGCCCAAGAAGCAGCTGTTTCCTCTCTTCCCTGCTCCATTTTGTCTGCGGTTGACAATTTAAGCATGCCGGAGGACTCCTCACTAAATGGGATCCTGAAAGCCAGGAGCATTTGTCACTAAGCAAATGACATGAAAGGTTTTCTGTGGTTTCCACTCTATTTTGTTTTTCAAAAAAATCAATTTACACTTTCCTATATTCTCCCCTTGGGACTCATCCTGCTATATACATACGCAGAAATAAAACTGCATCACATTTGATGGCATTTTTAAGAATCTACTGTTCCTCATGATGGGAGGGGAACAGAAGGCACCACTAACTAGCAAATAGAAAGGAAACAGGAAGCAATGCCTTCAACAGATGCTAAAAAAAAGCAGTTTTATCAAAAAAAGTCCAACATGTTAGCTATCAAATCCTTCCTCAGAACAAACCAGAGCTTTTGGAAATTGCAATCCACAAAATTCACTGCCCAGCATGGTGTGCAGCTGTCAGAAGTAGCTTCTTCAAGCTCTGGAGTCAACCCTCTTTGGGCTCAGCCACATTGGCAACTGGAACCAACTCAGTCAGCTACATTTAATGCCCCTTTGGGCTCCTTCTTCCAGTTTCCACATCAACACATAAACTTCTCTTTTTTTAATTATATTGTTAACTAATATTAATTAATATTATTTATTGTGCTGAAAAAAATCAACCGACCAGCACTTCTCACATAACAAGAGAGTCTTCTGGCACCTTAAACTGAACATAGAGTTCTGACAATCTTTTTTCCCCACCTCCTTTTCCTTCTTCCACTGCTTCTCTCCTTCCCTCGCCCCTCCAACAGCAGTCTTGCAAAACAGTGGAGAGAGAAAGGGATAGTTCTTCCCCCATCCTCTTTTTCTGTCTGTGCCACTTCCACATTCAGACAGACAGATCACAGAAAGCATTGCAGACCCAATTTAAAACATATGGAAGAAGGGCAAAGGGAGTGAAAAGAAGACTTCCAGACCAGAAAGTAGCATTTTAAAAAACCCACTGTGCTGGTAGGAACAAAAAGACTCAAGAAAGGAAAGGGAAAAGCCCGAAACTTCCTATAGTTAACAAGACAGAAGTGGTAATTACAGGAGTCAAAACTGTGATCTCTTAATATATTTGACCAGCCTGGATGAATTTTTTGATACAAAGTTTCTTTAGAATTGGGAAGAAAGAGATAAAAGAAGGAGTGGTCAGAACTGGCCTATAACAGCTGTCAACAGGGATGTTAAGTGGAATACTGATTTTTAGGGGGTTTTCTAACTGGTGCAGCCACACTGTGCAATTAGTCTGTTACCACTTTAACTGTTATGAATCCATACCATGGAATCCTGGGGTTTGTAGTTTAGTGAATTACTTAGAATTCTCTAGGAACTCTAGTTCCCTGAACTACAACAGCAGAGCTCTCTAGCAAAGAATTCCAGGCAACTATGTATGTGTCTTCAAGTCATCTGTCAACTTACGGTTATCTCATGAATGTCATGGATTTCCTTCAGCAAGGAATATTCAGAGAGTGTTTTCCAGTTTCTTCCTCTGCAATATAGCCTACAGCACCTGGTATTCATTGGTGGTCTCCCATCCAAGTACTAACCCTGCTTGGTTTCTAACATCAGACAGGATCTGGTGCCTTAGGGAACCTTACAAAATACAAATCCCAGGAATCTATAGGATGCAGACACAGAAGCTGAAGTTATATCAGAATGTTGTAATTGTGCAATGTGAATACTTCCAGCAGATGTTAGTCTAGAGCAGTGGTCTCAACCTGTGGGTGCCCAGATGTTTTTTGGACTTCAGCTCCCAGAAGCCCTGAGCATTGACAATAGTGGCTGGGGCTTCTGGAGCTGAACTCTACAAACATCTGGGGACCCACAGGTTGAGAACCACTGGTCTAGAGCACCAGGATTTTTTGTTCAGATAACATTGTCCACTTTGCTTTGGGTTCCCTTTTTCTCCTGAACAGTCTTGTAATTTTCACAGTAGCTGCAAGGACAGATGGTGATATGACTTCTAGAATAAGTTTGTTGACTTCGGGCAGTTTCAGAAAAAGCTTTTATCACATCAGCAGTAAAAGACAGGTTAGAGCTATTCTGTTACTTCTCCCTAATGGATTTTCTTTTCTTTTCTTTTTTTAAAGATAGATGAGGCAATGGAGAAACAAGGAAGAGTTATGAGAAAAAGATGATTTCCTTTGATGTGGGATCACTCACATTTTGGTTTTATTCTTCTACTTACTTTTAACATATATATGAAACCACTAGAAGAATTATCTTGGTGTATTTGGAGACTGCTGCCACCAGTAGATCAATGACACCCAACTCCATTTCTCCTTTTCAAGGCCAAAAAAGCTGTTTTCATTTCTAAATAGCTGTACACCCCCGCACTTTGATATGGTTTAATTGGCAAAATATCTAATTGGCATAAATATAAATTATACATTGCTATGGCTGCATAGCCACAGTGGTTAAAAGGAAAAGCTGGCCAAACACACACATTGCAAAACAAGGTCAGATAAGACTCCAAGGCATAGCCAGGTCATAGTCAGGAAATCACCAGGAAACTCCAGCAATAATGAAGTTACAGTTAGCCTTCAACAACTCAACCTGTAGAAACAATAGCATCTGAGATGTGTCCCCACGATGGCTGATTGTTTTAACCCCTCTTCCTCTGACTAACAAACTTCTCTTTTGTCCTCACACCTGCTCCGCAATCAAGGAGCTATTGAGACCCCATTAGCCTTTTGTTACCTAATGCTAAGACCATTAGTCCATTCCAAACCCCATTGTACACTCTCTGAATTCTATTGTTTACTCTGCCAGAGAGCCATTAACACCTTTGTCCTCCCAAGCAGAAAATGAATATTTAAACTCTGACTTTGGACTAGCCAACTGGCAGTACACTGGTTGCTGGTCATCACTCTGCTGCTCTGATTCCTATTTGCATACTGTCCTTGGGCTCCTAGTCTAAGCCACAGCACTTCTTCACTTTTCTACTAGATTGGTAAATATCACCCACTTTCCCTGAACTCTTGCTATCTAAACTTTTCCTTCTTTTTCCTTTAGTTAGCCTTATGGGATTGTGAGACTGCATGGATCTCATGTCTGTGCAATTGTAAATTCCCCCCCCAAAACAAGTAATTTTAGTTAGGCTCTCTGGCTAGTTCTTTCCTGCACTAGGACCAGTAGAAATAGGTGTAAAAGATCTCATAAGGTTACCCCCTCTTGCAGGCCTCTTCTTTTAGCTAATATTCCCCCACCATTTCATGGAGGCATCAGCATTGTGGGTAGACCTTTGAATTACCCACGTTTTAGAGTAACACAGGTACTTCTTATCTGTAATAGATGGAATGAAGACAAACAAATTGAAGCTTAATCTGGAGAAGACAAAGTTGTGCCTGGTGATCCAAAGGGCAGATCAGAGAATAGGGATCCAGCCCATGCTGGGTGAGAGTTACATTTCCCTTGAAGATGTGGTTTGCCAGCACTCCTAGATTCAGACCTGAGTACAAAAGCTCAGGTTTCTGTGGTGGCCCAGTGTGCATCTACACAGTTAAAGCTTATTTGGAGTGCTCCCATGCCTAGAGATGTGTGATGTGCCTACAGTGACACACCTAGTCGTATTCCATTTGCATTACATGGGGCCTGCCTTTGAAGAGGTTTCAGAAATCTGAGCTGATCCTAAGAACTGCACTCAGATTGTTGATCAAGGCAAAAGGGTACACACAATTTCCTTGTTACAGCCCAGTGATTATGTGGTTTGTTTCTGTACATAGTTCAAAGGGCTGGTTAGGATTGATAAACCCTATGTGTCTTTGGTCCAAGTTATTTGAAGGACTATATTTTTCCCAGCTTACCTCAGTTTTGAAAGTCTGAGGGGTTAGGAATACAGGAGAAGACCTTCTTGGTAGCTGCTCTCACACCCTGAAACTCCCTTCCTTGAAAGGCTAGACTTGCAGCTTCCATGATATTCTTCCAATGACAGATGAAGATTCTGTGTGTCAACAGATGTCTTGGAACTATTTATGGAGAAAACCTTTCTATATAGATCCTGCTTCTTTACTTTCAACAGATGTGTTTTCAAATTCTTTTTATTTCTAATAATTGTTTAATGCTGGCAACGGCAGCAGCAGCAACAAAGTTTAAAAGCAAATCTTGGTTTTATTGTGTACCCTTGCTTTGCAATCACAGGTTGGGTCTTCTGTAATGAGAAAGGATAGGTATAGTGTTTAAATGTTTCCTCTTTGCTTTACATACCCACATTGGAAAGTTCAGTATCTGGGTTATACTAATAAGACTGTTTAATCTCTTCTGCCCATCCCAAGAAACCACTCTCATAAAACTTTGTGTGAATCTGTATTGTCCGGCAATATATATAAATCATTTGACAGCAGACACAAAACCAGCTGTCACTGGGGAAAACTGTCTGGGGAATTGTCTATCAAGTGTAAGGACAGCTTCAAAGGTGTTTTTCCATGCCCTCTTTCCTTTTCTCTTTTTGGTGAAATTAAATAAATATAAGCCTAGAAGGATAAGGCTTTATTTGGCAAAATGTCATTAAGCATCGATTTCTTTCCTTCTCCAAGCTGGAAAGAGAGTCAGGGAGAATTACAAGAGACAGCCTTATTTTATGTAGATGTAGATGTAGATATATATCTTCCATATAGTGCTGCAGGTTGCCCTAGATTCTGTCTAAACATCCCTAGTCTATCCTATGCTTAGATTGAAAAAAAATATGATGAATAAATAGGCCTTTATTTCTTAAATCTGTCAAGGATCTTGACTTTGATAGCTATTAAATTTTGAATAAGCAGTGTGAGCATTTTTTTGTTTGTTTTTCTTCATTGCTGTCTAGCCATTGCAAAAATAATGGGTGAATTTTAAAATCAATAAAAATGAATTAAACAGAGATTGTCAGGAGAGAGGGAGAGGCGTAGGTGTTGTCCATCAAAGTTCCTTCTTAAGCAGTTCAAGCGAAGACAAAATGCCTGCTTCAGTTTGCATTGGCAGTTCTCTGTGATTACCTACTTACCATAAACTGTGCTGAGAAATGGCCACAAAATCTTGATAGACAAGGCTCCAAAGCCCAAGTCAAAAGACATAGGCTGTCTTGCTGCCTCTGGCTGAGCTAGTACTCAACAAGGGGCAGCTGGAAGACTGAATGTTTAGCCATGTTTGCCATATTGTGAGACTCTCACATCAGAACAGCTACAAGAGATACCTTGTTTAAATGAGCCTTCCCATCAAAAGTTACATGTACACCGGAAGCTACCATGCTGGCTCTAAAGGTTAACATTGCAAAGCCTTTTTTACTTTTGGTGCTGGCTTTGCACACATAGGAAGGCTTTGGTATAGATGGCAAAGGACCTCATCCCTCACAGGTATTCTGAAGTACAGAGGCCAACAAGAGGACTATAGCGTGCTAGAACGTTCAGAGTGAAGGTAACAGTTATCTTTCTGTTAATTTCCCCCATCCCCAATCACAGGCTGGCTTGCTGTCTAGCATGGTTCAAAGGGTCCAGGACAGATATCAGTGTGGGCTCTGTCAAACCTAGCCACTCAAAGTTGGTATATATTGTTGCTAGGCTTGATACCATTTGAAGGGAGAATGTACGTAGCCTAAACAAGTTTCCTTCGAAAGCTTCTGTATTTAAGTAACATCTGAAGGCACTTTTAGAGGAGGTCAAAATGCTGGTGAGTCCTAGAGCTTGGAAAGTTACATTTTTTTATTACAACTTGCAGAATCTTGTAGCCACCATGGTCACTTGTAGACTCTGGGAGTTGTCCAAAGAGGAATGATGACTTACTGGGACAAAAAGCCTTTAATCCCACACTTCTCTAAACATCAACTGATATAGTCAGATTCACAAACTTGAAGTTAAAAGAAATCCAGGGTTTCAATTCCTGTCCTAACAGATATGGTAGAAAACTGGAGTCTGTAATGAAAGCTGCTGTGATGGTCCTCATCAGGAAGCCTATAAACTGGCCAGTAGACTTCCAAAATCCCTGAGTGCTGCCTGTAATGGAAGTGGTTCCCTGGTTTCTAGGTAAGCAAAGGAAACACCAGTACCATTGTTCCTTGATTCCCCCGCTTTTGCTATAGCCAGACTGCTTCAAAAGCTTGACTTATGGCCTGTGAAGACAGTCTGCAGGGTCCATTTCCTTCCCCACCACTCCCTTCAACTTGGTGCCACAGTATAGCACAAGGTCCTCCTTTAGCAAGATTATGCAAGATGAGAAAAGCTGAGCCTGGAGATAAGTGGAGCAGTGAGGCTTGAACAATAGTCATGCTGAATACAGTGGGGTATGGCCTGTCTAGCTTGTCACATCAATATGGGCCAGACCTAGTACAAATACTATGATCATGGCTTTCTGTCTTTCATAACTAATAGAGAATCAGGTCTTCTGGTTACTCCAAAAGAAGAAACATCTTGGTTTTGTTGGCTTTATGTACAAACTGGCGGTCTGTAACTATAGATAACAGCTAACATCTTTTATAACCAGATGTATAATAAGGGAATGTACATATTTAATCCATTTATCTTCCCACCGTTAGAATTCCTCAGAGAAACATGCTTCAAAAAGCAGTCTTGCAAATTAAACCCATTTTTACCTTCAGTGATCAATGACAAAACAAAGAATGCTAAATGCAAGATACACTCATGAGGAAAATCATATGCTATGACAAAATGACATCTTTGAAAAGAAGCTAAGCATGTTAAATGTATCGTTTAGTTTGACCACCTTAGGCAATGACTTCAGGAAGAAGAAAAAGTAGGAGGAAATGAAGTCATACCTGATGGTCAGAGAGAACATTCTAAGGAACCCTAACAATATCTGCTGCCCTCTGTAGGCACATAATTGCTTGTGCAAGTGTAGTTACACCTTTCTCCATTTCTAGCAAGTTCTGGGCGTTACAATTTAAGACATATAATTGTTCCTGAAGTCTAAAATTGACATCGCTGATCTGGTGGTAGTAAATTCCATAGTATGTGGAGAAGCACTTTCTTTTATTTTACCCAACTCTCCTACCAATTTGCTTGTAAGAGAAACAGCACAGCATGTACCAGATGACATTACATTTCCTTATTCAGATGTGTGCCTGTGGGAGTAATTTTTGGCCTTCGATTTTTGCTTGGCAGGTCTAGCTGCATCTGTCTTTTTAAAATTCCCACCCTTTCAATCAAAGCAGCAAGACATCCCCATCTCCCAGTTCATCTGTGTATTCACTGAGGCAAATAGACCTTTTGTAGTGAATCTGGTGTGTTCTGAAGGCTTTGCACTAATATCAGGACAGATCTGCAATGGAACACGACAGATTCAACATTGTTTTGCTCAAAGAACTGGGATGTGACTGAATGTGACAGTCATGCTGAGCTCCTGTGGGGATTAAACTGAAAGCAATTCCATGTCCATGAGTATCTGTGATGAATTTCATACAGGCCCAATATCGCTGCCTCATAATTACATGTTTTAATACTTCGGATTACTTCAAACAGTGCCAGTTTGCTTTCTATGCAGCTCTTTCTCTGCTGATATATCAGTAGCCTCAGGGTAGTAGGAAGCACCAGAAAATCCAGTCTTTGAGAGCAAGCGAATGAGAGGGAGGGAGGGAGGGAAAGTGTGCGAGTGTATGAAGAGGCAAGGTAAAACAGCCACATTCTGACTATGTGGGGATCAAATGTACTTTCAAGTTGTTCTTGATCCTTTTCATGCAATTGGATTCCCAACTGTTTCAGGTTAGTGGGTGCATTGTCTGTCAGGCATGCTGTGGGCTGAGTGACTGAAAAGTTTGGGCAGAATTTGAGAGAGTGCCTGTTTTTGAGACTATAGTTCCCAGAATCTCTCAGCCAGAAAGGCCACTGGATTTTGGGAGGTGTAGTCCCTAGAAAGGGAACTCTTCCAAGCTCTTGAGTTTGGGAACTTTGCTTCTCTGTGCCACATTTCTGTGAACAAACAGGGCCTAGTTGCATCACGTGTAAGGATTTATTGGCAAGGCATGAGTCACGAACACAATCATTATGCCACGCAGAGTCATTCTACCATGCTGAGTCATGGTGCAGCGTATTTCTCATTTTCTTTGAGTGCTTGGTCTGAATAAGAGGCAATTGTACAAGCAATTACTGGGGGAGATTACATTTTATTTTGGTTGAATTCCCCTCTCTCTGTGTTAGTTCCTGGAGAGCATGAGGTGCGGGGAGGGATGCCTGTGGTTGCACAAACATCCTGCTTGTGGGCTTCCTATAGGCATCTGTTTGATCTTTGTATCAACAGAGTACTGGACTAAGCTCTATTTGTAACTTTAGTCATTCTTTCTGAGCTTGAAAACCTGACATGATCTATGCAGGGGTGGTAGAAACTTTGTCGTTCTAGACGTTTTAAATGACAGCTCCTGTCAGAAGGGGTGAGCCACTTTGGAAAGTTACAAATGGAAGTAGACATCTGGAAACCACCTCTTTCTTAATATTCTTCAAATCAGGCAGACCAACCGTGCAACAAAACCTTCATCTGGAAGGACCCCTAATATGGAAGCACAGCCAGTGACATCTGGCAGAGAAGTCTATAGCACATAAGTAAAGTGCTTGCTAAGCATCACAGGTGCATTCCTTGGTATGCACCTGTTAGAAAAGAATCACAGGTAACATTGCTGGCAAAGAATGAGATGAATAATCTGACTTGGTATAAAGCATTATCCTCAAACATTTTACAGACAAAAAACAGGACACATGTAGACAAGCAATGTCAGAGTGGGATCAAGGCAACAACAGAAAAGAAGTTAAGACATAAACACCAAATGACTTTTTAAGCAGAGAACTCTTGGAATTTATGTGTTGAGTTGAAGAAAGTCTGAAACAAAACATGGAAGGGGCAAGACTCCATCCTCTCTTCTTCCTTCTGCTGGATTTACTGTGTGAAAACCCCTTCTGCATTTTGGGAAGTTTTTATTATTATTATTATTTTCAAAATACATAAAAACAAAGGCCCCTCCCTAAACTGCAACCCCACGATTCCATAGGATGTTAAAAGCGGAATAGTAGCACTATAACAGCCTAGTGCGGAAATGGCCCTAGAACGACTTTTATTCTGCCTCCCAACCCTTGCCTGATATCATAAGGACCTGTTTTCTCACCTTAGTTTCTGACCCTGCCATCTCAATGGGCACCATGTTACTGACCTGGCAACTGTAAATAGTAAGTCTAAATTTGTGTCCAAATAAATACATTATAATACATTATAAATATATTACCATAGGCAAAATATATGCAGCCGTGTTTCCTTTTTTACCCCTCCTCTTTGATGATGTATTTGTTCTTTTTTGATGGAAAAAGGCAATGCACACCTTGTCTGCTGTTTAAGCAGGTAGGCAAGTCTCACTTGGAAGCCTTCAAAACCAGATCAAACCTGGAGGAACTTTTTGATCTGGGCAATTCACCATAGAAATGCCAACTTTTCTTCTTTAGCTTGATTGTGTAGTAAAGTCTGCTATCCTTGGAACTTTGTCATTCACAAAAGAGATGACATTATTGAACTCTGGCTAAATATAGAAGAAGGAGATTGAAGCACATCAATACCTCTGCCTACAGTTGTGTGCAAAATCCACTCCGCTGGAATTTTTCCAGATTTCTGTGTCCCCTACTAGCCAGATATGGATGAGGGCCAAACATGCGTTACATCTGTACATTTCAGGACTTTGAAAACCATGTCCAAAATATATGTCCATAGGCTAGTCAGATAATAAGGCAAAACCATCCATTTAAAAAGTCTTACTGTTGCAAAAAGGCTTACATTCCAAGGTCAGAAACATAATAATTCAACATCCATTGTTCAAAGATCAGAAATCTTACTGCTTTAGCTATGCATGAATGTATATTTCATACAAATTAATTTCAAGGAAATGTATTTTTGGAAATAAGGTCAGCTTATATTTATATATATGCCTAGCCTTGTTCATATCCTATGTATTCTTTTTCCACCTTTTTTCCTTTTTTTTTAGACTTACTTTTTCATGCTTCTTTGTTTGGTAATTATACTTTAAAAATCCAGTAAAACATGAAGTAAGTTTTTGCATGGAAATATGCATATATTTCAAAATGTATACAGACACATTGTTAGTCATTGGATGAATGTGTGCAAATAAGGTGTGCAGTTTGACAATTGTGCACTTTTAAAATATGCAGACAAAACAATAGATTTATTTTTATTCTTTTTTTTAACAGTCTGGAAGCAGTATTTATAGGTAAAGTAAGGAGGGCACCCATAGAAATAGATTTGACTGATGTGGACGTCCCTGAGCCTGCCACACAGACTATTTTTGACTTCTCAAGCTTGGATATATTTGGGACATTTCAAAAAGCAAACCTTCTGTTATTTTTTTCCAAAGACACAGCAGGCACTTTTGATTCCTATTGTCTGTTGTGCTACTACAAGAGCGGTCCACGCATCTGGAGATGCCTGACATGGTTTTGAAACAGAATGGAAACTTATTAAATGCTGCCAACAAAACAGAGAAATTCATCACTCCAAAAGGCAATAAAAGAGAACAGGTATTGATATATAGTGTGCACATGCTCAATACAATTCATCTCATCATAGTGGGGAGGATTTGACAGAGTGACCCGTAGACCTACTGTTCGGTCTGCTACTGTCCAGTGCCAACTGCTGGGCAACTTCAAGGCTTCTGCTCTTCTATTTGAAGGCTCTTTATCTCCAGACCAGAACTGAACTGGGCAGTTCTTTTGAACAGGATTGTCCTTCAATAGCCTTTTCATTGAAGTATAGCCCTTGATTAAGCAGGGCATAGGGGTGCAGCTATGGGAGGGAGTGGGCTGGGGACAAAATAAGATTTTTTATTTTTTTAGGGCAAATGGTCTCACGCCCCATAGCTACACTCTGGGTAGAATACATGGTCACTTTTCTTTTGTATACAGAGGAAATATACCCCTCCCATGCTGACAACTCCCTCTTCTCCACCATCCCGTTTAGGATATTCTTTTGTACTCTTTAGAGAAACAAAGGTGGCTAAGAAAGTGCATTTCATTGCTTCTTCTTCTTCTTCTTCTTCTTTTTTTAAAGGGCAAGAAATACTGTGCAAGACTAAAAACAGATCTTACCGGAACAATCCCTTAAAGGAAAACACACACACACATGCACACACACGCCTTTTTTCTTTCTTTATGCTAGGCAGGTAATCTTGCCTTAATCTCATCTGTAAGACTCTGATAAAAAGAGAACCATTTATCATCCATGCAGGCTATTGTAACACAGGCCACAGACACTATTGCTGGTCACTTTGAAAGCTGCAGGGATTAAAGCTTGATTTAACTAGGCCTATTTTGTATTTTGGTATCTCCTGCCCCCCTCCACATCCTGGTTCCTACTTAGAATTATGGAAAGAACAAAATACAAAGGGAAAGAGGTGGGGGAAGGAAAAGCCCTGGCAAATGTCAGGTTATTATATGCCTAGAGTGCACAACTTGGTGTGGCTGTTCATGCCCATACATCCAGTTGTGCCTCAGACATGCTGTGGTTTGTTGTTTTGATTGATGTGTGGTGTGGCAGGGGTTTTCTCCCTTCTCTGGATGGCTACCAAGGGAACATGGGAAAAGATGCATCTCCCCCCATTGTGTTGTCATTGTTGGGGACTGTCCAGGAGTATGAGAGGAACTTGGAATTCTAGGAGAAATTACACAGACCACTAAGAGAATCTCCCATGGAGGTGCAGAACCAAATCTGAATTGACAAACTCTAGGACCTTTGCCCGGACCTATTCTATCTATTACCCAAAATACATACCCAAGAAGGATATTGACAAGCTGGAATGTGTCCAGAGGAGGGCGACCAAAATGGTAAAATGCCAGGAAACCATGGCTTATGAGGAGCAACTTAGGTATGTGGGTGTGTTTAGCCTGGAGAAGAGAAAGTTAAGAGGTGACATGATAGCTAGGTTTGAATACTTGAAGGAATGTCATATGAAAGATGGGGCAAACTTGTTTTTTGCTGCTTCAGAGTGTATGGCCATTTCAGCACTAGATTGTTATAGTACTTATTCCACTTTCAACATACTATGGAATTCTGGGGCTTGCAGTTTGGTGGGGGGACCAAAGGACCATCTGTTGGAAATGCTTTGATTGTATATTCCTGCATGGCAGGGGATCAGACGTGATGGCCCTTGTGGTCTCTTCTAGCTCTATGATTCTATGAAGGAAGGCAAGGAAGCCAGATGGGGGATTTACCCCTGGCTGTCTTGGAAGCTCCAGCAGTATCAAAAGAAACGGCTTCTGCTCTGAGTACAAAAAGTCATGGCAAAATATCCTCAGAGAACCAGGATGGGAAAAGCAGATCTCACCAGATCTCACCACCAAAAGTTAGAATTCAGAGACATAGTCGTGTTAGTCTGGATCACTATGCAAAGGGATAGATTTCTCTTTCTGGTTAGTACACAGAATTAGACTTGTATATGGAATGCTTCCACCACTAGGATCCAACAGAAATAACCAATAAGAAATGTAATTTACCATACAGTCTCAACCTCAAGGAACAAAATGCTGCACATAATCTCAGGAACAATTCTAATATTGTCATCAAAGAAGCTGACAAAGAAGGAGCTGTAGTCATCATGGACATGTTGGCTACACACAGAAGGCTGAGAGGCAGCTGTCCAGCACTAAATTTTACAGAATCCTGTCTAATAATCCCATAGATGAACACTGGGAGGAATTAAACAGACTACTAAAGGAATTTCCCTTGGAGGTGCAGAATTGAGTTGACAGACCTTTGGAGTCTTGACCAGGCACATTCTATCTATTATCCAAGATACATAAACAGGGCAACTGTAGATGGCCCATCGTTTCAAGCACTGGAACACTCATAGTTGGTGCCTCTGTATATATGGACAATATTCTTAGACCATATGCCAGCCACACCCCCAGAAGGACACTACTAACTTCCTGCAGAAATCACAGTCCATCTACAACCTTCCAAGGAACACCATCTTAGCCTCTATGGATGTGGAATTCCTATATACCAGTATCATACACAAGGATGGACTACAAGATGTCAGGAACCTCATTCTAGATGGGGCCATAGCAGACCTAGCCACTAATGTCTGCCACTTTGCTTTTACACACAATGACTTCACTTATGGTAATAACATATACCTTCAAGTTAACAATTCTGCTATGGGCAGATGCATGGCACCCATATATGCCAACATCTTCATCGCTGACCTACAGCAACACTACTTAATGCCTGCACCCAGAAGCCTCTTTCTCACTGAGGTATATTGATGATACCTTTATAATTTGGACAAATGTAGAGGACTCACTCATGTTGCCCTGATTTCTGGGGTCCCTTGGGGGACACCTCAATATGCTCCACGCGATGGGGAATGGAAACTAGCCAGAGCACAAGCAATAGCAATGCAAGAGGCAGGGTAACCTAGCGGGGTCTTTTACCCAGTTTTTACGGGGTCAGGCCAAGCCAAAAACCAAACAAAAATGTCCAATAAATGATTTTATTGAATGCAAGTCTCACACACCAACGCAGTCACGCACACATGCACCCAAGAGCTATTGAAAAGCAAAAGAGAGGAAATTGGACAGAGGGAGTATTGAAGGTGACTTGTTGGGGTAATACTGCACCTTGTCCTGAAGTCCTGGGTCCAAGAAGGCAGCAAAGAAGTGGGGCTCAGCAGGGAGAGGGCTGAGGGGATCACTCAATGGATGGAGAAATGGTCTACTGGGATGACTGGGAGTGATCCAAAGAACTGCTCAAAAATTGGGACTATTTGTAGGGGAAAAAGTACCTGGAGGACAAATCCTTTCCCAGGGAGAACAATGGGTGATGGAGTGATAATGACGCTCCACCATGGTGATTTCATTTGTGTGATGGGATTGCAAGGTGTTGCCAAAGTCTCAGGATCTTCGGCTGTGTTAGTCTGTGGTGTGACTTCATGTAAATGGTCCTCACCTGATGGAATATTTGCTCAACTTGGGGCAGACACACTAATCCTCTCAAGTCAGCATCTCAGGGCTGAGGACTCTTTGTTTATTGTGGGTTTACTCATCTTGAGGTCTCCTGGGGATTTTACTGGCCTGACCTGGTTTTCGGTCTTTGACCATTGCTGCCTGCCTACATGCCCATCTGGGTGACCTCACAGGCACATTGAATCATATTTTAATATCAAAATTGTAGACTCCAGGATAGGGTTTTTCCAGTGGAGTAACACTCAAGACATTGACAAGAAATTCAACAACTTTGACCCTACCATTATTCTCAGCCTGGAACTAACAATGGAATGAATTCATTTTCTGGACACTACCATGCAGCTACACAATCAATATCAAAGCACCACAGTATATCACAAACCTGCTGGTCACTAGACATTCTCACATGCCTCCAGTTTCTACCCTGACCACACAACCAAATCCATTGCTTACAGCCAAGCCCTCTGGTACAATCACATCTGCTGAGACCCACTCATGGAACTGCAACAAACATTCCTCAAGCTACAGTATTCATCATGTGAAATAAAAACCAAACCAGCGAAATCTGAACCTAGGACTAATCTGTTACAGAACAGGCTGAAGACTGGAAATGGCAGAATCTGACTAGTGGTCACATACAGCTCCTAATGGAGACTATCAGACATATCATCAATGAATTACAACCTATTATGGACAATAATGTGGTCCTCTCAAAGACTGTTTGTGGCAGGCCTTTACAGGCCTACAGACAACCTCCCAGTCTCACCTACAGGAGGATACACAAAACAGATGGGAGATGAGTACAAAACAGATGGGGAGATGGGGTTGCTACAAACCCGAATGCCAACTCTGCCCACACATCCAAATGTCATCACAGGACCTAATCTCATCACCTACAATATTGGAGGTACTTTCATTTACTTATTTTCTAATGTGATATATACCATCCTCTGTTAACAATGCCCTGCAACACTCCACATTGGGCAAATAGGCTAGGCTCTGTGCCAGAATGCACATAAATAAGTCATTAGGAATGGGAATACATAAAAAGTAGTTGCAAAACACTCCAGTCTTCCTGGACATTCCATCTCAGACTTCAGAATAGCAGTCCTTGAGAGAGAAAAAAAGGGACAAAGGAAATTGGAAAGAGAAACAGCAGAACTGGAAAATATCCACAAACTCCGGGGCATTGACTGTAGGTTGAACAGAAAGAATGATTTCGTGACACACTACACATATCATAACAGTAGTTGACATCCCAGCTTCATGAGGACTCTCTTGGACAATTTGTAACATCTCTTTTCTGGTTCCCAGCCAGCATCGCACTACATTCCAGTAATTCTTTCCACTTTTAATATGGTTATCTACTTACCTTGGCTTTAGGTAACATCTGTCCTCCTGCCTTTGTCCCCGAACAATTGTAGTTAAAACTTAACATGTCACATCTCATCACCCTACTCACAAGTCTTGCATTTCTATTGCTATTCACATGCACAGCCTGCTCATGAAGATCTGTTCTTAGGCACTTCACTCCATGCATCTGACGCAATAGACTTAAGTTTATGAAAGCTTATGCTGCTTACTTTGTTTTTGCAGTTAGTCTCAAAGGTGGTACAAAGATCTCTTTGCATCTAAAAAGGCCAGGCGTTGTGATGAGTAGGGCAAAATCCAGGAGATTTTTACTAGCTTGGATGAGCCCTGAAACTGGGCAACAAAATACTTTTGCTTTTATCAAGTTGCCCTGCTGCAAAATTCTGCTTCTGTGTCGTATGTTTGGTCCGTCTCTATTATATGTCAGAATAACAGCTTAGATGACTTTCTGGGAAATGATGTGTAAAATGAACATCATCTGGATTTCAAGAAAGGTATCAGACAGATGGATGATAATCTTCTACTAAAAAAGCTGCTTAACTGAGAAGCTATAGTTTAATTCCAGGCTTTGAATTATGGTAATAAAATATTGTGTGTGTTACATGTGTATTTCTTCATTTGGGAGAGAGCTCTTTTGGGGCAGCTCCAAAGCTTGTATTCAAGTCTGGAATATATGGAGTAATAATAATGATTCTGAATGTGTGCAGAAGGCTTTTCCCTCACTGCTGACTTTCAGTAGTATTACAAGAAGAGATTCTGGCAAGGGTTGGAGAAGAGAGGTTGGCTATCAACTCCAGTACCTCAATTTTGCATATAAAAACTCTACAAATTTGGTATAGCTGATGGGCCCAAGCATAAATAGGCATACCACGGCTAACAATGAAACTCCTTTTTACAAAGTCTTTTTATGGCCATTCAACACCCTTTTCCTCCCTATTCACTGTCCAACTGGAAGGTTTTTTTTGTAGCATCATCATCACTGGGAGGATGGTGAGGGAGGGCTCACAGATTTTTAGTGTCATTTTGCAGCAGTGTGTCTGCAGTAAACAATGCAATCAAGCTTCATCTGAGAAAAAGTGGGTTCTGCTTTAGCTGATCATACTGTAACCCCTCTACAACACATAAGAAAAGCAGCAGCTGCCTCCAGAATCCTTTACTGAACATACATGAATAGCAAAACAGAAAGAAAAGAGGAGAGCAGATAAGCCTGCCTCACCCCCTCACCCCCCCCCCATATTAAACAAAGCACAGATCTATCATTTTGGCCACCAAAACTGAAATCAGAAGAAAAGTGGAGGCTGGTAAAAGAAAAAAAATATATACCTGGACGCATTTTGGACAAAGCTTGCAAGTGGTTTCTAGGAGGTTCAACATGTTTTCGTTTATTTATTCAAGGCTGTCCTGACCTTGTTGTTTCATTTTGCATGTGCATATTGTTAATTTTGAATAAGCAGTTTGTTGAAGCATGTTGAGCTGCTCTTCTCTGTGTGGTTCAGGAATCTATCAGCATTCTTTCCGTGTTATTTCTGTCTCTGGTACCAAAGTTTCTGTTGAAGAAAGCATGCCCAAGAACACATCTACTTTGTTAACTTAGATATAACTGTACATGATCAAGTGGCAACACATGCATTGTGAAAAAGATGGAAAATATATATTTGCATTAGCTAACACACGCACACATTTAAAAGAATTACTATCACTTAAGTAGACATACAATGGCCAAGATCCTCCATCAGCAGATTTAACTGCAGTGCTATCCCCCCAAAACCTACCTCTTAAGCCAGGCGGTAGTCCAACCAAAGGATTTCTGAGGCACTTTAGATCAGGGTGCTGAGAAATGGTGATTGTGGCGCATTCTCAATATGGAGGGTGTACTGAGGCAGGCAGTTGGAGAGACCCTTCAGGGTCTTGCTGCAGCTGCTTATCTCAGTCTTCCTTGTAAATGAGAGAGTGTTGTCATTTCTCAACAGCCCAATCAATACCTCAGAAACCCTGTGGTTGGGGCAATGTTTGGCTTCAGAGGTAGTTTTTTGAGGTAACATTTGGTTATTAATAATTGTAAATGTGTATTCCAAAATGTTGAACAGGCTGCCAGCCAGTATTTTTCACATTAGTAAGGAGGACCAGGTGACTGCTAAACTAGATAAGCAATGTCAAGGGCCCTCCTTTTCTGTCTTGTGGAACTTTATCTTTCAGCCAGGCATGGACTGAGCAGCCTTACGAAAATGGGGTGTCTTCTAATAGAAGCTTCCCTACACCATAAACTAGGACCCATGGCTACTCTAGAACTACCCTGAAATAAAGAAATAGCATTGGATGATAGGATAAGGAAATATTTTCTGGAATTTATGGGTCCCACCTTCTGCCACGTACTCCTCTTTCTTTTCACCTCAGCTTTTACCCTGGACCCCATTTGGCCTATATTACTTTGTTTGTCTGTGTTACAAACCACTTTCTCTTCCACAATTCACTGTGCTTTCACTTTTGCCAACTATGAGAGGAGAGACAAAATGAAGATATTGGCCCACTCCCTAAACTGCAAACCCCAGGATTCCTTAGGATGTTGAAAGTGGAATAATAGAACTGCAACAGTCTGTTGCAGAAATGGCCCTAGTCTTTTCTTCACTTGCTGTCTTTCCCTCCTCCTAGTGTCTGTTCACCCTTTCCACCTCCCAACTCTCCTCTTCATCCTTACTAAGCTCTGGGTCGGGGCGAGGTTTCAGGTTTGCCATAGTCAAATCCTCCACATCCAGACAGCCCGATTTGCATGCTAAGCAAATTATTTGTTCATTATGCAACTAAACTGGTTGTTCAGGAAAAGGTTGAATAGTACATACCCAGAAATACTCAGACCACTCAGAAACACTCTTTCAAAGTTGCTCTCTTATTTAGTAGTCTTTCATAGGACTGCCTAAAATCAGTGAAAGGACTAGAACCTAACAGAGTTGTTTCAGCTGCAACACCAGTACATGGGAATTAGTTGCCATGGTTGTTCCATAAGGGCCATCTTCATGTAGCTACAACATAAGGCAAGATACATGTTTTAAAAGGAAATGTCACTAAGTAAGCAATGCACCACATTTTTTTTTGTTTAATCCAGGTGTTAGCAGGGTTTTTCTGAGCCCTGGTGGCGCAGTGGTTAAATAACTGCTATTATGGCTCAGTGAGGTCTCATTACCTTTTACTCAGTGGATTTTTTTTTTAAATACAAAGACAATTTTGATCTGTGCTTCAAATGGGATTACTGCAGATGCAATACTTGTAACTGGTGTATGCATGGGAGAATGAGTATTGTTTTATTGCTGCATAATGCTCTAAGCATGGGCTTTAAAATAAAGTTTTATCTTCATTTTATATCTTGCCTCCATCATATAATAGCTAATACTGGGATCATAACTGACTGCATATGCAGCTTCTGTATCAGAGAGAGTGCATGAGAAACAAACACACTCACAGAATATCTATGCATATATGTCTGTCTGTCTTTGTACATTTGCCTACAGGCTTGTAGATGAGAATCCTAGACAGATTACAAGCATCAGATTCATAATCACATGCATATATATCTTTTTCACTATTCCAGTCTTGGTTCTTTCTGCTAACAGTGATTGGAAGGGCTTTTTTTCCCCTTTAGATTAAAATGGCCCATTAGGGCATCTGTAAAGAAACAAATAAAATAAAGATGCCTTACTGCAGTGAGTATGGTGGTTTAGCCTGTTGGTTTTTAAATATTGTTTATGTGACTCCAAGGGCTGAGTTCCAAATATCTTTGTGCATTTGCAAACATCTTTGTGCATAGGGCTGAGAATACACATCTCAGTGTAGACAACCTTTACCTACTATTTTTCAAGGAGAAAATCCAAGATCTTGGGGGAAAGTTATGGTGTGTTTAATGTGCACAATTTGGGCAAAGTTTTTCCTCTTGTGATGCTTTTTAATTTTATTATCACTATCACATGCATTTTTGAATGTGTTATTTCATAATAAATGCATTGTCATGTGAATTTGTTAAAATCTGGAAACTCTGTTGCAAAATTTAGAGTGCAAATTTCAGATGGTACAGAAAGTTTCAGTTTGTGTGTAGTTTATAAATGTGAAATTTCACAAGGTTTCAAAAAGAGATCAGTGGGAGGGGAGATAAAATACAGATCTCCAAATGAGAATTCTGCCCCCTCAAATGAAATTTTCCGCCAGACCACAAATGTCTCACATTGCAAAGAGTAAGGCGTTGAAAACCATTCACACCTAGAGCTCCTTTATTTGCTGTAATCACTTTTCCTCGGTAACTTTGCCTACCCTTTTATTTGGCTAAACTTTATTTCTGAATGCCCTGAGGTTTAACTTACTACAGTGCTAGAAATTTGGGGATTGAAGGAAAAGTTCATTGGGGTGTAGAATTATTAATTGGGGGAAGCAATGCTCTCATGTTCCTCCCTTTAGCTACAAGCCTCTTCCTACCTCATACAACACCTTCCAAAACTGGTGTACAAGCTTGTCTTTAATCCTTTTCCTTGTGTATGTGGGTATGTGCCTTCGAGTCACCTGTCAACTTATGGCAACCCCATGAATTTTATAGCATTTCCTTAGGCAAGGAATACTCAGAGGTGGTTTTGTCAGTTCCTTCTTCTGAAATATAACCTACAACACCTGGCATTTGTTGGTGGTTTCCCATTCAAGTATTAACCAGAGCCTAGTTAGCTTCTAAGATCAGATGGGATCTGGTGCTTTTATAGTATTTCCATAGCACACCAATAAAAATAATATCATAGTACAATGGTTGCTTTAGGAATACTTTTTCATCAGAGATGTGAATCACACAGCCTTTGAGATGTTGTTAGACTGAAACTTCCAGCAGTCCTCCACCACCAGAGCCACCCAGAAGGTCACATGGTTCCCATTTTTGTTCTGCATTAACAGAAAATTTGATGGAAGCATATTCCCCAACTATCCCAATTTGGTAGGGACAGTCATGTTTGATTCTGTGTTATCTCACCTTTTCAGCTGCTTTTCAAACATCCCAGTTTCCCTTTTCTCCTCTCACTTCCTCCCTTTCTCCTCAGCTTACTTCAGTTGTGGTGAGCTGAATACAAAGTACAAAAGTAGTTTGCACTCATTTAACTCAGTGTTGGAGGGAAGAGGAAAGGAGGCAGTTGAATCTTGCCCTTTCTGATAGATAGGCTCAGGCAGAAGCAAACTGCTGCTTGTATATTCTTCCCCCCCAAAAAAACATTGCCATCTTGATCACACTGTGATGATGCTTGACCACATGTTCCAGTTTTCAGCTGTGAAATGTTGGACGGTATGTTAAAGAGTAACTCTATCAATATGATAGTTGAAGAAACTTGACTAATCTTGACAAACAGACCAGTTTTGATGAGTCCAATGAGATGTATAGATAGGACAGGTTGGCAGGCGGATAGACAGATGATGGACTCATAATAAAAAGGCAGTGATGTTGTCCCTCTAAAGAATAGAAGAGGTCTCAATTAACAATGGAGGAGATAGAAAGAAAATTGACATATTTGAAGTACCACCACTTTGAACATGCCAATAAAATTGGGAAGTGGATTTCACATAGATTGAAGAAGAAGAGGGAGAAGAATACAATTACAGAAATAAAAGAGGGGAAAGATACAATTACAGATCAAGAAAAAATTATGAAGATATTTGTAAAATACTATGAAAATTGATTTACAGGTAAAGAGATGACTAATCAACAATAGAATAGAATAGAGAGATACCTAAAGATGCAAAAAATAAAGAAGATTTCAGAGGAACATCATAAATATTTGAATTCTTCAGTCACCATGTCTGAAGTGATAGAAGCATTTAAAGAATTAAAAGAGGGGAAGTCCCCAGGGCCGGATGGATTTATGGCAACATATTATAAAAAATTACAAGAAGAATTAACGACACCATATTATCAAATGATAAAGACAATATTAACAGAAGGTAGACCAAAATCATGGGGAGACTCAAACATTATTTTAATTCCCAAAGAAGGAAAAGACATTAAAGATGTGAGAAACTATAGACCGATATCACTATTAAATATTGACTATAAAATATTTACAGCAATATTAAATAGAAGATTAAAAGGAATACTCCAAGATTATATTCACAAAGATCAAACTGGTTTTTTACCGCGTAGAAATCTCAAACAAAATATAAGAACAGTTCTAAATTGCATAGAATATTATGATAAAAATCGCAGAAAAAAATTTGCAATGGCTTTTCTTGACGCAGAGAAGGCCTTTGATAACATTTCTTGGGAATTTATGAAAAAGAGTCTTGAAGAGTATGGCTGTGGAGTAAAATTCAAAGAATGGATAGAGGTAATATATCAAGATCAAAGGGCCAATTTGGTGATTAACGGAGAAAGATCTAGAGTGATTAAGATTTCAAAGGGGGTGAGACAAGGATGTCCACTCTCACCACTCTTATTTATTCTGACATTGGAGATTATGAGCAATAAAATTAGAGAATCAAGTCAGATAAGAGAGGTAAGAATAAAGAAGAATGAATATAAAATAAGAGCTTTCGCGGACGACATGGTGGTATTTTTAGAAGATCCAAAAGACACATTGACCAATTTGCTAAGAGAATTGAAAGAATATGGACAGGTGGTGGGTCTTAAGATAAACAAGAATAAATCATCATTAATAACAATGAATATGACCAAAAAAGAAGAGGAAGAGTTGAAAGAAATTTCAGGATTTAATATTGAGAAAAAGGTTAGGTACTTGGGCATTTATATTACAAAGAAAAATTCGGAACTTTATGAAAATAATTATCAAAAAACTTGGAATCAAATCAAATCAGACATGCAGATATGGAATAAATTGGATCTCTCATTATTAGGACGGATAAATACTATAAAGATGACGGTGCTCCCAAAGATTTTGTTCCTGTTCCAAAATCTCCCAATAATTAATAATAAAAAAAATTTGCAAGTTGGAATAAAGAAATATCTAAATTTGTATGGGCAGGGAAGAAACCAAGAATAAAAATGAAGGTATTACAAGATAGTAAAGAGAGAGGAGGATTCGGACTACCACATTTAGAAATATACTGTCAAACATGCTGTCTAGAATGGATAAAAGAATGGATACAATTGGAAAATGATAAATTATTGGGATTGGAAGGATTTAATGTAAATTTTGGATGGCACGGATATTTATGTTATAACAAGGCGGAGATAGATAGAGAATTTAGAGATCACTACATTTGAAGAGCCTTGATGAGAGTGTGGCAGACGATCAACAAGAAATTTTACAATAAATTACCAATTTGGACATCACCCCAAGAAGCATTTAGAATAACAGGACCAAAACAAGGAGGAATACTAAGATATACGGATATAATAAGATGGGAAGGAAGAACACCAGAGATGAAGAGTAGAGAAGAACTTAAAGAGCAGAATACAGAATTAGATTGGTTCCCATATCAGCAAATAAAAGAAAGGTATAAAATGGATTTGAAAAATAGAGGATGGGAACGAGAAAAGAATAATTTGGATGAAATCTTAATGAAAAAGGAGAAAAAAAACAGTTTCAAAGATTTATAAAATTTTATTGGAAAAAGAATTGGAGCAGGAACAGATTAAGGACTATATGATAAAATGGGCGCAAAATCTCGGTCGAAACATAGAACTGGAAAAATGGGAAAAAGTATGGAAGGAAGATATAAAATTTACACAGAGTTTGACATTAAGAGAAAACCTTTACAAATCAATGCATAGATGGTATGTGACCCCCCAGAAACTAAAGAAAATAACAGGAAAAGGAAGTGGGCAATGCTGGAAGTGCGGAAAAACAATGGGAACCTACTTTCATACATGGTGGCTATGCCCCATAGCAAAAAAGTATTGGAAAAAGATTCATGATAGTTTAACCAAGTTGCTGGAAGTGAATTTTGAGATGAATCTGGAGATATATTTATTAAATATGATTGAAGAGAAGAGTCAAATGAAGAAGAAAAAGAAAATATTGTTAAATTTAATAACAGCAGCGAGGTTGAACTATGCGAAATATTGGAAAGAAGAAAAAGAGCCCCCTCAAGAAGAATGGAAATTAAAAGTGATGGACATCATGGAAATGGAAAAATTATCCAACAGTTTAAAAGGTAATTCAACTCAACAATTCGAAAGGCAGTGGCAAGGTATTATTAGATGGGTGAAAGAGAAATGAGAAGAGAGGTAAAGAATACAATAAAGGAATTGTAGGGTAACAGCTAAGGTAAGGTGGGAATTCAGGGAGAGAGAGGAAAATATTATTAATTGAAGGAAAGACAACAACAAAAAAAGATTTCACATGAAGGAGGTTTAGTTTAAGAAAGAGAATAAAGAGTTTGGAATGGAGAAAACGTGGAAGAAGGAGTGGAAAGGGTAGGGAGAGGGAAGGGGGAGGATTGGGAGGGGAAAGATGGTTTTTATTAAGATAAGGGAGGAGGGTGGGAAAGGGAGGGAAGGGAAGGCAGGGAGGGAGAGGAAAGAGGGATTGTAACATATAAATTAATATGTACATTTGATAACAAAGCGGGAAAGGAATTAATAGAGAATTAATGTAAGATTGTTGTATAATATGGAAATAAGGTTAAGCACTTGTATTGTGTATAAACTCCCTCAATTTATAAAAAAATAAATAAAATAAATAAAGAATAGAAGAGGTCAAATATATGGGTAAGACCCTCTTTTGTGATATTATTGGCACTTCCAATCTATTAGCCATTAACGTTTATTTTCATTTAACTTCTTTTGGCAAAAGTAAGCTTCTGAAGACAAAGGAAAGCATCAGCCAACTATTTTCCAAGATTAACTTAATTCTGAAAGCTATTTTCCACTCACAAAAGGCAAAATAACTCTTAATTTGCAACTTCTAGCCTACATGAATATTTCTACGCTATAGTTATGCAAGTTTGGTCCTTCTTTAATTGCCATGGACTCATTTGATGGAATTCTGGGATTTCTAGCTTGGAGTTGATTCTTAGAATTCTCTGAACGCTCTTGAATTGCAGCACTTCTGGCAGTGAGTTTTAAGTACCTGGTCACCAAAATACAAAGTCCAGCATTCCACAGACCCAAGCCTGTGATTAGTCAAATGAAATGCAGATATAGTTGGATGGATAGACAGATAGGACCAACCTGTGGAATTCACTCTGATGGGAGACTCATTTGTTCCATTGTCTGCTCTCTTTCTGTCAGCAGGCAAAGACCTTTTTATTTAGTCAGGCCTTTGGCTTTGAAGTTACTGTTGCAGAATAATCTTTTTAATGAAATAGAATATATCATGTTTTTGAGCCAATGTGGTATAGTAGTTTTAGTGCTGGACTAGGACTCCAGGGACCAGGGTCTGAATGCCTGGTTAGCCATGGAGACCCACTGAGTGACCCTGGGCAAGTCACATGCTCCCAGCTTCAGAGGAAGGCAATGGCAAACGTCCTCTGAACAAATCTTGCCAAGAATGCCCCATGATAGATTTGCTTTGGGCTTGCCATAAGTGGGAAATGATTTGAAAGCAAGCAGCAACAACAAATCATGATTTTATCTTTTTTTTTTACTGTGATTTAATGTGTTTTTAAACTGAGGCAATTTGATTTTTTAAATCATAGAATCATAGAATCATAGAAATGTAGAGTTGGAAGAGACCACAAGGGCCATCCAGTCCAACCCCCTGCCATGCAGGAAAACCCTCAAAGCACTCCCGACAAGTGGCCATCCAGCCTCCTCTTAAAAAACTCCAACGAAGGAGACTCCACCACACCCCGTGGCAGCACATTCCACTGCCGGACAGCCCTGACCGTCAGGAAATTCTTCCTGAGGTTCAGGTGGAATCTCCCCTCCTGCAGCTTGTATCCATTGCTCCTGGATCTGCTTGTTTAATTTTCTTAAAATACTTTTGTGTCAAATTGGATTTTAATGTACTTTTCTCTTAACTTGATGTGAGCTGCCTTATATTCCATCCCAGAAGAAAGGCAGGGTAATTAATCAATAAGTAAGTAAGTAAGTAAGTAAGTAAGTAAGTAAATAAATAAATAAGCAAGCAAGCCAGCCAGCCAGCCAGCCAGCCAGCCAGCCATGGCAATTAAAGTGGGATCAAACTACTGTAACAGTGTGCTGTAGATATGCTCCAAATCTCCTTTAGAAGAACACTTGTGGCCTGAGCTTCAGTTCTGAAGCTCTGCATGACACAACAATGAGATTGCATCAGTATTTTCTCCCACTGTTTACTTGAGCACTGTAAGGTGGAGTATGGGGTGTGGGATGGGACTGGAATAAAAAGTGAGCAGATCTAAATTAACACATGAAGAAAATATACAGGAAAATAATCATGGATTTTTTTTAAAAAAACCCTGAAGATACAGGCAATCTCTTTAAGCGATCTTTAGCCCATATTGCTGCTCTGTGCTGTCAAGAGATATTCTGCACCACAGGTAGGAGTGTTCCCATGGAGATCCAATTTCATGGCACGGTCCTTGTTGGGGTGGAAAGAAAAAGTAAGAAAAGATTGAAAAAGCATGTAATAAAGTCATACAAAAGTAATGCTACAATGAAAGCCAACTGAACCTCCCACTCTCTCGCTTTCTTCTCTCACAGAACAAAAAAGGAAGTGGTCAGCCAACAAAGCTCTCGTATAAGTGGGCAACTGTATAACATAATAGCAGACAAAAATTCAATACAGGGAGTGTGTGGTAATGGAAACAATAATTTAGAATATTCACAGAAATTGACAGGTTTTCACTGTATGTGTGGAGGAAAGTCTAGAAGTCATTGTGAGCAGTTCAATACCCAGTGGCAAAATTTTTATATATATGCACACACACATATATAAAAGGAAAACAAGATACTGGACTGTATTGAGAAAGAAAAAAGGGAAAAATACAATCGATTTTATACAGCCATTTTTAAAGAAATCATTAATATAACCTAGGTTTATACACTGCGCTAGCTAGGTCATTCATGTTTGTTTCTTTTTGAAGGATGAGCAAGAACAGAAAAGTTCCAAAGATGATAAAAGTGCTTAGAATAATAATAAGATTTTTATGTGGGTACTCTCAAAAGGGCTGTTCGGTTCAGGAAAGAGATAAGCCAAACAGTAGGGACAAATTGGAGAATTCTCTCTAAAACAATGAACAGTAACGAGAACATTCTTCAGTAAGGAATTTGGACAACTATGATGTGCTCTGTTTGGGGCTGCTGTTCAAAGTCTTGAGAAACATCAGCAAGTCCAGGATACAGCACCCAGGCTGATGACTGAGGCCAATTAAAGGAGATATAGGATTTTCTTCTTAGCATAACTGGTCCATTTCTATATGAAGGTAGAAGTGCTGATTTTGACCCATAAAGCCTACATGGTTCAAGCTGTTTGAAAGCCTGCATTCTCCTAGCCTGCCCAGTTTTAAAGAGCTTCAGAAGAGGCCTGTCTCTCTGTTGTGCTACCATCAGAGGTATGCTCAGTAGGAATGTGAAAGATGACCTGTGGCTGCTTTCAGGCTGTTCAACCTCCTGGCAAAGGAGACCAGAGTAGCTTAATCTTCTCATAATTAATTCTTTTCTCCTATATAACAAAGGTATAACTATATTATACTCCTTTGTGGTGCAACTGCAGATTTTTGGTTACAGTCCTCTCTCCACATTTGCAGGTTTGACCTTCACAAATGTGATTATTCACAAGGCACATCCTTGCCTCCACATCCATTTTCCTCCTCCCATTCTTTGCATTCCTCACTCCAGGCTTGTGAGGCTTGTGTTTAAAATGAATGTTTTTTCCTTTTAGGTGAGCAAAACCCCCTTCCACTGCTGAAGGCATGGCCTCTCTGCCATGTGGTTGTATACTCTGCTACATATTGGCTGCTGATTGGTCAGGTGCTCCTTTTCCAAGGTGGTCACTGGAAGTAATAGGAACTCCCCAACTTCCCTGTTCTTTGTTGGAGGGGAAAGCACCAGTAAGCTTTTTAGATCGTCTTTTTTTTCTCACCCCCTAATCCTGGGGTCAGAGGCCTTTGCCTCTGGATGGGTGGAAGCTGTAGAATGGAAGGGGGAAAGCTGTAGAGGCAAATGGGAGGGGAAATGTCGGGGGGAGCTATTTGCAGTTTTCCCACTTTTGCAAGGTTCTTGTGTCCCAAACCGTCGCAAATGTGGAGGGGTTACTGTACTTTTATAGTTAAGGAGGTGTGGTCACACTAAATGAGGAAGAGGGAATATAATAACATGGTTCAGCTGCTGACACATGCTGCACCTTTTACAGTTCTCGTGCGTTCTGTGTTGAGGTGATGACAAGGTGGCAAGACAGAGAGTGTGTTTGTCCATGGGACAACGTTCAGATGGTTTTAATAACAGAAATAGTTATGACCCTGGAGACCAGGGTTTGATTCCCTGTTCAGCCATGAAAACCCCTAGGTGTCCTTGGGTGTGCCAGACACTCTCAACCCCCAGAAAACCCCATAATAGGTTCACAGTAGGGTCACCATAAGTCAGAAATGACTTGAAGGCACAAAACACCAAGAAGTTAAAAGTTATTGTTTAGTTGGTTTCGAGACATGACAAAATAAAGAGTACCTTTAGAAACTGTAAATTTAATGCTTACTAACTACCTTTGGACCACAGAACTATAACTGCTGCCCATTGCTTTTGAAAAGTAGCTTTTGAAGCTGTGGTTATTTCGCAGTTTGTTGTCTTTTTATGATATTCAAAACCAGCTGTTGGATGTGACTCTTTCAGTGCTTGCTGAAAGAGCCAGCTCTGATTGTGATAGCTTCTATGTTCATTGTCTCTTTTTGATAATTTTTTCCCATTCCACAATCTGCACAGTTGAAAAATTGGGATGACAGAAGATTAGTTAAGACTACCTGAGCCAAATTGGGACAGTTGAAGTGTATGCCCTATTCTTTAGGCTAAAGGAGGTGGCTGTTTCAGGCACAGATTTTGAAAGTCACAAAAGGCCTGAAAAAGTTATGTAATTTGTTAGTCTGCTGTTGGAGATAAGGAATAATGCTTATGGAATTTTCTTTCCACATCTCCCAGAACAGTTTGGGAGTTTGGCCCTGAAAATTACCCACATTAAGCTGGTGGTGGGCCAGGTCACTTGGCTTCAGGTAGAGAAAGGTCTTTGGCTCTGAGGAATGAGAGCCGAGAATGAAAGTGGAGGTGCATGTGGAGTTGGATGACCTTCTCTGGTTTCTGGTATGACTCCTGTAATTTAAAAAAAGGACAATGGTACTGAAATCAAACAAATCAAACAATTTTTCTTAGCATGGAGACGCAGTGTGAGGGAGAAATTTGAATTTCTGCCTAACTACTGAAAACGTAGGAAGAAACCTGCAAAAGAAGGACAAAGTTCTTATGGACTGGAGAGGCTTTAGTAAGACAAGAGCAGAGCTTGGAAAAATTCGTTTTTTGAGACTGCATCTCCCTAAACTTCCAGCCAGCCTTGCCACTGGAGTTTTGGGGAGTTGTTATCCAAAACTGCATTTTTCTAAGCTTTGGATAAGATTTAGTTGCACACCAGATGCATCTTTTTCTCCTTTCAAATTTGCCATGAAGAGTGTCTTGGTTTAATTGTTCTGACTCTGTTAACCCATAACCCTGGAAAGTGTCATTTTCTGAAGATGCTGAGAATGCATTTAGCAGTTTGCCCTCTTTATACTGAAATTGCAGAATCTGCTGTCATAGCAACTCTTCTTATTTAAACCTCAAGACCCTGGCCTTAAAAAAACAACATTTGGAGCAAAAGATAGGAACTGTGGTTGGTTGGTTTTATACTTAATTTAATTAATGCTGAAACAATGTTGATCAGTTGTGCCAGAATAGGCAACTGCAGTAGTTCTGGGGTCCATTTTTACCTGGGCCTCTTGGGGAGGGGGGAACCTGGACTCCCCAAAATACTACAAACAAACAGACACACAGCCAGCCAGGCAGGAAGTGGCTAGAAGACCCTACTGTTTTGAAAAACAGGCATTTTTGATGCTGAACAAAAGAGGCAATTCACTCTTTTTTCTGAGCCAGACAAATGGCCAGTCTGGAGAGGTACAGGCATACCTAAGTT
Source organism: Iguana delicatissima (assembly GCA_948472985.1). Taxonomy (NCBI): domain Eukaryota; kingdom Metazoa; phylum Chordata; class Lepidosauria; order Squamata; family Iguanidae; genus Iguana; species Iguana delicatissima. The sequence goes on from CAOKZL010000175.1 coordinate 98,707, forward strand.
AACAAAGGCCCTTTCCGCACCAGACAATTAGAACGGGACAGTGTGTCTTCTCACGGAGGTTGTCTGCACCTTGGAGCGGACTAGGAGCGGACTACTTACCAGAGATCCGCACCTCAGTCCACTCCAAAGTGACCCCAAGTGGTCCTCCAGTGTGTTTTCTAAAGACAGCAAAAAACAGGTCTTTATTTTCCTGGAATGTGTCATTGCATTCCTGCTCCCTTGTGCAGATTCGCAGGCTCACACCAATGCGAGCCTGCGATCTGCGGAGAGTGGGCTTTAGGCGTGGCAAGCTTCAGCGGTTGGTCGGGACCCGCTACCAACCGGAAGCTGCCATTTTGGAAGCCGGAAGCCACCATTTTGGAAACTGGAGCAGTGCGGATCTACAGACCTCACACTGCTCCAATTCGCCCTGGACCAAGGAGGAGCCCTGTGGAAGGGCTTCAGGGACAGTCCACGTTGCTTCGGACCCCAGAAGAAGCGGTAGGTAACAGCACGGAGCAATTCCCTCACCTCGTGCGGAAAGGGCCAAAGACTCTGACAAGTTTGCTTTTATAGGAGGTCTGCCCCTTGCTTCCTTCTTGTCTTTTTATTTAGCTGAAAGATTTTATAGCAGCTCAGCATTGGGAAGAAAGTTAAGGAGAGCAGGAAAACTACAGACTTTTAGTGTTCAATTTCAGCATCATGCCTGCCATAAATAGTGCAATGAACAAAACTTGAGGTGGGAAAGAAGGGGATTTTGCTCTAATCAGTCCTACTGTAGCCGTGTGTGCCTGTCTATAACAGGCGAGGTAAAAAGAAGCTACCTCAGAATCCCTTACTGAGCATGCATAAACAACAAAAGAGACGGCCTTTCCTTACTACACTGTTACAGTGCTATTAATCCCCTTTCAACATCCTATGGAATCCTGGGTTTTCAGTTTAGGGAAAGGCATTTAGAATTCTCAGCCAGAAAGCTCTTTGGCCTGAGTAAACTACAAATCCCAAAATTCCCCAGGATGTTGAAAGTAGAATTAATAGCACTATAGCAGTGTAGTGCAGAAAGGTCCAGAGAGAAAAGGGGAGAGCAAATGAACCTGCCTCACCATCTCCCCACAATATGTTTTAAAAAATAGCATAGATCTGTAACTTTGGTCATCAAAATGAAAATCATAAGAAAAGTAGAGGCTGGGGAAAGAAACACTCCTGCTTGGATTCATTTTGGAAGAAGACTTCACGGACATTTCTGCATGACACTCTTGTAGCGCGATGATTCCACTTTCAACCTCCTATGGAATCCTGGGGTTTGCATTTCTGGGAGGGGCCAGGCGGCCCCTCCCAGAACTGCAAACTCCAGGATTCCATAGGAGGTTGAAAGTGGAATCATCGCGCTATAAGAGTGTTGTGCGGAAATGGCCCACATAATCTCTAGAAGGCTTAGAAAGTTTTTGTTTATTTATACAAGGCTAATATGTCCTGGCTGTTTGATTTTACATACACAAATTGCTAGTTTGGGGTAAAAAGTTTGTGGTAACATGCTGAACTGCTTTTGTTTTTCCTATTCTTTTCATGTTATTTCTGACTCTGGTGTCAGATTTTCTGTTAATGCCCTGAAACATATCTGCTTCACTAAATGAGGTATACCTGTACAGGGTTGTCAAAAAAAAACCCATCACACTTTTCCCACACCTGATCTATGTTTAGGGAAACATATCTCGTATGAAGGTAAAGTTTTATGCTGCGGTATTGTCTCACTTTTCTTTCTTGGCATCAGTTTATCTAATAAACAATGGATTAATGGTTTGAAGTATTCTTTATTATCTGTGTCTTGAGTCACTGGATCAGATTCATAGACAGAAAAGCCTGGAAACAGAAAAGCTGAAAGACATAATGAAAATCAATTCACAGTTCATCTCACTCTCCATCCAGGTCCTCTCAGAAGGCTGAGAGGTGAATTATTTCTGTTTGCCTTTTTTTGTTTGTTTGTTTGTTTGCAAGTGCCTGGCTGCTTGAGAGTATTTCTGTTCTTATTACACCATGGACATTGTGTAATTGAATGGCAAGAGCTCACCAAACTCATTTGATAGAGGTTTACAGCTCAAATACAAACCAAGACCCCAGATATAAAAATGTACTTATTTAGCCACTAAGCTGTTGACTAGAGGGGGAAAAAGAGAATCAATAATATCTCAAGCTTAATGAGTTGTAAGACAAGTGAATTAGGGTTGAGAATAAACAATATTGATTAGGTTACTCTTTCAGTTGGAACATATAATTTTCTTCCTGTAATTAAGTATTCTATCTGTTGCATGGTCCAGAGAAGTATAAAAGTGGTAATATCCTTTTCTTAAATTTTCAAACATTCACATTGCATTCCCCAGTTCCATGAAGACTGGTTTCTCTTCCATAAAGGCTCTAGAAAATTCAACTTCCATGTTAGCATATTGAAACATGAATCTATGGCCACCTGACCTCAGTAGAAAAAGGAGCTATGATGTGTTAGAGAAAGATTTGCACACAGCCAGTTTGATAGAGTAGTTGGGCTAGTCATGGGTAATCCCTATTTGAAAGCTGATTTTGACTTAGGTGTGAGCTGTTTCAGTGTCATGGCTAACATTATGAACTGGCAATCCCCTAGTTCAAACCTTGCCTCAAGCACTTCAAAAGCTTACATGATATATTTTGTGCATTTTAGTTGGCCCGACAAAGGAGTCATTGTTTCATGGATATTTTTGTATTTTGCTGCATGACCAACACAGCTATCCTTGAATAATTTATTTATACAATCCCATACATATCCAAATAGAACTATGTCCTGTTGAGTTTAATGGGGCTTCCTCCCAGGTATAGCTCTGCAGCCTAGGACAGCAACCCTATGGTGTGAGAGACAGGTAATCCTAGGGGAGATAGGAGGGAGTGAAAATCTTTTCAGACAAAGCTCTGACCTTGGAGGAAGAGATCTGGTCTCCAGATTCCCCCTCTTTATGTGAAGCACTGCATAATTTTGTAGGGGCTCCACAAGGCTGGCGAATTTTGGCAAGTGTAGGAGACAATCTTCCTTGACTCACCATAAAGTGTACCCTGTACACTAACACCTACACAAACATTGCAAATAGAAACTAGAAGAGGTTGGAAGAAATGGGAGAGGCTTTGGAGCTGAAACAAGATTCATGGAGGCCTCTCATGCTACTTTATAGGAGAATCATGTTCTATTGAGTGCTGTTCATCTTCTTGTAATTTTTAAAAATAAAAAGTGAGGAGCTCCTCCAGGGCCACAACATGGGTAAGGACGGATCCATAGGTTGTCCCTCCAACCTATGAGATCAGAAGTTTAAGAAAAAATTTGTGGCCTTAGGAAAGGAAGGAGAGGGCACGAATTTTAGAATCCCAGCTTCAACAATGCCCATGGCATGGGGGAGCTGGTCTGAAGGGATTCTTTCCTATTGTTTGCATCATGTTGAATGCCAAGTGTCATGATTAGATGAGCTCAGCTATTAAACACACTCAATAGCTTTGGGAAAATCACCAATCAGTTCTGAGAACATAGTTCTGAGGCTAAAAAAAAATTATGGATTCCTGGGACATTTTTGCACTACACTGTTATAGTGCTATTATTCCATTTTCAACAGCCTATGGAATCCTGGGGTTTGCAGTTTAGGAAGAGGCATTTAGAATTCTCAGCCAGAGAACTCTTTAGCCTCAGTGAACTACAAACCCCAGAATTCCACAGGATGTTGAAAGTGGAATGATAGCATTATAGCAGTGTAGCAAGGAGTCTTGGATGGAAAGTCAAGGCAACAACAACAACAACAACAATAATTCTCCTCTCAGTTTGTTACTCCTTCTAATTCTTAATGGCTGCCTCAGGTTGGCAACTGAAAAACTGCTAAGTTGGTTAACCCAGAATTCAGCGTTGACGGGAAGGAGTGTATGTGTGTATGAGGGGGTGAGAGGAAAGCAAGAGAATATCTTGGCCAATGATGATGCTGAAAATGAAATCTTCAGTATAATTGATGTGCCTGTCTTCTCTCATTCAGCCACACCATAGATGTAAGAAGAGTAACTTTGGTGAAGCTATGATCATCACTTATCCTAATCACTCATCACTTATCGCAGTCACAAGAAGAAGTGCTTCAGTAAGTGAAAATGAAAAATTATATCTTGGATCCATAATTCAAGAAAATGTTCTGATTAAAAACAGTACTTGAAAGGAAAAAACGCTTGGTGGGTTTTTTTTGTAGGGAGAGGGAAGGGTATTCAGAGAGTGAATGATGAACATTCATGGGCAGATGGGACATTTAGGCCATTTCTGCACTGGACTATTATAGTGCTATTATTCTACTTTCAACATCCTATGGAATCCTAAGGTTTGCAGTTTAGGGAGGTGCACAACCATTTGGCATGGTCAGCAAAGTTTCAGCTAGGCTGGACAGGGGACATGGAAGCAAAAGAGAGGAGTGGGGTGATGACATAGCCCTTACTAACTTGCCAGGTGGAGGAAGCAGTGATGACAAAATCAAGGAGGAGGACAACAACTTGACCCTTAGCAACATGGTGTTGCTTGGGCACCACAGTGACCATGATGGCAGAGACTGCTGCTTCCTCCTCTTCCTGGGGCACAAAGTGGAGTGTCTGGGTCCTGCTATCACTTAGTGTCCCACTTGGTATAACGCTAGTTCCATGACTGCTCTGCTTCACATTGAACTAGTGTTGAGCTGAGGGAAACTGTGGTGGTAGGAGTGGTGGAGGAGATAATGCTGCTAGGTGTAGGTCATCATGATTGCTACCATGCACCAGCAACAATGTGTTGCTAAGGATGAACTTCCTCCTTATCATCTCTATGGCCACTTCCTCCACCCAGCCTAACTGATCCTTCACCAACCATGCTGAGCAGTAGTGCAGCTGCTTTTCCAGCCAAGCTCAGACCCACACTGCTCCCCCAGCTGAGTGGTTGGGTGGTTGAGGAAAAACTGCTGTGGTTGGACAGGACTCAGGGGAAGGGGGATGAGGAGATGGCAGTGGCGGTGATGGGAGAGGCATGCCCATAATGGAAGCAGCAACAGCAGTGGTGGCTGTTTCGAGAGCAGCTGCTGTGACTGAGGGAGGAAGGAGGATGGTGGTTCAGGTTTTAAGCTGGGAAAATGTTGGAGGGTATGTTTTATAGAATCCAAGAGCTTGGAAGTGTTACAGTTTGGATGACAACTCCCAGAATCTCTCAGCAATCATGGCCAGTAGCTGGCTGGGGCATTTGAGAGCTCCACTTGAACAAAAGTTTAACACTTCCAAGCTTTGGTATAGATAGGCATCAAAAAAGCCTGTGCTGTTCACATGGTTGGTTTTTCATATTGAACATGTATGGTAGTTTGTGGGAAAAGGGGCACTCACTCTTATACTGAGAACATTTCCATCCCACCAGTGTAGAAGACTGCGGTACCTTCAACTAAACATAGTTCATGCCCTGGATGTTATGTCTGATAACATTTTGAGGATTATTGAGTTTCCAAGACAAATCTTAGTAGGGAAAATGTTTGAGTGGATTTGTGTTATTCATGTGGCCTTCACCATAAGTGCTAAGCCTGCTTCTGACAGTTAGTCCCCAAACAATCTGTCACAGGGAGGACATGTTTGATTAATGTTTCACCATCAGTGCCAGATGGTGCTGAGGATTATGAATTTATTCCATTATGAACTTGCTAAGCTGTAGTTTAGACTTTGAAGTGCAAGTGACCAATGATCACCATTTATGTTTTTAGGTAATTGGCTACTTGTGAAAAGCAAAAATTTTATTTGGCTAAAAAGCAAACTACCTCATCCTTGCAACAACAGGATAGGAACCTCCTTTGTCATATTTTGTTACAAAACACACAGATCTGGACTTACAATTAAGCAAAGTAAGACACTCGCCTAAGGCAGCAGTTGTAGGAGAACAGCAGGGCCAATTTCACACCATCTGAGAACATTTCTTGGAGGGAAAACTTGCACATGCCACAATGCCTGTCCTGGGCCCCCAAACTGGACCAGATGCTCTGGAGGTACTACCCTGTTAAATACCAGTCCCGTTGGCATGGAATAGAGATGGAGCACCTTCTTACCTTTCACTCCAAGCAACTGTATGTTTTGGGTCAGCTCCAATAGTACAATAGAATAACAGAGATCTAAGATATATCAACCAAGTCAAAACCAAGTAGCAGTGGAGGAGACTCAATTAGAAAGCTATTTCTATTTATTTATTTATTTGCTCAGTCCAAAGACCATTGCAATCCAACAAATACAAAAAACAAAACAATACTTCCAAAATCTCTTCAAATTGCCCTCATCGCATAATTAAAACAATACCATAAAACATCTTCAATAAAATTGAGACACAAGGTTAAAACATAAATTACATATTCTCATATAAAATTACATAAATCACATAATTACAATTTACAAGTACCATCTCTTACTCTGCAAGACTCTGATGCTTTTTATCTGGTATGAGCTCTAAAAAGTTTTCTCTTGCCCTAGCAGCCTTCACTGCAAATGCAGCAACCTTTCTAATCACATGTTGATTTGTTGATTGTACTAAAAAAGCAAGTTTCTCCTTTGCTGTCCAGTATTTCATTTTTCTTAGGAAAGGTGCTAGATAACGTTCCCTTGTCTCTGAATATATCTGACATTCAAGTAGATAATGAGCTAAATCTTCTAACACCAGCTCACCACATATGCACAGCCTTTCTTGGACTGGGATGTTACGAAATCTACCCCATTTCATCATTGTGTCCATTTGTTCAAAACGTAAGCGTGTAAAGGCTCTGCGAGCTTCCATGGACAGTGGGAATGCCAGATATTTTTCAAATTTGTGTTCTAATTTCAGTTTAGCTAGCCATTTAGTTGATCTACAAGATGTTAGGGCAGCAATGTCTAACTGAGCATTCACATCGGACACTCTTTGTTTAATCATCTTTTTGGTATCAGGCAACCTTGGATTTAATAGCTGGTATGAAAAACCAAAGGTTAGTAACATATTTGAAAAATTCTGTAGCCAAAATGTTCCTTGCTGACAAGTCCTTTGTTCTTCTAAGCAAACCTTGGGGAACCTATCTTCTGTTAAATTACTTATTCTGCACCAGAAATTTACCATCCTGGAATATATTAGGCCCTCAATCCTATCCATCTCAAGTTCAGATCTAACTAAATAAGACGGAGTAGATTTAGAAACACCTAAAATCATACACAGGAATTGGGATTGGATATTTTCAATTTTTGCAAGATTTGCAAAGCCCCAAATTTCTGCCCCAAAAATAAGTGATGGAATTACTTTTGCTTTAAAAATATTTATAATAGGGCATAAAGAACCTGGGTGCCTGTAGTTTAATAATCTATTTAAGGACTGCAAACTGGCCATAGCTTTCATTTCACTTTTCCTTATTTGTTGCACCCAGGAGCCTGATGATGAAAAATGGATACCAAGATAGCAATAGGATTTTACTTGCTCTCAATTAGAAAGCTAAAATAAAGCTGAAGTGTACACTAACACACATATTATTAACTTTAACTACAGATGTGTCCACCCAATCGGATCTGTATGTTTTCAAAAGGTGTCAGAGTTTCTTACCCTTTTAAAGTGATCTAAAAAGTGTAGTGGGAATTCTAGGGCTGTGCATACAAGTTTCCAGTTCTTAGCCTGACTTATGCTAATGTAGTCATTATAATTTTTCCATTCTGGAGCTTATCTGCAGGACCATGGCTTTAGAGATGCAAACTGGGTGGCCCACTGACAGGTATGTGGTGTATTTCTTGGACAGAGACCCTAAGGTGAGCCTGTCATGGGATTTCTGGGACTGGAAGTCTGTGACTTGCCCACGGCCACCCAAGTGGTTTCCGTGGCTAATTGAGGAATTGAACCTTGGTTGCCATGGTTGTAGTCCAACACTCAAACCACTATACCACACTGCTCCATTTCTACACATAAGTAAAGGTGCTGATTGTGACCCATAAACCCTACATGGTTCAGGACCTAGCTAATCAAGTAAATCAAGTAATCAAGTAAATAGATTTAGAGAGGGTTTTTTTGTAAGTCACAGCAACAAATCAATTAAGCTTTGCAAATTGCAGCAAGCTGTGCTTTCCTAGCTGAGCTGCAAAATTTGCACAAAGCTCTTTCCCCTTGCCTGTAGTTGAGCACACCAAAACTGGAGAATTTCCACCCTTATTTCCTCCTTGGAGATAACTCATGAAAACTGGAGCCTCAGGGCCAGGCCCTGAGATCTAGCAACCTTACCACCAAGTCAATTCCTCAGTGTGTGAGTTATAAGCAGAACTAGAAAAACAGTAACTTTTCAAAGTTCTAGTGAGAGGGCACATTCCTCAAACAATCAGCCTCAATCTACAGCAGTGGTTCTCAACCTGTGGGTCCCCAGATGTTTGTGAACTTCAGCTCCCAGAAGCCCTGAGCATTGACCATAGTGGGTAGGGCTTCTGGGAGCTGAAGTCCACGAACATCTGGGGACCCACAGGTTGAGAACCACTGATCTACAGGGATGAAATACATTTTGGAAGCTTTTATGATGAGAGTGCAAGTTCTAGAGGTTAATGGAGAGAGTTAGCCATATCAGTAAGGAGAAGAAAGGCAATGAAAGTTAGGTGACTTTGTAAGGAGAATATTCAGAATTGGCTTGGCTTGGATACCAGTTCAGAATAATAAGAACAGGAAGTGTATAGGACAGTGGTTCTCAACCTGTGGGTCCCCAGATGTTCATGAACTTCAGTTCCCAGAAGTCTTGAGCAGTGACCATAGTGGCTAGGGCTTCTGGGACCTGAAGTCCACGAACATCTGGGGACCCACAGGTTGAGAACCACTGGTATAGGAGAAATGGTTTGAAGGGCATTCTCACTACATGGTAGGATCTGCCAATGACCCCAAACAGTGGTCTGCTTGACCTATTGGAAGGGTTGGCCTTCTAAATTATGTGGGTGAGATTTTTGTTTCTGGGTTTAAAGAGAAACCAGCCAGTATGTAGATTGACTGGTGCCCTCCTTTTGCATATATTTAGCTTGCATATACCATGTAAATAATATTTATAATTTACATTTTGCAGGGCTTCAGTGAGTGCATCGTGTTATGAAACTTTACTTACTCATCTCAGAACAAACACTCTTTAAGATTCTGTCCTCTGTGGTAAATGGAACTGATTTGCATGAGATGTAATGAAAGTAAAATATCAACTCTGGCACAGTGTGTTGGAAGCTAATTCCTGTGAGATAAACAGGAAACCCCTGCTGAGCTGCGGTTATTTCTCTTCTGTGATCAATTTTCTGTTAAAGAAACGTTTGAGACAAGGCACACATGCCATGCCACTTGAGTTCAAGGCTAGAATGACATTCTGAGAGAGGAAAACGAATTGAGAAGAAACAACCAAGGGGAGCTTCAAAAGGTCCCTTCTTCCAGCGCAGCAATCATGAATATCAATGATTATTGATAGCAATTGTTTTGAGTGCCCTCTGAGTGTGGTCCTTTTACCTCATAATAAATGTGCAGTTGTTAATGGAGGTCTAAACATCTGCTTCAAGGTAATCTGCCATTGTGGGTGGCAGTGGGGGCAGGATCCCACATTCAAAAAACTCATTCATGTCTGTGTATGTCTTTCCTCCTTACAAGAGTGTGAACTATGTGTGAGATATGATTACTTACAGCATCGTGGAGGTAGATCTAATCCTGCTTTGAATTTTTATGTCTTCCAATTTTTTTAAATTTCTGCTGCCAAACTGCAGTTTCAATGATTTCAAAAAGCTTCTGCCTGTCACATTTTGAAGCATTTTTTTCACAGCCCTTCCTCACCCTGTTAACCACAGTTTTGGAAAGCAGTGGGATAAAGAACAGATAGTGTCCCTTGGTGGTATAGAGAATCTGTGGTCCTCCAGATGTTTAGGACTAACCGCAATTCCTACAGTCTTTCACCATTGGCCTTGCTGGCTGGGCCTTATGACAATTGAAGCCCAGCTATTTGGATGGCCAAATCTTCCATAGTTGTGTGGTATAGCCACGTGGCGGGGTGCGAATTATGTGCATGTTTAACCCCGAACAGATTAGGATAGATGCCAGTTGACCACTTAGAATTCTTAGTAGAAGGCCTTCTCTGTTGAGTTATAGAATACTCTTCCTTTAGTGGCCTGATTGGTGCCTTTGGGTTCTAATTGATTTTATTCAATTTGCGCATGTGTTATGGTCAGCATTATTTTAAATGGATTTAACTGCTTTTAAATTCTCTGGTTTTAAGTGAGAAATGATTTAATATAGCCTAAATCCTATTGCTAGCCCTAATTAGAGTAGACCTGCTGAAACAATTGCATTTACCCATGTGTTAACTGACCATTCCACAGTTGATTCAATGGGTCTCCTCTATCAGGGATGACCCAACAGGATTCCAGTCTATATTGTTAGTCCTTTAAAAAGTGTTGTTATTTATTGTCCTAAACTGATTTTATTGTACTCTGCTCTGAGATCATTGGGCATAGACTGGGAGATAAATATATTAATAAATAAATAGATAAAATAGTGGTACATTGCACTGAAAATAGTACAGTGTGGACAGATGACATTGGAACATGCCTTCAGATCTGTATCGGAATGGAGAGGTTATATAACACTTTCCTTGTGATGAGATGTCCATGTGAAGGTGGGTTAGATCGTTCTTCCCACTTGCCTGGACTAGGGAACCAAGCATGGTGGAATTTGGTTAACAGAGCACAAGCCCTCTGGATACCTGAGGTATGGGGAGCATGTTTTTCCTTCTTCCTCTCCATGTGAATGGTTTTGAAATCTTTTGAAAAGGGGCTGTATAGCTAATAAAAGAGAGAGGGGTGTGTTTTCCATGGAATCTGAATGTTCATGAAGAAGAACATAGGAAAAGGCATGATGGATCAGACCAAGAGCTGACCTAGTGGAGCACTTCGTTCTCACAACAGCCAACCAAATGCCTCTGGGAAACTAGAGAGCAGGATATGTGTACTCTGTACTCTCCCACTTGTATTTCCCCCAGATTGATATGGAGACAGATGAAGTCTCTGACCCGGGAGGTAATATATAGCCATCATGACTAGGAGCCATTGATATGAATCCTCTGTCAATGTGTCTAAGTTCCCTTTCAAGCTGTCTAAGATGATGGCCTCTGCTACTTCTGTGTAAGCAAATTCTACTACTGCAACTGTACAATTTATGAAAATGTACTTGCAGGGCTGGCTCAAGACAGTTTGTGGCCTTAGGCAGAGCAGCAGATTATGATTATGTCACTCACACCTATCAAAATCAAGGTCCATCATATCTATAGCCAGTCAAGTTATTTTGGACATGAGGCAGAAAACCCACCAGTGGTTCTATGTCTCTTTGGCAAAAAAACAAGAACAACCCAATAACAACTACACAATGTAACAATTTGTTGCCTGAGGTGACAGCCTCACTGTGCCTCATAGCAGAACAAAACATCATTACTTCCTTTCATCTGTCTGAATCCCCCACAATTTAGGTTCATTAGAACTATCCCCATTTTATCTCAGACTTTGTTGCTGTTGTATGCCTTCAAGCTGTTACTGACTTATGGCAAACCATAACCTGAAGCAAACCTATTAAGAGGTGTCTTTTTGGTAAGATTTGTTCAGAAGCAGTTTGCCCTTGCCTTCCTCTGTGGCTGAGATAGTGTGACTTGCCCAAGGCTATTCCGTGGGTTTCCATAGCCAAGTGGGGAATTTGAATGTGAGAACCAGCATTGTGTAGTGGTTTGAGTGCTGGACTACAACTCTGGAGAACAGGGTTCAATTCCTTGCTCAGCCATTGAAACCCACTGGGTGATTTTGGCCATTTCCACACCTACCTTAACCTGGTGGCATCTGTGGGGATCCAGGCAGTGGCTGTGCCAGGAGGGGAGTGTGATGGGAGATCCAAGAAGCACAGTGGCCTCACCTCTTCCTGTCACAGTGCAGCTGCACTGGGAAATGCAGGCAATGCAGCCATTGCGCTTCCAGACCCTCCTCACCTCAGGTAAATGCGGGGTGGCACCACAATCATGGGTCATTGACAGGGAAAACCTATCAATAATTTAGTCCCTGATTGCACCACCTGGGGACAGGAGAAGGACAGGACTGCGATGACATCATGTGTCACTGTCGTTGCAGTCCCATCCTTCTCCCACCCCCATTGCAAGATGACAACATTCTGTGAGAAGGGCCTTTGGGTGCATCACTTATTCAGCCCCAGAAAATCTGCTGATAGATTTGTCTTAGGGCCTTTCTACCCTGCACTGTTATAGGCTTGTGATGGTGACAAGAATGAGAGAAAGCCTTCTTCTGAGGATCTTAAGATTCTGACAGGTATGTATTGAGAGATACAGTCTTTCAGATAGCCCTGGATCATACAGGTCTTTATAGGTGATAACCAGCTTCTCCCACTTCAGGTAGCAGGCAAGCTTGTGACAGTGCTATTTACAAAAGCCTATGCAGCGGTTACCACAAGATTTTGTTGTTTTTGCTCCAGTAGAGTAACACAGCTACCACCCTGGAAACTCTGCTTTGTGTTAGGGGAAAAAAAAAACACCCTTCCAAAGCAAGTACCAATTTGACATGGGAGATCTGTTCCCCTGCCCTCAACACCATTCTCTGGCCATTTCTGCACAACACTGTCATAGTGCTATATTCCACTTTCAACATCTTGTGGAATTCTGGGGTTTGTAGTTTACTGAGACCAAATAGCTCTCTGGCTGAGAATTCTAAATGCATCTCCCTAAACTGCAAACCCCAGGATTCCATAAGATGTTGGAAATGGAATAATAGCACTATAACAGTGTAGTGTGGAAAGGCCCTTAGAATCACTATAAGTCGAAATAACTTGAAGGCACACAACAACAATTCCAGAGCCAAAGTCCAATGCTCAAACCACTACACCACATTGGTGCTCCTCTCCTCTCCTCTCCTCTCCTCTCCTCTCCTCTCCTCTCCTCTCCTCTGAGAATAGGGATTTAGCCTGTGTTAGATGGTCTACACTCGCCTTAAATACACAGGTTCACAGTTTGGGGGACTCCTGGATTCACCTCTGTGCTTTTGCACAGTTAAAGCTAGTGTACCAACTGTGCCTGTTCCCAGAGAAGTTGGATATAGCCATGGTGTTACCCCAAAATGTAGGTGCCACAAGGGCCTACCCACGATACCAGTACCACCTTGCAAAGGTGGGGAATTAATTAGCTCAAAATCAGGAAGCTAACGAGGGGTGACAACTTAGTGAGATTTTGGTACCAATGTTTATGGGCTCACGCAGGAAAAGAACCAGCCAAAGATTCAAAAGTAAGCTAAAAATGTGTTTTTTATTGGGGGAAAGTCACTCATGCATGCACACAAAATACAAACAGTCAAACATTCACACAAGAGCTAACTGAAGGAGAAAGAGAGGAAAAAATATGTATAGAGAGGCTAAGGGGTTTTAGAGGATTTATAATTACCAGTCCAGAAGAGTAGTGAAGAGCAGAAATGTATTTTGGCTTAGGTAGGACCTAAGGACAGTTCTCAGTCATGAGCCAGATGGACACAGTGATGGGTAGACCTTGGAGAGGCTGCACTGGGCATCCTGAAATCAGGGGTATTTGTACCAAAAAATAGCTTGTGGCAGTGGAAGGTATGTGCAGTTTCAGGTGTGGAACAATGGGAGTTGCAACACAAACAATGGACTATCAACCCACTAATGTTCGTAGTGTTTGGATGACAAAGACATGATGACTGTTGTAATAGCTCTGTATTGTGGGTGCTATGAGGCAAGAGGAAGGAGTCCAGGTGCACAGGGGATGGGTATCTGTCAGTCAGTGTCCTGGTGGGCTTTTCCCAGTTGTGTTCCCTGGAAAGACATTCCGCTTCTACTTAAGCCAATCATCCACAGGATCAACAGCTACTGCCTGGCAAATGACCTAATCTCACCTAGAGAGTGTTTAGGTTGACTAGCCTCTCTTCCTCACATTTACAGTCTTCCCTTACTTGGTTTGACCTTTCAGTCACCTCTCAGGCTTGAATTTGATATTAGTGCCAATTAAAGTGTGTTGCCAATTAAATATGATGCCAATTAGATATGGTACCCATCCAAACCATACTGATATCGGGCCCCCCTAAAGCAGGGCCTTACAACGATGGTGCATGCCTTGTTTGCCTCCTGTTTGGAGAACAGAATTTCTCTGTACATGGGCCTGGCTTTGAAAAGTGCTCAGAAACTACAGTTGGCCCAAACAGTGGTGGCCAGATTGCTAACTGTGGCTGGCTACAGAGAAACCACAGCTTTATTGTTGCAACAGCTCTACTAGCTGCTGATACATTTCCAGGCACAATTCAAAGCACCGGCTTTGACCTATAAAGCCCTATATGACTTGGAAACAGGTTATTTGAAGGACCATATCTCCCTTTATGAGCCCAGTAGAACTTTAAGATCATCTAGAGAGACCCTTCTCTCTTTCCCTCACTCTCTCAGGTGCATTTGGCAGGAACAAGGAAGAGGGCTGTGGAATTCCTCCCTAGAGAGACCAGGATGGCTTTATCCCTGCTATCCTTTTGAACACAGGTATAGACATTTTTGTGCCAGTAGGCATTTTAAATTGACTGAATTTGGGCTTGTAATGCTGTGCAGCTTTTGTTTTAGGGTGGTATAGTTTCAATGTTTTTAAATATATTTAATTTTTTTTATATTATTACTTTAACAGGTAATTGTTTTAGTTGTATAAGTTGTTTACTTCTTTTTAAAAATTTATACTTTATACAATATGATATGTAAAACATTAAGAATCCAACTTGATAAGATACCTGAATTGTATTTGTTAAATATGACTTATATGTTAGATGGATCTGTTGCAAAAAAACACTGGAGCATTTTACTTTACTTTACATGATTACGACAGCTTGTATTGAATATGCAAGGTTATGGAAAATTGAACAGATACCTACAGTAGAGCAATGGTGGGCAAAATTAATTGAAAATTGCAATGCAGACATAGTTGGTCAGAGAGTAAAAGGAAAATCAGATGATGATATCTTTAAAGAATGGCAAAATGTATTAGATATGAAGGGGTTTTTGTCAAGTAATAATTCATTATCCATGATAACAGGTTAAATAAAAGGAGATAAACAGAGAAATATTATGGAACATGTAAACTGGGTTTGAAATGCAGGAACTAGCTTGATAATGTAATCAACTTATTGCGATGCATAAATATAACATGACAATGATATAACAGTTTATGTAATCCGGTGAGGAGTGGGAGGAAACTGTAACAGTTCGGTAAATGTACAATGAAGAATGTATGTTTTATACGTTGGAATTACAATAAAATTATTATAAAAAAATTATACTTTCATGGATGTTTTAATTTGTTCTGTTTTAATATTATTCGCTGTCTTTAGTCTCATCAGAGGGAGCAAGGCAGGTTATGAATAAACAAACAAACAAACTCATCACAGCACTGGCACTAGCACTAGCACTCTTTTATTATTTTATTATTTATGTACTTATCTATTCCGCCTTTCTCCAGGGATGGGACCCAATAATGTCTACCATGTCACTGAGCTAGGTGATCACAAATCCTTCTCTCCCACCATCAGCAACAACCATTTGGGGTCTAGTATTGTAGAACAGTTACGTTGCCTTTTAGGTTTGTTGCAGAGATAGGAAAGGAGTGTGGAGATTCATGAGTTCCTTGGAGGAGGCACTTCCTGAAATCTAATTTTGAAAAATGTGGTAGTGTTACCATGGCATTCTGGTCTGGTTTTGGTGAACTAAGATATCATTTTGATATCATAATTTGGTCCTCTTTCCCCATCAGCCGAGTGTTTGTTGGGTGCCGCCGAACAAGCACGACGCTAGGCATGGGCGATAGTTGTAAAATACCAGATATAGCCAGTTCCGCTTCAGGGGGTAGCCACCTGAAACAAACACCTAGATTGTAAGACAAAAAGGACTCCTTGCCTGTGAAAGCACCCTGGTAAGCCAGGCACTTAACGGCCAAGCTAGCCACATCTGCATACCAGCTATGCCATTGTCAATTCGGTTCATAACTCAATCATGCAAATTCCGACCTTTCGGAGCCTTTGTCCTCAGACCAAAACTCATTGTTCTCTTGCAAAAACCAGACTAGCCTGCGGTCGTTCTGTCCCTATAAAAGATGCCCCACTTTGAGAGCTCTTGGGAACTCTCGTTGAGCCTAAGCTGAAATCACTGGAACTCTTACTGGACTGAGCTGAAATCACTCAAACTCTTGCTGAAATCACTGAAACCATCTGGAACTCTCGCCGGATCGCCTTGCTGCCGCTCAGCTCCACAGATTCCCCTCGGTTTCCACACCGGGTTTCCTCCCTTCTCCCAATTGGTGTCTACAGGACTTCGGACAGGTGGCATATTGCTTATTTCTCTAAACTCTCTTCCTCTCTAGTTAGGTGTGTTTGAGTTTTATTATTTTCTTTGCTTAATAAAAACTGTTAGTATTTTAAACTGCTTGACTCCTCACTGACCTGAACCGGTATACATAGGACAAAAGATCTCGCTGCATTGCCCTGCCTCTCGTTAGCCAAAAGAGTGCTCCAGCTAATTTTCCCCATTTTTGCTTGTTTGGTTTGGTTATTTGGGCGCCCCTCCTGAGACCCCCAGTTTACAGGGTAACAGTAGTTAAATTCACTTTCTTTGGATTCTTTGGTAAATAACCACCCTCCTTACCTCTTATGGTATGTGTGTGTGTGTATGAGGGAACAGTATTTAATTAACCTCTTTAAAAACAACAACAAAAGCACCCATAATAGGCTACCCTTTCCCCTCAAACAATGTATTTTGTAAAACCCCTTCACTTATTTTTTCCTTCCCACTTTTGAAATTTAATTCCTTGGCTCATTAACAGCACTTGGAAACTGTATTGGAAATGGCTGATGTATTAGCGTTATCCATTTTCTTTTCTTTTTTTAAAATTAACATTAGTCATTAGTGAGAGAGGACATAGTATTAGTATAATTTTAAAATTAATTATTTCCAAAATTAACTTGAAAATAGGAAAATGACCATAAATCCTACCAAATGGCCCTTCAAAGTAATGTTTTAAAAATAATGCTCTTTCCCACAAAATTTATGTGTTAGCGTTAACATTAAAAAAAAAAAAGATGTCTTTTTCATCCCCCTGCAAGTAACATGTTGCATCTAATGTTGATACTCGTAATACATTATTTCTTTGCTCTGACTATTTGACTATTTAGACAGATAGCAGCTGAAAAATCTCTGATGGTTATAATGTAGAATCTAGATTTGTGAGATTAGCAGCATCAAGCGTGGTTCAGGTAACATCTGTCCAGTCTGAATGACTTTCAGGACTGGGACCATTCTTTGTAGTGTTGTGTCAGCTCCTGTTGCCACACTCTTCAAGCTAGTGTGCTGAACTAAAGCTCCCACCATCCACATCATCCACAATGCCCATTAGCTGTTAATTCAACACCTCTGGAGGATATTATGCGAAGAGAACGACCCTGTAGTCTCCAACTTGGGCTCACTAGCAAATAGTGTGAAAACCTATTAAATAATCCATCATCCATTGAGATGAATAAGAAATCCCAACACTTTAAATCATCTCAAGATGAATTTCATGGTAGTACTAATTTGACAGTTGTCTGAATTACAACAATGTACATCCAGATTGAACTCCTGAAATATTGGAGCAAACGTTTGTATTACCAGCCAAAATGATGGACTTCCTCAGCACTTCACCATACAGCTGCTGGCACCAACAGTCTGACAAATTGCTGAGAACACTTTATTATCTATCAAGGCAAAGGATATGACATCTTCATTTCTGGACTATCATAGATCTATTGAGAACAGCCACATTGCTGCAATTTTGACTAGGGACCTTGAGAAGATAGTGTCAGTTGTAAATGGCCAGTTGTGGTTTAGTAACTGTGCTTCTGCTAGAAACTGCTGCCTGTCAGGTATGATATTTGGAAAGGGTTCTGTTGTTTGTAAAGCCAACTGGAGGGGTACATGCAACAAGAGGGTCCCATTAATTGGTAAGTTTAGATTTACTATGGTAGAACAATACATTTTGAAGATTTTAAGAAAGTTTATATTAACAGTAAAGCACTTGAGTTATATGGATAACTTTTTTTTTTAGTTGTTACAAATATAAGTTGATAAAGAAATGAGAGGATATAGAAATAAAGATAACTAACTGCCATTCTCTGGGGAGCTGGAAATCAAATGTGTATTTGTATTCCCCTTTTATGTTTAAGGTTGTCTTAGAAGTAGTTGTAATTTGTTAGTTTAGATATTTGTGTATTAGTTTAGGTTGTCTTTAGTGGTGGAATTTTGTTTTGTTTAATGCTATTATTGTTATATTCCCTATACATAGTTTTATATTTAACAAAATGTGTGTTAAATTTTTTTTTAAACCCCCCCCCCATAATATTTGTACCCTTCCCCTGTCAGATGCAATCATCCTGTGTAGTATTACACTTTAAAAGTTGTTTTAAAAATCCCAGATTTTATTTGTAAACAGCACAAGCAAACAATTATATACTTTAAAGATTTATTAGTTAGTGTCAGTAGGCCCTTCACTGACACAGATCACACTACTATGGTGTTCATAGCTACTGTGTTCAGTTCTTCACCTAGTGGCCCATCTTCTGTTGAAGAGCCTGTGTTTAGCTAGGCTCAGTTTGCCACCTGCTGCTGTATCTGAACTCATACTAGCTAGGCTTACTACAACCAGGCATTGGTTGTTCTCTACTGCCTCAGCCTTCAAAAACTCCTATCACTTCCACACCATGATGAAGTAAAGCCATTGAACTCCATCTTGAATTAACTGAATATTCTGATAATTCATGGATCCCAATAAAAGGGCAATTGAGAAAGGGCCTAAATACCCTAAAGGCACCAGATCCTGCCTGATCTTAGAAGCTAAGCAAGGTCTGCCCTAATTAGTACTTGGATAGGAGAACACCAATAAATACCAGGTGGTGTAGCAGCTGGAAAAAGCCACCTCTGAGTATTGCTTGCTGTCAACCATAAGTTGACAAGCAACTTGAAGGGAGGCAGGCAGGCGCACACACACACACACACACACACACACACACACACACACACACACAACACCCCTATACAAAAGATCTTGAGAACCCAATATGCCATGCCATAAGCACTGAGAGGCATCATGGGGCTAGTTGTGGCTGGATTAGCCAGTGACTATGTATTTGCATGGCTCAACTTCATGTTTGACTTATTTTTTCAAGGTCCACTGATAAGGTTATGTCACCTACGTCTTTGGATACCGCATGGGATGGAGGAATATCAGGTTCTACTAACTCCTTTTCTTATTTTTCCAGTGTTAGATTCATTTCATTCTATTTCTACCTGTTTGCATTAAAAAAGTTTACATTTGCATGCATGTTTCCTAATATACACATTTTTTGTGAGTGCTCTTTCCTAATAGAAATAATTTTGTAGCCACTTTCCACACAGATCTACATTTTTGTTCACATTTTCGTCCATTTTTTTCTATACATTTTTTAAAAGGGTGCAAAAGTCAAAGAAGTGTGTGTATTGATACCTAACTCTGTTCCAGTTCACTTATAGATCTGGAAAACACAGATTTGGTAAGTTTGCATCAAATATAAACTATATGAAATTCTTATCCAGTCCTAGTCACTGCTGAGTGGCTTTGGCCAAGACTGCTTTACAATCACACCTCACTAACTATAGCTGGAAAGCTTCTGGGACACAATGACCACATAATTCTACCTCAGTGGTTGTGTTTTTCATAGGATTATGTATCTGACATCTCCTTATGTAAGCTTTACCTTGCAATGCAATGTGCTGGCTTAAAGGCCAATCAGTGTGAGATGGCGGCTTATCACCTATGACCCAGAATGTTAAACAAAATGCCCTGGAGTGGCCACCAGAACATAGTTGCTGCCTCTGGCATCCTGATTCTTTCACATAGGCTTGCAAGCAGAATTGCCATCACCAAACTTAATCCCGTTGTTGTTGTTGTTGTTGTTGTGTGCCTTCAGGTTATTTCTGACTTACAGTGATCCTAATGCAAACCTACTATGGGGCTTGCTGAAGCTGAGAGTGTGTGACGTGTCCTTGGTCACCCAGTGGGTTTCCACGGCTGAGCGAGGAATCAAACGCTGACCCCCAAAGTTGTAGTCCAATGCTCAAACTGCTATACCATGCTGGCTCTTAAACTTCATCCTGGAGCATCATAAAACATGGCAGTTTGAATTTCAATATTTCAGTTGAAGAAATCAAACATTTGGAGTCTAAGATACTCCTCAGGCAGAGCATTGTATACTTTGGGGTTTGAGAGAAACAGAAGGAGCATCTTTCTCTTGTGCAAGGATTGCTCTAATTTCAAAACTGCCCCCAAACATGTTGCCTTATGTCAGGCTTCCCCAGCCTGGTGCCTTCTAGATGTACTGGACTACAGCTTCCATCATTTCAGCATTGTTCTGTTTGAGGATGATGGGAGTCATAGTTCAAAACCTCTGGTGGGTGCCAGGTTGGGGAAGGCTGTCCTATCCACTTAATGGAATCAAGAAATACTTGCCAGTTTTGTCTTTTGTGTCTTGAGGCTGTTTTCTGCTCAAACATGTGACAATATTCCCCACTGCCATGGGAAGTTATTTATTGTAGAAAACAGATAGTCTGTTTCTGTATCTGAAGGGCACCCCTGCCTATATCTGAGGGTATATCTTTGTGATTTCATCAGTTCACTGCAAAATCTCAGATCCCTTGCATATCTCTGCTATTTGTTGCTAAGGGCTGGATAGCTGAACCAAAATATTAAAGGCAGTGTGGGTAAAGGAACAAATCTGCCTTTCCTTTTTCTTAGTCTGAAGTGATCTGTCAACATGTGCTTTTTAGTTGGCATTTTCCTGCAAGAGAGAGGGAGAGAGAGACACATTCACAGAGGCTACCAATTCTCTTTCAACATACTAGCCAGACTTTGTGTCTCAGAAACACAAGAGCCCTGTTAGCTTGATGAGCGTGCTTGCAGCATCTACCAAGAGCTCTACAGCTATTACATTTCAGACACCATTGGAGAGAATTAAAAACTGTCATCAATTGTTCAGGGTTACACAGATACACTAGCTTCATAATGTACTGTTTTTTATAGTTACTTTAGCTCTGTGGTTAGCACAGTTACAGGGTAACTTTGCCATATGCAGAGATGCCTGCTGGGAACTTACCACCCGCAGGAATTTTATGTCATGTTATTTTTAGCAGTGATGCCATGAAAACTCGAAATTCCTGCAATCACCATCCAGAGGCACTTTCCAGCAATGCATTCAGTGACACAGCTGTAGAAACATAGTTCTCCTTTGTTCCTCAGAGCTGTTACCTAAAAGCCAGTAACATGTGGAAGGAAAAGAAGAGTAAACCATGCAATGATTAAAAAAATAAAAGGAAAAAACAACAGCAACCTCTAACCCCATCTCTAAAACTTTACAGAAACATCCAGACCATAAACAAACACACATATTCCAAACCTGTTAACATGGCTATTAACAATTTATTAACTTATTGGAGCTAGGCTTTTCAGATTTTAAAATTCTCTCCTTCCTTGCAAGGCCTGATCACCATCACAACAAAGGCAAGCTGAGGAAAATGCTCAGAAGCTTTCTAAAACTACTAGTGCCAATAGAATTTTGTTGCCAATGTCTGGGAAGCTCCCAAAGAATCACACAGAGTGTAGCAGGTGATGGCAACAAAGTGAACTGGTGTTTGAACCTGGCTTGGTCCGGATGGCCACAATAGCTTTTCCTTCTTCATATTTTTGGAAATGTATCATATCATAGCCAAGGGGAAGCTGGCTGGCCAGTTCCCAGTACATGGTTCAATGATCAGCCAAACATACATGGAATAATAGATTCTTGGAGCTAGAAAGGCTTGCAAGGGCCATCTACTCCAAGGCCCTGTCATACAGGTATATTTATAACTAGAGCATTTGTTACTGCAGCTTCTAGGCCGCCTTGGCGATAGCATATAGATATCATTTTGATATCAATAATTCGACTTTCTTCCACCACCCCCTCCAAGTGTTTGTGAGGCCCCCAGACAAGCACAAAACTAGGCTTGGCAACTGATTGCTGCAATATTCCTAAACAATACAGGCAAGCCAGAAACAGCCAGATTGCCGCTTCAGGAGACCTCCCGGCAAACACCCTATTATGTATGCGCACTACCTACAAAGGACTCCCCGCCCCGAGCAGGCAACTTGACTAGCTGAACTATCAACTGTCCAGCATCGCGCATTTGCATACTGGCTGTTCCTTTGTCAATTTGGACCTAACTCAATCATGTTAAAGTTTGACCTTTCCGAGGCTTTGTCTCGCACCCGAAATCCATCATTCTCACTAAGTACGGCATAGCCTGAAGTCACATCTCTCCCTATAAAAACCCCTGATTCCGCGACCCTCCTCGGATCACTCCTGAGTTCCAGACCGCCTTGCTGCCGCTTTGCTTGGCGAGCCTCCCCTCAACTCCACATGCTGAGCCACAGCGAACCCCAGCATCTCTCTCTATTCTCCTGGACTTCAGGACAGGTTTCGTATCACCCAAATCAACTATCCCTCTGAAAAATCCCTCTATCCCACTCCCACTTTTATTTTCTATAGTATCTGAGTGAGTGAGTTGCATACACTGTTTGGCTGTATTTTAATAAAGATCTCATTTATTCTTTCAAAACAGTTTGCTTCTTGACTGGCTTGACCCCGTAGACATAGGGTTCAAGATCCTGCTAAGTTACCCTACCTCTCGTAACGCTAAAGCAGCGCTCAGAGCTAATTTTCCCCACCTATAGTTGAGCACATTTCGGTGTCCCTCACAGGACCCTCAGTATACAGGGTAACACACTCATGAAAGAAGTTCATCCAACCTTCAACGATGGAAAGGCCACCACTTTTGAGGCAGTTTCTTCCTCTGTTAAGCAGTTCTCACAGTAAAGAAGTTCCTCCTAACTTAAGTGGAATCTCTTGTAATTTGAATCTATTGTTTCTCGGTCTAGTCTCTGGAGCAGTAGAAAACAAGCTCACTCCATCTTCTACATGACATCTCTTCAGATATTTAAAGATGGCTCAGTTACCAATTTTTTAAAAAAACCTTTAGCACATGTTGTCCTTTTGTACAACAAAATGGTGCTCATTCTCAAGTAAGCAGATCTTTAGAATGAAGGCAACAGAAGCAGACTTGCTGTTATTCTTGTGCTTCCATTAGTGTGTTTTTTTAATAAAAAAACTGAACATGCTCAGAGCATTTATTTATTAAATCCGATGGGCAAGCAGAATGTTTGTGTTTTGCTCTAACACACTGGAAAAAGAGAAGCAGGTGTCAAGCATGGTTGGAAAGAAGAGAAAGGTTAGTTATGTGCTTCATATTTTCTTATGAAGTCCCTAGATCCCAGGTCTAAAATTACCTAGCTATATCACTCACTCATTTTCAAAAAACATAATGGAGCATGTGGAGGACCAAGCCCCAGGGTTACATATCCATACAACTGTATCAGCTTTCAGATCTATGTCAGGTACTGACAATTTGTGTCTCTCCAGATGGTGTTGGACTGCAGTTCCCATGAGTAATAGCCACAATGGTGAAGGGTGATAGGAATTGCAGTTAGATAAGATCCAAAATGTCACTAGTTGTCTACTCCTGTACCATGGGAAGCTGCTGTACAGTAAAGGTCATAGAAGCGCCCCATCACATATACACAAGTTTGGGCATATCCACATTGCACAGTTATAGCATTTTATATCATGTTAACTGCAGTGGCTCCATCCTATGGCATTCTGGAGTTTGTAGTTTGGAGAAGTCCTTAGGATTTTCTGCTAGAGAACTCTAATCTGTAGTTCAGGGGAAGTTATCACAAAAGTTCTATAACAGAGAATTCTGTGTTCCTCACTGAACTACAAAGCTCAGTGTCCCAAAGGATGGAGCCATGATAGTTACAGTGGTATAAAACTGCTATAATTGTGCAGTGTGGATAAACCCTTTGTCTTGGCTATTTGGGAAAAATCCCAGTCTTAATGAGTTTGGAATTCCCCAAGTGTCATTTTGCTGTTTGGCATGAAGAAATAACCACATTATCTAGACAACAGGGGTGAAAAAAACTTTGGATTTTTCCTAGTATTAAAACTATTTGGTCCAAAGCCTTGGCTTGAATGTATAACATGTGCCTGCTCAAATTCAGTGGACTAGATAACTCTGCATGGAATGCTTCTGTGCTTGTGTGGGTGGATGGTGGGCTCCTCTGTGGAAATACATAGGGACAACTGTATGGGTGTGGAACTCCATGTATGTATCAGAGCTTCTACATGTGTTGTAGAATGTCTCAAGGCATGAGAATGATGTGCCCTTCCAAAAGTGGTTGAACTGCAATTCCAAGCACTGTAACTGTGCATATCCAATGGAAAGACTGTTTGGAATTGTAGTCTAACAACATCTGAAAGACCACATTATTTACACCTCTGCTAGATCTAAGCATGATCTCAGCAGCTTCTGTTGTTTGATGCTACACAATGCTCCCCCTCGCCTGTTTTCATTACATAAAGGAAAGGCAGTAGTAAGTCATCTTTCCACCTCAAAATGTATAATATACAGAAGAAATGTACATTCTAAATTGTTTTCAGAAACTTCTGCTCTCTGCTTCAAAGTGTTTCTAAGTTAAGCAGGCTATTTATGAGATCTGTATTCTTTCTTTTCCCTGATGCTTTCATAAATAATTCTTGCAGGTAGCAATGTGACATTGGCTCTACATCTCTACATTTCAACATGGCCAAAGAATGCCAAGATATTTAATGAAGAGAGTATCTTCAGAGACTCACTTTAATGTAAAAGAAGAGGGGGAAAGCATCCTTGGTTTAAGATGGATCTGTCTGAGGTTACCATTTCCTGGATATCATTACTGTACACGGTGGAAAAAAAAAGGATAGCTATTTCCTTTGAATATAAAACAATTTGTGCGGCCTGTCATAAAAACCTGAAAGGATCTTTTCTCTGCTTCCATTCTGTCTTAACAGCTTCCCATAAAACTTAAGAAATTGCAATATAACTTTGAAAAGGCCTTTGCCCTGGCAAAACTGAAGACTGGTGTTTGAAATATTTAGGGGATTAGGCCACGCTCAGAGCAGGCAATTGGCTTGTTTGCACATGAGAAGCATTTTGAAAATTATATTTCTTTTTTGGACCTTTTTGGGCTTAAGCACCCTCCTTTCATACATCAAGTCTTGCATGCTTCACTGCCTTCTTGGCATTTCTTCATTCAGCATATTCTTTCCGGTGAATTCTCTTGGGCTCTAACCAGTTTACAGAGAAACTTTGTAGTTTTCAGTAGTACATGACTGACAACATCAGAAGCCATGCTCTTTTGTCTGACAGACAACTGCATTTATACTCTTAAGCTTTAGTGCCAAACTTTTAATATACCCTTGCTAACTTAAGATGCCTCTACCACTCCTTGCCATTTAGAGTGGATTTTTTCCCCTTCCTCTTTTTTGAGATATTTCCCATACTTCCCCTAGAATCTAATATTGGCCTTTAAGTTGCCTGTTGGTAGAGTTTAGATTTTTAGAATGATGGAGATTTGTATTTGTGGATTACTTTATCAAATGGCTTTTTGGTGAGAAAGCTGGCCTATATGCTTTTGGTTCAAGATCACTCCATCAGGACTGCCTCCCATTACAACAAGTAGTGTCTATTTGCTTATGCAAACTGAAATGTAGATAGAAAAGAATTAAGGTTATTATAAGAACCAAAGGATTTTAAAAAACAGATGGAACACATATGCCCTCTGTTACCCTGTTTTCTGGGGGTCCCATGGTATTACGCAAATTTGGGGAACTTAGTCAAGAGCACTGGTTGGCAAAACGAGAGGCAGGGTAACGCAGTGGAATCTTGTAACCCGGTGTTTACGGGTTCAGGCCAAGTCAAGAAGCAGACCGGTTTGAAAGTAATGAATGATCTTTATTAAATACAGGCACACAATGTAAGCAACACACGCACACAGATAACTAAGGAAAATAAAGGTGTGAGTAAGATAGCGGGATTTTCAGAGGGATAGTTGATTCGAGTGATACGAAACCTGTTCCTGAAGCCCAGAAGAAGATAGGAAGTGATGCTGGGGTTCGATGTATCTCAGCATGTGGGGCTGAGGGGAAGTTCGCCAAGCAATGCGGCAGCAAGGCGGTCTGGAACTCGGGAGCGATCCGAGGAAGGTCTCGGAATCAGGGGTTTTTATAGGGAGAAGTGTGACTGCAGGCTATGCCTTACTCGGGGACAACAATGAGTTTTGGGTGCGAGACAATTTCTCTGAAAGGTCACAATTTAGCATGATGGAATCAGAGCCGGATTAACAATGGTGTAGCCAGTATGTAAATGCACAACGCTTGACAGTGGATGGTTCAGCCTTTATCAAGTTGCCTGCTCGGGGCAGGGAGCCTTTTGTAGGTAGCGCGCATACATAATGTGGTGTTTGCCTGAAGCGGCGATCTGGCTATTTCTGGCTTGCCTGTATTGTTTGAGAATATTTCAGCATTTACGTGCTAAGCCTAGTTTCGTGCTTGCCCGGGGGTCTCACAAACACGTGGAGAAGGATGGTAGAATAAGGCCGAATAATGATATCAAAGTGATATTGGGTGCTATCTCCAAATAGGCCTAAACTGCAGTAACACCACATTTAGAAAGACACAAATGAGACTTAGAACAAAATATTAGAAGAAATACTTGAACAAATAGAATGAAATAAGCAGTCTGGAGTAATGCTGTTCAAGACTGCTGCACCAATTTGTTAGCACTTTCTTGCAGGATACTCCATTCCGCTTCCCTCTCCACTTAAGGCCATTTCCGCACTAGACTGTTATAGTGCTATTATTCCACTTTCAGCATCCTATGGAATCCTGGGCTTTTCAGTTTAGGGAGGGGCCAGCCCACCCCTCCCTAAATTAAAAACTCCAGGATTCCATAGGATGTTGAAAGTGGAATAATAGTGCTATAACAGTCTAATGCGGAAATGGCCTATGTCTCCTGGCCAGCTCTCAGTCAGCATTCTCAGTTACCACTGTGCATTCAAACAGTTTAGTCTGTGGTGCTCATTGTTTTTGATAATTTGAGGCAGTTTTTCAGGGTTTCAGGGTAAAACAAGAAAGCCATGGTGTTTTCAGGTGGTTTTAGGGTGTCTAAACAATTGTTATTATTATTATTATCACCATCATTATTACTACTGCTACTGCTACTACTACTATTTTAAATAGACTTGTCTGGGAGCTTAGTGTCCCTAAGGACCTGGGAGATGGAAATGGGGCTTTCCTGTACAGGTACATGTTTCAATCTTTTTCAGTGCAAAATGTGATCAAGATGGAATCAGCCTGGAGAAATGTTTCCATAATGTAACTTTCCCTGTGTGAAATAACCTAGTTTTAAGTGTGGAACACTATTAAATGGATCCCTAAGTCCTGGATTATTCTGAGGGGAAAAGAATTTTGCATGTCTAAGATGAACTATGGCCTTTTCCACACCGGGAGAAGGAATCGGCCCACACCGCTACTCACTGGACCTTTTGGCTCCCCGGTCCGGTCCACGGTGCTTCAGAGCAGTGCATGCTCGTCAATATGCACTGCTCCAGCATCCCAAATGGCGGCTTCTGGTTGGTCGGGGGTGTCAGCCAACCGCTGAAGCTCGCCAACCAAAGCCTACCCCTGGGCAGATCGCAGGCTCGCATTGGTGCAAGCCTGCGAATCTGCATAAGGGGGCAGGCTCACAGTGGCGCACTGCGTGCTTTTGAAAGACCGAAAGAAACAGGTCTTTCAAAAGTACGCTGGAGGACCAGTTGGGGTCGTTTTGGACCAGACTGAGGTATGGATCTACCTTAAATAGGTTCGACCCAGTTCGGTCCGAGGTGCAGACCTCCTCCTTGGAGGATGGACTGCACCATTTCAAAAACCCCATGTGGAAAAGGCCCATGTTGCCTTTCACTCTATTGTAAAGTGGTAAAAGCAACTACAAAATATTATAAAATCAATGATGATGATAATAGTAGTGGTGGTGATGATGACGACGACTATCTAGAAGCAGTTCTAAACATACTGTCAAAACATCTGAATGAAATTGCTATAGAGAGGCTCACGGAAGCACAATTACAAAAAGTGACATTACTTGGAACATATCACGTTTTCCAATCATAACTCACTGATTCCTTGATTCTTATTAGACAGAATATGATGGTCTCAAATTCCAGTAGGTAATATCTAGCAGAGTGAAAATGAGAACAGAAGATAAATGAGATCCTGTTCATTGAGCAAAGTTTTTAATTTCTTGCAAGAGTCTTCAGGGATGTTACTAATTCCACCATCCTCAAAAATACAATAGCATTTGTAAGATGCCTCAGAAAATAAGAACCTCAGAATGTGAGCTGATCCAAGGTGAAAGTAGTACTGCTGAGATTCAGAAACACTGCATATTTTTTCAATGAGAGCAAGATAGTGGGTTACATCTTTCCTTCATTAACAAGCTCCCACACAAAACAAGACGTAGGAACTGATGTTGAAATCAGTAACCATTAGTGTGAAAATAATGACGACGACTCCCATAAAGCGTTTTGGAAATAGATATTACTTGTAGCCTTAATACCACTTTCCTTTGATTATCATTGCTCCTCTCATTCACCTATAATAGTACCAGCCTACCTGGTTTGCTGCTGACTGCAAATTAGCTTGCAGGTATTGTGATTTTCTTTGCCCAGCTACAGCTCCCAGTTCACCTGACTGTGCAGTCTGAGGAATGATAAGCATACTTACTGTTTGGACCCCTCATCTGGGATCCCTGAACAATGTAGGGAGGTGAGTTTAGCCCTTGGAGGCTTAGCTTGCTTTTGAACAAACAACACTAGACATCTTGGTGTATCTTTGTAACCAAGTAGTAACGACAACAACAACAACAACAGGTTGTTGTAGGTTTTCCAGGCTTTGAGGCCATGTTCTATTAGCATTTTCTCCTGACTTTTGCCTGCATCTGTGGCTGGCATCTTCAGAGGATCCTCTGAAGATGCCAGCCACAGATGCAGGTGAAACGTCAGGAGAAAATACTAATAGAACATGGTCTCAAGGCCCAGAAAACCCACAACAACCTATGGATTCCAGCCGTGAAAGCCTTCCACTTTACATCAAACAACAATAATGCTTATTTATAACACCCTTTTCACCAAAGGGCAGAACATCAACATATACAGTCAGGAACAAAGAAAATAAACATAACACTATAGCAATACATGGGATGAAATCTCCAATACTCCACCAATCGCTACCCATCTCAGCATCTTAGACACAACTCAGTAGCTTAAGATGGTGAATCAAAGAGGATGCTCTTCAACCCTTTACTAAAATGGCTGAGATCTTCCTCCAGCCAGAGGTCCAAAGGGAGATGGTTCCACAGATGT
Organism: Iguana delicatissima; assembly: GCA_948472985.1. Classification (NCBI taxonomy): domain Eukaryota; kingdom Metazoa; phylum Chordata; class Lepidosauria; order Squamata; family Iguanidae; genus Iguana; species Iguana delicatissima. The sequence goes on from CAOKZL010000175.1 coordinate 128,139, forward strand.
GGAGACAGGTCTTGAAAGGCTTGCAGTCTTGATAGAGCTGTGTGTGCCTGGTGGAACAGACAGTAACCCTTTGCCTATAGGTCTTAAATTCCTGCATGGAACATACCATACTAGCCAAGCTGTGAGGTACTGAGGGAAGTTAGAATGCAAAGCCTTGAATACCAGAACCAAAAGTTTGAAGCAAGCCCAGGCCTGAACTGGTAGCCAGTGATGGGATCTACAGGGAGAAGGAACAAGTGAATATTTAGAGAGAATTAAAACAACCCAGATGACATTGTTCTGAATTAAAACCAGAGGAAGAAGGGAGCAGGAAGGCAAACCTGTCAGTAAACTGTTATAATAATCCAGGCATGAGATAACCAAGGCCTGGATGAGCAGATGGGCAGTCTCTACAGTCAGGAACCTCCAGATCCTGCAGAAGTTCAAAAGATGGAAATTACATGCTTTTGCTGTAGCCCCGATAAAGGGACATAGGGATAGGCGATCATCCAGCAGGACTTGAAGGCTTTCTGGCAATGAGACAAGAGCCACTCTGCAACCCTGTATTCATGGACAAATCTATAGTCTGAGTAACATTTTTAGTAGAGGTCATCAGTCTATGGCACAATATCATGGAGGTCAGTGACACACCTGAACAGTAGAGTTGACTCAGTACTGAGGCTTGAAACTGGGGAGGGGGCTGGACATTGTGCAAAGGGCTACAGAATCACACACACATCACTAACTGGATTCTGGCTATAACTTGCTGGCTCTGAGCATCACATCTCTTTAATGGCTTACCACCTTCGCAGCCATATCATTCATGACCTTTCTCCTCTTGTCATCTTGGTCCCACCAGCATAGTTACAGTGGTGCGAAGAACAAATGTGATTTTGGCCTGAATATTTTAGAACTGTTATACATCACTTTGAAAGCTTCAGACATTGGGGGCTTATAAATATTTATAAATAAAGAAATAATTGAACCTCAAGGGCTTTACTTTGGGTGTACACAGGCATAGGATTGCATTGTAAAAGAAGGCTATCAGGTTCACAGAGTTTGTGTCAGTGACGTCAGCCAGGAGGTACGGAGATAAATTTCCCTTCCCAGACTCTGTATCTCACACATAATTCAAATTAGCTGCTGTCATAACGAGAGTTGGGCTTCTGTATCATCATAAAAATAAGCTAAGCTGCACTGATGAGCAACGCTGTGTAATTTCATTCAATTATGAAGGGGGGTGCAATGGTCATATTGCACTGCAGCAGCAACTTTAAGGAATGATACAAAACCCTTCCTGTTGCCCTTCTTTGTTTATTTTTCACTGGAATGGACAGAGCAGGGAAAATTGCACAGCCTTCAGTCTGTGACAGATGAAAATGAAGACTAGCATCATGCTGAATTTCAAAGAAGATTCCTAGCTCCAACACCACACAAGCTTTATAAACTATATTCATTCAGATGTGAAGCCACAATCTGCAAAATGTCCAATGAAAATAGACTTTGCAAGGTGTATTTGTGCCATATTAACAAAGCTGTTCAATACAGGGTGTTGGAAAATTATCTTTGCAGTTCCAATTCTATATAGAATAGAAATTGTAAAGATATATTTTTTCCCAGCACTCTGTACATTTGTCTTAAATAGTAGCGTACTGTATTACATTGCATTACATTATATACCAAATTAAGGAAATATGCCTTTATTTTTATTTATTAGTTACATTTCTTACCTTGTTTCTTTTAGCAGATCCAAGAAGGCCTACATGCTTCTCCTCCTCTCTATGTTGTCTGCACAGCAGCCTTCTGAGGCTGAGAGAGGAACTGATTGGTCCAAGGTCACCCAGTGTGTTGGCTGAGTGGGGCCTTGAATCTTAAATCTTACACATCTTAGTTAATTGTTCTAGCTACTACATCACACTGGTTTCTGGGCAGTCTGTATCTTTATATATAAACTAGCATATTTACCTGGTATTGCCCAGGATTTTATTTTCCTCTTAAGAACTTACCAAACTGTCTTCTCCAATACCTGTAACTTTCCCCCATATTTCCCAATGCAATCTGTATTCAGAGTTGTTAACATACAGAGGTTGGGTTCCTAAGGGAATTCACTGCCCTCCTCCTTGCTGCTAGGCCTTATTTCCATAGCAACCAGCCTATTCCAGTACCTGTAACTTTCCTGCATATTCTCCAATCCAATCTGTATTCAGAGTTGTTAATATACAGAGGTTGGATTCCTGAGGGAATACACTACCTTCCTCTGTAAGGGTTCTGGTCTGTGGTTAAGTACTTGTAGGTTCCTGCCCAGTACCTCAGACCCAGCTGGCTGCTCTGATGCAGGACAGCTGGAGCAGCCAGCAGCCAGCTAGATAAGGGCTGGAGTTACTCTGCAGCCTCTGCTACAATAATATAGTTTTCCAGTGCTGCTTTTTTTTATTCTCCAATGTTCCTGACCCTGCTGGTCCCTGAACTTGAACCCCTCTCTCTGGCCCTGTGGACTCTTGCTGCCTGGTAGGCTTTGACTGTCTTGAACCCTTGTTGTGCCTTGATCTTCTGTCTGTTTCTTGGACCTGCCTCTGGCCCTGTGTATATCTGTTGCATGGAAGGGTCTTGTTGCCTTGAACTTTCATTGTGCTCTGACCTCCTGCTTGTCTCCTGGACCTGCTTTGTGCTTCTGGCCCTGTAAACTCTTGCTACCTAAAGGACTTCTGCCTTGGATTCTTGTTGTACCCTGACCCTTGGCTTCCTGACCTAGTGCCTGTCATTTGGCCCAGTTCTGGAGCCTGTTCCAGTCAGCCCTAGCTGCCCATGCCTTGGACCCTGCAATACTCCTGGCTGCTAGGCCTTGTCTCCATAGCAGCTGGCCTATTCCAGTACCTGTAACTTATCCTCATATTCCCCAATCCAGTTTGTATTCAGAATTATAAACATACAGAAGTTGAGTTCCTGAGGGAAATACATTGTCCTCCTTGCTACTAGGCCTTGTCTCCATGGCAACCAGCCTGAGGCCCAAGAGCTCTCTGTGGCTGAAAATTCTAAAGCTCCTCCCTAAACTGCCAACCCCAGGATTCCATGGAATCGTCACAGGCAGCCAATCTTATGAGGTCTTCTCACCTCACACAGCCAATCTTATGAGGTCTTTGCCTGCCTGATGCAGACAAACAGACAAACTCACTCACAAACTTTGACTTTTATATAGTAGTGTTACCTTGATTTCTGGGGTCCCTTGGAGGACATCTTACTGTGTGCCACGTAATGGGGAATGGAAACTAGCCAGAGCACAAGCAATAGCAATGCAAGAGGCAGAATAACCTAGCAAGATCTTTAACCCAATTTTTACGGGATCAGGCCGAGCCAAAAACCAAGCAAAATTGTCTAATAAAATGATTTTATTAAAAATAAACGCACTTACGCACCCACTCACTCAAGACTTAGCGAGAAATAAGAAGAGAGGAAATTGGATAGGGGACTTTGAAGAGTTACAGCTGGGGAATACTGCACCTGGTCCTGAAGTCCAGAGGTCCGAGGCAGCAGCGGAGAAAGAGATGAGACTCAGCATGTGGAGGGCTGAGGGGACAGCTCAATAGACAGAGTGATGGTCTGCTGTGAAGCAAGGAGTGATCCAAAGAACCACTCAAAAACCAGGTCTATTTCTGTGGGAAAAGGTACCTGGAGGGCTAATCCTTTCCCCGGGAGAACAATAGGTGGAGGAGCTAGAACAAAGCTCGAAAATGTCAATGCTTTGCATGATTGGATTTTGCCGGGGTTGTCAAAGCCTTGGCTGTATGCAAATCATCTTCGCTTGATGGGCTGTGTGTCAGATGTGTTAATCCCTTCAAGCTGGCTCTTTGGGGCTGAGGACTCTTTTTGTATTTTAAGTTTTACATGTCTGGAGGTCTCCTGGGGCACGTGACTATGGATTTACTGCCTGACTGGGTTTTTCCTGTTCTCGGCCATTCGACTGTACCTGCCTATGTGCTCGTTCAGGGACCTCTCCAGCATGTGGAGATATTTTTAATATTAAATTGTAGAGAGGGTTATCTACTGCAGTAACAGTAGATATGATATGCATTATGAGTTAACAATACATAGCCAGAAGAATAGTAGCAAAGAGGTAAATGAGACTGGCGTGTATTTGAGGGATTTAATATTTAGGTACGCAGTTTTCTCTTCAACAGGAAAATAAATATAGACGTCGAGTGGTCTGATACCTCTGAGTCCCCTACACAGCAGCCCAAAGTGTTATTGCCAATTCAGGCATTTATGCAGCCTCCATAACCAAAAAATGTGAGCTGCACAATGACAGCTCCAAACGCATGTCTTTCCTTTTGCTCTGTTTTCATTTTGACAGCCTTCCTGTGCCCAGGGGAGCAGCCCTCTTCTGCTGCTTTGGGCCTCCATCCACTCGCTACTGACATGTATCACAGCGCGCCCTATGGAGACAATGTTACAATTTTTTTGAAAACAAAACCCTGCAATCCAAAGTCACATTGATTATACCTTCCTAGTTTTATCCCCAAATAAAAAGGGATGGATTCATGGTAATTTTGGAAGATTTTTCCCTCACAAACCTGGGAAAGAAAAACATTTCCACATGCTTCTGTTTTCTGTGGGAGTCTTCATGGGAATCATTATGCTGCACAAGATTTTGGGAGATATCAATAAACCATACCCTAAGCGGAAGTATTGCACACAGATTAGGCTACTTAATAAGAAGGTACAATATGTATGGCACAACACAGATTAATCATGTGTTAGGAAAGCCAGTGTGGCATAGTGATTTGAGTGTTGGACTACAACTCCAGAAGACCAGGGTTCAAATCCCCACTCAGCCATGGAAACCCACTGAGTGACCTGGGCAAGCCACACTTTCTCAATCTCAGAGGAAGGCAAAGGCAAACCCCCTCTGAACATCTCTGAGAAATAAATCCCACGATAGGTTTGCCTTAGGATCACCATAAGTCAAAAATGACTTGAAGACAGACAACAACACTTGAGCCCAGTGTTTGGAGATCCCTCCTCCACTACATAATCATAGCCCATCCTATTCAGCAGGTACCCCAATATTTCTGGTAGCCTTTTATAGAATATAGAGGGGCTATATGGTTGCCAGGCCAGGAACACTCCATGCCCAGAGATTTCAGAGCCAAAACCTGAGATCTTGGAATGGCTCCTGGTGATGCACTGGGGTTGGTGTCATTAAGCCTGGTACATTTAGCATCAACTACAGTTACTCAAATAAAAACAAAAAAGTCTAAACAATTAGATAACATTTTTCTGCTTGGAAATTAAGTTCTTCCAAGTTTTGCCCTGAAGACAACATGACAACAATATTTTCCTAGCTCCATGTTTAACACCTTCACAAGTACTGCTTTTAAGACCATTTGGGAATTGTGGTCCAAATAAAGAAACTCTTCCAACCTCTCCATGTAACCAGATGCTTCCATTAATCAGTGTCCTACACTGGTTACATTCTCTTTTCTTTACACAGGAACAGTGCAAAGACACCTTCAGTGTCTCCCACCATCCCTCACCCTTGTGCTGAACAAGCAACAGGCTATTTTGGTACTCTCAGTTCATGGTCAACTGTCTGGGTCAGACCCACACCTGCATCTTGTTGTTTGTGACTTGTCTTGAACCACGTCTTTGTTCTCTGCTTATCTCAGCAATTTCTATTCCTATGCCTAGCTGGCTTGCGGTTAGTTGATTCTAACTATCATGCTATGTAAGCCCATGAGAGTGGGGGCTGTCTGACAAAGGATAACCAGTGTATGTGTTGTGATCACTTTCAAACAATGGCTGTTTTTGCCTCCATTTTGTATATTTTCTCCTCCTCTCACAATTTAATTATAAGACAGCCAAAGCCAGAAAGCAACAATCCTATACCACAATATCCAGCAGTTCCTGAGGCAGGCTAATATTTCCCCACACTGACCAATCCCTCCCATTGTGTCCTGGTGCTGATTTCAGTTTGAGAAACTATTTTGGTGGAGGGCTAGTGGCCATGCAGACTCCCTGGAGGGTAGCTGCTGTGAAGCAGACCATTTTTTTTTGCCTTGAGGTTCCTCCCTTTGCTCTGGGAACCTGGGGACAGGGGCCAGGCTTTAAGATCTGGGAACTCCAAGGGATTCTCTTGAGTAGGGATGGAAATTTGCATCCATTAGCTCAGTTGCATACATCTCCCTCTGGATGCAATCATAGTCTGGAAGCAACTCATTATCTGTCTGCAACCTTCAACAGCAATGGTAGGATTTGAAAGTGTGGGAGAGGAGAGAATATTCAGGGATACAGTTGGCCTTCTTTGCTATGGTACCCCCCCAATGGAATGCCTGCCCCCTGGATGTCTGATCACCACCAACACTTCATTCCAGGACCAAATGAAAACACATTTTTTAATTAAAATCTTTTGGAGCCTAATTGATTTATTCCAAAATGTACATACATATAGGGCTTTGAGGCTGTGTTCTATTAGTATTTTCTCCTGACGTTTCGCCTGCATCTGTGGCTGGCATCTTCAGAGGATCTGGTGGCATGGAAGTGAGACAGAGTATATATACTTGTGTAGTCCCTGGGTGAGAGGGAGTAATTTACATGTTTTACAGCTGGCCTGTGTGATAGCCTATTGTTAAATGGGATATCACCCAGGGTGTATTGTTAGTCAGGGGATATGCATAACAGTGTGTTAAGTACATTAGCAACCCATTGTATTGTTTCCTGTAGAGGCACCTCCAGAGTCTGGGTGGTGTTTTCCTTGGCATATTTTTGAGTCTTGATTTTAGTGTTCTTCAGTACTGGTAGCCAAATCTTGTTTACTTTCCGAGTTTCTTCTTTCCTGTTGAAAATTGTCCATGTGTTTATGGATTTCAGTGGCCTCTGTGTAGTCTGACATAGTAGTTGTCAGAATGGCCCAGAATTTCTGTGCTTTCAAAAAGCATTCTGTGTCGAGGTTGGTTTATAACATGTTCTGCTACTGCTGATTTTTCTGGGTGGTTCAGTCTGCAGTATCTTTTGTGTTCTTTGATTTGTGTTTGGATGCTGTGTTTTGTAGTCCCTATATAGACCTGCCCGCAGCTGCAAAGTATGCTGTAAACTCCAGCAGAAGTTAGAGGATCCATCTTGTCCTTTGCTGAACATAGCGTTTGTTGAATTTTCTTGGTCAGTCTGTAGATTGTTTGGAGGTTATGTTTCTTCATCAGTTTCCCTATACGGTCATGTATGGTAAAAGCACATTCCCTTTGATTGGCTGCTTATCTTCACTGCTGTGGTTTTTTCTGGGTCTTGAGGCTCTTCTGATGTCTCAATCAGAGTAACTATTGGCCTGTAGAGCTCAGAAAACCCACAACAACCTATGGATTCTGGCTGTGAAAGCCTTCAACTTTGTATACACATAGTTTAGGTCTGTTTTAACCTTTTTAAACAGGTCCTAATCTGAAAAAAAATTAATATGTTTTTAACCTGTTTCAAATAAAGTATTTTGAACTGATTTAATTGATTTTACTTGTGTATCATCCTGATGCCCCATGCTATAGAGTGGGAGATAAACATTTTGATTAATTAATTAATTAAAATCAATATTTTAATTAGTTAACTTCTGTTAAGATCTCATGCAGTCCCCAAAAAAGCCAAAAAAAAATCCATATTCTGGTAACTATAATAAGCTATGACAAAAGATTTGGGTGTATGCAATTATCTTTTCATGTTAGAGTGAACATTGTTGCCATTGTTACCTGTTTAGTCCTTTTAAATCCTCTGTTTGTGGGTTCTTCTGTAAAGTCCCTGGACCATTTCGATTAAAGCATGAGGAGAATGTTCTCCTACTGGATGAAAATAAAAGCAGTCAAGGTTTTAATGTGATTGATCTATAGGTAATCCCTTTTAAAAAGGATAGTGTTTCTTCTCCATTAAGGTCACAGTCTGAAAGTTATTCAGCGCAGGAGTGTCTTTTAATGCAGACTGAATGCTAGGGTACTAGTGCAGGGATTTCTGCATTTCTGAAAATCTCTCAATTGTTTATCCCAGCTGACAATGTGATTTATGCAGGTTTTTCACTTCTGTTCTCAGTATTTTAGACCCAGACCAGGAAGAAGTTACCTTTTTGGACCACAGATGTCACAAATCCTCAACTGGTATGACAAATGACTGAGGGATTCTGAGAGCTGTTATCCCCCAAAGGAACTTTTCCTCACTCTGCATCTTGTAGCTCTGCATCGTGAAGGATCATGTAGCTGTCTATTGTCTGGCAGCTGTCAGAGCTGGCTTTACCATTAGACAGCATAAGCAGCTGCCTGAGGCAGCAAAGGTAGGAAAACACTAATGACAGACCTTTTTCTCCCCAAGCTTCCCAGTATCATCAGGCACTGGCCCCTACCTTGCCTCCTCCCAGCATCTTTTGCTCACTTTGTCCATGTTGGGTCCAATCCCGGCTGCTGGCACTTCATGTAGACAGTTCCATGCTAGATAGATCAATGGTCTGATTCCACATAAGCACCTTCCAATGTTTCTATCGCTAAAACAGAGGTTTTCAAATTGTCTTCTTCCTCTTCTTCTGGTGACACTCCCTCTCTTACACAGACAGAAGCAAGTCAAACTGCTCTTTTCCCTAGGGTTGTCAACATTTTTCAGACATTGTTTCTGTGTTTTTAACAGCAGCTTGATCTGCAGATATGAGCAGGCGACAAGGTTCATCTTGCCATGAAGAACTTGTTACTCCAAAATGTGGGTGCCACCAGGACCAACCTGCAATGCCAGTACCTCCTTGCAAAGGTGGGGAATTAATTAGCTCAAAATCAGGAGGCTGGGTTTTGATATCAGTCCCAATTCAAATGTGTTGTCAATTAAATATGATGCCAATTAGATATGGTGCCCATCCAAACCATACTGATATGGGGGACCCCCAAAGCGGTGCCTGACAAGCTGCTTCTTCTGAATTTTGCAGATCAGAATTTTGCTGCTAAAGTTTCAGCAGGCCCACAGTGCCATTCCTCTCACCAACATACCTGCCTACCCACAATTTGGCCATCCTACCTTAGCCTGGTACATGTATTTATAGCTCGTTGACATTTATTGGCCCTTTTTATTATTAAAACAGTGAGCTAATCCTTTCTAAACTATTTGCAAAATTGAACTTTAATATCATTAAATGTGGCCCGATCATTTTGATAACTGGGGAACACCAAAAGCGAAGCTACTGCTGTGTGTGGCACTCTAGTTAGATTTATATTGCCTATTTAAATATATGGGCCATGCATTATCCACTTACTTGAGTTGAGAGCACACTGTTTATTGCTAGGCAAAGCTATTAATGGAATAGGGTATGTGATAAGAGGGGGGAAATGGCTTTACTGAGTGGGTGGTGAATAAACTTGTGGTTCTCCAATCTTGCTCTGTTTGTACATTTTTTCTTAAAATAGAGTCCTTCTAGAGTATCATTGTTTCCTCTTCAAGCTGCACCTCAACTTGTACCCACTGGCAAGTTGCTCATCAGCAAAATGTTGAGATTTGGTAGGTATGATCCTATAAGGCCATCTTTATGACAACATAGGTGTAGTGCTAAACACTGAAGTCCAGGTGCCCATCCTGCTAACACCATAACCTCAATATGAAGGAAAATCAAAGAACATACTATGTTGATTCATAACAATAAGCAAGTTCTAGCAGTTTTCACATCCACTAGGAACAAATCTTTTGTAAAGCTAATGGATCTTGATTACCTGTTGCAGATAAAGCAGCTCCCTAAATACTTTGCATTATAGAGGAATATATTGCAATAATAATATACTGTTGGGGAAATTGATTCCTGTTCACTGCAACTTTTAAGATTGCAGCTAAATTCAAAGAAGATAGGGAAGTCTGAGGAGTGATTGCGGAAGATATACCTCACCATCCTTGCTAATTCAAAAATCCTGGCATTCTGACACTGATTGCACCTGGTTGCACCAAATCAATGTATGCCAAATAGTATAAGACTGGCAACTTCACCATACTACCACACCTAGGAAGGGCTATTAGCAATGAGTATTTCAGTTGTAATCACTACCACCACTATTGATGCATCAACATGGTTCAGAAAATTCTAGAGAGAATCACAGAGAAGAAACCTGGTAAGTTATCATAGCAGAGATCAACTAAGATGAATACAGGGTGAATTCAGTCATCCTTTTGAAGAGAGTGACAGAGCTTGCATTCTCCTAAAAACTATGCGATTATGACACAAGAAGGGTCATTCTTCAGTGGCTGTGGAATGAAGTGATGGTTTGTACTTCTGAAATTCCATCACAGATAGACATCCCAAGACAGTTTGCTGTCTGAAGTGCAACCAAAATGGCAAATTTCCTGGAGAGAACCAACAAGGAACTTGGAAATATTTACCCCAACATATTAAAAAAAAATTCAGCTACAATTTTGAAATCCATTATTTTAGTTGTAAAATGATGCCAATATGATTTGTTTGCAATGAATATTCTATTCAATGAATATTCTTTAATTATTCTTTCATTTATTGCTGGACTTCAATAAATACCTATGCCACAGTGCTGCCTAAAGTAGCAAGGCAATATTCTTTAACGAGGCCTGCCCAAGATATTTTGCTGCTTGAGGCAAAAAATACTTTGGTGACTCTGTCAGCTAGGCTGGCAGGTGAATCCTGTTGTAACAATGGGGATAGGGTAGTAGCTTTGGCTATACCTGAAGCAGCATGCTAATTTAGGGGCACACAAGTCATATGGCATATAAAACTCTGTTCTCCAATAGAGATGAGCAGACAGGGGCCATTTCTGCACTACACTGTTATAGTGCTATTATTCCACTTTCAACATCCTTTGGAATTCTGGGGTTTGTAACTTACTGAGGCTGGACTTCCATTTCTGATGGTGTCATGCCTGGATGCTTAGCGGAGGAGCTCTGATTAAGCCTCTGTCTCAAATGGTTTAGCCAGGGGAATTTTTGTAATTTTTCTAAGTTTTCCCGACTGGTCCAGACACTTCTTCAGAAGAAGAAGTCGAGAAGGGGCTCGGAGGGGACCCAAAACAAGCCCAGCCTTTGCCTTTCGGTGAAGGAGTGAAGAGGCGCAAACTAGGTTGCAGAGCCGCCATAGCCATATGTAGACTGCTGTTTTAAACGCAGCACCAGCGACGCCAGGAAAATATTTTAAAGAAAACAATATATAGTATTGGAATTTGAGAGAATCTACTTGTTTGGTGTTGAAGACAACACTTCAGTGTTAGAACTCTGTGTACAAGAACGGAGAAGAGAAAGCAAGCCGGATTACTTGGAAGGAGTGAAAACTACATAGGTCATAAAGAAGACTGCAAGAAAGACCTGGATGGTCGTAAGACAACACTAGGGACTCATAATAGTGAACTGTCAATGAAATGTGGTAAAAGCAGGAGTAAAGAGAGAATAACAATATAGAGAAGATTTGGAGAAACTGACAGAAGTGGATTTAAAAGGCAGTAAAGTATCGTAGAAGAGACTTAAACTATACAAGAAACTACAAATTAAAATAAAAGTGAGGGGTGTAAAGGAAGAAAGGAAGAAAGTAAGGGAGAGAAAACAAATGACAGGAAGAACAGGAAAAAAAACTGAAAGAGTTGTAATTCTCCATGGAATCTGGAGGGAAAATAGGAGAGTAGAAAACAGGAGGAAAATAAAACTGAAGGACAAAGGACAAAAACTACCAAGTTAAAAAATTGTGAGTTGAACTTTGGGTTTGAGTAAGTGATTGGAACAACTGGGACTAGGTCTAATTTAATGCAAAAACTGCAGTAAACTGAACAAGTGAAATAAGGGATTAGTCATTAATTAATATAAGAAAAATATTAATTCTATTTCATTTTTGCTTAAATTTAATTAAATACTTATTGATTTATAAAGAAGAGGATATACAGGGATATATTGTGTATCAGTTTTTTTTAAATATGTTAAACTCTGCATAAATAATATATTATTATTATTTATATACTAGACATGTTTTTGTATATTATACATATTACTTATATGAGTAATATTTACAACAGATGTAATCTTTGAAAGCTGATGTAAGCAGGTTTAAGTTGAAGCTTTAAGATATTTGTTAGTACCTGAAGAGGGAAATATACAGAATTTCTGTATTAGATATATTCTGTACATTATATACATTATTTACATATTATATACTATTTACATACTAGATATATGAGTTATATTTATAACATTTGACACTCCAGTAAGCTGAAGTAAGCAGGTCTAAGCTGAAAGCGTAAGAATTTTTTTGTATATGAGAAAGTGAAAAGAGAACCTATGTTTTACTGATAATCTAATAACAAGGATTCCGGATGCTAAGTGGAAAATAAGTCTGTGGTAGGAAAAAAAAAAGATTGAGAAAGTCACTAAGGTGACAATATATGAAATATATGAAAAAACAAGGAGATAGAAGAAAGTTAGGATCAATCAGAATATATTTATAGATGGGAATTAATTCTGAATTGAAAAATCTACAAATTTAGTAGTTCAAATATAAGTGCTGCGAGAGTAAGGAGATATAGAGGAAGGGAAAAAAAAATTTGATATGGAAAAAAGAGAAACGTGTTATGAAATCAAATAGAATGGCAGCAAAGAAGGCTATGTTAACATTGACACAAACTGTAAAAGAAAGAAGACCTTCCTTAGGATTAGCTACAAGTTCGACTGAGACAGCACAAATACAAATGACAAAAGGAAGGGTGCCACAGGCGGATTTAGCAGTAACAATAGGAGACATTTCTGCACAAATAACTGAAATGTTACAAGAATTCAAGAATTTTAAAACAGAAATAAGAAGGGAATTAAAGGATGTGAGAACAGAAATTAGAACTAAGATAAAAAAAGAATTAATCTCTTCTGGTGAAAAATTAGAAAAAATCTCTAGTGACATAACGAATATAAAAACAGATATAGGAACACTTCAGAAAAAAGTTGAACAGACAGAAACAGTGACTCAACAGATAATCAGGACACAGGACAGAGACGCAATAGCTATCACACAACTTGGATTAAGATATAGAGACAGATGCCTGAAGCTTAGAGGAATAGTTGAGGAAAGAGAAGAAAATATATACGAAAGGGTTCTGTCGATATTATCTTTATATTTAGAAGTGGATCCAGATATTTTAGACCAAGACATTGATCAAATATTTCGGATTAATTCAAGGATAGCCAGAGAGAAGAAATTACCACGAGATATAGTGATTAGCTTCATAAGAACGAAGACTAAGGAATTACTTTTACAGCAAAATTACATGAAAAAATTGATAATAGACGATAGAGAAATAGAAATCTTTAAGGATATACCAGACCAAATTTTAAGAAGGAGACAAGAATATAAATTCTTATCACAACTCCTGTACAAAAATCAAATCAACTATACTTATCACACCCCTGATGTGGTTTTATTGTATATGTCCTGATTTTCATCTCTGAAATGTTGGTGGGTATAGTATAAACTCACCAGCTTTCAGATCCAGCGGACTTCTTGTAAGGCCCCGCTTTGAGGGTCCCTGATATTAGTATGGTCTGGATGGGCACCATACCTAATTGGCATCATATATAATTGGTAACATATTTTATTGGTTCTGATATCAAATTCAAGCTTGAGAGGTGACGGAGAGGTCAAACTGAGCAAGGGAAAGAATTTGATTGTAAATGTGAGGATAGGTCAACTTGAAACTTCCGCCAGGTAAGACTGAGTCATTTGTCAGGCAAATACACACCATTCCTGTGGATAATAGGGTTAAATAGAAGATGGAATTTTCCAGGGAACCCAACTGTGAGGAGCCCACCAGGACACTGATTGACAGATACCTGTCCCTTGTACACCTGGATTCCTTCCTCTTTCTTCTCAGCACCCACAATAGACAACATCATCATGTCTTTGTCAATCAAGCACTAAGCCCATCAACAGGCAAAAGACCCACTGTCCACAACAGGTTCCCTTTCGCTTGCATCTGGAACCTTCACTGCCACAGGCTATTTTCAGGGTACAAATACCCCTGATTTCAGGATGCCCAATGCAGTTTCTCAAAGGTCTACCCCTCACTCTGTCCATCTGGCCCCTGAATGAGAACTGTCTGTAGGTCCTACCTAAGCATTTCTGCTCTTTACTACTCTTCTAGACTGGTAATTATAAATCCTCCAAACCCCTCAGCCTCTCTGTAATTTTTCCTCCCTTTCTCTTTCAGTTAGCTCTTATGTGAATGTGTGTATTTTATGTGCATGCATGAGTGAATTTCCCTCAATAAACACATTTTTAGCTTACTTCTGAATCTCTGGCTGGTTCTTTCCCCACATAAGCCTGTAAACACTGGTAGAAAAGATCTCACTAAGTTGCCCCCCTCTCGCAGCCTCCTGATTTTGAGCTAATTAATTCCCCACTTTTTCAATGAGGTATTTGGTATTTCAGGCTGGCCCTTGTGGCACCTACGTTTTGGGGTAACATTCTCTAGTGCCCCAAACATTCTATTTCCATCCTTCTCTTTTTATGATTCAAGCTAGGAAATATAACTGTGCAGGGCAACTGAGACAGAGCCAGAAGCTGTACAGTCACTGCAGGACCATAGTACTTAACAAAACAGTTATTCACTGGATGAAATGGGTGGGTGCATATGTCTTGCTGGGAAAAAAAAATGGTGTCCCCATTGTGCGACATAGCTTCTAGGGATGATATGCTGATGGTGGGGATGGGAAGGCAGAAAGGAGAAACACAGAGCGCAAAGTGATGAATCACTTAAATGCAATATGTCAAGCAAATTCAATGCAAAATTGGCTGTGACTGGAGTGATTCTGCAAGACAACATTTCTGGCTCTTTATCTGCTGTAAGTATATTACCACTGTCTGGATGACAGAACATACACGTTGTAAATCTTTCCTAATGACGCATATTCCTGAAATCCTTGTGAAGCAGCAATTTATAGCAGCTGTGTCAAAGATGGTTAACTATGGTTAGTTAACAACACTGCCCATTGATCACACTGTTTGAAGTGGCTATTTCTTTGCTTACCTGAGCAGCACGCTTGTGTTCATCCTCTCAGGATGAATAAGAATGGGATGACCATCTGCATTTTGGAAAGAGTCATGGCTGCCCCTAGTGAGCTCAATAAAAGAAAATGATGGTTTTGTGCTTTGCTTGAAACCAGTAAATCAGCTCTAGTTCTTCCTGCACCGAGGTGAACGATGAAAAATAAGATTTTGTGGACTGCTTGCTTCGGGAGAGGCAGCTGAATAAAAAGCTTCACAACAAATTTCCCCTAAAGGGTCGTGTTGATGTGATTGTTCAAGGTGATTACTCACACCTTCTGTTAGATGTCTTAGGGCCAATGGGTCTGTACACCACAGAGAAGGCTAGCGAAGCCATCCTTTGTTTTGATTTCTTGTTAGAAAACATGCTCTTCACCGTTCTGTGAAATGGCCTTAAAATAGTAATAAAAAAAGAGATATGAGTTTGTTTATTTCTTATTTGTTTAAAATATTTCTGTACTGTTTCTTGAGACAAAGCCTCTCAGAGGGATTCGTAGAGAAAGACACTGAAATAATAAAACGTAAAATACAGTTAATTAAAACAACGTAAAATGAAAATAGTCACTTTTTTAACCCCCCCCCCACATATTTTAATTAAGTTATACATTTAGTTAAAATGGAGGAAAATAGGTTGTCTAGGGAGTTCTTTTCCATCCATGAGACCTCTTGGGAACCATATGGACTGCCCAAATGCAAAAGCGAAACAAAACAGAATTGGGCATGGCCAAAATAGAGAGATAACATTTCTGAAAATTTTGGAAGTGATTCTGGGGGCGGGGGGGAGCCTTTTCCCTGTTTTTGAACAAAAAATGTACATTTTTGGGGAAAAAAATGGAAAAATGTGATATTGACACCCTTTAGGGTTACTTTGTTATTGTAGGAACACAAAGGGTATCATGTGTTGTTTGCCATAAAATTATTGTGTTTGATATATTTATATTCAGAAAATAACTGAACATTGAATTTCATTTTATAATTTTTTGTTTGTTTAAAGCTGAGCTGCAAGGTTTTGAAGTGTAAGGAACCTCTTTGGTTTCGTCATTTTATTGGGAGCAACCAAAAAGTAATAAAACAGAAGGAATATTTCTTGTCTACTTGATGCTATGGAGGAGGAGAATTTTTTCTAGTTCTTCACAGTATCAAGCAGAGAAGAAATATTCTGTATAAAGAACTGAGAAAACGAAACCAAGAGCAAGAACTACAGTGATTCCATATAGTTGTTTTACATAAGCACAGTTACATAGTTTTTGAAATAATTTTGAGGAGTAAATATGCAAACACCTTGTTTCAAACATTTTATTTGTCAGAGTGTAAGGAAATATTCTATAATCCACATTTTTCATTTTTTAAAAATAATGTTTCCTAATTTTTCTGGAAAAAGTGTTAGGAAAAAAAAGTGGAAAACAATGGCATTTTCCCTAATTTTTCAATGTTTTTCCTCCTTCTAAGCCTTTATATCTCTAGGTCAGAGCTTTACTTTTGAGCCAGGGTGCTACATATAGCTGGCAGAGAGTAATATTCAACTAGCACAATTCCGCTGGGCTATCTTCTGATCCTTTATGAGGCGGCATTCCTAGTGGGAGAGATTGTATTGGTAAGGGAAGGCGCAGGTGGTGTCAGAGTAGCAGCTGGTTTGCAGCTGCATGATGGGAGAAGATGTCACTTTCCCAGATCTCCACTGAGTGTGTGTGTGTCATCCCTCCCTCTGAGATAGTAGTGGTACAAGAGTGTTTGGAAGGGGCTCAGTACACCTGCCAGTTAGTTGGAGCTGCCCTAGCTATTCTCACTAAACAATCAACCACTCTTGATAAGGCAGATGGCAAATACTCATCAGATGCTGGAAGCAACATCTATCACCCACTCTGTGGGAAAGACACCCAAGCCACCTCAGAGACCCTGCCATCCTTTCTGGACACTGGAACTCGATCCTGACTACCGCTCTTCCATGTCTCTCTGCCTATCTTGGTTCTCGGAGCTGCCAAATGATTCCTTGGATTCTTGGCTTTTGAACTGCTGATTACCTATGCAGCCTCTCTCCTGTCCCAGTGAATTATGACAATGCGTACTTGGTGAAGAGCTGCACAGTGACATCTTTTCATGGCACTTCTACAAAATTGCAGGTGGATAATGCACTGGTGCCTTCCCCTGCTTTTTCTAGCAACTACAAGGTCATGATGGGGGCATGGTGTTCTGCCAAGGATGCTATCTTCCTTGTTAGGAGGAGGATGTATGGAAGGAGGTAGTCAACACCTCCATAACTCCTCTCCATACAGTCACCAGCAGGATCCCAGCATTGGTTTCAAGAAAGATATTTGTTTATGTTAAACAGTATGGAGGGTACATGCTATTTAAAAGGTGAATTGCTACTCCTGGACATTTCTAGGGGAGGCAGTTCTCCCTTTTTAAAGAACAAGCGTGGTCTAAAAAGTTTGGAGGGTGGAGGGCTCCCAAAACAGCCAGGGCAACTTACTTTGTCCATACCTGAATTAAAAGCAACCAGAAATGAGTGTGTTTTTAAAAGCCTATCGACCTCTCCTGCCTACCATCTTAATAGATCCTGCCAGAGATCTATTTGAGATCTAATTTTACAACTTTGTATTGGTGTAGTGGCTTGAGCATTGGACTACAACCCTGCTTAGCCATGGAAATACAGTGGGTTAACCTAGAGCACGTGACACACTTACAGCCCCAGAAAACCCTGTGATGGGTCACCTTAGGGTCACCATAAAGTCAGAAATGACTTCAAGGAGCACAACAATGCTGCCAGAGCATTACGTGTTCTGTGTTTTTGCCATAGCTATGGTGTTTTGTCTCTTTGACTGTGGCAGGGCTGCCACATTCCAGTTCTCCACATCCAGTAGCTTAATTTGCATAATATGGAAATATGTCTAACATGCAAATTTTTACATATTGTGCAAATTGTCATATTAAGCAAATTAAGTAGATAGTTGCATCATTTTTCTAATGCTGTGTTTTGGCCTGGACACCATTTATATAATAAGTAGCATCTGAGAGAGGTTATATAATGTAAGAAAGTGCTTGACTTTGAATGGAGAGATCTGTGTTCATATCCTGGCTTAGTTGCAATGCTTACTGGATGACCTTGGTTGAGTCACTGCATCTCACCTAAAGCTGCGGTGGTGATAAACAGAGATAGGAATCATGTATAGGCGTCCTGTACATTGCTGACATTGTACATGTTGATCATAATCATTTTGCTCTACACAGGCATTTCCGGTGATATCATTTTAACTTTTTTTGCCAACAGGGATTTATTTATTTTGTTGTTGTGTGCCTCCAAGTTGTTTCCAACTTATGGTGACTGTATGGTGACTCTATGGCCATTTCTGCATGTTACCTTGCTCCGTCATCTTCTGTTTGTGATCCTGGCAGCACCTTTGCTAGGAAGAGAGTGTGACAGGAATGTTCATTAATGGAAAACAATGGTTTGTACTGGAAGATACAGTCCTTCAGAAAGTCTGGACCTAAGCCATATAGGATTTTATAGATTCTCCCACTTCAGGCAGCAGGCAAGTTTGTGACAGTGCTATCTACAAAATCTTATACCAAACAGGTACCAAGGTTACCACAAGATTTTGTTGTTTTTGCTTCAGTGGACTAACACAGCTACCACCCTGGAAACTCTGGAAGGTATTCCTTTGTGTAAGGAAAAACAAAAAACCTTTTCAAAGCAAGTACCAATCTGACATGGGAGATCAGTTCCCCTCCCCAAAATACCACTGTCTGTTTCTCCTAGGTATATATACCTCTTACACCCCTGCACTCTTACACCCTTTATCCTTGCTGTGGGTTGCATTGCAAAAGGGAATGGGATGGAGTCTTAACAAATGTAAATATATAAATCTCCTGTGAACATTTACATAGTTGTAGGACTCATTTAACTTAGTAGAACTTGCATCTAAGGAAACAGTTCAAAGTGCTACACCTTTTACCCAAGATGAATAAAACCCAAATTGATGTTTTCATCTTTATTATTTGAAACCACTTTCCAGAAATCCAAGATCCACAAATATTCGACATCAGCAAGCTTCAGTCTATCTGTTCTTCTGTCTATGTACCCATGCTCTCCTCTTGCTTTTTAAAAACTCCTTCTTTCCTACTGAGGGCACCCTGCTCAGCTCTGAAAAAGCTGGTGGAAGATAAGAGGAAACCTGTATTTTCCCACAAAACCAGTAAAGATGAACAATACTGCCATGCCAAGTCTGTTGCAGCAAAAACAAGAGAATCCATGGCAATTTCAGACTCTAGGACAAAACTGAGGGCCAGAGGGGAGATCCTTCTGATGTCACATATACAAAGGAGGCAAGGATTATGAGGTGGGCAATAAGTGCTTGCTCACTCTGGAAATGGGCAGTCTGAGGAAAACGGGTGTAGATCTGGGTAAACCCCAGCCAACCAAGTGATATGGCAGGCCAAAGCCAGGGGAAAAATAAAGTATTTTTTGATGGCCAGGCAGGTGACAAAATATATCCAGTAACTGCAGCAGCTCCTCTCATTCAGCCCTGATTAAAACACACACAACATATGGGCAGTTTTTCCAGGTCCTGCACTGCTGCCACCGACGCCACGGTTTTCACAACAAGAAGCATAAGTCACAATGCTTGTGCTCCACTTCTTGCCTTGCTCCAAATGGCATGATGGGAAGGAATGCATGCACTTCTCATCTCTCTTTACAGTCCTTTGCCCTTGCTTGTAGGTGTCCTGACATTGCACAAATGGACCACATGTACAGAAAGCATTTCACTGAGCCAGTGAGCTTGTTACTAGGGAGGAATGAATGGAGATGAGGGCCCAGGCTTTAAAGGTGAGATGGTCAATGGGCTGCATGTTGACCTTTGGGAAAAGCCTTTGGTCCTCTTGAGATTCCTCTCTAAAACCCTCTATGCCTTGTATTTTGAACAACAATCCAGCCCAATGTGCCTTTTTGATTCCAGTTTATGCCAGGTGCCCCTCTTTTCCTCTTAAACATGTCTGAGGGATCAACCGTCTCTCCAAAGGGCTTTTTTCAGTGACTGGAAGTGATTTGTGATCACCAAAACACAGGTGTACCATTACGATCTTCCATCTACTGTGGTAGATTTGGCACAGACTTTTGTAGGGAATTAGAGGAGCCAAAAAAAGAGTTGTCTGGTGTGTCCACATCCCAGGATTATGGGCACCTCACATACAAAACCCACACTTCCCCCTTCTCATGCTTTTCTTGGGAGACCTGAGCTAAGTGTTAAAAGAAACATGTATAGGAAATGGAAGAAGGGGGAAACCACCAAAGAAGAATTTAAGCAAGTGGCCCGGAGATGTAGGGAGGAGGTCAGAAAGGCTAAAGCACAGAATGAACTTAGGCTGGCCAGAGACATTAAAAAAAATAAAAAGGGCTTTTTAAAATACGTCCGAAGCGAAAGGAAAAAGAAGGAGACGATAGGGTCGCTGCGCAGAGAAGATGGAGAATTACTCACAGGGGGAAGGGAAAAGGCAGAACTACTTAACACCTTCTTTGTCTCAGTTTTTCCCCAGAAGGATACAAGCACTCAACCTGGCGGTTGGGGAGCAGGTGAGGAAGCAGGGGAAATGAGGGACGTAATAGGTAGAGGGGTGGTACAGGAATACCTGGCCACACGGGATGAATTCAAGTCTCCAGGGCCAGATGAATTGCATCCTAGGATATTAAAAGAGCTGGCAGAGGTCATTTCCGAGCCGCTTGCTATAATCTTTGAGAAATCTTGGAGGACAGGAGAAGTTCAGACTGGAAGAGAGCAAATGTTGTCCCCATCTTCAAGAAGGGAAAAAAAGAGGACCCAAATAATTATCGCCCAGTCAGCCTGACATCAGTACCTGGAAAGAACCTCGAGCAGATTGTTAAGCAGTCAGTTTCTAATCACTTAGAAAGCAAGGCGATAATCACGAGAAGTCAACATAGATTTCTCAAAAATAAGTCATGCCAGACTAATCTTATCTCTTTTTATGATAGAGTTACTAGCTTGATAGATGAAGGGAATGCTGTGGATGTAGCATACCTCGATTTCAGTAAAGCCTTTGACAAAGTTCCCCATGACATTCTTGCAAAGAAACTAGTAAAATGCGGGCTGGACAGCGCTACTGTTAGTTGGATTTGTAATTGGTTGACCGACCGAACCCAAAGAGTGTCACGAATGGCTCCTTCTCATCCTGGAGAGAAGTGACTAGTGGGGTGCCACAGGGTTCTGTCCTGGGCCCAGTGCTGTTCAATATTTTTATCAACGACTTAGATGAAGGAATAGAGGGCATGCTCATCAAATTTGCAGATGACACCAAATTGGGAGGGGTTGCTAATACGCAGAGGACAGGATCAAAATTCAAAATGACCTGGATAGATTGGAGAGCTGGGCCAAGGCTAACAAAATGAAATTCAACAGAGAGAAGTGTAAGGTCCTACACTTAGGTAGAAAAAATGGAATACAGAAATATAGGATGGGGGACAAGTGGCTGGATAGCAGTACGTGTGAAAGGGATTTAGGAGTCTTAATAGACTACAGGCTGAACATGAGTCAGCAGTGTGATGCGGCAGCCAAGAAAGCCAATGCAATTCTCGGCTGCATCAATAGGAGTATGGTGTCTAGATCGAGGGAGGTATTGGTACCACTCTACTCTGCTTTGGTTAGACCTCATCTTGAATACTGTGTCCAGTTCTGGGCACCCCAATTCAAGAAGGACATGGTCAAGCTGGAGCAAGTCCAGAGAAGGGCGACCAAAATGGTGAGAGGCCTGGAAGCCATGCCCAATGAGGATAGACTTAGAGAGCTGGGTATGTTTAGTCTGCAGAAGAGAAGGTTAAGAGGGGACATGATAGCTATGTTTAAATATTTGAAGGGATGCCATGTAGAGGAAGGAGAGGGCTTGTTTTCTGCTGCTCCAGAGACCAGGACAAGGAGCAATGGATTCAAGCTGCAGGAAAGGAGATTCCACCTGAGCCTCAGGAAGAACTTCCTGACAGTCAGGGCTGTCCGGCAGTGGAATATGCTGCCTCAGAGTGTAGTGGAGTCTCCTTCCTTGGAAGTTTTTAAGCAGAGGCTGGATGGCCATCTGTCGGGAATGCTTTGAGGGTGTTCCTGCATAGCAGGGGGTTGGACTGGATGGCCCGTGTGGTCTCTTCCAACTCTACATTTCTATGATTCTATGATTCTATGATTCTATGACCTGGAGAACTGCAACAATTCTCTTGGTCTTTAGTGCCCTGAGACTTTGCAACTCTAGTACTGGATCTTTTTTATTAATTATTTTTATTACAGATTAAATTACAAAAACAGATTAACATTCATCTAGTACTGGATCCAATCACATAAAAATAGTTTATAAAAGGAGGGGAGGACAGGACAACAAGCCTTCTGAGAGTGGAGATCTATGCTATTGGTCCCACCATTCAAAGAGCCAGGTAGGCAGGAGTGGGAAGCTCCAGTCTGGGAGAAGAAAAGCATGCTTGGCCCCCCTGCCGCCCTCCCACAGCTATTAATGAGGAAGAACAGACAAGTTGGGAGAGGCTGCAGCAGTTTGCTTTTCCCTGACCTTGCTGAGAAGGGTAAGATCCCACCCCTCCTCTTCTCTGCCTCTTCCGGAAATAATTTTGCACTTTGCACTGCTTTTGCGCTTTGAATTCAGTTTGCAGCAATTGAAACAAGCTGAGGACAAAGATGTAAAGTAGTCGTAGGAGAGAGAAACTGAGACCTTTCAAAAGCAGCTGAAAAAGTAGGACAACAGAAGATTAATCAGGTCTGTCCCTAGCATACCTGAACAGTTGAAAGGTATACAGCTTGACCTAATCTTTAAAATAAGGATGAGATTTGTGTGTCTTGCAAGCCACCTTTGGACTACCAGGGTCCTCTGTGTGGCTCTCAGAATTTCCAGACCTTCCCAACTTCCCTGGATGCCCTACTGGGGGAAGAAAAAACAGCCAAAAATGGCCAGTTGGGGGTATAATTGTCCCTTTAAAATAGCTGTAGGAATTGTGCAGCCCTCCTTATCATGCTGGACTGCAATTCCCAGAGCCCAATACAGCCAATGGAGAGGAGGGCCACATGAGTCCTACCTGGATTTCAGGGTTGTCTCCTTCTGCCAAAGACTGAGGCTGTAGTCAGACTGAGATAATCACTTTCCATTTTTCTCCAACAATTTGTCACTTCCAGTTATGAAAAAAGGAGGGGGATATGGAAGCCCAAGAATTTAGTTTGGACAGTTATTTTGAAAAGTAATTAGCTAACTTGTAGTCCCAGTAGTCCCTTATCATTATAGTTATATGATTTTTCAAATTTATACAAAAATTTGAATATGTTTTATTCCTCAGCATGAAGAAAAGCCTTCAAATGATGTGATATTCTTCCTCCACCATGTAATAAGATGGTACTTCACAATTATTAAAATAATTTTAAAATTACAGTTGCACCTCAAAACTGATGAAATTATCCCTGTCTAAGCTACAGTGATAACGCAATGAAGCTCTAAACCTTAGTTATTGGGAAAGGAATTAATTATGAGTAATTGGTGATTGATAAATGTGGTTATCAGCTTCAGTTATTGGGAAAAGAATTAAAAGTTAATTAGTTGTTTATAAAAAGTTACTCCCAAGATCAAGGAAACACCTGTGGAATCAAAATTAAGCTATACATGACTTCATTTTGTGAAGGCAGCCTTAAACATGAAATTCAAAATGAGACAGGTCAGCTAAACAACGGATGTTATCAAATGTGGCTTTTTCTCCCTAGTTCCTTGGTACAAATTTGCTTATGCGATTTTGTATCAATTTCTTATGAGTACAACTCTTTCGCCTCATCTTTCTTTGACATAATTGGCCCATTATTTACTATTGTGGACACTAGATGTCAGCACAC
Source organism: Iguana delicatissima (assembly GCA_948472985.1). Taxonomy (NCBI): domain Eukaryota; kingdom Metazoa; phylum Chordata; class Lepidosauria; order Squamata; family Iguanidae; genus Iguana; species Iguana delicatissima. Next base: position 152,019 of record CAOKZL010000175.1, read on the forward strand.
CCATGGACAAACGCAATGGGACCATCAACCATCTGGTAGTTAGAAAACCATCTTCAGGTCGTGGCCATTAATTTTGTTCCTTTATGAAATGTGACAAAAACAAAACAAAAACAGCAGAACTCTTCTCATGAGTAGCGCCATAAGGGCTATGTCACAAACCTCTCAAATATAGGGAGAAGGGTTATACAAACTGCATCGAGTGTCTTGTGACAGTACATATTTTGCCTAGATTACTTGTGTTTGGATGGAAGAAACCAGACTGCTCTTTCATTTTACCACCCAGTAAAAATTGCTTCTATTTAGGAAAGCATTTCCTGCCCATGTTAGCTTTTTGTTCTGTTGCCGCCATTGTGACATAGATTTTGTTTCAGTTTGTAAGTAATTAGATTTAACATCTAAGGTTTTAATGTGGTCTCATTTATAATGTCTTGACATTTGTGTAGATTGCTCAGAATGAAATTTTCTGCCCTGGTTAGATTGTGCCACGTTTAAACATTTGTCTTCTCCCAATGTTCAAACATGGCATAATCTAATCCAAGCAGGAAATCTCGCCTTTGAGTAATCTACGCAAATATCAGGGTGATATCCTTAAAGCAGCAGATAAAAGATGAGTGGCTGTGACTTTTGGCAATGAGGAAAGTAACACCCAGCATTATTATTAAAGAGTATTAGTATTAAAGAGTAATAATCAGCATTATAAAAATGAGTTGGAATTCGACAATAGACAAAATTGTTAGCATGCTAGATAAGAGCCTTCTTTTGGAGCATTTTAATATGTCCTCTTTCCACTTCCTTCTCCTCTCCTCTATTCTCAATGCACCATTCAAATGCCACCACATTCAATTCCTAAATCTCTGGTGGAACGGGAACATTTTCACTTATCAGTGGAAGGAGAGTAATGAGGGTGCCATCCTAGCCTTCATAGAAAGGGAATTCCTAAGTCTGAGAGCTGCCACCACTAAGAAGGCCCTCTCCTTTGTTCCTACCAAATGTGTTTGGGAAGGTAGTGGGACAGACAGAAGGCCCTCCCTTGACGATCTTAGAGCTTGATGAACCTCTTATAGGGAAATAGTTCCTCAAGTAGCCTGTATTAGGAAGGGTTGTATAAATAAAATTTAATTTGTAATGTGAGTGCTGACTGATTGTCCAAAGCTGTCATAGCTCAAACTAGGGGGCCTTTCACACTACACTGTTATAGTGCCATCATTCCACTTTCAACATCCTATGGAATCCTGGGGTTTGCAGTCTAGGGAGAAGCATTCAGAATTCTCAGCCAAAGAGCTCTTTGGTCTCAGTAAACTACGAACCCCAGAATTCCACTGAGAATTCTAAATGCCCCTCCCTAAACTACAAACCCCAGGATTTCACAGGATGTTCAAAGTGGAATAATAGTATTATGACACTGTAGTGCAGAAAGGCCCTGAGTTCAAAGTGCAAAAGCAATGCAAAGTGCAAAATTAATTCTGTTGGGGGCAGAGTAGAGGAGAGGTGGAATCTTGCCCTTCTCAGTAAGGTAAGGCAAAAGCAGACCGCTGCAGTATATCCTAGCCTATCTGTTGTTCCCCAGTAATAATTTTTTTCTATCTTGACCACAATCTGATGGTACTTAGACTTCTTCTCTCTATCTGTTTCTTTGTCCTCGCTCCCTCTATGCACACTGTCTTCTACATCCTATAGTCCAGAAGCAAGGAGTTGACTATGCCATCCTCCCGAGTGAGCATGAAGAATTTTCTTACCACTGGAGAGAAACCACATATTTCTATGCAGTTCTTACCTGGTATTTACATACCCTTTTTGGAAAATGATTTTGTGTAGAAATACATGTGTGATTATTGTGTATAAATTGTAGGTTTTGAGCAAAAACCCTAAACAAACAAACAGTGGCTGGAATCCATTTGTGCATTTATGAATGCATAATCACTGTAGTTATGTAGCTATGCAGTGATTGCAAGCCCAAGCCTCCCCCAATCCACTCTTGCTCAGCAGCATTTGCTCAGTGGAGAGTATGTTCTCCTGTTGTTTGGGAAGCAACTGACTGATGTTCCTATCCCTTCCTGTAAGCAATCTCTGGCATGACAAGTAGAAGCAGTGTCCCTGTCACAATACCCCTCGCATCAGAGATCATTCACATGAGGTGGGATGGAAACATCAGTCAGGTGCTTCCTGAGCTTGCTTACAATAGCTGCTGCCTGATAAGTGGGGGACTGGAGGACTTTCATGGTCACAGCATATGCCCTGATCTAAGGCATATCTTGGGAAGATGAATACAAGAGTAGTCACAAATGTGTAACTCTAGGTTAGGCATTCAAAACCACCCAAAAAGCTTTGCACAGGAAATGGTCATCTTGCATAACAAAACCATGACTGGCATCATGTTCAGCAGTTGTGAAATTGTTATTTGGATTTACAATATTGTAACTGTTGGGGAATCATGTTTGCCAGTGGGAATGATCAAACATGACCTTAAAAATCTATAGCTGCAGCTTGACAGTGTAAGACCTGTGAGAATTAGTTTGGCTCAGTGGATGAGGAAACCTTAAGGAAGGGGCTGTACTGACTGGTTTTGTTCAGAAAAAGAGGGAGAGCTGGAGCTGGAAAGGAGCTGCAGTTGCCAGGGCTAAAGACTAGGCCCTTTTCATCTCTTTCAAGTGTGACAATACCATATTTTTCTACAACATTCTTAGTTTCTTTGGGATCATCTCCACAAGCTACATCAGTCAGCAATACAGTTCTATGCAGATCAAACCTGTATACCTCCATTATAACAATTTTAAGTTTGCAAGTTCACTTTAGGCCCCATGCTTGGTGGGCACCAATTTTGTAACTCTTTTTGAGTTCTATGGGGCCAACTACTGCACTTTAAATCTCTCTCTCTCTCTCTCTATATATATATATATTTAGCAACAATACAACAAATTATATATTAAATTTGCAACATAGGCACTGTCCCAAAAATTCCGTGCATCCGATGAGACAGCCAATAAAGGACCTGATGCAAGATTCTTTTGACTGTGCTGGTCAGTATTACTGAACATTTAGTATAACCTAGGAGTCCTAAATAAATCAATAATAAAAAACAGAAGCAAATGCAATATAGAAATTACACTAAAAGGAATTTTCCCTTTTGTTCCCTCCTAAAAATCTAACTGAAATATGACTATTTTATACAAAGTGAAGAAGGCCCTATTTTTTAGCTGTGGCAACTGCAGCTCCTTTCTAGTTCTGGCTCTCTTTCTCATTCTGAACTCAACCACTCAATACAGCCCCTAGTGGGTCTCCTCATGCAACAAGCCAAGCCAGTACTCATAAGGGTTATACCAGTACCCCAAACAAAAGTGTTTACGAGGTGCTAGGGAGGTGAGTGCTGGGAAATGACATCTGCAGCACTCTCCTGGTTGTGATGTGCCTTGGTACAAGCAGTTGTGGCAAGACCCCAAGGAGTCTCTCCAGCTTCTTGTTCTCAAAGCATTCAATGACTGAAAGAGTATCATGAACACCATTTCCCAGAACTCCTGTGTTCAGTCCCTTGGACATGGCTCAATCAGGGTGCTGCAAGCTTGTGAAGGAAGGAACGGGGCATCACCAGTTGTAAGTACAGTGATGGAGCTCTGTCATCATGGTTATGATACAAACATAGGATCTTGACCCATGTGGCTATTTTTGTGCAAGTCTGTTGTTTTTTGCACAAGATCTTTTTGTATGCGAAAATTTTGCTGTACACGTTTGTATAGGTTTGACCTTTTTGCATAGAAAAGAGAGATCTTGCATAAAACCCACATTCAGCTATCTGGAAATGGGGTGGTGGTGGTGCACATTCCCCAACAACTCTTGCACAAAAAACACATGCATTTTTGTGCAGAATAATTTCCCAAAACACTTTGGAATATGTGAATATTGGGTTAAAACTATGCATAATTCTCATCATTGCATTATTCCTCCCAGCTGAGTTTTCTGAGTGTCAGGAAATCCATTTTCCAACCAGGAAATGAATAACATCAAATATTCTTTCCATCTCTAGCACCTACCATTCCCCCCAGAATGCCATTGGGCCCATACAGGATTGGCTCAAGACCCTTTGGAGGAATGAAGGCGCTCAACAGCTTCCTGTTCTGCCCATCCAACCTCTTCTGAAACAAAAGCAGAACAAGAAATGGTGCTAGCGATGAGAGGAGGGAGTAAGCACCAGGTGGACTGTGGGAAAGAGAAAGGCAAAGAATGGAGGACGAATCCTGAAAGGGAGAGGAATCCTTGAGTGAAAGTATATTTTTTAAAAAAAGATATGTGTAAATTTATTTATTTATTTAAATGATATACGCTGAAGGCCTTGGACCTCTGTTCAGTGATCTGGTCCTAGTGGTTTCTCTGCGTAGCTTTTCTCCTCCTTCTCCATGTCTTCTTCCTTTTGGGTCATTATGAGATATTACCAAGCACAAAGAAAATTGGAGGTGCCTTTTCAGTTATTTAACAGGATCAGCAACCACTTCCAGATTCACATCATCTCAGAACACTAAGGTGAGAGTTCACATTATGCAAGTCAAACTTGTTTTCCTTGTTGGATTGCATAGCTGGGCTTACAACTACATGAACTAGTACAGTGGTCCCCCCTCCTGTATGGTTTCTGCACACACAAATGCAAGGTCATGCAAAGTATTATGTCTCGTTATAGGCAATAGATGGGGTGGATGCATATCTATGCTGCTGCAGGTGTGCGCAGGTTGTATCCATTGACTATAATGGCATGTGATATTTAATATTTTTTTGTTTTACGTGGGGGGTCCTGGAATGGAACCCCTCACATATACAGAGGATACACTGTATAAGAGCAAACACGTACAGCAAATTCATGGAGGCAGCAAGTGGCTGTTTCATTCTCCGCTCACTAGTTAACTATGCAAGTTCTAGGAATGATTTTGGTGGGAGCAGAAGCTGTTTTGCTGAGGTTTCAAGCAATATTACGCATTGCCACAAAGAAGAGAGAAGCACCATTTTATTTTGGACATCAGTGAGGAAGAGAAAATGCACATGAGCATTTTCCACTAAGCCATTCAAAATTAATGCTAACCAAATAGTTTATGTGCCATGATTACATTATAACAGTACAAATGATGCACTGATCACACACATACAAAATTGCCCTAGATGTGAGGCTACTCTTGTAGTTCATTTCAATTCACACCTTAATTTCAAGGGTCATAAACCTAAGTAAACAATGCACCTATGTATCAACATATAATGATTAATCAGTAATTAGTGTCACCTATTCTCTCTGGAGAGCAGTAATTTCCCAGTATCCTCGCATTATTCACTATAAGGTCTGCTCTATGTTATTTCTTTGGCTGAATAATAAATCTAGCTCTTCTGTTATAATGTGGAGTATCATAACTATTACCTTTAAAAAAAAGAAAAAGAAAAAGATCTGCGAGGGATTGGACTGAGGCCTTTTTCTGTCATACTCCAGATGTTTTGACTCAGCTTGCCTATCCAACCTTTCAAGTAGGCTTTATGAAAGCAGGAAAAAACATCTGTATCCAAGGTCACCAGGGTGATTGGCTCTACGGCTGCCTGGGTGGAGTATATTTGGAGTATAAAAGTAGCACAGAAGAGGTGTTTCACCCTTCCTTACCGGTCACTTTGCTGCTGCAACTCCAACCAAAAATTGCCTCCCCTGTGTGGTCCTAAATGTGTTTTTACCTTATACTTTCCTACTAGAAGCAGCACCCGTAAAGGTACCCTCTTATGAGTAATCTGAAAGGGTCATTAAGCGAGGGACACAGATTTGCCTTAAAAGGCAGGTACAGATTTACAACTGAAAATTTAGAAATAATCACTGTGGTATAAAATAAAGTGCATAGTGGAAAAGATTGGGAGCAGTTGACTTGTGTACTTGCTGCTCAGTCTGCTGTCCATGTGCTAACTGCTGATGGGCAACTGCAATGCTGCTTCTTCTTAGGGTTCATTTTCTTTAGACTGGACCACTTTAAATGTCATGGCTATAACTTTGGAATCTTGAGACTTGTAGTTTTGGGAGGTATTCTGCTGGACCACTCCTTTAGCCTTGTGGCTGGGAGATCGGCAGTGCACTAGAGAATTCTAAGGCCATTTCCACACTACACTGTTACAGTGCTATTATTCTACTTTCAGCATCTGTGGAATTCTGGGATTTGTAGTATACTGAGACCAAAGAGCTCTCTGGCTGAGAATTCTAAACGTTCCTCTCTAAACTACAAACCCTAGAATTCCACAGGATGTTGAAAGTGGAATAATAGCACTATAACAGTGTAGTGTGGAAATGGCCTAGCTCACAAAACTATAAGTTCTAGAATTTCAAGACAGAACCATGGCAGCTGAAGTTATATTACACTGTGGTTAAACCTCTGGCTTGAGCAGCCATTCACCAAGAGGACGTCTTCAAACAGAGAAATATCTTCTGATAGGGCTTCAAATCAGGGGCAGCTTGTGGGTCAAGCAGAGGGGCTCCCACCCCTGCCCAGTTTTAGCATGGTGCTTCCATGCTCCAACTCTGAGCCCTAGTTCAAAGAGAGGATGCTTTCAAATAAAGGACTATCCTTATTGAGACACATTTTTAGAATCAGAACAAACAAAATAAGCCATCGTGAAATGAGTAATACTTAGGGACGGCCAAATCCAGAATTTTCCGAATCCGGATCCCTGGAACGTTCTGAGAATCTATGAATCTCGCGACTCTTGAATCTTTTGAATCCTTGTTTAAAAAGCAAGGGAAAGAAGGATAATATTGGGGAAGACACACTCTCTCAGCCTTAGCAAAAACCTAGGCAAAGGCAAACCTCTCTCTGAAAAAGATCTGGCCAGGACAATTGTCATAGTTTTGCCTCAAGATCTCCCCAGATTGAAAATGACATGAAGGCCCTTTCGACACAGGCAGGAAAATGAGGTTTAATCCCACATTTTCCTGCCTGTGTAAACAGGGCCACATATTACAGTAGAGAGATAATCCAGGTCAAAACTGGCTTTTGTGTGCATAGCTCTTTCTGGCATCCTGGGGTTTGTAGTTTGATGATGCATCAGCACACTTTGGCAGAGAAGGCTGGGACCCCTTGTAAAACTACAAACCCCAGAATTGTGTCTGAAAGAGCTTTGCAAGGGAGCGATGCAAAGAAATGTTCAGCTGTCCTTGAAATCTCAAGAAGACTATACCTTCCAGTCAAGTCTCAAGTCCTGCAACAAGGAAGGCACTCAAAACACACAAACAAACAAACAGCCTCTAGTTCAATCTCAGTTCGGCACCCTGCAGTCTCAAGAGCCAAGTCTCAAGTCCTGTAACAAAGGAAGCACTTAAACACACACACACACACACACACACACACACACACACAAGCAAGCCTCTAGTCCAGTCAATTCTCTACCCTCAAGTCCTGCAAGGGTCTCAACAATTCCCAATCCCTACCCTCCAGTCTCAAATCAAAAAATAATACAGATTAATGCATGCTCAATAAACGATTCTGGAGACAGCTACTGTTCACCTTATTTGTTCTAGGCAACACATACTCCTCCTATAGAATCAGCTAGAGTAGAATCCCATTCTTTCCCAGCTCAGGTTTTTTGGCATTCATTGTTTACCACAGACATGCTGCTGCAACACAAGACCAAAAGTCTGTGTTTCTCCAGCTCTCCTTTGCAAACCTTCCAATGGCAATGCTGCTTATAAACTTGCAGCTAGACAGAGGAAAAAGAGGAAAAGTGGTTGAGAAGCATGAAAAGACTTTCTAAAAGGGAGCTTCAAAATGGGTTAACTGAAGAATTCATGTATTCAAGACACAGAAACTAAGAGAGGAAGTGGCATCATGACAATCTTGGTCCCAGAATCTATCAAAGAAAGCTGGTGAAGGGGAAAGTATGGCTGGCATGGCTTGCATGGAACCCCTGAACCCCTTTTTTCAGTCTTTGGAACCCCCTGGGACATTTCCACAAGCTCCTAGACCCCCACACAAACTCAGTTTTGCTCCTCTGTCCCTTACCTCCCAATCCCTATCCCAATTACCTTGCAGAGGGAGGCAACACTAGGGGCACAGGTAGCAGGAGGGAGAAATGGCAGCCTCCAGTGTGTGCAAGACTTTATGCTGGTTTGCTGGCTAATCACCCGTGCCCACGTTGGGTGGGGAAACACGTGAGGAGTGGGATCCTGTCCTGGTCCTGAATTTTCAGGCATCCCAGTCTCCCAAGTTTTCAGGTGTCCTGGTCTCCAACAAACTGCTTGAGTGGCAGATTCGAAAGATTCCATTTGCTATTTTGGCGCAGGGATTTGGATTCCCGAATCTTGAATCCCTGCCAAAGATTTGAGGATTTGGTTGGCCCATTCCTAGTAATACTAAATATTATTTTTTTAAAAAAAAAAAACACAAAGCAATCAACAGAAGAACAAAGGAATAATTTCATCTTTTTAGTGGGGGCACTTATGTATAAATGAAATTATTCTGTATCACTTCACAGGTGAGATGTAAACACAGTTGAACTGAATTAAAATTGAATTAAATTGTTTAAATTCTCCATAATGAAGCATTTCATTTATCTGATCATTTGTCTGAAAAACAAAAGCACAAACCTATTTTAGTTCAGACTAAAACACAGAGCAGATTCACTGTGTTGCTGTGCACCAGAACTACCAGCCTACTCTGAGAGAGAAGAGGAGGGATGTCTTGGAAAATGTCTTGCTGCAGCTGTCTTGAGAGAACCCACACAATCAATCTAGCTGTTCCTATGGTCTGGCTTTCTTAAAGTAGTTGTATCTGTATGTGGAACCTTAACTAATCATCTTCTCTTCTTCAGAGGAATAGCCACTGAGATGCCTCACCATGACAACATTTGTGAGAGAGATATTTCAGTTCTTCTCCTGTTGCCTACTTGTTTATTGTGAATGAGCAGAACACATGCATTGGGAAGGGAATCACTGCAACCTCCTTTGGTTGCTATGTGTTGTGTTGATGCTTATCTTCCCTCTTGGGAACATGGGTGCAAAATCAGAGATCTACATTTTAATTTGCGAGTGTCACTAACATTGCCTAGGACAGTGCAGGAGCATCTACCAGTGTATTTTATTTTATCATTTATTTATTACAATATTTATAAACCCCCCATATCTAAAGCTCCCAGGGCAGTGTACAATAAAATCAGTCTGGCTAATTTTAAACTTTATAGATAATAAAAAACTGATTTTAAAAGGCCAAAGACCAGGTTAAACAATATGACAAATTAACTTTTCAACTATGATTTTAAATATATTGTTACTGAATTCTTTTTAAACGTTTGTAATCTTATTCTAAACTTCTCCATGGTGGCGTGGATCCCATCCTGGTAAAAAGACAAGGCATAAAAAGGCAGGGTAACATGAAATAGAGGTAAAAAGATAGATTAAAACAGGTTAAAATAGTCTGGAACAAACTGTGTAGTGTTCATACCTTAGCTTTGCATCCTGCATCTATGATGTGCTAATGCAGGGCTTTCCAAATGGTGTGTCACAACAGAATAGTGTGTTGCTTACGGTGTCAAGGAGTGTCACCTCTTCTGGCTGAGAAAGACCCCCCCATCTGAGCCTGGCCCGCCACCGCTGCTCTCACCAGGGTCTTTCCTCACCAAGGGCAATGGCAGCAGGCCAGGATTGGGTGGGGGGCTGCCTCTTCCACCCCCCCCCACCGGGGTCTTTCCTCACTGAAATGTGGATGCTTAAAAATGCTTGATGACAAAGTATAAGTGTCTTCATCTAATATTCAACCAAATATTGAAAAGCTATGTTCATCCTATCAACCTCATAGATTTCATTAACATGGTAAGTAATTATTGATTTTATTCAATTTTTAAAATTCTTGTGCATATTTACCTATTTTCAATCACAAATGACAACAATTTTGGAAATGTATGTTATTATTAATAAATCATATATTTTTTAAAATATATGAAAAATTTTCATGAGATATGTTACGTCCCCATAGATTTTGTTATTACAATTTATCTATGTGTCCGTATTTCTTACAAGGGGTTAGTTTAACTTCTGGTTTGCTAGTAAAACTGAATTACTGTGTCATGAAATGATGCATGTCTAAAAAATGTGTCATCAACATGAAAAGTTTGGAAAGCTCTGTGCTAATGGCTTCCTGCTGGGTATTACATAGGATCACAACTTTGTTATGCTGCCATTAGGCACAGTCTTGTGGCCACTGATGTTAAACAGAAGCGCCTTCTTGGAAATACCCATTGCACAGGTGGACAGTGAGTTTCTTGGAAGGCTGGTTTAGAAAAGCTTTACACAAGTTTTTCTCTCTCTCTTTTTTTCTGAAAACAATGAGCAGGAATGAAGGTTGCAACGTTAGCCCTGGACTGGACTTTTATCTCAGTGATATTTCAAAGCTGATAAGAAGTGTGAAGCAGGTGGCCAGAGAGATGTACAGAGCCAAAGGAAGTCTGAGGGGAGTCAAAAGAAAGACTGAGGCTGTCTGGAGGTTTTGAGAACACAGAATATGCCCCTGAATTGTATATTTCAGTGGCTCACCTTAGACACCTGGCAAATGGGGCAGTTTGCATAGTAGCAGTGTGGTCCTGGAAGGATTTAGGGATAAAAGATTCCTTGTCATCTACATCTGATCCGGCAATAAATGCAGACAGAGTGCTAAGATTGTTATAGTGAGGAAGGCAGAAAGCTGAATTATCTTTGTATTTGTTGTGTACCAAGTATACAAACTCAGAGGGGTTCTTTTGTTTTATTAAAATATGAAACTGGAAGCACAGTCCTCCTTGTTTATCTAGAAGAAAATACCATTCTTTTTATTCCCAGGTGGTTGCATATAGGATTAAGGATGCATGAGAAATTTATTCAGTTTGCATTTTAAGGCTCGTTTATCAAATTCACACTTCCTGAACCAACACGTGGACTGCTATGATGCAAAGACTTTGTCTCCCCCCAAATTAAAAAAAAATATTCAGATGCATCCAGGAATTGAAAATACATGAGAGTTTTATTAACAGACATCTTTAGGCCAAAATTGTTCCTAGATATATGACTACTTTTGTAGTTACTTTCAGTTCACACCTTAATTTCAACGGACATAAACACAAGTAAACATAAGTAAACGATGTGCTTGTCTATCAACATGTAACAACAAATCAGAAATAATATGTTGATAGTCAATAACTCTCTTCACCACATAAAGTAGGGTTATCGTATTTTAAAAAGCAGAAGAGAGAACATATTTACCGACTATTTCAAACCACTGATCTCTATCACAACTCTCACTTTAAATACTCTCTACTGTATATTCTGTTTATACTTTTCACTGCATTTAAATAACAATTTTGCCTTACCTTTCCCCCTTCTCCTCTTTTCCAACAGCTGCCTCATCTGCTTCACGAAGTCATTCTCTGTTCCATTGCCACCACTTAGCCAAAGGCTCCTTCACCTGCCTTGCTTATCTAGCTTGTCTTTCCCGTCCAAGTCTGTCTCTGTCTCCCACCAGCCCCTGAATCACCATCTTTCTCTCTTTGTGTGCTTCATCAGTCTGGCCTCCATCTCCCAACAGAGCTCTCATTGGAGCTGATGAGCTGGTGATGAGGAGGCAGCTTTGGTGGGGAGGAGGTGAAATAGCAGCAGATATTTTAAAAATCTGCCCAGACAGAAATGTTAGCTCTGAAAAAGAGGACAAGTCAGGGAAAAGAAGGGAATATGGTAAACCTAACATAAGGGAGCACCATTTGAACTGCATGCTTAGTGTATTGTCTAGTACAGAACACAATAAACGTATGTTGGGGAGATATGGAACTTAGGCCATTTCTGCATCTTACCTTGCTCTGTTGTTGTCTGTGCGTCATCCCAGCAGTGCATTCACTGGGATGGAGGCGTGTCCCCAAAGTTCCTCTCCACACTCAGCCGGAGTGCAAGGGACACGTTCCTTCCTTCTGTATACAGCCAGCCTACTTCCCATGCTGCAGTGGGGAAGGAAGCATGTGATCTCACTTTCAGCCCTTCTGCATGGCCAGCAGTGACAGAAGCCCCATGACCAGGGGCCATTGATGGAGTTTTTCCATCAGTGATATACCCCATGATCACACCAGCTGGGGATGTGACAAGACTGAAATCGTAACATCATCATGCGGAAGTGTTGTCGCGGTCCTGCTCCTCTCACATCCCCATGCTGGGATGCTGCCATCCTGCAGAAAGGGCCTTAGATTTTGGTTCAGAACCTGATGGGCCCAGCAAAAGGTGGCATTTGTTAAAAGTAGAGGTGCTAAGAGCATGTGATTAGGACTGCTCTCAAACGTGTGCTTAAGAATGGATGCACAGCATTGTCAGGAATATTGAAATAGTGGTGATCTGACTTTCTATGATCTTTTATTTGATCTGCTGTCAATTTCAGACCCCAGAATCCCCGGACAGCATCCCCAGACCTGTCACAAAAAGTAATTTTGGCAGACTTCTTTCTTCCCAGCTTTGCTGTTAGGACTGCATAGGTCGCTTATTATGGGTCCTTTCAATTATAGCACCGTGATTCTACTTTAACTGCTATGGATGCATCCAATGGGTTTTCAGTTTTAAGGAGGGGTGTTTAGAATTCAGAACAAGACAGGTCTAGCGCCTCATCAAACTACAAGCTTTAGGATTCCATGGGATGTTACCATGGAATTCTGAATGGAATTAAAGCGTTCTAATTCTGTAGTGCGGAAGAATCATCAAACAGAAGTTATTTGGCAAACGGCACAGCACAGCAGCAACAATAGGCTGCTTTGCTTACTAAATTGACTCAATGTGCTAATTTAGTGCAGTTCCAAGAAATGCATGGCTTTTTCATGAGCAAAGCCAAGAATACCTTTTGATAAACTGAATCAGAGGAAAATGTTTTCTTTGCATATCTGGGAGATTAGAATACAATTCTCTCCTTGAGCTTGTTACCTACCTTTTATTTTGTTCTTCCAGTGTTCAAAGAATTCTGAAGTACTTAATTCAAAGTATACAGGATGTTTGTTAGAAATTCAACATGTGTTTGAAATTGCACATCCCTGTTTAACAGATGCTGGGTCTGAGTAGGTTTTGCATGAAAAGCTATTGTTAGGAGCTGTACACCCCCATGCTTGGTTTAATTGGAATACATCAAAATTGATATAAAACATAAAATGTACCCTGCTATGGCTGTATAGCCAGGTTGGCTGGCCAAGAGGAAAGCTGGTCAAACACATGTGTTATGAACTTAGGGTGGAAAAACACCTCCTAGGTGTGGTGAGGTCATAGTCAGGAAATCACCAGGAAACTCCAGAGGTAATAGGCTGCTGCTAGGCTTAATGACTCTGCTTTCTTAAACAATAGTGACTGGGAGATTCCCACCAGACAACTGACTTTCTCAGGCCCTCTTCGCTTCAGCCTGAAATCTATCCTATTATCCTCAGACTTGTTCATAAACACTGAGCTATTAGACAACCATTAGCTCCTTTGCTACCCAATGCTTAAACTATTAGCTAATTCCAGAGTTCATTGTCTACTCTGAGAACTCCATTGTTTACTTGGCCAGAGAGCCATTCACAGCCAGGCCCTCCAGGCAGATATTGTGCATAAAAACTCCCAGTTTTGAACAGCAAGTTTGAAGTACACTGGTTGCTGAAGGCCACTCTGTCACTCTGATTCCTGATTGTACTATTCTTAGATGCAAGTCTAAGCCATACCACTGCTTCTTCACTGCTCTTCTGGATTGGTAAATACTGCCCACTCCCTGATGTCTCTCTGACAACTTTTCCTTCCTTCATCTTCAGTTAGCCTTGTGTGAATGCATAACTGTTTGGATCTTGTTAATAAAACACATTTTGGTTTAACCTTTGACTCTCCGGCTGGTTCTTGTGTGAGATCCAGTCAGTGGTGGAGCTTGGAATGTGTGGAGGGGGTGGGGCTACAGCATGAGGAGCATGGCCACAGTGCGTGGGGGCATGGCTGCAGTGCGTGGGGGCATGGCCAGGGCATGTGGGGGCATGGCTACAGGTTGGTTTGCCCCAAAAACATTGCCGACTGGGGCAAATCGCCCACCCGCCCCCATGTCCCCACGTCCCTACAAGACTGGATCCAGTAAACACTGGTGTCAAACATCTTGCTAGCTTACTCCCCTCTTGCAGACCTAATTTTGAGCTAATAATTCCCCACCTTTGCACAGAGGACTGGCATTGTGGGTGGACCCCTTATTCACCCACATTTTGGGGTAACACTATAACTTCATTTTCTCTGCCTGGGTTTTAGATTCCACTGTTGTGTGCTAACACACACACACACACACACACACACACACATTTTTTCCCTTTCTCACTTCTGGTCCTACACTCTCAGGCACATAGGGCTGCACGATTAGCAGAGTAAGATATAATGAATAACATATACTGACCTGATGGCTGTTATGAATAAAAGGAGGAATTCTGGAGGTGAACCTACTGGTGCCCAATCTATAGAATGCAGGGCATTTAGGAAAAGAGATGTAGGGAGTGATTAGGCTAGCTTTCCCATTGCCAGAGCTACCTGGGGATGATAGAATTTGTAAGTTGAATACAGCTGGAGAACATAGAGTTGGGAAAGGCTCACCTAGGAAGTATGGGTTACATATAATTCATATAATTGAAGATTCTATTACCTTGGCATGGCAGTATTGTTTGATCTATGATGTTTCATATCTAATGATCATGACTTTCTGTTGCAGTCAAATTCATAGGAAATGAATGAAACTACCTTCAGTTCTCAAGTGGTTAGGTCCAGATTTAGTCATATGTTATATTTAGTAATTTAGTCATTTAGTCAAGTGGAATAGGTCCACGAAAGCATTAATTTGACTACAGGACGCTTTGTTGTCAATGGTTTTTGAGTTCCACTGATATCAATGGATCTTTTGCAAGTATGACTGAGCTTTGAGCCAATCCAATGAAACAGATTAGTAGTAGAATTGAAGTAGACAAAAGAGATTCTATCCGCAAGGCAGAACTCAAAAGAGTTAATTGCTATTACATGTGGTAATAGCCACCACCTTAAACAGCTTTAAAAACAGATTAGGCAAATTGATGGAGGATGGATTTATCGATGGATAACAGCCATTACAACTATATCCAACCGCCATACTCAGACTCACTGTCATTCCTTTTTCAGATACTCACATGTGAGTGCCATTGTTTATATAGCTGGAATGGCATTACCCTATGAAAGAAGAGGTTGTCAGTAGGTGTGGGGGAACCTGAAGGTTTGCAGAATACAGGGAAAAAATAGGAAAAGAAAATCCCAATGTATGGAGGAGAAAAAGGACAGAACATGGTGAATGACCATAGAATCTTTTTGAATTGTTGAGTATTAAAAATTGAATATTTGGTGGTATGGAGAATAGAATGGAATGTCATGGAAGGAGGCATGACTAGCTGGCTGAGCAGTTAGCAGGATCATTCCAGATTGCAACATTTTATTGTTGGTCCTGCTTGTATTCTTGAATGCCAGTTTTTGAGAAGCAACATTGGTAGAATTTAATTGTTTTTACCTGGGTGGTTTCCTTCTTTTGCATTTACTTGAAATGCACGTTCTCTTTGTAAATTCCCAGTGTGTTTCAAAGGAAGAAGAATAATGGTGTTCCTGTATTCGAGCCAGAAGCACTAACAAAAAATGTATTTCTTTTTCCTGCACTGAGGAAATGATTTTTCCACCCTCACCTTTCTTTGTATCTTGATTTATATTCATTTTTGCAGAAAGCATAATTTGTCGGATGAAAATGCTGTTCTACAAGTTAACCTTTAACACACTAAATCTCTATCGTCTTTCTGGGCCCAATGCCACAAGTTTTTAAATACATATATTTAGTGCAAATCCATTTATTTTACTAAACTTGAGGGATGTTCATTCAATCTACACATCTTGTAGCTGCCCATGGCCTCATGGGATTAAAGTCTTGTGTATCAAATGCTTATGAAAAATAAGAGAATTAAGGAGATGGTTTAAATGATCACTGTTTATGCATTCTGGAGACGTGCTTGATTCTTTAAATGATGTATCAAACAGAATGTAGCTGGCCATTAGAGGGCACTTCATACTAATTGAAGCTATGACTCATTGATCTGCATTTTTTTTCCAGTCTCCCAAGAATGATTAAGTAAAAGTTCTGCTCATTCACAGATGATGAAATCTTCAATATGACTGTAAACTTCAGTGGAAACCAATCATAATACTTAGTCAATATGTTAAAATGTCTCCTGAAAGTTTGGCATTGGAAGAAAAACTATTTTCTTTGCTTCTTTGGAGAAAAGTTCCTTAGTCTAGGAAATTTAGATCCCTATCTCCTTCACAGTATGTAAAAATGCCCCCCCTTTTTTTTTTGGACTTCAGCACCCAGAATCCCTCATTGATTGAGAGACTGTGGTAGCTGTGTTCCATCAACATCATCTCTTGTTTCATCAGTTTATGACATCAGCCCATTGTACCATGCCTTGTCAAAACTGCTACCACGATTGCAGAAATTGTCACTTCAGACTATACTACTAAATACGAGAAAAATTCAGAGAAAACACATTATGGAATGGAATATGTGAGTTCTAAAGCCAAACAAGATTAATCCTTAGAGCCCACTTTGTGTTCTGTGCAAAGGATCTTTGCCCTATCTTCTATGCCTGCCTTATTAGCAAAGCTTGGAAAAGTTCCTTTTGGGACTACAATTCTTAGAATCCCCCAAGGGCCATACTGTCTTGAAGATTCTGTATTCCAAGGCCTTAATTTCAGTGGGTAGTACCAAATAGGGTATACTCACTGAATCAATGGAGTTTTTATTAAATGTTGGCTTATCAAGCTTCCCTTGATTCAATGAGTCTACCACAGTTGGGACTCAGATGTAGGTCCCCCAAAAGTATCTTTTTCAAGCTCTGCCTATTAATACACTGCTAGTTTACTGGAAGAGCAGTTACAGATTTTTATCTTTCAACTCAACTCCAAGCCTTTATTACCTTTCATAACATCAGATTCTTTTCTGAAAAAAAAGTAAAATGAAGAAATTGTCCTTTCCATCTCAAGCTATAACTCCTGACCTTATCTGTTAATTTTCTGTCTCTCTTCCTGCTACTGGGCATTGCTTTTGTGTCCTATTAACTTAAATATTTTCCTTGGTAACAGTGAGCCCAAGGTTGTGGAGCTGCTTTATTCCTCTGAGAATAAGCAGTGACAATGGAATGCTTCTTTTTCAGCCCTTCCTTTTATTATGTCCTGTAGCCATTCTCATAATGGTAATGAGAGGCCACAGAAATTGATTTCCAGAATAAATTGATATTCTTTTAAACAGATACCCTGTGTGTGTGTGTGTGTGTGCGCGCATGCGTGCACATGTAAAAGAGAGAGAGAGAGAGAAAGAGCATTTAATTTAATTAAGATTATTTTATTCTTACAGGAACTGTGTGAGACTGTGTGAATACTGTGTAAGGCAGCCAAAAACACCTCACATCACCTTCTTCAGAACCTGTATGAAACAAATAAGAATCTGGTCATTACTTACCTTTCAAAAGAGTGAACACATTTCACATTTTCCTCACATAAAAAAAAGTATATTATGTGAATATAATGTGATTGTTCCCTTGTATTTTCCGTTTCTTTTCTCTGCTTTTTCTTTTCTGCTGCCAGAAGAAATATCTTCTTCCAAGCTGCAGCATCCAACTTGGGACAGAACTTGCTACAGTCCATTATCTAACTGGAAAACCCTGCAACAGTGGGAACCGTTGCTTAATTGGAAAAATGCACTGGGGCTAGAAAGAGAATGTGGAGCTGTTCGGAGCTGTTTCTGTACCTCCTCCTTGTTTTTTTCTTGAGTCCAACTGATGAATGACTGCTCTGTTTTCTCCTTATTTGAAAGTTTTCTTTCAAGACCTATATATGTGTGAGAAAAGTAAGCTGCAAAGAAACCTTTTACTATTTTTGCTTGCTGCGCCATGGTGTGAACGTTGAATGATCAAATCTAATCAAGCATCAGTAGGGAATTTCTGGGATGCTTTCCACCCTCTCTCCCATATTTTAAATGTGCATTCATTGAAATCTGATTTAGGGATACAATGAAACTTTCTTTTACACTCAACGTCTTCAAGATTAAACTGAATCTCCAAACAGTTCAGAAAATTAAATAATCTAGTTATAGGGATAAATAATGGCAGCAGAAGAAGAATGTATTGTGGAGAGATGATGCTGTCCACTGATGATCTTCCTTCAGAGCAACAGTTCTCTGTCGCAGTAGCCGAGGGATGGTTTTGTTCAAAGTGGAAACTGATCCATATCCAGTAATTTTACATTTGGGTGATATGAGTATATCTGGGTGGCCTGTATAATTTAATGTGAAAGTAGTTGTAGTACCATGTTTGTAGGTACTCCTAGTCACAAATCATAGAGTTGGAAGAGACCACAAGGGCCATCAAGTCCAATCTCCTGCCATGCAGGATTAGTTAATCAAAGCCCTTCCAACAGATGGCCATCCTGCCTCTGTTGAAAAACCTGCAGAGGAGGAGACTCCATGACACTCAGAGGCAGCATATTCCATTGATGAACTGTTCTTACCATCAGAACATTCTTCCTAATGTTTAGGTGGAATCTCTTTTCCTGGAATTTGAAGGTGTTGCTCTATGGGATCCCTGGTGGCGCAGTGGTTAAATGCCAGTACTGCAACCACAAGGTTGTGAGTTCGATCCTGCCAGGCTCCAAGGTTAACTCAGCCTTCCATCCTTTCGTAGGTTGGTAAAATGAGTACCCAGCTTGTTGGGGACAATTAGCTAAAAATACATTGTGAACTGCTTAGATAACACTAGTTGATAGGCGGTATAGAAATAAATGCTATTGCTATATTGTATTGCTATATCCTAATCTGCAGAGCAGCAGAAAACAAGCTTGGTCCATCTTCCATATCACATCCCTTCAAATATTTAAACGTGGCTATCATGTCACCCTTTCTTTTCTGTGCTAAACATACCACTCCCTAAGCCACTTCTCATAAGGCATAGTTTCCAGGCCTTTTACCATTTTGGTTGCCCTCCTCTGGACACATTCCATTTTGTCAAAATTCTTGTTGAATTGTGGTACCCAGAATTAGATACAGTATTCTAAGTGAGATCTGAGCAAAGCAGAATAGAGTGGTAGTCTTCACATCTTCCACCAAGAAATAAATATATCTGCAGACGGGTGAATACAGGCCAATGAGGCCAATGGCTAGTCCATTCCTCTTCATGTCTTCATGATCACACTTCCATCCCTTAATATAGCCACAGACATTATAGTCACTCTTTGGCCTGTTGATTACTAACCTATATTTTATTGTGTATTCTTTCTCTTTCAAGTCCAGGCCACCGAATAGCTGGGCCTTCATTAGGTCTCAACCTTAAGGCTTTGTCCTCTTGCCCCTCTTTCTTCTCAGTCCTGGAGAGGACATGCCAGAAGGAAGACTGCGGGCAGGTAATTAACATACCACTGAATGTGAGAAAATCACAAATTTTCAGTCCAGAGAACCACACTCTGAGAGATTTGAGATTTTGTTTATTGCTTGTTTTCATCATGATCTCCCAACATGTGGAATTAGCAGTACATAGAGACAGCAGGATCCCATTCATACTACACAATTATAGCACTATGATTCCATTTTAACTATCATGGCAACATCCTACAGAATCTTAGGGTTTGCAATGGGGGCAGTATTTAGAATGATCATCCAGAGAAGTCTAGTGGTTCCATAAACTATAAACCCCAGGATGCCATAGGTTTCAAACATGGCAGTTAAAATGAAATCATAGCACTATAACTGTGTAGCCAAAAAGGCCTAGCAGGTATCTTCATGTGCTGATTGTTGCAACTACAGAAAATAGTCATGGAAGCAGAAAGTTACAAATAATGACTTACTTGTAATTAAGTTCTTTTTACAATCATGAAGGTATAATTACCTTAAATTATAACTAACCCGCAATAACCTCATTTCATTTACAGTGTAACTGGAACTGTTTAGTTACTTACTTTTATAGTTACAGAGATCCAACCTTAGTAAATGCAGAAGGAGGATATAACATGGTTCAAGAGCTGGCTCGTGTTGTTCTATGTGCTGCTGGGGCTTTTCAGATGACAAAAAAGCAGATAGGGGAGAATATGTTTGGTACTTCTGCCCAGAGACTTGCAGCATCCAGATTTTTTTTTAAAGTAACTAAAATGACTATTGCAGTTAGTTTCGAGAAACGGGAAATAAAAATGTTGCTTCTTATGATCAGTGGAGCAAGATGTAGTAACCATTTCAGATGCACACACATAGACAACTGTTGGCATCTGCTGACTAAGGCAACATACCGTGCATCTGATGATATGGGCTACAAACCATGAAACGTTATGTCAAATCAAACTTGTGAGTATTTAAGGTAAACTTTGTTATTTTTGCTGTAGCAGGTTAACACAGCTACCTCACTGGAGAAATTAGTTAGCATGTACCTCTCCTAGTGGTATATCTTTTCTCCCAAATCAAGAGAGAGAGAGGGAGATACGGAAGCAGTAGCTTCATTAGCAACAACGTGGAAAGTAAGAGAGGAAGCTCTCAGATGGTATTTGGAAATTAGAATATTTTCTAACATGGTGGGCATATTAAATATCCTAGAAGTAAATCCTTTCAGGCCATTTCTGTAGGGTGATGCCCTTCTGGCATGAGGACACAAGAGGAGTGGGACCACGACAACGTTTCCACATGATGTTTTGTGGTCCTGCCCTTCTTGCGTTCCTAGCTGGTGCAATCATGGAGGGTATCATTGATGGAAAAACTCAGTCAATGGCCCCTGATTGCACAAGGTTTCCATTGCTGCCAGCCATGCAAAAGGGCTGGAAACACGATTATGCACGTCCTTCCCCACTGCAGCATGGGAAGAAGTCTGACTGCAATGCAGAAGAAATGAGCTTGTCCCTCACGCTTCCTTCCCCAGGGAGCCAGCCAAGTGTGGAGGGGAGCACTGAAGACACACTCCCATCCTGGTAGAGGTGCTGCTGGGATTGTGATGGATGACATGGGAGAGCATCATCATGTGGAAACGGCTTCAGTTGTTGCTGTTAAACGATTAAGACTTTTGCCTCTTTTGTATTTTTTAAATTAAGAAATGTTTTTATTTAGATAGTGCACTCATATAAGGTGTGCACAACAATGAATTTTAAAATGCAAATGATAACAATAACAAAGACCTTGGACAATACTACTAAATTCAAAAGGATAATTGAAAGAAGGAAATTACATAAACTATCCATTGATCCAAAATTAAAAATAGAGAACATCATTCCAAAGATTTACTTCAAATGACTTCAGAAGACAAATATTACCAGAGCTGTTATTGACATATTCAGTATATGGAGATGAAACAGTCTAACCATGTTTAGTCATTTGTATGCTATTCAGAACTTTGGATAGAAACGGTAATTTCTCCCTCAGAGAAAAATTCATACCCTGGCTCTCTAACTGTCCAAAAATAGATTAGAAACCTCTTTCCACTTTGTGGCAATTTCTAAATGTGCTGCTGCTCACATAAAACAAATTAATTTTTTATAATGTACTTGTGAATCTGCATTGATAAACAATGAGAGAAGTGAAAATGTTGACTGCAGTCCCGCAGTGAGAGATGTAACTACAAAACATAGCTACAATAGTCTCTTGTACAATAGTCTCCCAATCCTACATTTCTTAGTGGCAGCCCCAGCCTTTTCCTGGTCATTGTAGAGGTGGGAAGTGTAGACAAGGGTCCAGCCATTTTCCTATAACTGGAAACACAGCAACAAGTATTTACAGGGACTTCTGTTGGTCCTTCTGGGGTCCCTTGATATTCTTGCTCTGTCTCCGGCTAGAGAAATTGCTGGACAATTGTCTGCTGCTTTCCCCTCCCCACTTACTAGGAAATGTCTGGGTTTCAGGGGTTGTTTCTGAGAAAATGTGTTTGTTGGGGGATGGATTTTGTTCATTGTATAATCACTACTGAATTCCAGCAATGCAATGACCAAAAAAAAAAAAAGCAGCTGTGATGTAAGTATGACTTAACGACGTTTTAATTCACCAACAGGATTCCAGTTATTGATGATAAACTGCAACATTTACCATTTTCTTTGCATTTTTAATTTTTTTTATGTGTTAATGATTAGTTTTAATTTTTGAGTGTCCCTGAGGTGCAAGTACTAGGGAGTTGGACTGGACGGCCCCTGTTCTCTCTTCCAACTCTATGATTCTATGCTATGTTGCTCACTTCTGTTTGGTTTTAAGTTTATTCTGTGTGAAATGCACATTTACCTTCTCAGAAAAAACATACACACACCTCTCAGTGGCTGTAATCCTCATTTTCATTCTTGGTAAGTCTCTAGGGCCAGAAGTCACCGTATAATATGTAACATCTGGTACACTCTAATGTCTGACTTGGCCATCATTTAGAATGAGAACAAAATGATGGTGAAAGGCTGTAGTAGAGCACATGCATAGCATGTTAAAGGTCTCAAGTTCAGTCTCTGGCTTCCATTGAGTTTTCCTTCATTTCTTTCCTTGTTTCTTCTTTCTGTTCTGCCTTTCTCTTATGCAGAAACTAAGGCAGTTTTACAATTAAAACAAAATAGAAATAAATAAATAAAATAGAAATTAAATATTTAAAAAGATTTTTAAAAGTCATGACATTAAAGAACATCTTAAAACTAATTAGACAGCTATCATACACCTCCTTCCCCATAAAAAGGCCCTGCCTTTCAAGGTGTCATGCCCCAGTCCCAAGTGCAAACACAGGCCCTTTTCGCATGCCTTTTTTTTGTGTGAGCACCCCTTGAGCGTCACGTGAATGGGAGCGTCGCTCCATACGACGCACTCCCACTCGCGCAACGCTCATGAGGCTAAAGCAAGGCCCGCGTGCATTTTTTTTATTTTCAGCTGTAAGCCGAAAATACTGCGCACTCGTTCAATGCTCGCGGTGCCCTTGCACATTTACCTGCGTGCGGTGCTTCGGCGAGCCGGGCCAGTCACTCTTCCTTCCCCCAGCGCAGCCTACAGCTCCCAGACTGTGCTGCAGAAGGAAGGGGCGGGGCGCTAGCGCGACGGTCGCGCTACGAGGAAGCCGATGCAGGAGGCAGAAGGGCTGTCGTGAGTGGCGAGCATGAGCGGCTGCTCGCGTGAGCGCCGCTCCCCACTGCAGCGACGAGGTAAGGTGCGAAAAGGGCCACAGACAGGATCCTCCCCAACGGTCACAACACACAGGCCATTTCTGCACTAGCCTCTTATAGTGCGATGATTCCACTTTCAACATCCTCTGGAATCCTGGGCTTTGCAGTTTCAGGAGGGGCCGGCTAGTATGGAAATGGCCACAGACATTAACAGGACAATACATTCATCCTTCCACATGTGCACAGACCCCTGTGAAAGTGAAAAGACCATGAATTACTCTAGGCCCTCTCAAACCATATCTAACACACCATGGATTCCTTTCAGGCATCAAGGTTCCTTCACAAGACAGAAGTGGCTGGCTGGTGGGGCTTACTTCCACTTCCACTGCTGCCCACACCATTTTTAATAGGGACTGACAAGCCTCGTTTGCAGTTTCTCAGTCTCATGAGGCTTGCAGTCCCTATTAAAAATGGCATAGGGAGGTAGCAGAGGTGATAGCAAATCTGTGAATAATCAAATCCGCAAAAGTGAAACTCGCAAATGTGGAGGGCTGACTGTACTTACTGCAATTCAATGTAGATGAGATAGAGCCTATGACACTTGGAGCACTTATATAGGGAAGACATATTAATCAAACAGCTGGAGGAAGCTGCTGGCCAATAAATACAAGAGTCGGGGTTGGAAGAAGTCTGTTGCAGACAACTGCCTTTTCAGGTGGAAACAATGCATTCTTCTTTGGATCCTTGGCTTGTGTTCCTGCTGGATACTTCCTTGAACTACCACTCGGAATTTATTGCTGCTAAAACAAGAACAGTAATTGACTGATAAGCTCTGTAAACCTTGACTGTCCCTGCTATTATAGACTCTGTTTAAGGGCTGTGAACTATGACTAGCTTTACTAAACTGGATATCAGGCAGAGTTGGAAACGATCTTTGTTTCAGCTAATGCCAGTCAACAAAGTGTGACTCCAAGCGTTTTTTTTTTATGGCTCCTCCAGCATTCTTTAAAAATTTTTCTAAAAAAACATTAACAATATAGTTTGCTACCGTAATTCCATGGCAAACTGTTAAATGCAATTATCAAATAACAACAACAACAATAATAACAACTTCCCTGTAGTTAATAGCATAGACAATATCAAAACAACAGTAAATACTATAATTAACAGCATATTTGTTAAAAACAATTTAAGTACCATTAAGGCTCACGTATGTCTAAAGAGTTGCTGTGCTGCAGTACTACTGGACTACAATCCTGGAGGCCAGGGTTCAATATCCACTTCAGTCACAGAAATCTACTAGGTGACCTTGGGTGCATTACACACTCTCAGCCCCAGAAAACCCCATGATAGGATTGCTTCAGAGTTACCATGAGTCAGAAATGACCTGAAGGAATACAACAATAACAACATACTCTGAATATACATTAACCAAATATGGATGGGGAAAATTTTATTGGGGAATATTGTTAAAAATGAAATTTAAGTATAAACATTTTAATTAAATCTAAATGGAAAGCTATTAATTTTTATCTGTTTCATGTATTTTTTTCATTAACTAACCCCTATCCCTTTCCCTCAGGTCATAGTCTCTTGGCATATAGCTTTGAGTACTTGTTTAAACTAAAAAGTGGGTTCTGGGTCTATAGAAGTTGCCCACTCCTCATATGATTCAACGAGACAGAGCAATTATTTAAATAGGTATGATGACGATGCTATATATATATGTGTGTGTGTGTGCGTGTGTGTGTGTATAAAAATAGATAGAAGGAGAGAAATCAATAATTCACACGGTAGTATTTGTTATGTGCCTTCAAGTTGTTTCTGAGTTACGGTGACCCTAAGGTGGACTGATCATGGCATTTTCTAGGGCTGAAAGTGTGTAACTTGCCCTAGGTAGGTTTCCATGGCCAAGTGGGGAATTGAACTCTGGTCTCCAGGGTTGTAGTCCAGTGCTCAAACCCACTACACTGTGCTGGTTCCCCACACAATAGTACAGGGACTTAATCTAATTATTATACACAATAAACACTATATTGTATTACCAAAGGTTAAACATAGGGCATGATGTGGTAGTTTGAGTTTGGATTATGATTCCAGGAGACAAAGGCATGAATCTTAGTCAGTCACAGAAACCCACTGAGTAACCCTATGCTCTCTCTTGGTCTCAGAGGAAGGCAATGGCAAACCTTGTCAGAATAGATTTTCCTAAGAAAACCCTGTGATAGAACTGGAGTCAACCAGAAGGTGCATAACAACAACAGACCTGTTGCCAAAGAAAGCTTATGATAGGGTAGGGTTAAGTTGGAACCAACTTGAAGGCATACAACAACAAGGTTATGTGTACATACAAGATCCCCCACAACATCTATATAACTGATCAACAGCCATGGAATAATGATTGGTCCAGGTTTTCCACCATGCTGTGAAATAAAGGCCATTTCTGCACTACACTGTTATAGTGCTGTTATTCCACTTTCAACATCCTGTGGATTTCTGAGGCCAAGAAGCTCTTTGGCTGAGAATTCTAAAATCCCTTCTCTAAACTGCAAACCCCAGGATTCCGTAGGAAGCTGAAAGTGGAATAATAGCACTATAACAGTGTAGTGTGCAAATGGCCAAAAATATTATACAGCATGTTACTTATTAGGGGTACACCAGAAATATATGCAGCGTTATGGATTTATTCAGTATTTAACGTTAATTAAATATTAATTAAACTCTCAGTGTCTTCATGTTAGGGCAAGCAAAACCGTTATGCAGTTAGCTAGTAGATCCAGGGGGACAGTACAAGAAGCTCCCAATGTTGTTCCTTCTAAACCAGCTAATATTTTTGTCTTGTGCCACACAAGCTGACCTACACCACATAAATTACCATGCTGCCCTAAACTAGGATGGGGGGACTCTTTATTTTGAAGTATTGATGTAAAATCCAGCTCTTACTGGAGTTGGCCTCTGGAGGTGGAGAGAGGGCATCATTTTTGTCTTTTGATTCAGGAAGCAAAACATCGTAGCCTAGCATTGCTTCCTTCCTTGACAGCTATTCAAAGTAGTAATGGATAAGACACTTTAAATTTAATGGCAATATGCAGGTGCCTTCATGGATGAGTTCACCCTGTGAATAAAGCCAGGAAAAGAAAAGGATTTCTGGCATTGCTAATTTTTACATATTCCGGCATCACCATGCAGAAACCTACTATTGGGAAGGTGACAAAATCAAGGTAATTATGATAAAGTTTATTCAGGCTTTCAGTAAAGTCTTTGTGGAAATCCATAACAAGAACATTTAAGCTAAAAGGAAGCAAAAAGTGTGATAGAAGATATAAAGAGGCTTTAGGGAGGATAAGTACAAACAATATCTCAAGCAAGAGAGATCATTACTTGGGATTTGGCCCAGATCCTTTTCTTAGCTACTCCATGGAGACCAATTCCAAGAGGCAATGAAGTTCTGCCAGCATAAGCGAGAGGGCTACTTAGTTCCAGCCGCCTATGCATAGGTGACTTTGACAGGATATATTTTCAGAACATGACTCCAGGAAATAGGTCATTGAGGCAACTGGAAATGGCCTGGGTTCTAGGTCCAAGGAACTGTAGGAAAGTGTACATTACAACTCTAGCAGTGGTCCTGATCCAGAGTTTTCTACTTGGAAGTTATGAAAATATGCTATGTGTATATGAGGCCTCACAGGCCTTTAGGCTTATGACCACTACTGGAAGAAACAAGGCAAAATGTAAGGACTGACATGACCTTGTATGTCCTATATGTGTCTACACAGAAGTCAGCACCATTGAGTTCAATGAAACTTACTTCTGGTTGAGTGTAAGTAGCTGATATGGGCAACTGCCAGTGGTAGGGGGGCTACATTGGCCTCCTGGGGATTTTTGTGAGCTACTTCCCCCCTTTTTTTCTTTATTTTAGTTCTGCTAAACAATTATGTCACGCTTTTGTTTAGGCCCAGGAGAGGCCTTCCTTTTTCTAACCAGGAAACGAACAGGATGTTGACAGGATGTTTACTTTGTGGTTAGAGGAATTATACTCCTGGGCCTAAAATGAATGGGGGAAAGGGGGAAATTTCCCTGACATCCTGCATTATGTTTGTGGGAGTGTTTTTAGCCAGTTTTTAAAAATGCCTCAAAATCATGGAGGGGGATCACTTTCTCCAACCCTGCTGCCCAGGTCTGTAGCCTAAGCAAGCTAATACCATTGCCCTGAATCTGATAATTTAATATCAGCTACCTGTTCAGATTAGAGATTCTATCTTCATTAGATCCTAGCAGGTCACTGAAAAATACATGTGGCATTAAATAATAATGATTACAAATGATGTGACTTTTGTCAGAAGCAGCTATTTCCCAGGACTTTAATTTGCTGTTGAAATAGTGATTGTCTTCCAAAATGTAAAGTGGACGTCACAGCAAGTAAATGTACAAAATTAAGGATGTCAGGAGCTACAAATGGATAATTCTATCAACTACCTCTATTGATTCAAAGCTGGGGGTCCTAACCTATAGTCAATGGCATACAAAGAAGAGATTTCAGATATTGGTTCCCTTTGCTAGAACCAAAGAATCTACTCTAAGTTTCAGTTCAAACTTTAAAGCAGTGATACTGAAAGTGCCAGTTTTCAGACTATTGTCTGCCAGTCTGCTGAAGGCTTCCAGAAAAGAAGGAAACAGTTGTAATCAGTGGGCACAAATATAGTGCTGGTTTTTGGCACTTGGGGGAAAAATCCTGCCTGTTTCCCACACCAGATAGTTTAAGAAGCGTTGCTTTAAAGAACCTATCAAAAGTGCTGAACCCCATCTTCCACATAGATTCAGCACCTCGGTTATCTAGGTTCAGATTCAACAGGGCAACCATAGGCTGCTTGATAGAACATGTTTCCTCATAGGAATGTCTCAGAATATATTATCAGCAAGCTAGAACTCCCCATTCCATGTACAAAAGAATCTTATGTCAACTTTGCTGAGGCAACATTGTCCTCTGAGGGCAACAGGCAGCTTAGGGGATCCAGGGTAGGGTGTTTGACACATATAACTATGTCCTGAGATATGTCACTGTGCCTTCCCATGTCCCAAGCATCTGTTGCATGAGACAGTGGTCTTGTTATCTCACTGGTAAACCCTGTCCCGGGGTCTACAATTTTAATATTAAAATATGATTCAGTGAGAGGTCACCTGGATGAGCACATAGGCAGCAACAGTCGAATGATAGAAAACCAGGTCAGGCCAGTAAAATCCCCAGTCACGTAGCTCCAGGAGACCTCAAGCTGTGCAAACCCACAGTAAATAAAGGGTCCTCAGCCACTGAGGAGCCAACTTGAGGTGATTAGCATCTTTTCCCCAAGTTGAGTGCCGATAGCAATAAAATCCTATCAGGCAAAGACCATCTACATAAATTCACAGCACAACCCAATGCAACTGAAGATCCTGAAATTTTGGCAACACCTTGTGATCTCATCGTGCAAAAGGAGTTGCCATCGTGGAGCTTCTTTTCCATTGCAACACCCATTGTTCTCCCTGGGAAAGGATTAGCCCTCCAGGTACTTTTCCTCCTACAAATAGTCCCAGTTTTTGAGCAGTTCTTTGGATCACTCCCGGTCATCCCAGTAGACCGTTTCTCCATCTGTTGAGTATTCCCCTCAGCCATCTCCGTGCTGAGCTTCACTTCTCCGCTGTTTTTCCTGCACCGAGGACTTCAGGAAAAGGTGCAGTATTACCCCAGCTACAACCCCTTCAATATTCCCCTATCCAGTTTCCTCTCTTTTGCTTCTTAATAGGTCTTGAGTGAGTGTGTGAGCGAGTTGGTGCGTGAGACTTTCATTTAATAAAATCATTTTATTGGACATCTTTGGTTGGTTTTTGGCTTGGCCTGACCCTGTAAAAACTGGGTAAAAAGACCCCGCTAAGTTATCCTGCCTTTTGCATTGCTATTGCTTGTGCTCTGGCTAGTTTCCATTCCCCATTACATGGAGCACATTAAGGCGTCACCCACGGGACCCCAGAAATCAGGGTAACAGTCTCACACTGCCTAATTAAAGGACCAGTCTTGTTTCCCCTGACAACCCAAGATATGTTGCAGCTGGAGCAGAAGTGTAGCTATGGTGTGTATGGATGTGTGTCCAAACAAGGGTATTGTCCCCCAGTAAGAATTCTGACCCACCCATGAAATTTTCCTTCTCTCCCCAAATTTCTAGCATTGCAGTAACTTAACATTTCAGTTGAGCATTAAGAAAGAGAGTTTAGTCATTCTCTGCAGTGCTAGAAATTTGAAGGAAAAATTTCATTTGTACAGGGTATTCTTAATTTGCAGAGGGTGATGTCCTAATTTTTCCTGCTTCCTTTGTAGCTATACACAAAAGTTAGAGCATTTTCTGCACATGTATGCTGATGTTCCAACTTGTACTAGCACATAACAAAAGCATTGTATTTGCTTCATTTTAAAATATAAGATTTTAAAGTCTGAATCCTATTGGTCAAGGGTGGAAATTGTTTGGCCCTCTCAATGTTGCTGGATGCATGTTCAAGCTTTTCTAGCCACCATAGCTATTGATAAGAAATGCTGGGAGTTCCAATCCAACAGTAACTGGATTGCTGCATGATTCCTGCCCTGGTATTCATAGTCCCAGCTAGAGGAGACCCACCAAATCAATAATTGAATGGTGTGGCAACACTTACATAAATCACACCAAGTAATTAGGTTTACTCTAGTTCGGATTACAAATAGAATCAGGTTTAATGTTTAGGAAATTACATGTTTTCAGAGTTTTGCCTACCATGAGTATAAAATATATGGAGGGACTGGGTTTAAATAAATAAGAGTCCTTTCACACACAATACAATTCTAGCCCTGTTATCCCAGTCTAATTGCCATGAAATCCTAGGATATGTAGTTTGGGGAGGTGCACTTAGAATTCTCAGCTAGAGAGCTTTTTTACCCCCACCAAACTGCAAAATCTAGGATTCCAAAGGAATCACAGGTAAAGTGGAATCACAGTACTAGAATCATGTAGTGTGAAAGGGCCCTAAGCTGAAAGCCCAGGGCAAAGAGAAAAGAGATTTGAAGTACAAATATAAATTTGCCATAGAGGTGGAACTGGGAATTAAATAAATATAAAAAGGAAACCCTTATCTGGAGCAAAGGAATAATAAATCAGTCATTTTGACTTCCTGAAAAAATGCTCAGATGCTGTACTAGGACGGGTGATGAAGAGCAATCTGTGTAGGGCTGAAGAGCTGGCTGTCCTGGAGAATGGTATGAAACCAGTCCTGGGTGGATTTGCACTCAGGGTGCATGGCTTGGGGATGTTCTTTGACTTGACTTTGGTACACGACAGGTTGCCATCATCAGCAGGCGTGTTCCAGCTTGTACACCAGTTGCAGAACTTCCTAGGATTTTCAGACATGGCCTTGGTTATCCATGGACTGGTTTTTCCCAAACCATGTTACTCTTATGGTCTGTATGTACCACTATTGTATCACTGTATGCAACTTCAGTTCAACTTCAATAGGTACAAAATGTGGCTGTCTGAATACTAGTGGTATACAGAAGCTGGAAAATACAACTCTGAGTTTGAGCCTGCTGACCAAGACCTAGATTTTATTATTAGTCCAGCAGTAAAGATGCCACTTTACATCAATCGGATTTACCTACATGATGTCTTACCCTTCAACAATTATTTTGATGGATACACTCTAAATAGGACTAGCCAAGAAGATTCTGGTCAGAGCTTCCAGTTAAAACTTCTCATCTTAATGTTTAAAGGCCAAAACAGTTTGATGTCAGGCTATTTGAAGGACTACTTCATAGTGGTGTAGCTTGACGTGAGTGGGTCAGGGGTGGGGGCAGAGATGCGTGAGCAGGGTGACGGCACATGGAGAGGGGTGATGGTGCATGGGGGAGGGGTGATGGCACGTGAGGGGCAGGCAAAGAGTGGTGGCACTCCCCAAAAAGTGCCGCCCAGGGTGCACTGCCTCCCTTGCCCTCCATCCCTATGCCACTGTACCTTCACCTGTATCATCCTGATCTAAGATCTAAATCAAGTGTTTATATTAAGTGCTTCTCTTTAAGATGTGTTAGATCAACATGCAGAAGAGCTAGGACCTTCTTGGTTGTGGCTCCAACACTGTGAAACTTCCTTCTTACTCATGTGCACTAAGCCTCTTGGGCTCAGGCGATTCTATTTTAAATTGTCTTTAAATCAGTTTGAAGTTGGCTTGTGTAAAATCAAAGCAGCTTGAATGGTATTTTGACTGCTCACTGCTGTGGCTGTTGCATCTTAGATCTGACCATGCTGTTGCTTTGTGTGGGTGCAACCCTGAAAAGTAAGTAGGAACAAATAAAGAGACCTATTAAGCCAGTGTTTCATAAGCTATCTGAATGTGCCAGGGAGTATTGGTGCCCATCAGCTATGACTTTTATTTTCTTTCCTGGAAGCTTGCTGTTGACTAGCAGCTGTCCATAGAGCACCACTTTTAGTAGCACTGCATTAGACTGTAACATTTTTACCAATTTTGATAAATAAGTAAAACATGAAGCATACTATGCAGTGTTTCACCCTCAAGAAACTGAACTTGAGGCACTAAGTTACAACCATTGTTGTTTACATAGCATTTCTGAGAGCTAGCAAGGCAAACCTTTCTGGTTTTAGCACTGCCTCTTATTTTTTTAAAATTAGTGCCACAGACACACTCTGCACAGAGCAAGTGCTGAGCAGATCTTTAAAGTAGCCATTAAAACATTCTTGGAACATTTCACACCACAATCGTGAGCAGGGTTGCTGTCTTCTATTGGGCCTTTGTGAAATAACAGTTATATCCTTTATGGGCTCCTAGAAACAGCAGAATCACACATTTTGCCAGAATGGGAAAGTAACTAGTTACAAATTGCTATTTAGTTCCCTTCCCCCAACAACAAGGGTGAAATGATATCACATTATGACTGTAAATTAACAAAGGATACATTAAGCCTTTAGTTAATTTTATAATTATGAGTTATAGGTACAATTCTTTCCAGCATGTAGAAGGCCATATTATACTTGCCTGACATGTAGGAATTAAGGAAGAGAAGCTTGATAGAGAGAGAGAGAAAAAAGAGTAGCAATGGAAGCTGGTGGCTCCAAAGGCAATGGAACAGTGGCTCAGCTCTGGGTTTTAGTATTAACTTTAAGGTCTAGATCCAATAACCATACAATGAAACACAAGTCTTCCCCAGCATATCTTCCCAGCCCCACTTTTTCCCTAGCTGTTGAAACAGTGATCATGCAACAGCAACTGAAAGGGCAGGTCCTGCTTCTACTCCTGCTCCCCAGCCACTGCTCAGCTGTTGGGGTGCACCTAGGTATGTTCTGGCTGTTCTTATGCATTTTGTTCCATGTTCCGGTGCATGTGAGGGCCTCAGTGCATCAGTGTAGCTGAGAAATGACCAGGGGATGGCGCTGCAACCCATAGTTAGAACTCTGCAGCCAGGGCCATGTATGTTGCATGAGGAAGTACCTTCTGTAATTTATCCCAAAGTCCATATGCCAGTGTCACCTACAGTAATTATGCAGCATATGTCACCCACAGGCCTGAATGAGCTATCCAAGGTGCTGAGTATATTCCCTTAAAAAAACTGGATAGCTCTTTGAAAGTTAAGATTAAACCTGAATGGTTTCACCAGCCTTCATCTAAGTCAGGGTGGACAACTGTGGGAGGCTGGGAGCTGCATTAATGCCCCCAGGTGATCTTGGAGGGCCACTCCCTACTGCATCCTCCTGCAGTTTTTTTCCCCTCTAAATGCCATTTGCGGACATGAGAATCATTTTCACCATGTTTTCAGCCCCTCCTGGGTTATTTTAATTCCAGGAGAGGCTTTTTTTTAACAGCAGGAAGCGAGCAGAAGTAACTTCCTATATTTTAAACTGGAACTATACAGGAAGCTCAGTTCCTGTTTCACTCACTTCCTGTTGTTTCAAAAGGCCTTTTCTGGGCCTAAAATTCCCCAGCCCCCATTGCTAAAATTCTCCTGATGTCCTCTGGAAGGCATTTTGGGGTAAAAAATTCTAAACTATGGGAGTGACAAAAATAGCCCTGCAAGCCACATGCAACCCATGGGCCACACTTTGCCCACTCCAGTCTAGGTAGTAGCGACACTCATTCATGGTCAACATAGTTGAATGCACAGGGATTTAAACACAGGCTTTTAATATTTAAGCACTCAGTATCCATTGCCAGGTTCTACAAACTTGGCAATTTTTATTTCTCTCCTTTTTTTTAGAGAAAATTTTAAGTTCCTTCTTCTGATGATGAAGAAATTTGAGGATTTATGATAAAACATACCACAATGAAATTCTTATTCATTCTTACTAGATGGTGAAGGAAGAATATCATGTGCTTCAGGTACTGGCTTAGCTATCTCTTATGCTGCCACTTCATGCTCTCCAATGGGTCTTGAGATGATGTAAAGCTGGATGAGGAAGAGTGTCCTTTGCATCAGAGGTCGATAACTTGTAACATTCAGATGTGTTTTGAAAAAATTAAATAAAGGCAGCTACTTAAGTTACTTGAAAAAAATGGGAAAGCAAGTCATTACTTTGCAGTTGTAACAACTGATTATCTTTGGACATTGGCACTATAACAGTAACAAATTACTTCTCAAAAACAACAGGCTCTGCATTTTCCCACTTACATGTCTTCTAAACACCATCCACGTTGACCTTCTTCAGCAACTAGCATTGCAAATGCAATCTACCTTTAAGAAATGCTTAGAGAAAATGTATCAAACAATTCAAACAATATAGATTGGTTTGTGTATTGCCAACAGCCCAGAGTCACACAGCAAATAGTGGAGGTAGCAAGAAGATTCCCCAAAACAATACTGCCCCAATTGCATTGGGGTTTGCCAAGAAAGATGTTGTGTCCAGGCAAAGTAATAATTAAGAAATGGTTGCAGATGTTCAAGTGGCATGATATTGCAGGGTTTATAGTGTGATGGCTCACCTGTTATGTAGCAAATATATCTTCCATCCTTATGCTGCCCTTCAGCAAAATCAGCTGGCTTTTTAGAGAATGTTGTTTCATCTGGCAGCAACCGTTGGGTGGTTTATTGATTTAATATTTCTTCTGAGATACTGCACAACATGTGACTCCCGAAGTCTGCCCTATAGTTTGAAAGGTGATCTTGATGGTCCGATTTTGCTTACTTGATCTTGGCATGCAGCATCTGGTCACCATCCCATTGTTTTTGTTTAAATATAGTTTCTCTTCTGTTTATGAGCTATATTTTCCTCCCGGAATTTGGCATAGTTTCAGGGTTTCTGTTTTTGGCCTACACATCTCATATGCCCACTGAAGTGATCCATTGCACAGCAAAGTAAATGGATTTAATAGAAGGCTGCCGTGGTGGAGCATTTGTAACTGTGTATAGTGCAGCAATAAAGAGTGAAAGGAATGGGCTGGGGGAATGTCTAAATTCTGTTTTATTTATTACTTGAAACTAATGAAGCAAAATGGATTCATGTTCTAGCACTGCATGAATGTTAATCTTCCCAGATGGCAAGAACTGAAAAGTGATCAGTGTTTAACTAAGACTTACTTAGGATTCATTTAAAAACATCAAGCAGACAGCTGAGGGGCTAAGCTGGAGTTATTTAAGTAAAAAAAGCTGCTTAACAAAAATGAAATGAACATTTGCAGGGGCAAAAAGTGCTTACACGTGCTCCTCTATTTCTCTCTCCTCTGACTACCGTCTCACTAACACTGTTCTCCTCCAACAATTGCATTGTTCCTATCAGCCCAACCATTGCTCTCTCCCTCCACTGCCAACCTCTGATCATGATCCTCAGTATTAAAACGAGGGCGTTGGGCGTTGTGACATCTTTAAGATAAATGATATATTGTTGACTGAAACAGCCTAGCTCTCACACTAAAAAACCCCCTGTTAAGTCTTAACAGTAGCACAACATTTCCTCTTCCTTTCCCCTCCACCTCTTCTTTGTATACTGAAATAGATTAACATGACCATCTTTTACAAACTGATGTGTAATCCTCAGAGGATTTAATAAAAGGGAGGGGAACTTGTGGCCTGACACATGTTGGTGGACAATACTGCCTACCATCCCTGACTGTGAGCCATGCTGGCTGGAGCGGATGAGATTTGGAGTCCAATTACTTCTAATGAGCCACAGTATGTCTTAGGTCACTTCTGCACTAGACTATTATAGCGCTATTATGCCACTTGCCAGCTGGCCCCTCCTGAAACGGCAAACCCCAGGATTCCATAGGATGTTGCAAGTGGAATAATAGTGCTATAACAGCCTAGTGCAGAAATGGCCTTAGAACCTGGAAATAATATATTATAAGGAGCAATGTTATCTCCTACTTGATACTTTAAGGGGATAGTGAATGGTGGGGCAATTATGTCATTTTGGCAAAATAACGTAATGACTAGCAGCACTGTTACCTTTTTGCCTGACAAGTAATGTTTACTTGTTACTTCTAAAACAATGTAAGTTTATTACTGTCAATTTTATGTATGTGTTGTGTAATGGTATAATTTGTTGATTATCTTTTTGATTTTTCTTTATTTTTTATGTTGTGTAATTTGTACTATTTTGTTTATGTATTTTTGTATGTGTATTTTTGTTTAAGAATGAAGTTAAAATTTTAACTAAAAAAATAAAAATAAAACAATGCAATTGAGGAGAGTTTTGGCCATTTTTGTATTTAATTTTTTTTTAATTAATTGAAAAGGTAGTTTGTTAAAAACAGGTTACTAACTCATTACCTACGATATAATGAGTAACAGGTCATTTCCATCCTATGCTGTTTTAGTGCTATTATTCCACTATGGAATTATTCCTATGGAATCCTGGGCTTTGCAGTTTAGAAATCTCAGCCAGAGAGCTCTTTGGCCTCAATAAACTACAAACCCCAGAATTCCACAGGATGTTGAAAGTGAAATAATAGCACTATAGAAGTGTAATGGTCACAATGAACGTATTGGGGAAAAATTAGCACACCTAATATGTTATGTTTAAAAAATAACATTCCAAAATCTATGCTTCTCACCTCTGGCTTACATGAAGGGTGTTATAATGCCCTTCATGTTCTTGTCTAGGGCCTGCCCTATCATTAGGCAAAATGAGGCAGCCACCTCAGAAGTGAGGAAGGGTGAAGATCAATAGAGAAAAGCCAAAAATTTTGACTAAAAATATAAGATTGGAAGAACAAAAGGAAATAGCCATGAAAACAGGCTTTAAAATAGAAAAGAAACACTTGGGTATTTGGATATCTAAGAGAAGCAATGAATTGTACGACAACAATTATAAAATCGTGTGGAAAGAAATCTAAAATTCATTAAACAACTGGAATCAATTACAACTGTCGCTATCGGGTCAAATAGCTACGATAAAAATGAGCGTGTTACCAAGATTAAACTTTTTAGTCCAAAATTTACCAATAATTACAAATGAAAAACCATTTATAGATTGGCAAAGAGTAATTACCAGATTCATATGGGAGAAGAAGAAACCAAGGATCAAATGGAAGATACTTACGGAAAGGAAAGAAAAAGGAGGCTTCGGATTACCAGACTTGAGATTGTATTACCAAGCGAATTGTCTAACTTGGATCAAAGAGTGGGTAACACTGCAAGGTGGGAAGATATTGAGTCTTGAAGGTGCTGACCTTCGTACGGGTTGGCACGCTTATATATGGTATAACAAAGAAAAAATCAATAAAGAATTTCTGAACCACTACTTGAGAAAGTCCCTTTTAACAAATTGGCAAAGATTTAAGAGAAAATATTACAACAAAATCCCATTATGGATCTCTCCGCATGAAGCTTTTTTTGGCACATGGCGAGAACCACAGGAGGAAATAATAAGATATAAAGATTTAATAGTTGATGAGAGAAATCGAGGAATCAGAATCAAAACCAGAGAAGGAATAGAAAAGGAAGAATTTAAGTGTGGGTGGTTCCTCC
This sequence comes from Iguana delicatissima, assembly GCA_948472985.1. NCBI lineage: Eukaryota > Metazoa > Chordata > Lepidosauria > Squamata > Iguanidae > Iguana > Iguana delicatissima. Next base: position 189,110 of record CAOKZL010000175.1, read on the forward strand.
ACAGGCAACTTCAAGAGAGATTTAATATGGACTGAAAATTGGAAGGATTTGATATGGATAAGACAGAAAGACCATTTGAAAAGATAATTTTTGGATCGCAAAAATGGTTGACCTCGAAATTATATCAATTACTTCTGGAGAGGGAATTAGAACTGGAGCAGGTAAAATCATTGATGATTACTTGGGCGCAAAATATAGGATGAGAAATACGAATTGAACAGTGGGAGAAAAGCTGGGTAGACACCCAAAAATTCACTGTCACTCAGAATTTAAAAGAAAATCACTTAAAGATGCTATACAGGTGGCACCTGGATCCAGTAAAGATAAATAAGATGTACAAGACGAAAGAAAAAAAGTGCTGGAAATGTGGTCAAGAAAACGCGACTTATTACCACGACTGGTGGACCTATGAAAAAGTGAAAGTCTACTGGAAAGAAATTGAAACATTAATTTCAAAGGCCTTAAGGACTAATATCCCACTGTTACCGGAAATCTTTTTATTGAATATTCTACAGAAGGTTAATACAGATATAAGACACAAATTTTGGCGAATAATACTTTATATGATAACTGCCGCAAGAATCGTTTTTGCTAGCAAGTGGCAAAATAATCATGCTCCCCAAGTTGATGAATGGAAAATGAAGGTGACCGAATACCGTGAAATGGATAGATTAACAATGATGTTACAAGGCAGAAATCAAGAGGTTAATGAAAAAGAATGGAATCAAGTGGAAAAATTTCTGCTCCCAATACAGTAAAATAGTTAAATAAAGAAGAGAAAGACAAGGAAATTAAGGAAATTAGAAGTCAGAAAAGTTAAGGAATCTTAAGGTTTGGACAATTACGAAATAAACAAAGTTCAATGAAATATTACTAAGAAGAAGGCAAGAAAGCTATAGATAGAAAGGAAATTGAAGAGAAACATGAGAGCATACAAAAAGGTACTACCCTAGGGGAAGTGAGGAAGTGACAGGGGATACAAAGAATTTAGACCCTAATTAGATATGCCATGAAATATGTTATTTTTGAAAAGGGGTCTAATATAACAATACTTATATATGATATTTTGTAAATATATGCTTTGTAAATTGCATACATTGTAAACAGATGTGAAATAGATGTTATTTTAGTTCGTTTGTTACTTAATCTAATAAAAAAAAAGAAGTGAGGAAGGGTACATGTAAGTGACAAAGGGCACGCCCTGAGTCAACTATCCTCAGCTATAGAGGATTATGTTGACTTCTGTACATGGAACAGGAGGGGTTCTCCTTGCTCAGGCAGTGGAAACCAATTGGCAACAAATGATAGCTCTCCATTGTGCCTCCTGTACTTATTATTTATTCATTATTCATACATTCCTGTTTACTTCCATGATTCTCAAGTATACTTAAATTACTAAGAGCCACCTGAATGAATCAACGATTTGGACACTCTTGCATTCATTTATGTGCAATTCATCTTCAGGAGAATGTAGAGCCAAGATGGGTAATACCACCATTGTGGTTAATATAATGGTAGGTTTTCTTGAAACGATAAGCATGCAGACCAATTTCAAGGAAGCTTAAGTACCTAGTATTTCCTAGGCTTCATATATGCAGGACAGGGTTTTGAAAACATTTGTACAATAAAATATTAGGGACTTCTTTAAGGAGGTTTTTCCTTGAACAGAACAATGCAGTTGTGACAGTAACTATTGTATTATATTTTGTAGTATAGAAGCAGAAATGAAAGGAGATTCTGGTTGAAAGGAAACAGCACTGCTTAGAAGAAAGTATAAAATCTAGAATAATGTGATGATTAAGCAGGTACACTGGCTACGAGATTTGGTTTGAACTTAAGGGCTATTTCCACTCTACACTGTTACAGTGCTATTCTTCCTCTTTCAACATCCTATGGAATTCTGAGGTTTACTGAGGCCAAGGAGCCCTCTGGCTTGGAACTCTAAATACCTCTCCCTAAACTGCAAACTTCAGGATTCCACAGGATGTTGAAAGTGCAATAATAGCACTATAATAGTATAGTGCAGAAATGACCAAGGATTCAGAAAGCAACCCAATTCAGCTGAGAAATCAATTCTAATTTGAATCTCAAATAAGAAAGTTCATAGGATCATAGAGTTGCAAGGGACCAGAAGGGTCATCTGGTCCAACTCCCTTTAACTTTAACTGCCATAGCTTCCCCTCATGAAATCATAGGATTTATTATTTGAGGAGGCACTAGAGTTCTTCTGAAGAGAATTCTAAGCACCCCTCCCTAAACTGCAAACGACAGGATTCCACAGACTAAAGTTACGGTAGTTAAAATGGGGTGATAGCATTTCGATCGTATAGCAGGAAAGAGCTCCTACTGAATAAGTTAAAGAGAGCAAGAGCAACTGTACAGTTTGGAGTTTTCCAAAGGAGGTTGCATTTATCTTCCTGCAATTTTGGAAGCAATCATGATAAAAATGAGATATAGCCTAGGAATAGCCCTAATTAAGAAACCTACAAAATGTTGGAAAGATGCTGTGCTGGTCTTCTTCCCCTTCTCCTTCTTCTGTCTCCTTCCTCCTCCTCCTCCTCTGAAAGGACAGGGGTCTAGCTAGCTACATGGGAAGCATGATGACAGCATTATCGTCACATATAAGAATTCTTCCCCCACCATGAAAATTTCTTTTATTCCCCAATTTTCTACCATCCCAGAAGATGAGACATTGAAATGGTTCATATCTAGAACTCTTATATTGTCGTGCTCACATTCCCATGATATCTTCACCTGCCACTTTTCTTTGGATGTCTCAGCTGTATTTCTGAATGCCCACCTGAAGTTTTAAGTCACTGGAATGCTAGAAATTTGGGGAGTGAAGGAAAAATTCCTAGGGGGCAGAATTCTTATTTTTTGGGGGAGGGGCAATGCCTTCATTTTGCAGAGTGTCTTTAAATTTGCAGATAGGAGGAATGATTTGCTCCTCTTTATACCTGTCTTTTTTCGGGGGGGGGGCAACTTGTATAAAAATGGTATATATCATAGAGCTCTCCCTAGACTGTAAGTCTGCAGAATTTCAGAAGGACAGGTGAAGAGATGGAATGAAATGGTGAATAAAAAACAATGTAAGCCTCCCCCCACCGTTGACACCAAAGTCACCGGAAGGGCAATGGAATGGGGTGTGAAATGGAGCACAGAGTGGCAGCAAAAGAACTTGAACATGCAGCAGTTTTGAAGCTACACCCTCCCAGGTATCCCAGACTTTATCAAAACTCTCTTAACGTTTTTGCTTCTGGGAGAGAGAAATAGCAAACAGCACCAGCACAGTCCTACTACGTATAACTTTGGCATTATTACCCCTAAGCAATTGAACCAGAGAGGTCTGACAAAAAGCATCTGTCATCATTAGAAACTCAGGCTGCCACTCACAAAACTATACCCCCTTGTTACTTTCTCTAGAAGTTTCATTATATGGAGAGCTTGAGGAAAAACGAATACTTTTTGAAGGACACGGTCTGAATCTGTTTCTCGCTCCAAGTCTGTATTTCTAATTAAGCTTTAGTTTGATCTCCTTTAGAGGAGTTTTATATAGGAGTTGATATATCCCTCAAATGTCTCATTTGAGGGATATATCAACTCCTATATAAAACTCCTCTAAAGGAGATCAAAAGATCAGCCCAGTTTGGTTCAGGATATGGGACTCAAGACAGATCCAAAGTAGACCCATATTCACAATTGTACAACTAGACTCGTGTCCATTGGCCATGCTGGTTGGGGATGGGGGTGGGGCTGTAGTCCAAAGCAGCTTGGAGGGGGTTGGGTTTGGGGAAGTTGGAAAACATCTGCCTGCTTGCAAAGGGCTCTGTCATACTACACAAATACATTACCATGATTCCACATTAAATATCATGGATCCATTTAATGGAATCCTGGCATTAGTAACTTAGGCTATTCCTGCACTACACTGTTATAGTGCTATTATTCCACTTTCACTTCCTTTGGAATCCTGGGGTTTGCAGTTTAGGGAGGGGCATTTAGAATTCTCAGTCAGAGAGCTCTTTGGCCTGAGGAAACTACAAACTCCAGAATGCCACAGGATGTTGAAAGTGGAATAATAGCACTATTACAATGTAGTGCAGAGAGGGGTATTTAGGATTCTCAGCCAGGGAGCTCAAGTGCTTCACCAGACTACAAACCCCAGGATCCCATAAGATGCAGCCATGGTAGTCAAAGTGGAATCATAGCAGTGTGAAAGAGTCTCTGTAAGAACTGCAGGTTCATTGGTGCTTTCCATAAATGAGCACTTTCATTTTATATACTTTTAATGATTTTTGTATATTTTAAATCTCTTCTGATTTTAATATACCATAAGCTGCCTAGAGTTCTAACATTGAGAATGCTGTCATATAACTGCTCAATTCAACATTTGAGTATCAGCCTGTTGCAGAGGAGTGTGTGAGACTTGACGGTCAGTGTTGCTGTATTCTTTCTTGTTAATGTGGCACTGATTTCTATTTTGCAGCTAGGAGCATGTAACATCAGTTCTCTCATATGCTAGCATTAGAATAACATCAGCATAGCCAAGGAACAGTTGTTTCTGATATTGCAGGAATGGAGGTTACGCCTGCCCACACAGTAAGACTAACCCTTCCAAAAAGTCTTCCAAGATGAGACTTTGTCCAGAGCAAAGATTAATAGGGATTTACATTGTGACAGGAGGTTCTGGGCACAGTGCCAGAAAATAACTGCAATGCATTACAAAGAGGAACAATAATTACTAGCAGAGTAGTCAAGGATTGATTTTAAAAGAATATGTGGTGTTGGTTACAGTATCTTAGAAAGAGATGGTTGTTCTGGTATGAATATTACTGATGCAGAGACAGTGCTAGGTAGTTGTTTGAGTGTTGGACTAGAATTCTGGGAGACCAGGGTTCGAATCGCTGTTCAGTGACAAAAACCTACTGGGTGACCCTAGGCAAGGCATATTTTCTTGGCCTTAGAGGAAGGCAATGGCAAATCTTCTCTGCACAAATCTTGGCAAGAAAACTCTATGAGAGGTTCTCTTTAGGATCACCATAAACTGGAAATGACTTGAAGGCATACAACGACATTGAACCAATATCAGGTATATGGCGAGATGCCAAAAATCATTAGCTTCATTGTAAGTAAATGAAATGAACTACTTTAAAATAGACATATAGCACCTTTTGAAAATCTGAAGGAAGGTGGACCAGATTGTTAAAAGTGTACAATTAGACTGCAAGGAGAATACAAACATATTTATTTCATTTACTTGGTTTAAGTGCCCAAAGCAGTTACACACACACACACACACAGTTATAGTGGGTAAGATAAAGTCTGTTGGCTAAAATGCATTTGTTAATTCCAGTTAGAGGAGAACCACTCCATCAATACAGTATACATAAATGTTAACTCAACAAGTCCTGCTCTTTCATTGGGATACTCTAGTTGCAACTAACAGTTGGATTTAGCATTATATCAGCCTCTCCTCATTATAATGCCCTCCGGTTGTGTTGAATGGCAAATCCTATAAACTTCACCAAGCAGGGAGAAGATATGAGTCATTGTTGGGGAGCAACAAATGGAGGAAAGGTCATTTATATTCTGAAGGGACTTTCCATGTTTTCTGATAATAAAAAGGCAACTACAGTGGGCCCTCACTATCTACTAGGGTTTGGTTCTAGGACACCTTATGGATATCAAAATGTGTGAATGTTCAAGTCCTCATATGTGCAATGGTGTAGTAAAATGGTGTCCTTTATACAAAATGGCAAAATCAAAATTTGGTTTTTGGATTTTTTTTTTGAGTATTTTCAAGCCATGGCTAGTTGAACCAGTGGATACAGAATCCGCAGACATGGAGGGCCAACTGTATATTAGAAGGCAAGAACCTATAGGGACTCCTACAACTAACTCATTTGATAGAATAGCTGTACCCGTACTAAAGAATCCATGAGAAGAACTTGCTCCAGTGAAGTGACAGTGCTGTGGAGTAAAGTGACATGGACTTCGACAACAGAAGGAGCAGCAGCCAGGGTCCTTGGCTGTTCTACATGGTGCAGAACAAATGTTTAGCAAAGAGGAGGAGGAGGAGGAGGAGACGATGACACTCTGACCTCCTGTGGAATTGTGGGAGTTGAAGTCCAACAGAACTGGAGGGCGTGAATTTGAGGACGTTGCTGCAACTACTCAAAAGGGGTTGAAATTTTTTGCCTTCTCATAAGAGTATAGAAATCTGTCTTCCACTGAGTTAGACTATCGGCCCATGTAGGCTGGTACCATCAGTTCTGACTGGTAGTGGTTCTCTAGGTGGGACTTAGGCTGAATTCTTTTCTAGCTGTAACTGGAGATTCCTGGTTTTGTCTTTTATTTTCCAATCCAAGTTCTAACCAGGACTGGCACAGCTTAGCTTCTGAAACTTGCTGAACAGACATGCATTTTCATTAAATTTTTCAGTACCTCTGGAAATGATACAAGCATGCAAGTTTATTCAAAACTGTTTGTAACTGCATTTTTGTTATTAATCCCTCTGCATATAGTAATAGCTATGAGAACGTAATCAAGCAGGATTCTGACAAACCAATAGATGAAAATCTTGTTGGTGATTTACCGGTTGTTCATTCTAGATTTTTGAACTCTGTTTAATTTGTTTCACTTCTGTGCCTCAAAATATAATGCACAAATCATTTTTGCCTTTTGGGAGCTTTCTTTCTCCATCAGTAGGACATTCCTCCTGGAAATGTCAGACATGTTTTTTTCCCCTCAGCTATTGTATTTGTTTCAGTTTTCTTTGCTAGAGTACCAGGCTTATGAAGAAAATGGAATGCTTTTGGCCTAGCTGATAATTTTTGCACCGTGCTCTCTAAGGGCTTATGTAGACAATCAAATTTTATGCATGGTCAGGAATTCAAAATGGGATGTGTCTATGTTTCTACTGTTAATATGTTATTGTTATAGAGATGTAGAAAATGACATAAGATGCAGAGAAAGTGATTTAGGACAACTTTTTCTATTCCCCTCCTCTTCCATTAGGCTACAACTGACTAGGGCAAGATGAAAAAAATAAAGGTCAGAATTCAGGAAAAATAAAGAGAAGTACTTCTTCAGATAGTACATAATCAGATTATAGAACTGGTTATCACAAGATGTTGTGACAGAAGCCAATTTCCATCATGAACAAATTAATGGATAATGGGGATACTACTGGCTAGCTGACTAATATATATTTCCTCTAATAGCAGAAGCTGACATCGCATGCTTCAGTATACCAGTTACCGGAGAACAAAAGCAGGATGGTGGTGAGGCAGTTGTGTTCTGCTTGTAGGTATCTCATAGGCATCTGCTTGACCACTGGGGAAATACAACCCTTGACTGTACAGGCTTTTGGTCTGATGTAGAAAACCTAACAGTTCATGAGAGTTTACTAGCACAGATGGTTCTTACATAGTGATTTATAGCTTCTGTCTACAGGGTTGCAAATGCATGGACAGGGTAGCGAGATCCAAAAGAGACAGGATCCAATGGAGACCTCAAACTACATCTGCTAATATTTCTTTTTTTCTACACAGCCTTTAAAGGTGCAGGAGTCCTGTCCTCTTTTGAATATTAATATGCACCGTTTTCCTTTCATTATAAGGAAGACATTACTCTAAAATCATCAGCCTCTAAACCAGTGGTTCTCAACCTGTGGGTCCCCAGATGTTTTTGGACTTCAACTCCCAGAAGCCCTGAGCATTGACCATAGTGGCTGGGGCTTCTGGGAGCTGAAGTCCACAAACATCTGGGGACCCACAGGTTGAGAACCACTGCTCTAAACAAAAGCTTTTTATGGTTTGAGCAAAATTTACCACCTTTCAAGGAAATTACTTTGAATTGTTGGATCTAGGCTTACTCAGGGTAGTCCCAGTGAAATCACTGGGGCAATTTAGCCATGTTCCACTTATTTCCTTGGGTCCACTGTAAGTCCAGATGCTTCTCTTTGTGAACAGCACACAAATTAATTTAGCTCGGATGACAGCACGCAGGTAATTAGGCTGCTAACTTATATGCCTGCAGTTTGGAAAAGTGTCACTGAACTCAGTGGGCTTTATGCTAGGTAGGCATATATAGATTATGCTGTTAATGTTTATTTCCTTTTGTATTAAAATACGCACAGTGACGGCCAATGGCTTGCCTGTGAGTGGGGTGGTAAATCTGCTTTGGATTTCCGCCTGAATGTTAAGGAACTACCTGAGATTCTAAACTCTATCCTTAAAATGGGTTCAGAACCTTTAATATGTAATTGAAAGTTCAAGCTAAAACATACTCATTGAGCCATGGATATCTACTGTTCCGTGCATAGAAATCAGATGAACCTAGTATGGGAGTAGGCAACTGTAGAGACAGCAGGAGTCTTTTTTCATTTGTATAGCCCCCTAAAGAGTCATATTAAGATGTCCAATGTGACCACAAATGATGTTGCTTCACTTCAAGCTTCATTTTAGGCAATATTTTTAGCTTTTGAAGATTCTTTAAGGCATGTGGGGGGGGGTGAGTCTGGGGCCTACTAATTTTTAAAAAATAATTTATAGCTTTTGGGAGCCTCATGGACATAAAGTGAGGCCCTGTGAGCTGGATGTGGCTTGCAGGCTACACCTTTTTCATTACTGACCCAGCAGAACAGGATGGTCTTCATGCATCTCCCGTCTGATTTTGCAGTGTCCACAACTCCCTCACCACCCATGAAATCAGCAGTGAAATGCAGTATTGACCAAAAAAGGTTGCATTTTCCTTTAAGAACAAGGCAGGTAGGAATTCTGCATCTTGCTTTAAAACAAAACCTTAGTGCTTCCAGAAGCCTTCCAGAAGCAAGATCATGCTTTAAAACAAGGTGTATGCTTTAAAGCATAAAGTGCCTTTTTTCACAGCTGCCATGTCATGAACAACAGGTTGTCTGTGCACACTCTATCCAGGCAAGTTCTCAGGAATAAAATTTAGACCTCAGAGCCATGAAATCTGTTTACTACTGTCCAATACATTTGAATCTGTGATTTTTTCCTAAATCTATATCAAGACTTTTGCATGCAGGAGGGATGGAAAGAATATTTTTAAAATATTCAAAATGCCACATTTCTCACCTATGAATTTTGCACAGAATAAGTCCCAAACTATGACTAGTTTCTAAAAACTTCATAGTTTTTGTAGATTTTCTTTTATAGTGGGAACAAAATTGCTAAAATTAATTGTTCCTTCCTTTGAGAAGCAAATTAGCAAATAATTATATCCCTACCAAGCAACATTGAGAAATCTGCTTTTTATCTCCAGCATCCCAAATGTTTTATAACATTTTGCCTGATGAAGAGTCTTTAAACCTGTCCAGAATTTTGGGCATATTTTGATGGTCCTAGTTATTGCTTAGCTGTGAATTTTAGGCACGAATAGTTTAGCTTATAGGACTGAGGCTCTGCAAAGGGAGGAAATGATCACCTGCTATCTAAAATGGGGTCTAGTAAAGTTTCCTGTGCTCTAACCACTAGATAACATCACCAAGTTTGTTTTTATTGAAGTTTTTAAAATTCTGAGCACAAACCAAAATTAATTTCCTGCTTTGTTTATATAAAAATGGCAATGTTACTGGTTGCTATTGTAACCACTGAAAAACTAATTTTTTAACCAAAGGTTGAAGACAAGGAGGACAACAACTGGATTTATGATTTTCAAAAATGGGATTTGTTCATCACCTAGTTTGTTCCTAGTTGTAATCTGAAATGTTGCTTTTTGGTCTACAAGCTCCAGAATCTGCCAGACTGCATGGCTACCTTTATGTAATCCAAAAAATGTAGCTTTTTTCCACACTGTGCTTTATATTAAGTCTCTGACAATGCATAATTAATTGCATCAGTTTCAAGTCTCCATAATCCATTCTGGAGAACAATTATGATTCATCAGGAGACACTGCAAACTTACTGTCATAAAAATATCACACACTTGCCCAGTTATTTGAAATGTTTGCCATGACTGTGCTTATATTCAGTCCTGATGGGGTTTGAAAAGATGTTCCAACCTACTAACAACAACACAATCACCCTGAAATGATAGGCGATCTTTCTTTGTTAACTAAAATGCACAGTACAAGCTGTCTTGATTAAAGAGAAAACATTAGTAAAACTTGAAACCGTATAAAGCATGTGACATGAACACCCTGTGTGCACATAATCCTTTTTCTTTTTGCTTTGAACTGCATGTTCTCTCTGTTCTTGTGCCCATAAGCAGTCTGATTGAATTGAACAACTCCACTCCCCCACCAAAAGTCCTTCAAAGCAGATAAATGTTACACAATACTTTATTGCCATACATACAAAACAGTGGTGAAATAACAGCATGGAATACTTTCAGTACTGGATTCTTCCCACACTGATGGCACAGATGCAAATAAAATGTATTCATTTGCACAGATGCAAATAAAATCTAACAGTGGTGTATGGAGGCTCCCATGTCAGTGGAGCAGAGAATGCACTCCATATTTTTGTCTGAACTTTAAAGACACTACCCAAGGTACCTGACCCCTCCAGCACCCTTGGATGGCTCATCTAAAGCTGAGACTAAACCCAAAGTGGAGTCACTGTTGTATTGACAAGGGAACTACTAGCAATTTAGGCAAAGTGGCAATGCCTTTCTCTAGTCCTGCTAATATTTTATGCAGAGCTTGGGAAAATTTTCTTTTTATTCAAGACCATAGTGGGTAGGGAAGACTGGAATGTGTATTTCGAAAGAAGTCTTTATTTTATGATGGTGTTCCTTTCTATAGTTTTAGATAGCAGCAATATCTTCAAATATTTTTATGAAATGTAATCCCCTTCTTTATTTTGAGAACTTCTGAGGGTCATCTTTGTAGTAAGGATGGGTGTTAGTTTCAGCCTAAATTTATCCAGTTCAACTCTACTGGAACAAGCTTGGATGCAATCTGTAGTCTGAAGTCTGTACATTTCCAAACCTGCCATGGCCAAATACACAAACCAGTCCAGAGGGACACAACCAACTCACTTATTCTTCAAGCTAATTAGAATTTTGCTTTCCTTTTGAAAACCTAGTTCTTGGACACCCTTAACTGCCAATGCTTTATTTCAGAATGTCTTCCACTACATCACTGTTCCCAATGTAGGCTTTTTGTGTGCAGGGAACTCTGAAAAAGGCAATTTCATTAATATTTGGAAAAAGCATATTTGGACAAAAGATGTTTGCAGAAAGATTCTGTGTAGCTTAAGGTGTCTATCAGTAAAAAGGAAGAAATACACCAAAAGGAGGGCAAGATTTGCATAACATTTGTGGAATAGTGGAATGGTGAATGCACTCTTGGTTTGGGTCTCAACTTTAAGAGATAAGGGGTCAGAACTTTGAAGAGCTCCTTTAAAGTTCAGACTGAACTTCAAGCAAATTCGCCTCCCTCCTGACATAGAACTGACCAGCCACCCCTGCAAAAATGCATATGTAATCACTAGAATTTAAACAGAATGCTGTTTATCTTACTATAATGTGTTCAGCTGACCTGTATCCCTGCTCAGTTATATGTCTAGATCCTAATTGCTGAGGGCCAACTTCTAAGCCTCACTTTCTAGGATTCTTTATCTTTAAACTATTCATGGATAGAATAGCCCTTCAAATACAGGGCAATTATCTGACAATCAAACAAAGGACTGTCCTCTGCAAAGTAGGACACACATCACATGGTCTGTTCAGTGAAACTCAGCCAACATCTAGATAATGGAGGCAGTGCTACAATTTTCTTTCCCTTCAGTTTATATGGTTGGATGACCAGCTAGAAATTCTAATTCTTTAGGAGATTTTGATGCAGATAAAAGCCAGAGCTTGGGCTAGTTACATCTTTTGACTGCAGTTCTCCAAATCTATCATGTTGGATGGCTAGAGTTGTATTAATTAAAGTAATTTTTCCATGCTCTGACAAAGACAACCGGGGAGATCCAGTTTGGGAGTATGTGTGAGCATTCGAACAGTTTATTCACACATAAGCAGTGATGTAAACTGGAGTTGATTGACTTGGACTCAAGTCAGACTTAAGTCACGTCAATGATTCAACTTGGACTTGAGTTGACAATAAATGTCACACTGACTCAACTCATGACTTGTATACTTTTAAGACGGACTTGTTGCCCTTGGTTCAATAACATAACATAACATAACATAACATAACATAACATAACATAACATAACATAACAATCAAGAAATCTTACAACTTGGAGCAGTGTTTCCATTTCTTTTTGCCTACCAGTCACATTATGATCTGTCTCAAGCACAAAGTATGGGTGCATTTCTACAGCAAATGGGCTAGGCAATGGGCTTGAGGCAAGGTCGAGGTCTGCTTACCAGCTTGCCTCTCTGCATATTGGAGGAGACTTCTAACATTTTTCCTAAGAGCAGAAGGCAAAATTCACACTCAAACCACAGGACGCATTTATCAGAGGGGAACAGAAAATGTGTTAGGCAAGGGGGTTGAGGAGGAAGGATCTTCTTTTCTAAAGCTTTTGAAACTTCAGTAATGGAGTCAAGAAGGATCCTATTCCCCCTCTTCTGAAAAAGCCTCCAGCTTCAGAAATGAGAAGTAAGAAGGATCCTATTCTCCACTTAAGAAGCTGCAGACTCTTTCGTGCCCATTGACACAAAAGCCCTATTTTCCACATCCAAAGCTGCAGACCCTTGTATGACCATTGACAAAAAAACCTTCAGCTTTGGGAAGGGGGAGTAAGAAGGATCCTATTCCCCACTTCTGAAGCCTGCAGATAGCAAAATCACGAATGTGGAGGGTTGAGTCTACTTAAATGGGTAAAACTGACTTTATTTGACTCTGTCCTGAAATTCTTGAAAATATGTTAGAGTATAAAGTTGGCTTCCAGACTTAAGTCTTGACTTGAGACTTGAAGGTAGAGACTTGAGACTTGAAGTAAAAGGCTTAAATACATCACTGCAGATACACCCTACTAAGTCACATGTGGAGGAATACCATTTAATGTAAATTGTTTAGGAAAACAAAACAGCAGCTACATGGATGAAGATATAAATGGGATTTTTGACAAGGAGAAGTGGAAGGATGGTGTTGGAGGGACATGTCTGTCAAATTTGATTGGCACTTGTTTTGATTTTTTTCTTACACCAAGGAATACCTTTCAAAAATTTTCAAAGGGATCGCTGTGTTAATCTTTCGCAGCAAAATAAAGAGAATCGAGCATCCACTTATATCTATTTTGCAGTATATACTCTTAAAGACTAACATGTTTTTCATATTATTGTTCTGTAAGGTAGATTTTCTGATGGCTCAAGGTCACGTGGTAAATTCCATGACTTAACAGAGATTTTGAATTTACGTCTCCTCTTTTCAAGTCCAGCATCTTAAACATTATGCTGTACCAGTTCTCTCAGATCACTTGTAACTGTAAAAACTGGTGTGAAGGTTGAAACATGGTGGAAGAAAAAACTACAACAACCAATGTGCCCATTTTGCAAAATTAGAATACAAATTATAGTGGCTTGCATAATTAGAATAACTTGCATGATATGATTATAATTGGATGCCTGGATTTGAGGAAGTGAAATGTGCCAATCCTACCCCTAGAGGGCAATAGAGGCATTTGAGGGCAATTAAAAAAAAGGTTCAGACCACTGGGAGCACCTGGGGGCCACAGAAATGGCCCTGGTTGCTGCATGCAGCCTGAAGCTCATTCTTGATTACGCTAGTGGCGTTTATGTTGGCTTTCAGATGATTGCTAAGACCCCATTGTTATCTTAATGCTTTATACTTAATTTTTATTAAGTGCTGTGCCAGCACACAGGACATTTTCTCCTTCCCCCTCCTCCTCCTCTTTCCATGCTCACTGTCCTATTTGTGCTTTGTTTATGCAGTTGTTCTTCCATCTCATCAGTTCTGTGCTCTTTTATAGGTTAATTTATCTAATTCCTAGTCAAACAAGGACACAGAACTTTGTCAATTATTTAACTTCTCATTAATCTCTTCCAGCGAGGCTCGGTTTTCACCATCAGTTTGCAGTTTCTGTTTCCTGACAATGAAAGACTTTTTACTGTCACTGGTCACATGTGAAGTCAGGGTTCCTGCCTGCTAGTCTTTTGACTTAGAAATAATTGGAGTGAAGGTTTTGTTTTTTTTTGGTATGTGCATGTTTGAAATGCAGGAAAATATCCTTCTCTCTTTAATGTAACATCTCCAGCACTGGAAATGAGATGCAAAGAGGTTTGTTGCTGTTTATCTTTTTAACCTGAAAGGCACGTTAAGAAGAATTGTGTTCACACTACTGTGGGGAATATTTGCACTTTTCCAGTAGTGAATGACTCTGTCAGTTGCAGGTCCTATAAACAGTGGGTGGTCTTTTGGATCCCCAAGAAGAAATCTAAGGGGGAAGCTGCATGATAAAAGCATGTATCCAGCCATGTTGCAGTTGTCGTCCAAAAAGTAGCTTCTCCAAGCTAGGTTTCAAAGAGGTTTGAACACTTAGAGAAAGAACTAGCAAATTGTATATAAAGTTCTTTTTGTTATCTATTAGGAGCATTGCTTTCTATACAAATGTTTGAATAGATTAATATCCTAGTTGTGTTTATGGCTGCTGCTGCTATTTCTAAAATTCAGCCATGCTTCTAGTTCTGAAGGATGATCAGCACGCAGTTATCTAAAGCTGAACAGAAATGAAATCCCTTGGCTACTTACTGTGACCAGGCAATGAAGTCTGACTGAGTTTTCTTAGTGTCTATTCCACCTACCAGTGGGTTAGCCTAAAGATCTGTCATCTGTGTTTTCAAGGACAAATGATGTCACTGTGCTCCAAAGTTATATGAAAGTTCCACTTTAACCTGTAGCTTTTTGCGCTTTCATAAGCAAACATTTAAGCAACGAAGGCCAACTCTGCCATAAGGTAGGATGGGACAGATACATCTGGGAGCAGAAGCTATGGAGCAGCAGTACCCACCTACCAGATGTTTCTCCTAATGCCTTGTTCACTCTCCTTTCCCCAGTTGAGAAAAGAGCTATGTATGCTGCACTGTCAATTCTGCATTTCTTAAACTAGCCTGCTGCCTTTGAACAGGAATGCTTGACCCATTCCTACTGTTGAAGTAAAGTCTATTGCCAGTCCAAACAACCTGTATACACATAATGGAAGGAGTCTCCTCTTGACCTTTGCCTCAGGCACCAAAATGCCTTTGGGCATCTCTGCACACATCTACAGCATTTTTAAAGAATGTAATCTTTTGCTACATTTCTACAAATGTAATAACATTTGTTATAACAGTTAGGGCAATGTTTTCATGGGGGAATGTGAGAGATAGTAGTGTATCTCACAAGGAGAGTAGTTATACTTTACAACCAGAAGATGAGCAACAGCCAGTCCCACAGAGTCTGGAAGAGAGAAAAAAGCAGGCTTACTCTTCTTTGGTAAAAACATACAGGTTAATTTTACCTACACACACTAAAGATTTCATAACATCTCATGATGAGAGATTATGCAATGTGTATTCTCAAAAATGGAGGACAAAGAGAACTGCACATTTTAAAATGGAGGAAGAACAAACTTCAGACTAATTGCAGATTAATTGATGTAAGAAGAGAGAAGGTGTGGCTAAGGCCAACAAACAGAAATGTAATGAATGTAAGCTGTGCCTAAACTCTCAGAGAAACATGCAAACTAGCAACTGAACACACCTCTACAATAACTGAGAATATCCTTACCTCTATTTTGCTACCTCTAGCAGGTCTTAGGCTCAATGGCTTGTGATCTTCTTTCATTCCTGTAACACAAAGTATGACCACAAAGCCGTAACATGGTCCATTTCCGCACTACGCTATTGTAGCACAATTATTCCACTTTCAACATCTTATGGAATCCAGCTGGCCCCTTCCCAACTGCAAATCCCAGGATTCCATAGGATGTTGAAAGTGGAATAATAGCGCTGTAACAGTGTCGTGTGGAAATGGCCATAGGCATCTTATACTTACAGATACTTCATGAATAATGATTAGAAATGAACACACATACAGAACAAACACTATTTTAAGCACACAAATCCACCATCTTCCAGTGCATGCAGGCAGGGGGACTTAGCACAGGGATGCTGATCAAGAATAAGGCCTACCCCAGATTTTATATATATAAAATCTAAATCTCTTACTCACACTTGGCTCATTTAAAAACAGATTAGATTGATAAATGGGTAGGCTAAATTGCACATTTCAAGAGTAAGAGGTTAAAACATGCTGCTATTTTATGATTTAAAAAATGATGTTTTAATAAACAGAGGTTAAAATACTTTATTGGGCCACCGAGGAGGCAAACTATCAAAAGGGCAGGATTCCTCACTAATGAAAGCCAATGAAGCTTTGGTTTAATTTATGTACCAATTAAGTTGGTGCCCCTTGCTGATCACTGTAATCTTTTTAAAGCTAGGTAAGCAAAGAGGTTGCCTTAATGATCACGATGATGACTCAAGGATTTTGGACTTTTGACAGCAAGTGAGCAGAGTCGTTAGTCTGAAACAGCACAACCCAGTGCTTTCCAAATTGGTTCCCATTCATTTCTCTTTCTTTTGCTGACACTGGGTATCAGACCAACAGTGGTTATACATCTTGCTTCAGCTAAAAAAATTCTGGGAAAAACACACACAGGTGAAAAATGAAGTTGCTACCAACTGATTGTAGAATGTAAGAAATAGGCCAGAATCCTGTTGAGTCATTATGAGAACACAACTGAGGGTTACACTGCGGGTTGGACTTTTTACTTTTACACAAACAAACCAATACAGAGAAGCTGTTTTCCAAGACACAAAAGGGTGTTTCACAACAGCCAGCTCTTTACCTTGCGGACTTGCTTGGCTTTCCTATTTGTGGAGGGGTTCAATTCCTAGCTCCTACTAAGTTTCTTTTGACTTAAAGCTGTCTTGGCCATCCTCCCATCTCAGGAAGCCAAGAGAAACCTCAGCCTAGCTGTTGCATGAGGTCTTGTTCAAGCCTTTCATTCTCCTACAGCTCAGGTCCCAAGGATACGCACAGAACCCTTCACCTGTCTTGCACCTTCTGCCTTCCGGGCCTCTTTCTTCAGAGACAACTTGTAGTTTTTTACTGGCCTCCTTGCAGCCTCACTGCAGAAGCTTTAACCGAGGCCAGCAGTTGGTTATCCTTCCCTTCAGAGGTCGGGGACTGGGGAGCAGGCAAGGCATTGCCTCTGTGGAGTGCTACTTTTCCACATTAAGATATTAAGTATGTTTAAAAGGGACCTTCCTAAATCCACTTTGTTTGTATTCTTTTGTGCTGATTGTTTTGAGGTGTTAAATTATTGTTTCGGGTAGCACAGTAAGCATCTATTGAGCAGGGTCCATAATAATTTTCATATTGAGAAACAGAACTCTGGAACCCTTTTAAAAGCTTTTCATTGTTAAAAAATCACTTTGGAAATTATGGGTTACCTTGAAAGACCACAGTCAAGGCTATACTGTGCAATGGCATTCACTTTGAGAATCCTTGCTTCCCTTCTTTGCCTTTTTAAGAATAGTTACTTGAATTCTACTGTGCTGTGGATTTGCGTGACTCCTCACTTGTCCTTATTATTTGGGCTGCTCAGTTGTTAAAATTGAACCCACTAATTAGTTATTTATCTCTTTATTAAATTTGTGTCTCATCCCTCCTCCAATGACCCAAAAGTGGGCAAAACTATCTCTGAGACTTTCTTTTTGAAAAATAAAATTGTGTAATTCACTTCCTTCTCAAATTATCTTCAGTACAAAATTGTGAGGTGCGTCAGGTTGGGACATTGGGTATCTTTATGCCACACAGTTATAGTGCTAAGATTTCACTTTATCCACTATGGCAACATCTTATAGAATCCTAGGGTTTGTAATCTGGTGAGGCATAGAGCTCTCTGTCAGAGTTCTAAATATCCCTTCCTAAACTGCAGATCCCAAGATTCCATAGGATATTGTTATGACAGTTAAAGTGGAATCATATTGTTATAATTCCATAGTGTAAAAGGGCCCATTGTAACTGGTCCAAGATCATCTGGTGTGTGAGTTTTGTGTCTCATTGGGAACACAAGTGTAGTTCTTCCAAGATCCTGTTTAACCACCACATTCTACAGTGCACCATCACACATGTTTGGACTGTGATCGTTCGCCCTTCCTCTTTGCATTTTTGTCATCTCAGGTTAAAAATAAGCCTTAACAAGAGTCAGGAACATTTATTATTTTGTCATCAGCCCTGAGAACCCAACAGCTAGTGTAGCCAGTGGCCATAGTTGGCTGTGGAATTCAAAAATGATCCAAATGATCCAAAAATGTGATCCAAAAATGTAATTTTTCCATGTTTGACCCATATTTTAGGGAAAAGTGGGGAGAATGCAGTGGAGGGCATGAAAATATAATGGACAGCTTTCTGCAGTCCAAGATAGGCTGATGGCATTCCTCTTCCCCACCTTTGTTGTAAGCCACATGTCAGGCAATATGTGACCATTCAAAATTCAACAGGTGAATTAGCACTTTTGCCACCCTTCCCCTGCTCCCTTGAATAGCTTCTCCATCCTTACTGAGCCCTCTGTCTCACCGATTGTGAGGTCATGTCTTTCCTATTCTTCAAAATGTAGTGAGGGATCACACACAGTCAATTCACTATCTTTTCTTATGTAGCATGAATTACTTCACAATAGCTACCCTTCAGCAACTATTGAGAGTGCCCTGCTAAAGAGAATATGGGCAATATAGTATACATCACTTAAAACTCACAGAAATCATCAGGACTGAAGTGCACTTAACTACATTTTGGACTGTGGCCAATATCTAGACTCCTTAAATAGTGGCTACTGTACCAGAGAGACAAACGGCATCCCTGTTGGGATGACTTCTGTAAAATAAATAAATAAATAATAACAGGTGTCGAAGCCAGTGGTATCTGGTGGCTCCCATGTTAGTAGAATAGTGAATCCATCTGGCTTTGCTTCCAAAATTGAAAGAAACTATCCAAGGTACTGAACCTATTTTAGGATTTACTTCCCCACTAACATGGAAGCCACCAGATGGGGAAAAATATTGAATTCAAGGGCTCCTTCTAAAGGGGAAAAAAGGTCTTTGGAAGTATCAAATGTTTCAGTTATTTTTGTTTTGATGCTACCTGCATATTCACAGGTTTTCATCCAAAATCTTTCTTGAAATATCTCAGGTTTCTTTCCCCTCCCCTCTCTTGTGTTTTTCCTGCTACCCCCTCACTGATCATGTGTCACATTTAGACTCATGAAACACTTCAGAAATAATTTCACTGAGCCTCCTTTATTTGTATTCAGGAGTTATAGTCAAAGTGCTCTAACAATATGACACTAGTTAAACATTAGCATCATTTGTTTTGGTGCAAACATTCTTCTTTCCCTTGCTTGATAATTGTTGAATGGGTCTTGGAAGCAATAGCTGTGTTTACTGGCTGCAGCCATTTTCACTGGTTTCTGGGATAATCCAGACAACCAGCTAGAGATACATTTCATTTTGTAAAATACCGGGTTAATTAAAGTTGACCTGGAAAATATGAATGAAAAGTCTTTGGTAATGCCACGAATTACCAGGAAATACTTCGGAATGAACAAGATGTCATGTGGATCTGCAAAATGAAACTGGTTTTTACAGGAACAAAGCCTAGGGATTTCAGAGACTTTTTTGTTTTGGTCTGGATGGCCTCTTTGAGGCAAACAGTATTTGCATCTAGTATATTAATCTTTGTGTTGATGTACCCAGATACAACCAAGTACCTCAATCCAGAATTATTACAGGTACAGCTCAACCAGAAATTTCCCAAGGAAGACTCAACTAAAAGGAACTGCTTAGAAGATAACTGGGCAAAAAGAGAACTGAATTTTCAAGCATTAGAAATTTGCCTGTTGGAAAATGAAAACTGATATTGTGCAACCCATTCAATTCTATTCAGTTTTTTTGGAATCAGTTTTGGTTTAGGGCTGCATAAAAATATTTCAAGGTGATACATATGTGGAACCACAAAGGTTTGTACTGTTAGTGCATTATGCTAACAGTTGCCATTTTTATTGAGGGATACAGTAGCGGTGAGAGAAGGCAGACAATATCTGCTGGTTCCAAGCAGTCTATTTCTCCAGTTCCATACTTCCTTCATGGTCACTCTACCTGTGTCCTCTTTCCTCTTGCCACCACTGGTATAGTTATGCTGGCAAGATATGTTAATAGGACTCTGGTATAGGATCCTATTTTTGTGACAGCTTTTATTTTATCCTGTCTTCTTCCCATCTCTGGAACTCAAGGCAGTTTACAAAAGTTAAAATAGATACCGTTAAAGTACAGATAATACAATAGCTAAAATATCATTAAACTATCATATAATAGCTAAAATATCATTAAACAGAGAGAAATGTAAGGTCTAACACTTAGGTAGAAAAAATGGAATACAGAAATATAGGATGGGGGACATGTGGCTGGATAGCAGTACGTGTGAAAGGGATCTAGGAGTCTTAATAAACCACAAGCTGAACATGAGTCAGCAGTGTGATGCAGCAGCCAAGAAAGCCAATGCAATTCGCATCAATAGGAGTATGGCGTCTAGATCGAGGGAGGTACTGGTACCACTCTACTCTGCTTTGGTTAGACCTCATCTTGAATACTGTGTCCAGTTCTGGGCACCCCAATTCAAGAAGGACATGTCAAGCTGGAGCAAGTCCAGAGGAGGGTGACCAAAATGGTGAGGGCCTGGAAGCCATGCCCTATGGGGATAGACTTAGAGAGTTGGGTAAGTTTAGTCTGCAGAAGAGACGGTTAAGAGGGAACATGATAGCCATGTTTAAATATTTGAAGGGATGTCATGTAGAGGAGGGAGTAAGCTTGTTTTCTGCTGCTCCAGAGACCAGGCCAAGGAGCAATGGATTCAAGCTGCAGGAAAGGAGATGCCACCTGAACCTCAGGAAGGACTTCCTGATGGTCAGGGCTGTCCGGCAGTGGAATACGCTGCCTCGGAGTGTAGTGGAGTCTCCTTCTTTGGAGGTTTTTAAGCAGAAGCTGGATGGCCATCTCTCGGGAGTGCTTTGAGGGTGTTCCTGCATGGCAGGGGGTTGGACTAGATGGCCCGTGTGGTCTCTTCCAACTCTACATTTCTATGATTCTATGATTCTATGAAACTATCATTAAAAGGATGTCTATTAAAATAGAAAAAAATTATAGACAATACAGCATGTCAGTCGTGCAGGGATGGGGGTGCGATGGGGGCAGTTCACCCTGGGCGGCAGTGTTTTTGGGACATCCCAGTCTGTAGCCACGCCCCTGCAGCCATGCTCTCATGCACAATGGCCACACCTCTGCACTGTAGCCCCTCCCCTCTCGCCCCCCTCCACACCCTCCAAGCTCCTCCATTGCACATTATTAAAGACCTTTCCCTAAGAGCTGTCAGTCTCCAAACAAGAATGTTTTTAATTGTGATTTTAAACAATGGGAGAATGAGCAGTCTGCAAATGTTCAGGGAGACAATTCCAGGAATATGGAGCAGAACATGAAGATGGATGAAGACAAGCAAAGAAAAAGAAAGCCTTCGCTGAATGAGAAGCCTAGAGTTCCTAGAATATGATCCTGTACAGGATGGTAAGAAGAAATGAAGGGTGAAAGACAGGGGAAGCTACTTCATCTTAAGCTTTAAAGGTTAAAACAAGAAGTTTTTGCTGAATCTGAAAACAAATAGGCAACCAATGAAAGAATATCAAAACTGGAGGAACTTGATCAAAATGATGGGCCAAAAAGAATCTTCTCAGTAGGATGTTGAACAGAAAGCAGAGGGCTAAGATGAGATAATGGAAGGCCAGTCTAAAGAAGATTACAGTAATCAAGGGAGAAAATGGCCAAGGCACAAACTAAAGTCTTTGCAGAGGAAGCAAACAGAAAAGGTCTGATTCTGGCAATATTATATATAAAAAAAGCAACATGACTTCTCTATAGCCTTAATATGAGGAACAAAGACAAAGAAGAGTGTGTTGTCATGGGCTTGTATTCAAAAATTTTATTTGATTTATTGATTATTTAGAAGAATATGGTGTTTGGAGGGGGAAAGAACAGAATGTTGAGGTGAATGCTGATTGGTGCAGTGTTTGAGGAGATTTGCATAAGGCTAGTGAATAACGCAGCTTGAGTCATGGGTTAGTTAGCCTAGGGTGGAGTTAGAACAGGGGTGGAGTTAGAAAGATTTGTTTTGTTCTATTTTGTTTTTATACACTTTTGACTTCCAGAAATAATATCTACTTGATAGCTTTCAGACAAAATGCTTGTGGTGGCAACATTGAAGGGTGGTATCCATTGAACACAGAAGTTGCATAAATCCTTAGATGTACCTTGTGGGCATTTAGATGGTCCTCAAAGTTGGTGTCACAGAGGCAGGGATCAGGGAAAACCCTCGCTCTTGGTAATTTGAGTGAGCACTGTTGAAGTCTTCACAGTTGGTGGGCTAAAGTGTAGAAACTCCACATTTGGCTGCAGTGGTGGGATTGCCTGAGGGGAATTTTCACAGTTGGTAGCACTGGGGAGATTGTTGAGATGCAAACCCCACAGTTGTGGGATAAACGTTAAAAAAAAATCCCACATTTTATGGCAACATGGTAGGATATAAACTGATACCCCTACATTTGGTAATAGTGTGGTGGGATATAAGCTAAAATCCCCACGAATAATAAAAAAAATAAAGACTACGTGCTTCCTTTATAGGATAAATGGGAACATTATTAACAGTGATGGAGAATGCATGTTGCAAAGAAGGTTTATAATTTCTTCAAAAGTTTAAGTCTTACAACTACAAAAAGAAACATTTAAACATTTGTTACAATCAGTTCCAAGCAGCTTATAAAACCAACTCCAAACAGGCATTTTAAATAATAAAGCAGGCATTTATAAATACTTAAATTTCAAGAAAGCCTACAAAAATAACCAGGCAGCTTTGCCTGTAGACAATTCCTTAAAAATGTCTTTCAGGATTTTTTGATTTATTGTGTATGCAGTTATATTAGATACCTTGGTAGATCACATCACGTAGATGGCTTCAATTACCTTAACACATCTCTGCTTCTGCCAGAGATGAAGGCAGAACAGATGCCAACCTGTTTTTCAGCATTTCCCTCTAATAAGGCAGGAATCCAAAATGATAGGCTGAGGCTGTCAGATCAAAAAGTCAAAATGAATCAGGATGGAACAGCAATATGCGTACCAAAAGAATATTGCAATTCTGAAACGAGGACGCTTGCTGAAAAATATCTTATCTATAAACATGTGGCCTCTGGCAACCTTGACTGCACACGTACAGCAACAGCTAGCAATGTACATATCTTAATAACAAGCCTTTCTAAAGAGTAAAGTGGAAGCTGACTGAAAAAACACAACACAAGGCACTCTCTCTGTTTTTATTCATATGTGTTTAAAAACAAACAAAATTTATAGTAAGAACCAACTCTGCAGTTCCATGCAGGCGGTTGAATTCTTCCATTTAACTTCAAACAGGGCATACTGAAAGCAGCCAGATGTTCAAAGATTTTCCCCGAGGCATTTATGTAGGAAGTATTTTTCATCCCTTCTTTCCTCCTGCTTACAAGCCAGTGGACAAGCCAGAAGAAAATCTATGTTCTTGAGAAATTCAGAAGCAAAGTGTTGCTTGATGCTCATAGCATTATGGAGAAATCTGTAGTCATGCAAGAAGTTCTAGATGGACAATCTTTCTTTTAGAGTATTTGTATACCTCACTGACCCATATCCTGGCATGCTTGGATTATTAGTAGATAACAACCACAACAACAAAATCTGAAATCCCTAAACTGGCAGTGCCTTCATTAGGACCAAATATAATTCCATAAAGAACCAGCCTGGGGTAGGAAAAGTGTCATAATGTTGTAGCGGGTTGAGTGTTGGACAAGGACTCTGGGAAACAAGGTCTGAATACTAATCAACCATGAAAACCCATTGGTTGGTCATGGGCAAGTCACACTCAGCCAAAAGAGAAAGCCAAAATATATGCTGCAGCAGTTGGACTCTTTAACAGGTATGTGGGGTGGCAGAAGGCAGAGCATTTCTATGGCCCTTTCCACACCGGGCTATTAAAATGGGGCAGAGCGATCTCCGACGGAGGTCTTCTGCACCGTAGAGTGGACTGAGGTGGACTACTTTTTGTAGTTCCACACCTCAATCCGGTTCAGAGTGACCGGAACTGGTCACGCAGCGTGCTTTTTAAAAACCTCTTTTTAGAGGTTTTTCAAAAGCACAGACCGCACAACTCCGAGTCGCTCCATCCCCGCTCTCCGGTGCAGATTTGCAGACATGCACTAGTGCGTGCCTGCAGATCTACCAGGGGCAGGCTTTAGGCTGGTGAGCTTCTCCGGTTGGTGGAACCAACCAGAAGCCGCCATTTTGGATGCTGGAGCAGTGCGGAGCGACAAGCTCGCACTGCTCCTCATCCCGACGGACTTGCCTGGATGCTGAAGAAGTCCGGTGAGTAGTGTTTTTTCACGGTTCCTTTCACACGTGCGGAAAGGGCCTATGTTATTATGTTTTAAATGGGTTTTAACATGTGTTCTTTGCAATAGAACTCAGGTTTAATTGTGTTTTAAAGTTTGAATTACAGTACAGTGACAGGATTTAGTTGTACTGTGTTTTTTAAATAGCTGTAGGGGAAACAGCTTGGTGTAGTCGTCTGACTGTTGGGCTACAATTCTGGGCTACAATTCTACCAAGGTTTGAATTCCTGCTCAGCCATGGAAATCGCCACTGTGACTTTGGCCAAGTCACACTGTCTCAGCCTCAGAGGAAGGCAAAGACAACTCTCCTCTGGACAAATCTTGCCAAAAAGACCCCATGATAGGTCCCCCTTAGGATCACCATAAGTTGGAAATGACTTGAAGGCACACAACAACAACAACAACAATGATAACAACAACAGCAGCAACAGCAACAACAACAACAACAGAAACTAAAAGCTGACTTGAATCCCATGCTAGGAGAAAAATGGGGTATGATAATTAATTGGATAATTAATTATTTTCCCATCTTTCTCCCAGCACGCGATTCCAGGCAGTATGTTGTTGTTAACTGCTGTCAAGTCAACTTCAACTTATGGTGACCCTATGGATGAGTGACTTTCATTTCACCTTATAATCAATTGTCCTACTCAGGTTTTGTAGATGCAGGGATATGTCTTCCTTGATTGAGTCTATCCATCTATAATTCAGTCTTCCTCTTTTCCTACTACTTTCTACCTTACCAAGCATTGTTTTCTTTTTTAGAGAGTCATATCTTCTCATGATATGGCCAGAGTATGACAGTCTCAGTTTAGTCATCTAGGCTTCTAGGGAGAGTCCAGGCTTGATTTGCTCTAGGACCTATTCATTTTGTCTTTTTAGCAGTCCGAAGTATCTGGAAAACACTTCATGTAATGTGTTCCCTTATTGGTCGTAGAGCATACCCACTCTTGGTTTACATTTCTCTTTGATTTTCAGATCATGTAGAAGAGATTTCTTGTTCTTTCTTTTTTGGGGGGTCATCTTCCATTTCTCTGCATTGATTATTATAGTGGTTCTCCTTGTTCCTGAGCACAAGTCAGGGTTCTAACTCTCTGTCAGCTTTTGCTTCTTGTCTCTCTTTAACTGGATTAAGGGTTTCATCTGTCATCCATAGAAGCTTCTCTTTCTTTTTGTCTACAAATATTGTCTTTTTGCATTGCTCTGTGACAATGTCATAGCTTCAGTCCAGAAATCTTCTAACTCATAGTCAATTAGGCTTAACAGTGGAAATCTATTTTTCCACATTACTTTTAAATTCTAAGGGGATGTTTTTCAGGTTGTATTTCAGCATGATGGTTGATTTAGCATTTTTCTTTAGCCTCTCTCTATCTTTTGCTATTAGTAGTTCATGGTCTGTGCTGCAATCTGCTCCTGGTTTTGTTTTTCCAGTCAGAGTTTACTGGAAGGCACATAACAACAACAAATAATTCCATAATACTGTGCAAGCTTTTGAGCTGGCTAATATTCTTCATCGAGTGATAAATTTTAAAGAAGTGTACAACTCTTAAATATATACAGCCTGGAATACTGATGAAGACACAGGCTGAACTACGTGCTGCTATCTTCACATCTGAACCCCAAGAGCCACCAGACAAACAGTCTTTTTGAAAGGATTGTAGCTCCGTCCTTTAGCCTGTCTTCCTGGGGTGATTTGTTCTGATTAGTGCTAATCTGAGTATTTTTCTGTTTCAGTTCTTCCAATATCATTCTCTTTTGGTGCGGTAGAACTCTGTATTGTAAACTTGGACAACTCATTCAGAATCATAAGAAAAGATGAACAGGGCACACGGCTTGGGCATCACGCTGAAAAGACCACCAAGGCCTGGTATTTCATGGGTGTACTTTCTGCAATGAATTAAGGCTAAAAGTATTAATAAGTTCTCTTTGACTTGAGTGGAACAGCTTCTCTGAGTACTAATTAAGAAAGCAAACTTCCACCATTAGCTATAAATGGTGTTTTTCAATGTCTTGTTTGTTTTAGGTAAAAATCAATAAAATGTAGTTTTATTTATGCTAGGTTTCACAGTTCTGCACAAGTCAGGCACTAGCAAAGCAGCTAAAATGGGAAGAAGTTCCACCAAAGCTTCTGGTCAAGAAGGTTGTTATTTATTCTAGAGCCATCCCTGAACTCACCTGAAAATTGTAGGCCATTTCTTCACCTTACTGGTTCTTGCCAATGTCCCATTGCAGTTTTGGCAGTGACTTTTGCTGGGAAGGGAGCACAAGGAGAATGCTCCCCTCCACACATGGCTGGCTCCCTGAGGAAAGGACTGTGAGTGATACACTTCTTCCTTCCTCTTCCAGCCGCTTTCCCATGCTGTGCTGTGGAAGGAAGTGTGTGATCACGCTTCTACTTCTTCTGCATGGCTGGGGGTGATGGGAGCATTGCGTGATCATGGACACTTAACAGATTTTTCCCCTTAACTGAATATCCCACAATCACAATGGGTGGGGATGGGTTGGCAGTGGAACCGTGATGATGTTGTCCGAAAGCACGACCAATGGACTGCTGCCATAGTGTCCCCGTCATGGGACTGTGATGCCATGCAGAAATAGCCCTACTGTTTCTTGTTCCTGGCAGGTCTTCTTCTATGCTTTGTGGAGGTGTGTCATGAGTGGTTGTGTGTGTAAAGCAGAAAAAGTTATACTACAATTGTCCTTCCTTCTCCTCAATCTACCCATCAGATTCATGGCCCTATGTCTAGTAGGCAGCTATCTTAAACATATTTATTACAGAGTAAGCCCCCTACTGAACTTTGTGGGACTTATTTCTGAGTAAACACACATCCCAGTTGTTCTGTACAGGTGCCATCTATATTCTCTGTTGAAGCTTAAACATATAACTCATCACGTAATCAGGGATTTATTTTGGGGCCATGAGAACTGGCTGTAGTCATCTGTTGGATCCTGAAGATTTGAATGCTGCGTGCTTTTTCAGATAGGGGACGTATGTGATTTGGCTTGCACACTGCCATTGCCTGCTCTCCCAGTGTTCACGGTATTGAAATTTGGATGCTCCTCATCTTTCCAGGCAGAATTCCAAGTTCAAATGAGCACTTGACTTTTTGTCTTCAAAGCTGTCTGTTCTTCTTTCCTGAGATTTCCTTTCAGCTCATCTGCCACGAAGATTGGTTCCCTCCTGTGGCCTTGTCCTTTACAGGCATCCTGCTTGATTCTGCCCAGCATTTAAGGTCACACAGGTCCCAGCAAATGGGATTTATATCAACTCTTGCCCTTGCTAGACTTTTTCTTTTTGCATTTCCCTCATACAGGATCCCATGCCTTTTATTAAGCTTGACACTTCCAGGAGCTTGCATCTGCTCATTTCAGAAATCATTCCCTGTGTGACTCACTAGGCACAGGACTTCCAAATGAGATTTTTTTAAAAAGTATGATAACTTTGCAATTGTTCTACAATTGCTGCATGAAACATTTGGCCATTACTGTAGTACGGTGTCACCTGGAAACAGACTTCTCCTCCAATATGTCGAGTTCAGGGACAGAGTAGACTTTTAAAAAAAATTATTTAAAGATGCTTTTTGACTAATAATTCCTTGTTGTAAGGATAGTGATAGTGGTGCTGTACTTTTATTTTCGTTGTTATATTTTTTGTTATATTTTAAATACCTTTAATCTCTTTTAGTGCTGTTTCCACTAGATAGATGATTAATTGTTTCTAAACCATTTTAAAACTTATTTTTAACCTTAAGTTTTATATTGGGGAGAGTGAAAGTGGTGTAGTGATTTGAGCATTGGATTATGACCCTGGATACCTGAGTTTGATTCCCCTCTTGGCTATAGAGACCAACTGGGTGACCTTGGATGTGTCACATGCTCTCAGCCCAAGAAAACTTCTTGATCAACCTATCATTTTAGGGTTGCCATAAGTCAGAAACAACTTGAAGGAACACAAAACAACTCATATTGGGACAAAGGTAGTATATGAAATAGATGGATGGATAGACAGACAGACAGACAGACAGGCAGATATGGCGTTAACAACTTTGCATCAAACACAGAAGCTGGAACAAATATGAAGACAGCTCTCTCCTTCCATAGGAAATTCTCTATTTGAAGGTCTGATGGAAAACAGTCGACTATATGAGGCTGCCCTCTTTTTTGAAGAGCTGTCCAGCTGACATCAGGTTTCAAGATAAAGGACCCTATGAAGGAAAAAAAGCATCCTGAAGTCACATTAACGGTACAAACGCCTGCCATGGACAGCAATTTAAGCAGGCAGGTATATAGGTCATTGGGTCACAGAACCTTTTCGCATGGCATTTGCCATGCGAAAGAGGGCCTGGAGCATTGCGCGATTGCAAGGAGCGATCTGTATGACACACTCACAATTGTGCGACGCTCCAGGGGCCGGCAGGGGCCAATCACTCACCTTTTCATTTTCAGCTTGAAGCTGAAAATGGTGCATGATTGCACATTGCTCCCAGGCCCCGCGCGCACTTACCTGGTGTGCGGAGCCTCTGGAGCCAGGCCAGTCATGCCTCCTGCCCTAGTGCAGCCTGGGAAGGTCAAGGCAGGACTCTCACGCGAGCAGGCAGCTTGAGTAGAGCTGAAGCAGCAGGGAAGAGAGAGCTTCTCAGCAGAGGCTGCTCGCACGATCCATGCACCCCAGCGCCGGAACAAGGTAAGGTGTGGAAAGGGCCACAGTCTTCCCCCTTATGAAGAACATAATATTGTGCATGGCTGTTTAAATTCTAGCAATTGTTTCTTAATTTGCATCGATATCAGTGAGCACATGCATGTTTGATGAAAATCTGTGCCCTCCATTGTGCTCTATGATGCATAAATGCCCTTGGGGGCCTTGGTGGGTCAAGAGGTGATAAATAAATGCTTTGGATAAATAATAAATAGTAGTAAAATCCTTCCTGTGATTTGCACTAGGAGGGAAGACCCTCTGAATGTGTTTAGCCCTCATTTTGAAGCCGAATGAGGCCAAAATTAAATGTGATGCTCAGCAACATGTTTTTTTCTTTATTTTTGTTTAATCTTCCATTTATCTGTTTATCCCATCATCTTATAGTAATTAATAACTTATTATTTTGTATGTATTCATATTGAAGAAAAAACTGCAATCAAGATTTCTTATTTTTGTCCAATGAACTAAAAATATAAGTAGCTGCAATGGCTGAAAATGCCAAAGGAATTTTGGTTGGAGATGGTCTGTTTAGCCTCTTAGCCTCTGACCTTGGGTCCAGCTTCCTGCCATCCCCTTGCCCAGCTGCATTTCCTTCAGAAGAGAAAAATACAAATGTGTGGATGTCTGTGTGAGAGAAAAATACAGAGCTATTGGGCAAATGGCCAGAGAAAAGCACTAAGCAGCTCTCCTCTTTGCTAACATCCAAAATCTGTTCTAGGGTTTTGTTTTTGTTTTTGGTACTAGAGTTAAAATACATGTCTTTAATTATTTAACTGCATAAAATATATTTTAACCTGTATAAAAGAAAGTCAAATGGGAATTAGTAACTTGATCCACTAGGTACCAATCTGCTATGAAAACATTCCTTGCTTCTTTTCTGTCCAGTGAGAAACTGATTTTGCAAATTTGAACTATAAGTATTTGATTTTTTTTTTTAAAAAAAGATGAGGAACGGGCCAGTTCTTTCAGTATTTCTTAGTACTGCTAATATATACCTTGGGGTGTTGATTTTGCTGTTTTGTGCTTGCAATTATTCCTTTCACATTTGTCAGAAACTACTGCGTGTGGTGGCTTAGAAGACTAATTCAAGTTTCAAAAGGGAATCATATTTTTAATATTGAAAAATATTCTCCAACAACCTGCTTTTTAGCCTCCATGGTGTGGGGACCAACAATTTTTCTCTAATGTGCCAATGACCTGTGCCATATTTGTGTCCATATTTGTGTCAATGCGGTCTTCAGTATGGAACAGGCACAGCCATGGGTGGAGATAATAAATGCTACCACATTGTCCTGGATGGATCACTTCCTGGTCAGAGTCAGACTTATGGTTGCTATCCACCCCTGCAGGGGTGGTGGACCTATTAGAATGGTCCACCCTTGAAGGTTAATGGAACCTATTGGATTCCAGAAAGCCTTGGAGGGTTTTATGGTTGATATCGCCGGTGATCCTGTTGAAGCCCTAGTTAATACCTGGAATTGTGAACTTACTAGGGCTATTGACACGATTGCTCCCAAGCGTCCTTTCTGACCTGCCTCAAACCATAATCCTTGGTATACAGTAGAACTCAGGAATATGAAGCAGGTTGGACAATGACTAGAGCGCAACTGGCAGAAATCTGGACTCTTATCTGACAGGACACGCTATAGAGAATTCCTTTATTCCTATGGAGTGGCAATAAATGCAGCGAAGAAGACTTTCTTCTCTGCATGTATTGCGTCTGCAACTTCCCATCCAGCAGAGCGGTTCAGGGTGGTAAAAGATTTGACTCAGATTCACACTCCTCCAAACTCACTGTTAGAATCTAGCGTAGCTTGCTGTGATGCTTTGAATAATCATTTCACAGATAAAATCTCTCAGATAAGAGCCGATTTGGATGCCGGTGTTACTGCAGAGGTTACGAGTGGAGTGTCCGGCGATTCTGTGAACAGGATTATACTGGATCAGTTTCAGTCAGTGAGTACCAAGGACGTAGACAAGCTCCTTGGAAAGATAAGAAAGACAACTTGCTCTCTTGATCCCTGCCCTTCATGGCTGGTCGTCCAGGGAAGAGTTGCAATTAAGACCCATTTAAGATATATTATTAATACATCCCTTAGGGAGGGCAATTTTCCAGCTTGTTTAAAAGAAGCAATTATACGGCCGCTTCTAAAAAAGCCCTCCATAGATCCCCTGGATATGAATAATTATAGACCAGTCTCTCATCTCCCATTTTTAAGCAAGGTGATTGAGAGGGCTGTTGGTCTTCAGCTCCAAGCTGTCTTGGATGAAACAGATTATCTAGACCCATTTCAAACAGGCTTCAGGGCAGGATATGGAGTCGAGACCACCATGGTCGCCTTAGTGGATGATCTTTGCCTAGGTATTGACAGGGGAAGTGTGACCCTGCTGGTACTCTTGGACCTCTCAGCGGCTTTCGATACCATAGACCATGGTATTCTTCTGGAACGCCGGAGAAGGTTAGGGATCGGGGGCACTGCACTTAAGCGGTTCCAGTCCTATCTCTCAGGTAGATACCAGAATGGTGATGCTTGGGGACAGCTGCTCCTCGAAAAAGGAGCTTAAATCTGGCATCCCTCAGGGCGCTGTCCTATCCCCAATGCTATTTAATATCTACATGTAACCGCTGGGAGAGATCATCAGGAGGCATGCAGCAAGGTGCTATCAGTACGCTGATGACACCCAGATATCTCTCTCCATGCCTCAGATAATAGCATCAACTAAGGGTAGCATCTCGCCTCGGAATGAATGTCTTGAAGCAGTAATGGACTGGATGAGGAAAAACAGACTGAAGCTGAATCCAGATAAGATGGAGGTAGTCGCTGTTAGGGGCCCTAGCCCAGACATGGAGGTCTGTCAACCAGTCTTAGACGGGGTCACACTTCCCCTGAAAGACTGTGTTTGCAGCTTGGAGGTGGTCCTGGACTTACCACTTCAGATGACAACCCAAATTAATGTGGCGGCCAGGAGTGCCTGTTATCAGCTTCATCTGACATGCCAGCTGCGCCCTTTTCTGGAGCTGGAACACCTAAAAACAGTGGTGCACGCGCTGGTAACTTCACGGCTCGACTTCTGCAATGCGCTGTACATAGGGCTACCCATGTGCTTAGTCCGGAAACTTCAATTAGTTCAGAATATGGCAGCCAGGTTGGTCACCAGTAGACCTAAAACTGACCATATAACACCAATTTTAAAGTCCCTTCATTGGCTGCCTATTAGTTTCTGGGCACAGCACAAGGTGTTGGTTCTTACCTTTAAAGCTCTTCATGGCTTGGGGCCAGCCTACCTGCAGGATCGCCTTGTCCCATATAATTCGCCCAGCACATTAAGGTCCTCTGGGAGGAATTTACTGCAGTCAGTCAGAACTAGGTTGGCTGTAGTTACTCAGATGACCTTTTCTTCTATCACTCTCAAGTTATGGAATGGCCTGCCAGAGGAGACCTGGCATATAACCAGTCTTGACAGCTTTAAAAAAGCAGTCAAGACTGATCTCTTCCGACAGGCCTTCCAAGACTAGCATTTCCATTGCCTCCCATCAATTGTCTTGCTGCTTTGCTAATAGTAATTGATGGACTGTTAATTGCTGTGTGTTTTAAGGGGCTGGTTTAGGTGGGTTTTTGGGTGGGGAGGATTGGGTATGTTTTTAATGTCTTTTAATGTATAATGTATTTTATGTTGTTCGCTGCCTCGATCCATGTGGAGAGGTGGGATAGAAATAATTTTTTATTATTATAATTATTATTATTATTATTATTGGCTACAACTGTTTATTTTTTTCTTGAAAAGTCACCACAGACCAGCAGCCAATGGCTTGTGGACTGAGGCCAGTCTACAGCTCTGAATAGCACTGTTCTAACCATTCAGCAAGGTGACACAGAAACAAAATTTAATTCTGGTTATTCCCTTGCATGCTGCAAAGTCTAAGGGCAAACTACATGAATTTAAACATGAAAACTTGTGATATATTGGCAGTCCCACAATAAAAGACTAAGAGTGGTATTTGGCATTTTCAGAGACTATTAAGCAGGCAACACCCCAGATAAACCTGTAAGGGAATATTGGAGAAGTCTATGGTGCGTTTAAAAACAATAATCTGTAAGACAGCTGCAGCTGTCTTTAGTCAAGAACAACTCTGAGAGAAGTAATTTGAGTCCCCATGAAATAAAAATATGCCAGTAATTTAAGTGCAAAACCTACCTAAAAGCCCACAATCATCCAACACTTAAGCCACTTGAGGAACTTAAATCAGCAGAGACCATGGTACAGAAAACAGCTACATGTTCTAGGACTGTCCTGTTCTGTGAAATACAAACTGTCCCTGACTTAGGGAATCTTCTCATCACGCTTTACAGGATTAGGAAGGCACTGGCCCTATCATACTACCTATGAAGTGGTTCTCCTGAGACAACTGATGGCAAGGGGATTGCCAGTGAGCACAATGATATGTATGTTATTTTTCTGAATGGCTCACTGTATTTTGGAATTACTCTGGCGGAGAGAGCCAGTGTAGTGTAGTGGTTTGAGCATTGGACTACAACTCTGGAGACCAGGTTTGATTTCCCTCCTGGCCACAGAAATTCACTGGGTATCTTGGGTGCATCACATACTCTCAGCCCCCAGAAAATGTTGTGATGGGTTCAATTTAGGGTAGCTATAATTTGGAAATGACTTGAAGGCACACAACAACAACAGCAGCAGCAACAACAACAACATAACTCTTGTGGAACAGATATTTCCCAGATAGCACTTGAGACACTGCTGTTATGAAATGGGGGCCTCATTCAGGGCTGACCCTACCATTAGGCAGGGTGAGAAAACCACTTCAGGCAGTAAATGCTGAGAGGAAGAAAGCTTTTGCCCCCCCCCCCAATTTTCAAGTTCTGTTGTATGACAAAGCTGTGTGTCACAAGGCCTACCATGTTTTTCTAAACTGCCTTACTGCCCTCAGGTACAATGAGGGAGTGCCATTGCCAATGTACACCTGGCAGTCTAGTCAGCTTTTTTGTGGAGAAGGAGGGAAGAGACCACTTTGTCTGTCACCTTAGGGAGATAAAAGTTCAAGATAGTCCCTCACCCAGATTACAATAGTAAGCCAAGTTATAGATATCTTGAGCAGCAGAAAGATATCCGTAAAAGACAGCATTCTAGATGACGGGTGTAAGGCCCATCTTGTGCAACTTGGTGATCACCTTCTATGAACCGGAAGATTATGAGAGTTGTAGTCAAACAAATAAACAAACACCTCCCAAGCCCACCCCATTTTCCAGGCTTTACCAAAGAACTGTCAGTAGATCCTGATATATACCACAGGATATTGAAAGTGTAATAATAGCACTATAGCAATATAGGGCTGAAATGGCCTGAGTGTGTCTATGAATGGGAAAGCAAAATATCAGACAACACAAAGCGGGAGCACACCGGAGAATACTGGCAAGCTCAACCTTTACTGCCACCGATAGGCACATAATTGCTTCTGCAAGCATGATTTCTGTCTTTCCCACTTCCAACACTTCTCTCAGCATCAGTTACAATACATATGCAGAAAACAATGCAAACTCATTGCGGCTTTGAGGGATCTCAGGTAGGGATTAAGCCTGTGCATTATTGACAAACTCTAGCCAAAGCAAGGAATTATAGCAAAGAAGCCTGTAAGACCAGAAATGAGCAGTCATAAAGTGAGCAGGATTTCTTTTGTGTTTAACTTTAAGCTCTGGATCCCCTAGATGGAGTCAGGTACCAAACAGAAAGGGAGATATCATATATTTAGAATGAAGCGACAAAGAGCCACCATTACTTTTCTGGCTCCAGATAACAGAACCAGATTCTAGGAATGGGAAAATAAAGCAGTTTCACCTTCTCCCACATTCAGATTTTGTTGGCATAAAGCTCTTTCCATTCTCATTCCTGACTATGGTGAAATTTGTGAACATTTGATGAATTCTACACAAATGAGCCATACACACACACACGCATGCACACATGCATGCACGCACTCACTAGCATATATACCTGAGATTTTATTTTCTCATCTAATATATAAAAGTCAAAGTTGTGAGTTTGTCTGTGTCAGGAGAAGACCTGACCTCGTATGATTGGCTGCTGTGAAGATTGAATGGAATCCTGGGGTTTGCAGTTTAGGGATCAGCCTTTAGAATTCTCAGTCAGAGAGCTCTTGGGCCTGGCCGGTTGCTATGGAGACAAGGCGTAGCAACAAGAAGGAGGAGGAAAGTGTATTCCCTCAGAACCCAGACCTCTGTATGCTGACAACTCTGAATACAGATTGGATTGGGGAATATGGGGAAAAGTTACAGATACTGGACAAGACAGTTTGAGGAATTAGAGACACAGGATCTCAAATCTTTCTAACAAGTATCACCTATGAGAAACTAAAATCCCTTGCAACGGTGGGTATATACTTGTTAGAAAGATTTGAGATCCTGTGTCTCTCATTCTATAGGATGTTGAAAGAGGAATAATAACTTTAACAGTCTAGTGCAGAAATGGCCTAAACTGAGGTCCTTTCTACACCTTACCTTTTTTTGGCACTGGGGTGCGGGGATCATGCAAGCAGCCTCCACTGAGAGGCTCTCATGTCCCCTCTGCTTCAGCTCCGCATGAGCTGCCTGCTCCCAAGCAGGCAGCGCAAGAGCCCTGCCTCTTCCTTCCACAGTGCAGCCTGGGAATTTCCCAGGCTGTGCTAGGGCAGGAAGTGCGACCGCCACGGCTCCGGAGGCTCCACACTCATGGCAAGTGGGCGTGGGGCCCTGGAGCAATGTGCGATTGTGCACCATTTTGGGCTGAAAATGAAAAAGTGTGCAAGTGGCGCCTGCCAGGCCCTGGAGCGTTGCACGATTATGAATGCATCGTGCAGATCACTCCTTACAATCGCCCGATGCTTGAGGGGCCCTTTTGCATGGCAAATGCCGTGCAAAAAAGGCCTAAGACTGTCACACCTTGGACATATCATGAGTAGACATGATTCACTATAAAAGACAATGATGTTTGGAAAGGTAAAAGGTAGCTGAAAAAGAGGAAGACCCCACTACAGATGGGCAGACTCAGGCCCTTTTCGCATGGCATCTGCCATCCGAAAGAGGGCCTGGAACCTCGCGCAGTTGCGAGGAGTGATCTGCATGATGCCCTCGTAATCATGCAAGGCTCCAGGGGCCAGCAGGCAACAATTGCACACCTTTGCATTTTCAGCTTTCAGCCGAAAATGCTGCACGATCGCGCATTGCTCCCGGGCCCCAAGCGCACTTACCTGGCATGAGGAGCCTCAGGAGCTGGGCCAGTCATGTTTCCTGTCTCAGTGCAGCCTGGGAAGGTCCCAGGCTGCACTGCGAAAGGAAGAGGCAGGGTTCTCGCGCGAGCAGGAAGCTTGTGCGGAGCTGAAGAAGCAGGGAAGCGAGAGCCTCTCACAAGAGGCTGCTCGCGCAATCACTACACCCCAGCACCGAGAAAAGGTAGGATGTGGAAAGGGCTTCAATCAAGAAGTCATGGCCCTGAGTTTGCAAGACTTAAGCAAAGCTGTTAATGACAGGGTGACATGGAGGTTTCTCGTTCATAGAGTTGCAATGTCAAAGTTGACTTTATGGCAGTTAAAAAGAACAAAATTCTGCTGCCAGCAAAAATCCTTTACTGCCAGCAAAACTATCTTCTCATGGCTGATCTCACACTTCAGTTGACAGAGCAATCTGCTGACAGCATCACTCTGCTCTTCCAGACAAGACTTTTCCCCAGCAAGGGGAGAGCAGGGGCAGAGTTAATAGAGAGATCATGCTGTGCTTGGTCCAGACCTCCTCTCATTCAGGGACAGAGCCACAACATTGGCACAGAGTTGGGCCACAAAGTTGGTTCCAAGTAATTTTCAACACTCCTGGCCTGGAATTGGAATTCCACACAGTTTTAGCTGTCATTTCCTACTTGGAAGAGGCCTTGTCAGATCAAGAAAGGGAAGAGAGGAACCAGGATGATGGACACTAGTTGGAACTGGAAAAGTCTGGCAGTCCTACCATTGTACCAAAAGAAGCAGAGGATGGTACATCCCAGACGCCAGCTACAGATCAGGAGGAGGAGGCAGAGAGACCTCATCCTCCAAGAAGTGCCAATTAAAGCACAGGAAGCAAAAGGACAGGCAGCACCTTGCTCTGCTTTTAATACTAGTGACAGAGCTAATTAGGTCAGCTGGACTGATTAACAGCTGCCTATAAATGACCTCAGCCCAGGCCATTCCATTACTGAGAATGACAGCTCTCAAACTTCTATGTAACTCAGTCTGACATCTCTAGCTTTCTGACCTTTAATATATACTTTTGCACTAATCTTTCCAACAGCTCCCCTCTTTGCTTTGAACTCTGCTCAGGACTGCTTTCTCCCTTTGAAACTTGGATTGTTTGGACCATGTTTCCATTTTTAACCCTGTGTAAGCTTTGGTACTGGCCTGGCTTTCACCTGCTGGTTCTTGTAGACTGTAGGTGGGCTCATTTAGGCATTTGCTGGCTTTAATCAGGACATTAGCTAGTCTAGTTTTGGCTTAACTGGCCCTTGGTCATCTTCCCCAGTTCAGATTGCTCTGTAAGGCAGAAAGCTCTCTCCTTTGCAGCTAATAACACATTCTTGCCATTTTCTAGCAAGAAATGATTCCTACAATGGACATTCTTCCAGCAGACCAACTTACTCAGGATCTGAAAAGAGGAGAACTATGTTGGTTTGGGGGCAAGTACAGGATGCAAAATGGATCAACAATGAAGATTGAAATAACAAATAACAAGCAAAGAGTGAAAGAATTTATTTCAAGAAACCCAGAAGCACTTGTATAGGTATGTTTTGGGGGGGGGGAACCCTGACATGAGAGACTTTGATATCAATGAATGGGAAATTTTGGCAAGGAACAGGAACAGCTGGCATCACAGACTGTGGGATGGCATGCAACCATGGTGAGCAAGGACTCTGACAGCTCCAGAACAAATGTGGGTATAAGAGACTGAGTGTCAACTGTGACCTTTCTGTTGATGTCTTGCCAGTCTGGGATTGACCTTTTCACACAGCAGAGGGAATTTGATTCAGACTAATCCAAACCATCCAAAGAGACACTGAAAGTTCATGATCTTATAAAGATAGGCAGCCGTCACAGAGATACCTCACGCAGTGGAAGGAAAAGGAGGTAATCTGTGCCTTCAAGTTGTTTCCGACTTATGGAGACATAAGGCAACCCTATCATAGGGCTTTCTTGGCAAGATTTGTTCAGAGGGGGTTCCCTTTGCCTTCCTTTGAGAACTTTTTTTTTTAATAACTAAGAAAATGTTTCTTAGTATTATTGAAAACAATGTGTTGGCAACCTGCTGCGTTTGTCCCAATTATGAAAAAAATATATGCAAAGTTGGGGTCCACATTTTGGAGTTTTAACCCCAAGCTTTAGACTTGATTTGATTTTGATTCAGTATTAACTTGGGCCAAGAAAGAAACCAGATCCTCACTGTCATATTTTCAATTGTATCTGTATTTTTATCCTTTACTTTATACAGAACTAACAATTTGGGTCCAGGCCACGGCAATTGATCATAATGTGCCTCATTGCACCAGATCAAATGCATTTATGCAAACTACAAAAATGAAAAGAAAATTGCCTTCATTAAGGTATAAATGAAACCATTTGCTGTACTGACAAAGATATTTTAAACCTGCTTTTGGCATAAAAATGTGTCTTTTATAGCCCATATTGGCATGCATGATTCCTGCCTTTCAATTATGAATGCCTTGGGCTGACCAAGCAAGCAATAACTCCAGCTGCTGCTGACAGAAGACGATGCTGCAAGGACTACATTATATTGCTCTGATGGATGTATATTCCCAATATGCTAAACATCCTCTATGTCAGTGGCATCTGCAATAGCAGAAATTTTGAAATTAGGTCAGCTATAATGATAGACTGAAGGATAAGATGGATAGAGAGGATTAAGTAATATGTATATATGCATCTGAGTCAAACTGTGCATGTAACGGACCATAATGCAAGCTCTGACAGTTTCAGCACTCCTTTGGTATGTGAGACCTCCTTATGCAAGTAGAATCATGGTGTCCGCAGTTGATGGTAGTGGGCATCCTAGCCACCAACTGCATATGAATTTTGCTACCACAAAAAGAAAAGGGAGCAGATATTCAGTGTGTGTATCCTAACATGGGCCAGGTCTGTGTAGAGCTGTCTAATCTCTTAATGCTTAGCTCTCGAGGAACTGTGCAGCTGAGGTGCTACGGAATGGGTGGCTGTGACAGGAAGCAGAAAATTCTGTAAGCAGTCTTCCCAATCTTTGGCAGCAGAAGTTTAACAACAACAAAGCAAATAACTAAAAATTTGCTGATCTTTCATGGTATCCTAAATCTGCTACCTCACTCTGTCAAGTGTGTGTTTGAGAAAGAGGCAGAATGAGAAAATAAAAATACAGATTCATACCCAAAACATCTCTGATTGCATTGAACGTTTGCAAACCTGCACATTTAGACAAGATCCAAGGCCCTTGTTAAAACAGGAATGAGGCTTAAAAAAAGTAAATAAAAGTAAACCAACAAGGCTATGGCCCTTTTTGCACAGCATTTGCCATGCAAAAGGAAACCTGGAACATTGCGCGATTGTAAGGAGCAATCTGCATGACGCACTCACAATCGCGTGATGCTCCAGGGCCTGGCAGGCGCCACTCATCCACTTTTTCATTTTCGGCTTTCGACTGAAAATGGTGCATGATCGCGCATTGCTCCAGGGCCCCACACACACTTGCCATGTGTGTGAAGCCTCCAGAGCCACGGTGACCGCGCTTCCTGCCCCAGTGCAGCCTGGGAAACTCCCAGGCTGCACTGCAGAAGGAAGAGACAGGGCTCTCGTGCTGCTTGCTCGGGAGCAGGCAGCTTGTGCGGAGCTGAAGCAGCGGGGACGTGAGACCCTCTCACTGGAGGCTGCTCACGTGATCCCCACACCCCAGCACCAAAAAACGGTAAGGTGCGGAAAGGGCCTATGTTGTGTAGCTCAGTGAGTTCCTACATACTGAGACCAAGAGCCTTACCAGTCCCAGTAGAATGGAAAGCATCACTGCTGTAGTTAAACTGTAGCCCCCCCACTTCTCTAAATAGAGCCAGTTATTTCCTCAATACCTAGCTCCAAAGGCAGTATGACAGCCAAAGCGTTATGAGAGAGGTGACTTTGAAAACTGCCTCTGCTTTGGCACAGGTAGTTTTCCAGTTTCCAAGCAAACTCTTCATTCTGAGTGGACTGGAGCAAGCTTTTGCTCCCATTTTTGAAAAGACTCAAAATCACCACTGTGCACACCACAAATGTTGCTGCTTCAACATGGGAAGAGCTTGGAAAGTGTTGTCTCTATTTCCAGAATCTCCTAACCAGTATGGCCATTGGTCATATTGGCTGAGGAATTCTGGGAATCATGATAATAATAATAATAATAAAAAAGTATGTTTTCCAAACTCTGCAGTAAATTTGGATGAGAGGAGTAGTTTTCCCACAGACCAAACGATAACTTAGTGCAGGGATGGTTAAGCTCCTGGAGTCTGGGTAACAATTTCTTGTCCAGACAACACACTGGGAGCCACACTAAGATCTCCTCCAAACAAAATTACTAGTGGCCAGGAATCTGACATTTTGGATCAAACAAGGAACAATGGGAATTTTTTAAAAGTAAAGTTGCTGCTTCTGGAGGCTTCTGGGAATTGGAATTCTAATTTTCCAGCCAATTGGGGCATCTGAGAGGGGACAAGGGGATACAAAAATGGCCTTGGGGGTATTTGTGCCCCGCAGGCCACAGGATTTCTAGTACTAGTTTGGTTTAGTGCGGTGACTGGGTTAAGCCTTAGACACAGCCTGACAGTCTACATGATGAAAAATGAGTCTCTGTAAATCCAGCATTGTTATAGTCTTTACTATTGAATATAGCATATTAAGTGAAATGTTTGACTATCTGTTGCTTTTCAGAAAGGTTTAATTAATGTCAGGCAGGTTGATATAAATCCCTTACCACTTACCACCTCAGCAGTAATATTCAGACTAAATGAATAATAATAATAAAAATTAGAAAGGGAAATCATACTGATTAAGCTTTCTCCTGTTTGGTAGCTTCTCTCATAAAACTAATTAGCATCAGGTTGTTCTTGCTGCCATAATAATTGGAAAATTATTTTAAAAAACCATGTGGAGTAACAAAATATAAGTATTATTTTTATAATTACTCCATTCTATGTTACATTGCCTGTGAGGATATACATATTTCTGCCATTAAAGTATCTCCCTTCATTGGAATCTATTTAATACTTCTCTGGGAGATGAGAACAGACAAGTGAGTATTGCTGTGTTTCAAAATTTTCTATACTGAATGAGCATGACAATGCTTCCAAAATTATGAGAAAGTAAGGGCATGGTCATAATTTCTCAGCAAATGAGTGGAGACCATGGCTAAGCCATTTCTTATATACATCTTCTATGCAGAGCATTTTGAAGTAGTGATTGTGGGAACATAGGGCATCTATTTTTATGCGAGATGTTGAACATACAGTTTGAATTCTAAAATCACTTATGTGCATGAGTTTGGCTTCTTTTGCTTTTGCTTTTGTGGTGTGTGTGGTGAAGAAGAGCTTTACATGTTCCAACCGTGTTTTGGGGAGATCTTGTCTTGTGTGGTACTATGGGGTTACTGTATACACAAGGAATTGCCATGCTTCTTCAAGTGTCCAGACAGGAAGGAAGGCGAATCACAGGATGAGCAAAGCCAGCAGAGGAGAAAGTGTCATTTCTGTCTGTGCAGTGTCTTTAAAGGTTGAGATTCCACCACCATCTCTTCCTATCTGGATCAAGGGAGTCACTGGCTGAATACAAAGGTGTTATTTGTGTGCTAGTTGCACACACATGAGGGGAAGGGACTGGGGAGAGAGCTGATAGTACTTGCCTTTATGTCCATTTTGCCATGCGGAACAAGGACTGGGAGTGGAACACTTCTTATTACATAAGTCCTGGAAGTAGTGGTGCAGGGCCAAGAAAAAAATCTTTGCTGGCCCAGATTGCTCCTTCCTTAAGCCCCAGCAGAAATATAGGGCCTGGAGAAAATTCCTCATGAATGATGTGTGCTGTAAGAAAGGCCATGTAGGACATGAGTCCTAAGGGACACATTTTGACATCTGCTTGCCATGAATAGTCCCATAGTTTGGGGTTGTATTACCTGGCTAACCAGCTTTTACCAGATTCTGGGCCCGTTTACTCAGATTCCCCCCATGTCAGTTTCCACATTCAGCAGGCCCACAAGCAGTTCAGGTCCTCCTCACAACCCTTGCCTACTTCCTTGCATGATGTCACAAGAACCACCTTGTTTTAAAATCTGTTTTCATGTTATAATTATATTTGTTTTTAACTGGATTTTACTGTTTTTCTTCTTGTTGAGAACCAATGCTTTCAGAAACACATCCTCACCTGGCCAGGGTCTGTGAATGTGTTGTAGTAGGTAGAGCTGTAGTATTTTGTTTCACTTTGGGGATGGGAAATGAAATTCCATTTCTGTGAGAAATGCATTGTTGTTGTTGCTGTTGCTGTTTTTGGTGAAAGGAATATAAAATATGTAAGTAAACTTACCAAGTGTGAGTGCAATCCTAACTATGCAGGACAGCTCAGCTGACCATTGAGCAGCTGAAGCTGTACTGAATTCAAACCTGTTCCTTCCTGGGAGTGTTGGAAATTACTTAGGTTGTACCCTCACTCTGGCCTGACTTTGAGCTGGCATTGAGGCTGTGTCCCTGGGCTAGAAGAATCTGGCATATGTCAGCTTCTCACATCCCTAGTACATGGGATGATGAGGAATGCATGGGGAGAATGCAATTCCAATTAAGGAATAAAGACACTTAATGGCTAAAGAAAAAAATGACTTTATTGTAAGAACTCCATTAAAGATAGGAAAGCTGTTTGAGGATGCTAAGCTAACACTGAACTGAGGCCCTTTCTGCAACATCCTCCCATCCCGCAACGGGGACAGAAGAAGGACAGGGCCATGATGACATTTCTGCATGATGTTGTCATGGTCCCATCCTCCTCCTGTCCCCAGGCAACTCAATCATGGAATAAATCGTTGATGGGTTTTCCCTGTCAATGACACACAATCATGCAGTCACACCATCACCTGTCCTGTGGAAGCCACAGAAGTGCAATGGCTGTGCTTCATGCCCCAGCACAGGCTGGGAAAGTACCTGGCTGGACTGCGGAAGGAAGAGGCATGGCCGTCATGCTTCCTTCCATGGGGAGCCAGCTGGTGTGTAGTGGAGTGCTCCCATTGCACTCCCCTCTTGGCAAAGCCGCCGCTGGGATCCCCACT
The DNA here is from genome assembly GCA_948472985.1 of Iguana delicatissima. Taxonomy (NCBI): domain Eukaryota; kingdom Metazoa; phylum Chordata; class Lepidosauria; order Squamata; family Iguanidae; genus Iguana; species Iguana delicatissima. The sequence continues at coordinate 232,664 of CAOKZL010000175.1, forward strand.
GGATGACTTTGGGATAAGGCAGGGTATGGAAAGGGCCTGAGTTTCTCTTTGGGCAGAAGTGAGAGAAGGATGGGAAGAGGGTGGGAAGAGGAGAGGTGGGAAGAATATCAATTTATACTTCAGAGAAGTTAAGATAATGTAAGTAGGGTGAGAGATGCGGAGACTCTGGCTCACTGAAAACTGTTTAACTCCTGCTGTCTCACTGCTGCCCTCTTTAAGGCATCTTCAACTGAGCATTGTGTCAACAGGCAACTTGAAGGCACACATGCACGCACGCATGTATGCACACATAGACCTGCATTTAGAGATATATCGGCCCTTTTCACATGGCATTTGCCATGAGAAAGGGCCCCTCGAGCGTCGTGCGAATGTGAGGAATGGTCCACACAACACACTCACATTTGTGTGATGCTCCAGGGCCTGGCAGGCACCGCTCATGCACTTTTTCATTTTCTGCTCTGAGTGCATTGTTCCGGGGCCCCGTGCACACTTACCTGGCGTGCGGAGCTCCGGAGCCACGCCGGTTGCGCTTCCTCCCCAGCACAGTCTGGGAAACTCCCAGGCTGCACTGCGGAAAGAAGAGGCGGGACTCTTGCGTGAGCAGGAAGCAGCTGCGGAGCTGAAGCAACGGGGACATGAGAGCCTCTCACTGGAGGCTGCTCGCACAATCCCCGCACCCCAGTGTGGAGAAAAGATGAGTTCCGGAAGGAGCCTCCATGATGTAGTAGTTTGAGTGTTGGACTTGGCTTCAGGAAGACCAGGGTTCAAATCTTCACTTAGCCATGGGAACTCGCTAGGTGATCTTGGGCAATTCAGAGTCTCTCAGCCTTTGAGGAAGGCAATGGCAAACCTCCTCTAAATAAATCTTGGCAAGGAAACTATGGCCCTTTCTGCACAGCATTTTCCATGTGAAAGGGTGCCTGGAGCATCGCTCAATTGTGAGGAGCGATCTGCACAATGCACTCACAATTGCGTGACGCTCCAGGGGCTGGCAGGTGCTGATCATGCACCTTTTCATTTTTGGCTAGAAGGCGCAAATGGTGCATGATTGTGCATTGCTCCTGGGCCCCACGTGCACTTACCTGGCGTGCAGTGGAAGGAAGGGGGGGCTCTCATGTGAGCAGGCAGCTCGTGTGGAGCCGAAAGACTCCGGAAGTGAGAGCCTCTCGCCAGAGGCTGCTCGCGATCCCTGCACCCCAGTGCCAGAAGAAGGTAAGGTGCGGAAGTGATAGGGTCACTGTAAGCTGGAGTCAGCCTGAAGGCATAGATTGAAATTGTTGCATTTCAAAATAGGCTGAGTTGGTGGACAAACTGTGGGCTGAGCATGTTGCTCAGTTGCCACTTTTCAGACATCAGCAGGCAGAAGGTTGTACATGCAGAAAGGCATTTCTACTGGCAGAAGAGGCTTGTGATTCATTTTAATTTCTTACAGCAATGGTGGGTCAAGTATGGTCCATGGGCCACATGTTATTCCCATGGGTTTTTTTTTTTGCCCCCCTGAGTCCTCCAGACTTTTTAAAAAAATGTTTCCCCAAATATGTTCTAGGGAGCATGGAGCCACATTTTACCCCCCTCGGAAGTTTTCGGCCCAGGAAAGGCCCTTTTTCTAAAACAAGAGGCTGAAAAAAAGCCCATTATGGGCCCAAAATGGCTCAAGGTCATGCCAAAAATGGCAAAAATGCCCCCCTGCCCTCTAAAGGACAAAATTTGGCAAAATTTGATTTTTTGTGGGTGGAGTGAAGGATATATTGTTCTCCAAGGTCTTCAGAGTGGGGAGCTAATGCAGCTCAGGACCTCTCGCAGTTGCCCATCCAGCTTACATCCAATGCAACCTTAAGCTAGGATTGCAGTGTATGATGGTTTGTCTTGACTGCTCCTCCATCATGTGGACTCTGTTGTCACATGTTTGTTGTGAAATACAACAAAAATACAAAATCCATAAGCAGCTATGTTTTGGCCCAACTCCCAAACATAGAATACGTTATGCAAGCTTTAGAGCTTCACTGGCGGCTTCATCAAGCAAAGATGTTAATAACGATACAGGAGAAAAATGATGAGGACGTTGCGGTTACCAGACATTCTCAGATAGAATGTGGACCTGTGAAGCTTCGAAAGCTTGTGTAATGTATATTATGCTTTAGAGATGGCCTCAAAATGGTATTGCTGCTTGTGGATTTTGGCTTTTGTAGTATTTTGCTGGATGGCCAACAAGGCTACCCCTGAATACTTTGTTGTGGGTAAGCCTCATTCAGCTGGTGACAATTATATCTTTTCCTTATGCGTGTACTTTGAATACCCTGGACAGCAACAAAACCTTTGAATTCTTTAAGCTTTGAATCAAAAGCCCCCTGGAGAGGAACAAAGAGATCTTGAGACTGAATTCACTTCTAGACAGTAATCCATGGGAAACACACTCTTTTGAATACATCTTCCTGACTGAGCAGTGTTATCCCCATTACACTTTATCAGAAAAAAATCTGTACAATTCATTTGAAAGATGAGGTACTTTGAACTGTGGTTTTCAAGTCCTAATTGTTAGCATGTAAGTGGCAATTAATAGCTACCTTATCAATTTTTTTAAAAATCTGAATTCATTCTAGGATGCAAGTCATTGGGGAGATTTGGAACAGAACAAACAGGAGAGACAAATTACATCTAATTCAAAAATACATGTCATGGTGATCCTTTTATTTGGTCACCCAAAAGGCATGAAAAGCATCACATTAGCTTTCAAAGCTTCACAGACCACTTCGTCAGGCAAAGAGGTTAGAAATCACAATGTGGGGGGAATTGTGTCAGTGACAGTCACAGAGCTGCATCTTGCTTGAGATGTTTGTTTAAGGTTTAAGATCTCTTGAGGGAGTGTTTTAGGCTTCAGGGGACTTGAAAGGAAGGCAGTAAAAGAAATTAATAATACTTCCTTCTCCATTAGCAAGTCAGAGTAACTTTCTTTGAAATTTGGTTCTGTTCCTGTCCTCTTGAGGTCAATATCCTTGGGCTATTTTCCAAGCATTTAATGGATTTTGTGATACTCCTTCAGCACTGAGGTGTTGGTCACTTTAGAACTTGCCCTAAAGACAGGTGGTGGCTAGTTATTAAGAACACTATGCATTGATATACAGGAGGTTTTTGAAGACTCTTCAAAACAAAATTATCTCTTGGCCTGCTTCTCATTTCTCTAACTTGTTTGTGTAATTTAAAACTATATATCAATGATGTACCTAACATTTGATTTATATTGTGAAAAGGAATTTTTAATGTATCTAAGTGTGGCTTGACCTCTCTCTGTTGTTCTGACTATTGGCTTTAAAAGGTTATATGAATTGCACTCATGACATATTGTTGTAATCGATCATTTTGTTGTTATTTTGTTTGTTTGGGGATGGGTGGGAATGTGATATAATGGCATTTTGCCATTAGCCTCATCAGTCTACAAGTGGGATTTGAAATTTCAGATTTTATGATACTTTTAACTACTTTGCAAACATTTATTATCTGTAAGAGGCCTATGACAAAGTAATCTGGGAAATTTTTCATCCTGTTGATGTGCCTATTACCTTCCAAAGTGGAAGTGGAATGGGGTTGTACAGTAGGAGTGGGGAACATGTGACTTTCCAGTGGCTGGTGGACTGCAACTCCCATCGGCCCAAAGCAGCATAGCTGAAAGTAAGGAATGATGGAGCTGAAGTTCAATAAAATCTGGAAGTCTGTACATACTTCATCATTTTTTATAGAAAGATGTGGAATTTGGCACAAGAAATGAAAGCATCTATATGTTCACCAGACTTGCTCAGTAGATCTAACCATATATATTTTATCTCCCATAATGTTAGCTCCATCAGTTAATATGGAAATTTTCAAAATAGTGGCCATGTTAGTCTATTCCAGCATAACAAAAAAGAATCTTGTGATACTTTTAAGACTTTATGGGTTTATTTTTGCATCAATGTTTGTGGACTCTAGTCTATGAAAGATGGTGCTAAAATTTTTTAGAAGTGACAGAAGACTCTTTTTTTGTTATACTAATTCATGTAGCAACATTTTTTTTGCTTCCACAGAGGCTTCTCTGTTTCTGTGACAACCTTAAAGTAGGACTGCACAGCCTGTGACTGACCAAGCTAAATGATGACAATCAGCTATGTAGCAAGATTTTGTGAGACATCTGCAATTTTCCTTTCCCTCTGGTAGTGTCTCAGCTTAGGACAAGGATGAGAAAATATATTTTAGTTCTCTTTGGGAGATATTTAGGTCACTGTTGACTTAATTTAGGATAGTCTTAAACCACCCTGGTGCTCTCCAGAGGTACTGGAATTATAGTTCTCACACTACCCATATAGCACTGTGAGGAGTTCATGAGGATTGTAGCATGACACATCTGGATGGCACCAGTTTTGGGGAAATCTGACTTAAGGTATCCCCATTTAGGGTAGATACACGTCTACATTTACAGTCATTTATTTTAAGGGTCATCAACTTCAAGTCTACTTTAATGATAAAAAATCAGATGAAAGATGCACAGGCACCTTGAAACTGTCCTGCCCTGGCAGAAGACCCAGTATCCTAGCTCTCATAGCCTAGCCCTGAGTCTCAGGATCTGGGCGATCTTTTCCATTCCTCAGGGTGAAGGGGAGGAATCTCAGGATGAGAGTACTGCCTTGAAAATGTGTGTATTTCTCATTTATTAAATCTGGTGTTTTTTATTTGAATGGCATACTCTGCACAGCTGTGGTCAATGCTTAGTGAATCATGCTGAGTGACATCTCTAGGGCCAACCTCCTGGGACATCAGAAGGGGTCATCCCTATGTCTCGGGTTTTGGCTTTGAAATCACAGGGCCTTAAATGCTCCTGATGTGGCAGCTCTACTCAGCACTTAAATCTTCTGGTTACAGTTCTCTCTGCGGTGGGAGGTACTGTATTTCTTTTTAAAGCAGCTATTTCCAGAATTTCATCTTACAGTTTTATGCAAATTTACGTGCTCTTTTTAGGTGGCTGGGGGAAGGGAGCTGACATATTTTCTTGTTTTAGACCACCAGATAAATTCCCACCCTATTTCTTATAGCAGTGCTTGAGAATACCTGATCTTGATATAACAGTGATGAGAAGAAGAAGAAAAAAAAGGACGCCTTGATTCAGAAAGCAAATATAGTCTCAAGCATGCATTTGTGGTTATTAAAGTATGCATTACAGACAATTCTAGGCACACCTATCTCCCCCTCATGTATTACAAAATTTATCCTCTAGAGAGATCTAACTGCAGAAACCTCTATTATATTCTTTAGAACACAGCTGCCATAGCAGAGTCTAATTATTATTTGCATTAATAGCACACTTAACTCTCATGAATGGAACCCTCCATTATGTATTTCTTAAAGGTGCATAGAAGTGCATTCTTTAGCCTTCTTTCTTCTGCAGAGTCACGTAAATAACATGTTGGTTTTGATCTGCTTCTGCAGCCTGAGCAATTGCCATTTATCTAAATATATGCCTTTTACATTTATACAGTAGAATAATTAGCAAGCTCTGCTTCTGTTACTTGTTGCTATTTTATTATGGTGGCACCTACTGGCTTAAAATGTGATTATCTTCATTTTCCACATTGTACCCAAGCGCTAATACCCACATGTAGAGCATAATCTAAGCTGAAGTGTTCGTTTTACAAAGGTAGATTTGCTCAGGGATTTCAACAGGGAGAGAACAGATCCTTAAAAGAAGCAAGAGCTTGAAAAAGTTGTTTTTGGACTAAAATCCCCAGCATCCTCCAGCCAATACAGCCAGTGCAAAAACGTAACTTGATCATTGGAAACACTGTAAACAACCTTCACTATTTGTGAGGTCCAAGCATGCTGGTACTTTTCCAATAGAGATATACCCATATGTGCTCAACAGTAGAAGCAACTATGAAAAACCAAAGGTGCCACAGAAACTTGATAACCATTTCTTCAGTTTACTGTACACCATGATCCACTTTCACATTTTGTTGCTGTTCACGGTCACAGCAGTGTAACTTCCTCTTGCCGTGAGAAGACCCTGTTGTCCTTTGAACTTTTGCTCCTCCTCATTCTCAGTTACTTGCTTCAGCCTGTAAATGAGATGCAGAATGACATGGTCTCGAGAACTAAAAGCCACTGTGCACTCATTATTAATGGAAGAACTGATTTTTTACATGAATCTTTGCAATACTTTTTTTTTTTAACACTACACAAACTTAGCATGAATGAGCACTTCTGGATATCTGGACCACAAGATTTCTAGGAAAGCAAACATATATAAAGACCTGAGAACATGACAGATATGTTTGTTATATAAGCTTCTGGGTAGTTTAGGATTATCCAGATATGTCCCTTTCCCTATGTGATAAATGCATGAATCTCCACATAGACATAAAACACAAATTCAGCATCTCTTATGAGGGGTGTCACATTATTTTATCACCAACATATAGGCTGGAATCTGGACTCTGGTTTCTAGTTTAAATAATAGCAAAGCAAAAAATTCTAGGTGGACACCTGAGATGGGTTCTAGATGAACACCTAGATTGGAGAAGAACATCTGAGATGCATGGGTACTTTCAGAAATATAATATGATGTCAACAAAATTTTCCATAATATGCAGCAGCAGTAATGCAATTCTGCTGGGCAGTATAGTTTGTTTTCTGGTGGTAAGGTATTATTTCCCAGAATCAACCCGTTAGTCTCTGTTGCACAGCTGATCTCATTATAGAGGATCATAGCTTCAGCAGCAGTAACTCAATCCGTTAATGCATGAGTTAAGCAAGCTGTGCATAAATATTTTAAATAGGTCCTTATTTACTAGTGTAATATTGCATTAGAGAATTAACTATCAGCGTCTGTCTGGCAGCATTCTTAGAGGCTGGAGCTGTATTTTCTTAACGCTGCTTTGTGTTAACAGCCATCTCCTACAGCTACATCTCTTTCTTAAGCTTTTTCCAGTTGAAATGAAATCCAGTCAGCTTTGCATAATGAGATAAAACTATGTGATTGTCTTGACTTGGCTTTCGTAAAAATAAAAATAAAAATCCATAACGCTTCTTGGACTGTTTTGTGTGCCTTAAGTGTTTCTTAAGTCTAGTACTTTACCATTGTTTTGATATAAAAGTGCAGTTGGTGAAGCATTATTCTGCACAGCACAATAGCTTATGAATAAATTCAGGAGCATCGTTCATATATACAATGCATTTTAAAATAATGTACCCTTTATTTCATTCCTTCTTAGAATTGCTCTTTGTGGCCATTGTCAGTTCTATTTTTATTATTGTTTTTGTTATGGTTATTGTGATTATTATATTTATAACTCACTTTCCCCCTAGTTTTGGGCTCAATGTAGTTACAAAAGTTAAAACAAATCTGGCTAAAAATTCACAAAACAGAAAAAAAATTAAAAATGTAATCAAATTATTCATAAACATAAAACCAGTTAAAACATACCCATTAAAAAGAAAACAATCAATAAACAATATAGCACGTTATGCAAAGTCCTTTCTCCTTGAACAGTCAGTTTTCAAAGGCCTGCTGAATCAAAACAGTCTTCACCTGCCTACAGGACAGTAAGGGGGGGCACAAGTCCATCCTCTCTAGGAAGGGAGTTCTAGTGCCTGGGGGCAGCCATCACAAAGGCCCTCGCCTATATCTCCACTAGATTTACCTGTGAGAGGGGTGGGATGGTGAGAATGGCTGTGCCAGCAGATCTAAAAACACAAAAAGGGTCATGTGAATTTCTGTTTCACAGATGGAAAAACGATGCATAATCCTGGCCATCTTGTCCAGGACCATTCAGTAAGGGAGACAAAACTTAGCACCAGAATTAGCAGCCTATTGGTAATCTTTTCAGTGCAAGGTTAAGATGTATCATTTTACAGAAGAGTTTTAATCTGTGTAATTTTCCAGTATGTCCTTTGAAAGAAAATTGGCATTTGTTTCTCTCAGGGTGGTCACTGGGTATTAATTTTCTTGTGTGTGTGTGTGTGTGTGTGTGTGTGTGTGTGTATACATACTTTCAAGAAAATTAATACCCAATGACCAAGAAAGTTAATACGCAATGATTTATTGATAGATAGATAGATAGATAGATAGACAGATAGATAGATAGATAAACTTGTGCACTGCCCTGAAATCTCATATGATATTATTTAAAATAGTGGTTCTTAATCTTTTCTTTACAATGTACTCACTTGAAAATATATTTTGTTGCTGAGGACCACCAGGACTTAACTCAAGATTTAAAACAAGGTAGCAAAAAATGTCACTTGCTTTCTCTCAGCTACTCAGCATCATTCACTTGCATGTTCTCATCACACAGAAGTAGCATGTGCTGAGTACTTTTTTTGCTGTGTTTTTGGCTATAAGTTATTTTCACAACTGTTGAACAGTTTGAGATGTTGTAATGAAACTTTGTACAAATAATGTCTATCACCAGCAAAAGACTCTTTCCCTTTGAAAGCGATGTATGACCATCTGATTTCTTCCTACCTATGTTAACTATAAAAGCTTGTAATATTTCTTAAAGCCTTTGTGGATGCCCTGTCAGGACATCATGGCCCCCTGGTTAAGAACCACTGATTTAAAGAATAAACCTTTAGTTCTAGCATTTCAAGAAACATACTCCGAGCAAGAATAAGTCTCCTTGGTTCAATGAAGCAGAGTTAATGGACTTTAAGCTGAGAGTGGACAAAAAAATCACTTCTCACCTCAAATAGGATTACAAAGACCAAGATTATATCTCATTTCTGACTTTATTTTCTCCCTTCAATATGGCTTTGTTAATAGTGCTTCACATATGCCTTCCACTTATAATAGGTTCTAAATTTCAACCCTACCCTAGAAAAATCTTGGCCTGCAATGAGTTTTATGTGGTTGTCCAGCAGCAAGCAGAATAATGTTATTCTGGAACTTGTAAATGCAATATGGCAAAACTGAGGTTCAGACTAAAAGTTAAGAGGAATAGATATTCATTGCAATTAACATGTTTTCTCTCTAGCAATATCTGTCTCAGCAATCAGACTTACAAAGCTCATACTTACCCTTCAGTGACCAATCACAAAACAAGTCACTCTTAATGCAGGTGAGGGAAAGCACATGCTATGAGAAACAGATGTATTTCACCATTTGAGGTAGTCACTTTATCTCCACCTGTCCAACCTCACAGGGTTGTTGACGGGGTAATATATCACTTTTGGTTTCCATAATGTGAACCCTGTTAAATTCCAATCAGTAATGATCAGAAATGAAATTCTCACCCATCTCTAGTCATGAGTGGGGGAGAATGAGGGGCTTGCATGCCATCTTGAGTTCATTGGAAGAAAGGCAAGATACAAATATAACAATGAATAAAACTAGCAAGCAGTCTGACTTTCAAAGAAAGACATACAGAACCACATAGGATGAGTCTATGAGCCAAACTGGCACTACTTCTGGCTATTTCTGACTACATTATTGAGGTAAGTTGTTTCTAGTAATTTCAGGTCTTAGCAACCATGGGAGAGGAAAGACCATAGGATTGCAAGATAGTATGTAAGAAACAAATGTGGCCAAAACAAATTAAAAGAGAAAAACCAGAGATGTTCACCTTTACTTATAGCAAGTCTTATTATAGCATGGGTGGGAATTATGGGACTCTCCACACATTATTGGACCACAGCTCCCAGCATTTATCTCCTCTAGCAATGCTGGTTAAGACTGCTGGGAGTTGCAGCTGGACGGCTGCATGATTCCCACACCTGTGTTTGTCATGTACTCAATGACTCACAATCCATGACCACACTCGGAAGTTTCCAGTAGGTTTTATTCAATGGCTTAACATGAAGAACAGCAGCACACTTCTGTAGAAGTTGCAGAAACTGATTAACATAAGCAGCATGTCTCTTTTACAGGTTATTCATACAAATTTAAGTGCACAAAGCATTCATATAATTAAAGCCCCCAAACACTTTCTCAGGTTGGTGCCTGTCTGTAACCATCTTGCCCTTGAACACTGTTGGCCTGTCTACATGCCTTCCCCATTTATCTCAAATATCATCCCAATTTCATAACAACCTGGCACAAGTCAGTTTTCACTTTCATTTTTCCCCACTTGATGTCATCCATCAATTACAAAGTAACAGCAAGTGATCTGTGAGATACAACACAGTAGCAATTAGCACTGTGTAACATGTGGGATACATAATTACCTTCATCAATGGTTACATACATTCCAAGCCACTTGCAAAGAATATACATTTAAATATATATCCTCTCAAGTTGTTACCCTCTCTTTTGGACTCATGGACATGGCAGGGATGTGGTGGGACCTGACATTCTGCCCCCTAGAACTATCACTCCCTTAACTGAGTTTGTGAGGATAAGCTATGTGGAACTTTTTTTATCAGCCTAGGAGCTTGAATGTGTTCAGCATCCTGCCATTCTTAATCACTAGCAGGCAGATGTTTCCAAGTGACAAAATATTGCATATATCCTCTGTGCTTTAATTCAAAATTTTGGCTATTTCAGAATCTTGATCTTGTCCCACCATGATTAGGGGAAGTGGAGCTGCTGAAGCTTGGCACCATGCCATGGTCTCGGTTGTGGGCCCGAGGGAGCTGAAATGAAATGCAGGCTGGATTTGCCTGTAAGACTGGGGCAGCTCCAACTCAGCTGTCACAGCATTTATTAGTCTTTTGACCTTAATATTTTGGTCCTAACATCTTGGAAGACTGTGTGCATTTAATCAATTTGGTGGAGAGGTGCGCCGGGTCCCTGGGTTAATGTCCCAACCCTTGCTGCTTTTCTAATCAGTGTACTTTTTGTAAATGTCCTTTGGCATAATCCAGGGCAACAATGATAGCAGGCCAAACCATTTTGACTTTGTATGTCTGATGCCACATTAGTGGAAGACATTTATATTTTTCTCAATCTGCTATGTAATAATATAGTAATGGTGTTTCTATTACAATTATAGAATCATAGAATCATAGAATCATAGAAATGTAGAGTTGGAAGAGACCACACAGCCCATCCAGTCCAACCCCCTGCTATGTAGGAACACCCTCAAAGCATTCCCGACAGATGGCCATTTAGCCTCTGCTTAAAAACCTCCAAGGAAGGAGACTCCACTACACTCCAAGGCAGCATGTTCCACTGCCGGACAGCCCTGACTGTCAGGAAGTTCTTCCTGAGGCTCAGGCGGAATCTCCTTTCCTGCAGCTTGAATCCATTGCTCCTTGGCCTGGTCTCTGGAGCAGCAGAAAACAAGCCCTCTCCTTCCTCTACATGGCATCCCTTCAAATATTTAAACATAGCTATCACGTCCCCTCTTAACCTTCTCTTCCGCAGACTAAACATACCCAGCTCTCTAAGTCTATCCTCATAGGGCATGTCTTCCAAGCCTCTCACCATTTTGGTCACCCTTCTCTGGACTTGCTCCAGCTTGACCATGTCCTTCTTGAATTGGGGTGCCCAGAACTGGACACAGTATTCAAGATGAGGTCTAACCAAAGCAGAGTAGAGTGGTACCAGTACCTCCCTCGATCTAGACACCATACTCCTATTGATGCAGCCAAGAATTGCATTGGCTTTCTTGGCTGCCGCATCACACTGCTGACTCATGTTCAGCTTGTGGTCTATCAAGACTTCTAGATCCCTATCACATGTACTGCTATCCAGCCACTTGTCCCCCATTCTACATTTCTGTATTCCATTTTTTCTACCTAAGTGTAGGACCTTACACTTCTCTATGTTGAATTTCATTTTGTTAGCCTTATATTTTATATTATGTGTAGAACTTTTTCAACTTAATTGATTTTAATAAACATTATTCAAATACCAAACCACTTTTTACTTTTTTTTTTGTTCATATCCTATCAAGTTCTGCTGAGTACATTTTCTATATTCAAAACACCATTAAAACCGCAGTCAATCAGTCTTGCTATTCTTATCTCCTGCAAGCAAAAGTAGTAATCCATTGATTGCCTTCAAACTGTAATTCATGAACATTTTACACATAGGTATTCATCAGCTTTATTGGTATAGTTTGGGACCTATCTTTTCCTTCAAGGGCTATCAGCTGGATGTGACCCTATATCTCTTGTTTTGTATTGCCTGTCATACCAGTCAAAAATTGTGAACATACAGTTAAAAACTAGAACTTGGATTTTTTTTTAAAAAAGCAATGTGTTGCCATTTTTTTTAAAAAAAATATTCGTAGCTCATGTTCTGCTGTTGTGGTTAAGGATGATTTATAAAAACATATCTGGAAATGGCTTCAAATGGTTCTGTATCCCACAGAATGACCTCTCTGGAGAACCATGTTAGAAATAATGAGTAAACATTGCCCTCTGTTATTATGTGCAATCAAGTTGGTTTCAACTTATGGTGACCCTTCAAATGAGAGATATCCAAGTGCCCCAATCATTAACAGTCCTGCTGAGGTTTTGCATACTGAGGACCATGGCTTCCTTGGTTGAGTCAATCTATTGGAAACATGGTCTGTTTCTTTTGCTAATGCCTTCCACTTTACAAAACATTATTGTCTTTACCAATAACTCAAGTCATGATATATCAGTTTACTCCTTCCTTGGCCCATTTGAAGCCATTTTTGGAGCAGGATATGGAGCTGAGATTGTTATGGTCACCTTAGTGGATGATCTCCATCTTAGCATTGATGGGATGAGTGTGTCCTTGTTGGTCCTTTTAGACCTCTCAGCATTATTCAGTACCATTGACAATGGTACCCTTCTGGAATGCCTGGGAGATGGGAATCGGAGGCACTGTGTTATGGTGGTTCTGGTCTTACCTCTGAAGCAGGTTCCAGATAGTGTGAGACAGCTGCTCCTAAAAAAAGAAGCTGTTAATATGGCATATCACAAGGTGCCATTCCCCCTTAATGCTTTTTAACATCTACATGAAACTGTTGGTACAGATCATTCGGAGGCATGGGGCATAGGTATTATCAGTACACTGATGACATCCAAATATATTTCTCCATGCCTTCAGAAACAGTCTTTGCTAAGGATAGCATGTCTTCTCTGAATGAATGCTTGGAGGAGGTAATGGGCTGGATGAAGAAAAACAACTTGAAACTGAATCCAGACAAGACAGAAGTGCTTACTATTAATCTAGGACTGGTGGTGTGTTAACCAGCTCTGGACAGGCTCACATTCGCCCTGAAAGACTGTGTTTGCAGCTTGGGAGTGCTTCTGGATCTGTCCTTCCAAATGTCAGCCCAAAGAGATACAATGGTCAAGAGCGCTTATTATTAACTTCAGCTGATATGCCAACTGCACATCTTCCTAGAATCAGAAGATCTAAAGATGGTAGTGCACTTTGTTTCCAAATAATTTTTTAATTTTTTTGTTGAAATTGTACACTTGTGTTGCCCTGACGGTCACAACACATGGCAATTACACCAATGTGGAAAAATAACCAACCATGACTCTCGAAGACCAAAATGCCAAAATGGCTGTATGGCAGGAAAACAGAATGCTGAAATGATGGGGAGGAAGTCTCCAGACATGCTGAAATTGTGCAAAGGAAAGAAAGGAAAAAAAATAGCACATGCACTAAGTAGTGCAGATAAGGGAAGGAAGCGAGGTTAGTGAAGTGGTGTCAAAGGTTGGCTGTGGGAATATGCAGCACCAAACTGGCAGCACAGCATTATTGCAGGAGAGTTTTAATAGTGATTGTTTTACACCTCTAAGGTTTTGTTTCCTTAAATAGCGCAATGGGGCAAGACAACAGGCTGGTGTGATACAGCCTCTAGTCTTCTTCTGTTTTCTTGACTCCAGTCTCCATGCTGACTTACAGCTGAGCCAAGATATAGAAAAACCTTTCAGTACTTTGAGAGAAGCTTCAGCTTCTAAATACTTTAACATTACTAGTTTTAAGAAAGCCGAAACTCCAATATTATAGGTTATGCAGAAACAATATTGTTAAGCTCTTGCTGCCCCCCAAAGTCAAGTATTACAAATAATACATTACTTCTATTAGCTCTGTCCATAATATTTTTGATGCTGAATGTTGTTAAGCTCTCGCTGCCCCCAAACTCAAATATTATAGATAACACATTACTTCTATCAGCTCTGTTCATAGCATTTTTGATGCTGAAATGTTGGAAGGAATTACAATGAAGAACGTGTAAAGTTTGCTTGGTCATAAAAGCTCCACATAGAACCTGAACATAGGTTCAAGGGGAGAAAATCCTATGCTTCCACCTGAACCTAAAACAAGACAGAGTTTTATGTTTCATCAAATCCAGGAAACTGTGATTTGTGCAAGCCAGTTTGTTCACTAACCCAATATGCGGTTTGTACAAATCAGTTTACCGTACTGATTTGCAAAACCAAACCAAACCAAACCAAACCAAACCAAACCAAACCAAACCAAAAACAACTGCCAATGCATAGGAACTCCTACTTTCCTTCTTCATGCATAAAGGAGAGAAACAAGAGGACACATTGGCACACAAGGCTTGTCGTAATTCATTCATGTAACAAACTACAGAACTGGGCCATTCTGTTTAAACAATTACAGTCAATCATTTCTACTGTATCAATATTCAAACGGTTTTCTGTTTCGAATAGGGGAACAGAAGAAATCAAGCAGGTGGGAAAATGACAGAAAAATGGGAAAGGGAGTTTTAAAAAGAAAGAAAGAAAACAAATTTATTCAGTGAATTAGATTGGCTGAGTTTACAGTTTGGAACCAGAAAGAGTTAACAAGGGGTGTTCCATCCTAGATCAGTTTGCTTTTCTCTTTGTGCCATAAGATCCCCATTTTGCCCACTCTGTTAAGAAAAGAGCAATATCTATAATCCAGAATGTGTTTTGTTTAGAGGAGAAAAGAGCACCAGTTTTGCTGAAGGATGGTGCTGCGTGCACTTTCCTGAGGCAGTTACAAGCTAACTCAAAGGGGAGGTAGAAATAAGTATGTCTCAACTGGGATTAATTTAAAGGCGTGCTTTCTTCCCTCATGATGAAAGACATTTGCCTTGTGTGTTTTCAATCATGCAGCTTCAATCACACTCCCAGATTTTTTCTTTCTTTATTCAAGTCATCCCAAGGATTTTACACTGCTAATTTAGCTGTAAAAGCTGCAGACATCCATAAGAATAATGTTACATTTGTTTCTTCAACGCCTCCCCACAAAAGTGAGGAATGTAAACTGCCCCCTCCTGAATATTTGTTTGAAGAACTCGAAAAACAGATCTGAGCTTGTTTCTTTGGTCACAGAATGCCCTAGATGTTGAGGAAAATGGCATCTCGGGTAAGTAATTCCAGTTCAATCTCACTTTCCAATCTGTAAAAAGAGATTAGGAAGGGGGAAAAAACACTTTATATTCAGCTGTGGCATTGTAAAAGGAACAGGACTTCAAACAAGAATTATTTAAAGTGATGAAGACTTGAGTCCTTTTCACATTGAACAATTATAGCTTTATAATTCTACTTTAACTGCCAGGCTGAAATCCTATGGAATCTTGGGATTTTTACTTGTGGGGCAATATAGAATACTCAGCCAGAGAGCTCTAGTACCAAATTACAAACCCCAGGCATTAAAATGGAGTCAATAGTGCTGTAATTGTGCATTGGGAAATGGCCCTGGTCTGCACAAATGAGGCACTAGAAGAGTCTGCACTAGGATGGTTGACAGATGGGGGATCACATTATTTAATGTTCCTCTGTATCACTCTTAGGCAAAATGGGGCTTTCGAGATGTTGCTGGGTTGAAACACCCATTAGCATTAGATAGCACGGGATATGAAGAAGAGTCATCGGATCTACAAGCCAAAAAGTTCTGAAGGGATTCATGTTGTACACTCCCATCTTTTACTAGAAGCTCTATTCAAATAAAAAGCTAGTACATCAGGTGAAGGACAGGGCTATGTCTTTTTTCCCTAGCATGCCTTCTATCTTTGGGAGTCCTATGTGTGTCTGTGGCCATTTCCGCACTAGACTGTTATAGCGCTATTATTCCACTTGCAACATCCTATGGAATCCTGGGGTTTGCAGTTTCGGGGGGGCCAGTGGGCCCCTCCCGAAACTGCAAACCCCAGGATTCCATAAGATGTTGCAAATGGAATAATAGTGCTATAACAGTCCAGTGCAGAAATGGCCTGTTTTTCACATGGGGAGCATTCCATAAAGATGAGATCCCTTCCTAGCAGCCTGCAGTGTTATTCTCAACTTTATCAGTTCATTTTTTTTTTCTGAATATGTTCATGCAACCAGGGATGGGGTGGGAATATACGCTTGTGCAGTTTCCATACCCTGTGTGTTTAATTGCTGAGAATTAAAAAACGTTAGCATAATTGCAACAGTTGAGCAGAGACTGCGGAATCTTGAGCAAGTCATTGCTTTGGCATGTTTCCCATTTATAAAATACTAGTGTATTTACTCGGCATTGCCTGGGATTTTATTTTTCGCTTAAGAACTCACCAAACTGTCTTCTCCAGTACCTGTAAATTTTCCCCATACTTCCCAATGCAATCTGTATTCAGAGTTATTTACATACACAGTTTGGATTCCTGAGGGAATACACTGTCTTCCTCCTTACTGCTAGGCCTTATCTCTATAGCAACTGGCCTATTCCAGTACCTGTAATTTTTCCCCATATTCCCCAATCCAATCTGTATTCAGAGTTGTTAACATACAGAGGTTGGGTTCCTGAGGGAATGCACTGTCCTCTTCCTCCTTGCTGCTAGGCCTCATCTCCATAGCAACCAGCCTATTCCAGTAACTGTAATTTATCCCCATATTCCCCAATCCAATCTGGCTGTATTCAGAGTTGTTAACATACAGAGGGTTTGGTTTCTGAGGGAATACACTGTCCTTCTTCTTGCTGGTAGGCCTTGTCTTCATAGCAACTGGGCTGAGGCCCAAGAGCTCTTGGCTGAGAATTCTAAAGGCCCCTCCCTAAACTGCCAACCCCAGAATTCCATAGAATCTGCACAGCCAGCCAATCATATGAGGTCTTCTTGCCTCACACAGCCAATCTTATGAGGTCTTTGCCTGCCTGACACAAACAGACAAGATCGCTCGCAAACTTTGACTTTTCTATAGTAGATAAATTAGAGTATCTTCTCTTCAGCGAGGGTCTTCCCATTACCACACACTACTGATATATGTAACAATTGCAGCCATTTTCAAAACAGACACTCGTGTTAGTTTCTTGCAGTATAAAAAGAGAAAGGAAGGATGAAATATAGCGGCTTCTTTCAGACCGACCTATTCATTTTATTTTAGCATATGCACAGATGGAGTACAATATTAAAACTAAAGGTACTGAGTACTGTTACGCACTGGGGATGGGACCAGAGCAGAATGGCATATATCATCATAACCATATATAACTGTGCTTAAATACTTGTGTCTTTCGTATTGTGCTCCGTCAATGCATCCAAACATCTCATTCGTGGATGTCTAGCATGACCAAATACCTTCTAGTCACCTATAGACTTATGATGTTCCAATATGTTTTATTGGGTTTTCTTAAACAAGGAATACTCAGAGGCAGTTTGCCATTGCCTTCGTCTAAAATGTAGCCTACAGCATCTGGTATTCCTTGGCAGTCCTTCATCAAAGTACTAATGAGGCCTGACCTTGCGGGACACCCAAGATCAGATGGGACCTGATGCCTTTAGGATATTTAGATCTCAATACGTATTGGAGACAAAAAAAATAGGTGAAAGCTTTGAGTTAAATGAAGCAATGACTATGCTGTACCACATCCACTGAATCGATATCATACTAGAGCTTGGGAAAGTCCCCCTGCCCCCGCAACAGTGGAAAAACCCCTTAGCTAGGAGGGCCAGTGGCCTTGCTAGCTAGGGAATTTTGGGAATTGTCAATCAAACTGGAACTTTTCCAAGCTCAGCATAGGACTGGTCCCAAGAACCTAAGCAAAGATGTGGAAACTATAAATGGTAAATATGCTTCCTTCAGTGGTGAAGGTCTTCCTGTAATGTGGAAAATAAAGGAAAATACAAGCTCTAGTCAAGCATATGTAAAATGATGTATGTCATTTTGAAGAGAATTTAAACATAGTTCTAACAGGAAGAAAGCAAGCGCCAGATATGAAGGCAAAAAACAAGCTGGGAGGGACTTGGCTTATTAGACACAAAAGGTATGAAAGGATTATTACAGGAGTTTTTGGAAGATTACTAGACTTGTAGTGCAACTAGACTTGTAGCCCAACATGCGAAACCCTACATGATACTTTCTTTCCAAATGTTTCTGTTATTTTATAGGGATCACACTGTGCAACCAAAGGGTCCAATCGCTGGGATGTTGCCCAGTCTCAGCTTCTGAAGTAGGGATGGGCAAAATGTGGTTCTCCAGATGTTGTAGAATTGAAACGTCCAAAATTCCTCACTATTGGCGGTGATAGCTACTGATGCAAGTTGGAGTCCAATATCTGGAAAGAGATTAGGTAGCGTATCTGATCTCTGCCAGTCACAATGTCCTGGAGGCATATCTCAAATTCAGCGTGTTTCCAACGCTTATGCTAATAAAAACCTTCCAACTAGACAGAGGGTGAAGAAAACCAGAGGTGGGAGGTTGGACAGGCAAAAAAAAAAAAAAAAGCCTGTAAAAAGGAGCTTCTATGTTGGAGGTTTTGTGAACTGAGGTATGCCTGCATAGGATCTTACTCTGAACCCTAAACAAGCAGCAATCCTAAGCATGCTTCCCCAAAAGTTAATTACAGTTGATCCTCCCCATTTGCTGGGGCTAAGGGCACGGGCCTCGCAAATGTGAGAAATCACAAATATCAAAATGTGAGGGTGTGTGGGAAGGGGGTGCTGGAGACAGCAGGTCAGGGAAAGGAGATACCTCTGCATGGTGGCCCTGTACTTTCTCTCACACCCATCTCCTTCCTTGGGAGTGCGGGTGGGCATTGGGAGAGGGTCTGAATGCTGAGAAATTGGGCTGTGAGCTGGCCAGGCAACTGCTGGTGGAGGAGGACTGGAGGCCAGTTTTAAAATGGCTGCATGGCTTGATGGAAGCATTGAGGGGGAAGGTTCCCCCAGAAAAGCACTTGAGGTTGGGGGGCAGCAGAGGTTGCAGAAAGTCCCAACTATTCAAATCCATGAAGTGAAACCTGCAAATGTGGAGGGCCAACTATAGCCATTTCCACACTAGACCAGTTACAGTGCTATGATTCCACTTTCAACTTCCTATGGACTGGGGTTTGCAGTTTAGGGAGCGTCCTCCCTAAACTGCAAACTCCACAATTCCACAGGATGTTGAAAGTGGGATCATAGCACTATAACGTTCTAGTGCGGAAATGGCCTGTATTTCATAATCAGCACCACCACAGAAGAAGTTGGTGTAGACAAATACCGATCCTAAAATGCTATTCCTGTTTCCTTCAGAAATTGATCATGAAAGGAAAAATCTATGCCTAGACAAAGCGCGTTTTTTTCTCAGTCACTAGCCCCCCCCCAAATATGGGTGTGTTTATAGTTTCTGGCGGCACTTCCATGAAGGAAACATATGGCAATTCTCTTCCCTCTCTAATCTCCGCGCGTCCCCGGCCCCCTACACGTGCCCCGAGGGCCTCCTCAGCCCTCCGGCTCTCTCCTCAGCCTCAGGCAGGAGCTCAGCGTCGCCGCGCGGCGCGCGAGGTATTTATAGCCGGCTTCGCGCGGGGGCCCGGCGGCGCCCCCTCGCCGCTTGGAAGCGCACGGCGGCGGGTGGGCGGGGCCAGCGGCGCCAGGGCGTGTGTCGCGTGCATCCGCCGAGCGACGCCCCGGGCCGTCGCTCCACCTGCAGCCATTCGGCCCGGCTTCACCGCAGAGCCTCCAGGCGAGAGCGGGGCCGCCGCGGCAAGCGCCGGAGAAACGCACCTCGCGAACGGCAACGTCGGCTGCGAAGGCGGGATGGAGGAGGAGGAGGGTAAAAAGCAAACCGGCCCAATGCTTTTCCTCGCTTTTTAAAAAAATCGTAATGACCGGCCTCAAAAGCGAATTTAACCCTTTTCTGCAAAATGCTTGAGCCGGCGGTCTGTAAACGCCGTCCTTGCCTCCCCCCTCCCTCCGTGGGCTGGATTTCTGGCTTCCCTTTTTTCTTTCCCAACTAAAGGCGGAGATGCGTTGCGGAGGCGACTCGCGGGGGGGAGGTCGGGGGAGGAGCCTTTTTGGTGGAAATGCAGAGCTGCACCGGCTCAGGACCGCTTCTTTGTTTTTAGGTGGTGTTTGGAAAGAGTTTTCTATGAGGGGGAAATTGTTCCTCGCTTTGTTGTGATTATAGCAAAGGCAGGACGTCTCCGGGGCTGTCACTCCAGGCAGTTCCCATAATTGCTGGCAGATTCTGGAAGTCCTAGTTCAAAAAGTAACTTTTCTAGCCTCTAGATTGCCAGCTGCGGTTTAAGGCTGTTGCTTTCTTCTTCTTCTTCACCTGATCCTCCCTGCGCTTCTCCGCACTACACTCTTACAACGCGATTTTTCCACTTTCAACATCCTGTGGAATCTTGGGCCATTTCTGCACTAGACTGTTATAGCGCTATGATTCCACTTTGAACATGCTGTGGAATCCCGGGGTTTGCAGTTTGGAGAAGGGCCCGTTGGCCCCTTCCTAAACTGCAAACCCCAGGATTCCATAGCATGTTGAAAGTGGAATCACAGCGCTATAACAGTCTAGTGCAGAAATAGCCTTGGGGTTTGCAGTTTAGGGAGGGGCCAATGTTGAAAGTGGCATAATCGTGCTAGAGAGAGTAGTGCGGAAATGTGTTCCCCCGCTATTGCCAGCATCCTCAGCTGCTGTTTAATGTAAGCGAATGCATTTTGCTTTGGGTACTTTCTTTTCTGGGTCTCTCAGCGAGGAGGAGGGCTGATTCTGGAATCTGTCCCTGCCAGGGGTGACTAAAGCTCTTCAGGTCCTTATCAGCCATGACCAGTGACCGACTAACTCTTATCACATAGGCTGTACTCGGGAAAGTGGAGGAAGGGAATGGGTGGGAAGAACCAAATGTAATCCACCCATTTAATGTAAATAAACACACACCCTCCAAAAAAAATATAAAAAAATAGCCAACCCTCACTTCCAAAAAGCTTTTGCTTACTTCCACCCAGTTTCAAGAAACTTTTATGTGCCTTTAAAAAAAGTGCCTTGGAGTTCACTTTGTATTTGGGTGCTACAAAATGAATGGAAACTGTGTGCACACAAAGTAAAGATATTACTTTTAATCTCCCAGAGAAAGGAAGCTGAGATGTGTATATCCATGTGTATATGTGCATGTTATATCATGCAATTGTATACGCTCACACTATATTGTATCGTACATTTTATATCTTTTTAATGTTTTTAATTGTTTTAAATGTTTTAATGTGTTTGTTTATTGTTGGAAGCTGCCTTGGGTCCCATTCCAGGAGAAAAGTGGCCTACAAATATAATAAATAGAAAATAAATAATATCAAGACATAATTTGCTCGCTTGAGTGATATCCACAGACCTTGAGTAGCATTTCTAACAAGAGTTATGTGAGTGTAAGACCTGTTTCATATTACACAATGATTCTACTTTAACTGCTATGGCTGCATCTCAGACTACACATCTAGGATAGGTGTGTAGTCTGGATGAGAATTCTAAACACTTCATTGAAACTACAAATCCCATAGTTCCATAGGATTCAGCCGTGCTGTTTAAAGTGAAATCATGGTGTTCTACTTCTGTAGTGCTTAAAGCCCCCCAACTCCTTCAGTGGTAATCACTTCTCCCAAAAACCATGTGTCTAATTTTAGTTGCTTTGTTGCTCCATTTAGCTATTTCCAGCCTTACTAAGTTATGAATGGGATTGGTTCAAAAGTTGACTTGCAGTGAAAGGGTGAAAAATTGTTGAGACAGTGCATTGAGGAGACATGCATGCCTACTTGGGTACGCTCAGGGCTGTTGGTTTCCAAGGACCTGGGTGTGACTAAAGCAATTTAAGGTTATGTTGAATATGTGCTATCTGCAAAGATTAGAGAGAGAGGAAAAATTGTGTCCGAAAGATACTAAAGTGGGAAATGAAAGTGTAGTTATTTCTTAAGGGTATGGATGCTTTCCTTTACTGCCCTTCATTTATAATTTGGTAAATGGAAATCTAAAAACTCATACATCTAATTTAGCAGCGTAATAAATCCCCATGTACTTTATTATCTTTCTCTTTCTCCGAGGAGCACCAGGTGGTGCGTATGATTCTCCTCCTCTTTTTCTCCGTGCTTGACAACAAATCCTCTACTAGAGTGTTTGTCTGGAAACAGTAATAGAGGCCAGATCACCCAGTGAATTTTGTGAAGATTCACATCTAGATCTCTCTGAGAGTGTTTCTCATAGTTACAGGCCTGTTATGGACCTCTGCAGTGATGTATCTTCCCAGAGCAGGCCCAAGACATGGCAAAAGACAGGGATTGGCTGAACTGGCAGCTTTAGTGCTGGTGATGCCCTGCACCACATCAGATGCAGCAGACTAGTTCAGGGGTCCAAGCATAGGCAGTGCAGCATGCCCAGCTCTCTCCCCTAACAGAACAGAACTGCTGCTGACTCAGGCAGATTAGCTGAGAGGCTATTGCTGTGGGTACCTCACTCTGCCTCACAGTAGTATTGGCACCGTATATTCCTGCAGGGTTAGAATGCCTGTATTGCAGTATAGCATAGCAGAGAAGGGCATGTCCAGGCACTGAGACTAGCACAATCTGTTTCAAGAATTAAGCTTCTGGTGGAACAAGCTGCAGGGCTTCTCTTTAGATAGCTTGTAGAATTTAGACTCTACAAGGCTGCCTTATAGTGAGATAGGTCCATCTGGTTTGGGATAATGTACATGAAAGGTGCTGGGCAAATTTAAGCTTAGCAGGATATGCTTTGTTTTTTACTGGTCTACCAGTGAGGACCAGCTCCAGCACGTGTGTTAAACACAAGGCCTCTTGGCCGAATCCGGCCTGCCAGGCCATTTCATGTGGTCCTCACACCTCTCCTGCAGCTGTGGCACTCCCCCCACCTGATGAGCCTAATCCCCACATTGTGGGGCCTCAGCTGCCAGTTTTCAGAAGAGGGGCCCAGCAGCCAGCACAGAATACCAGCAGACAGGGGCCCGCAATGTGGGGAATGGACTCACCAGGTTCAGAGAGGGGCAGGGGGGCAGAAAGAGCCACGGTGCGAGGAGCAGAAAAAGGCACAGAGAGGGACTGGGGAGCAGAAAGTGGCACACTTTGGATATACTGACCAATTCTATGTCACTTTACAGACGTATTGGTACCATAAACTATGACCAAATAGCGCCAAAATGTCCAAGAAAAGAAAAGTTGATACAGAGAGAAGGCAGTTTAAAAACCAATAATAATCGAATGCAGAGGCGATTATTTAATATGATAAAAGAAGGGATAAATTTATATCTGTAACTTTGAGGGCAACCATAATGCTGATGCAGCCTAAGATGAAATTGAGTTGACACCCCTGAGCATGTCCATATGCAAAGAATGAATAAACAAGGTACCTCTGAGCGCACATACTTAGGCCAGGAATTTGTGATCAGTACCAGGTTCTCAGGTGCTTTCACATACATTCCGGATTCCTCCCCCCAAATGTTCTTTTGCCGTAGCCTAACTTAGCAAGAGGAACTTTATTAAGTTGTTGTAGTCAGAATCAAAAACCTTTGCTGATATCCTGCAAATCACCCAGAATCTACCAATATATCATGCTGTGTACAATCTGCCCAGTTCCTGATCCACAATAACTGGCAATGCCTCTCCAGTTTTTTAGGTTGGTGAGTTCTGCAGCACCATTTGTGTGTGTGTGTGTGTGTGTGTGCGTGCAGGTCCTTGCCCTGCAACTGTGGTTCACCTCCACCCCAGTTTCCTAAATAATGAACCAGAAGTGTTTTAGGCTCTGCTGTCTCTGAGGTAGAATTGTTATCTCAGCACCAAACCTCTTCGGACAACCACTTGTGATGTCAAACGGGGGTGGTCTCTGGTGTTGTGGCAAGGGTTATGTTACAAGAAGCAGCCCCTTGTGACTCCATTAAGTGTGATACAGTAAGCACTGACCACAGTTAAATGCCAAATCTGACAAATGAAGAAAACACATGTAAGCCTTCTTCTCCTGAGGACTCAAGAAAAAGGGTCAGACCCTAACACTTGGCAACACTAGTTTTATGTGCTTCTACCTTTTCTAATGAATAGGTTCACAGGGGATTTCCCAATGTTTAAATACTAGGGTGGCCATACTGACCACAAGAAGAATTCCAATGTGCATATTGGGTAACTGAGTGGGATTTTTGAGCGGGGAGGGGATTTTTGGTTAGCCTAATAAAGGTATAACAACATGGACTTCCTTATTGGAAATTGTTTGAGACCTCCAGTTCAACTTTGCAGTAGGGGGTCATAAAGGCTGGGGTTTTGCTATTTGTAAATAACTTAACCTCAAAACTAAACTAATTTTATGGCTCGTTATATTCTGGGTTTACTGTTTATTTCTGGGGGTGGGGAAAGTTTGGTTTATGATCATTGTAAAATGGTCATGATCTTTAATGTGCTGTCTGAAGTTGACATGCAGGACACAGCTGCCAAAAATAATTGACAGACATCATAGTTTATTTTCAATTTCTGCTTAGTTGGTTCATTGGGACTAAGATGTATAGGACTGTAGTTTTAATAATTCAACCACAGTGCTAGTACAAGATTTAGATTGTGAACATTATTAAATGTGCTGGCTATATTTATGTGACAAAACATAAAGTTGAGATGTAACTTCAAATTGGGTTTCTTTAACATTAAAAAAAGCATTAATCTTCACTGAAGGTTGACTGCTAGACCAATCTTACTCATGTTTATTTGGAAATAAATCTTACTCTGTTCAGTGGGGCTCACTCCCTAGTAGGTCTTATTTAGGACTGCAGTCTAAAATATTTACTGAACCATACCAGCTACAGATGACTTTTTCATCATGTTCTCTTGTTAAGGGTAATTCGTCTATATTTATAGGGAAAAGGTTTGTACTGCTGGGTAAGTTAAATTGTATAGGTTATGATGAAAAGAGTTCAGTTTTATCCTGGATTCAGCTGTAGCCAATTTCTTGTAATGGTTTGTGCGTGCAACAGGTATTTCTCTTCTTATTTTCCTGTGAATGTAGTGAAAAACAATCTGAAAATTCCTTGGAGAAGACATTTTCTAAAAAAAATGTTCTCTGTAACCTGGAAATTCTTACAGCAGTGTTCCAAGCTGTTTTGGATATCTTGGTGTATGGTGTACTTAAGATATGATTGCTGGTGTGATGTGAGGGGCAGCACTTGATTTACAGCTGAAGTAGAAAGTGTGTGGTCCTCAAGATGTTGTTTTGGACTGTAACTGTCAGGATTCCTTTCTATTGGTTGTTTGTAGGGCTGATGGAAATTCCAATGCTACGACCTCTGGAGGGCTGCACATTTCTCATCCTTGTTTTAGCTAAAGGAGAGCTGGATTCAGATCCTTGATTCATTGTGAAGCTCATTCACTAAACTTGGGATTACCACCTTCTCTGTCTTAGACTGACTGACCTCTCAGGGTTCTTGTGAGGAACACTTCACTTGTAATGTAGTTGTGTAATTGTAGTAGTTGTGTACTCCACAATGTATGTAGTTGTGTACTCCATGTGGGCTACCTGTGGCCCTCTAGATCAGACCTGGGCATTGTACGGCCCCTGGGCCACATACGGCCCTTTGATTGGCTCTGACCGGCCCTTGTAAGGCTAATTGGAAATTACAAAATAAACATACTTTCTAAGGCCCTTTCCTCACAGGGGGGGCGAAACGGGGCCGCGCACGCAGGGGCAGAACTTACCCGCAAGCGGGTTGCTCCGTTCCTGCGGAGAGCGCGGATCCGCTGTTCCAAAATGGCAGCCGGCGGCTTCTGGCAGCGCTCTGCCGATCAGGACAGCGCGCCAGCCGGAAGCCTGCCCCCAGGCAGATCTGCAGGGATGCGCTACTGTGTCTCTGCAGTTCCTCACCGGGGGCTGCTACGGGGCAGCGCGTGTGAGTTTTATAAAAACCACTTGCGAAGGTGGTTTTTATAAAACTCACAGCGCCACCCCCACGGCTGCGCTAGAGCAGTTTGAGGTCTAGAACCTCACTTTTTTTAACTGCTCTAGCGCACCCCCCAGTGAAGAAGACCTCCAGGAGAGGTCACTCTAGCGTGGGCAATATGCCCGGCCCTCCACAGTATTTTTAGTTTCTCATGTGGCCCCATGGAAAAAATAATTGCCCACCCCTGCTCTAGATGAACTCCAGCTCCTATCAGCACCAGCCAACATGGATAATACATGTCAGGAATGCTGAAAGTTGGAGTCAAATAACATCTAGAGGGCCACAGGCTCTACACTCCTGTTTTATGCTATCCTGGATGCTGCAACAGATGAATCAGATTAAAATGTAATATAAAAAGATACCTGCTGGGAACTCCACCTGTGCAATGCTTACAAGAACTCTTCTGTGAAGCAGAAGCTTTTATTTGTAGTTTCAAAGTTTTCATTAAGTAACAGAAGTTTCAAGTATTAAATGACAAACCCCATTCTTTCCCCCCCCTTCACAGAAACTTAATTCTGCAAGTTGTTAAGTGCATTGGGCTGTTCAAATAGCGATCAGATTTTAATTTTAATATAAGAGTTTTAATTCCCCTGTGACTCTGACAAGAGACCTTTTATCAGATTGGTTCTGTTTCTTTCATTGAAAGCTCATGCTTGCCCCTAAGTATAAGGTACAAATGTGGATCAGATGATAAAAGTGACCTTTTCTATGTAAGCTTAATATAGATACAACTGCAACAGAGATTTACTCCATGTCTTCCTGGAAGGATGTTACTGTACTTTGAAATATAGTTTTTCATTTCAAAAGGACAAATTGGTGATCCAAAACTGGCTATTATAAATGGTTGAATCTGTTGTATTTGTTTTTCTTTTCGTACTGCACTCCACTTGTAATTTTGGTTCCAAATATTAACCTGAAGAAATTTAGCAGATTTTACTATGAACTCATCTGTGGAATAGATCAGCAAAACCCAGATTGATCGAGTTTGCCATGCATTAGCTTCCATTTAATGAAGATGGAAACAATGGGGAATTTGAATCTGCTGTGGCATGCCAGAACCACTGTTGTTATGGGCCCACGCACACACACCCCAGTTTTGATATGGTTTAATTGACAAAATATGATTTAATTGGCAAATACATTAATTGGCATTGATATAAAATGGAGCCTGAGGTGACTAGAAGGTCAAGCTAGGCAGAGGAAAATCACTGACTGAACACATGTGATTGCAAAGTGGTCAGAAGACCCCTTCTAGACGAAGCCAAAGTCATTGTCAGGCAGATGATCAGGCAACTCTGGAGATAATAAACTTAAGCTGAAGTTGGAACATCTCTGAGCATACAATGGCCAAGGGAACTTCCCACCAAAATACTGATTGATTCAACCCTGTCTCACACCTGAACTTTTCCCTGCATAGTCCTAAAAACCTCTCCACAATTACAGAACTATTATGATAGCATTAACTCCTTGACACCCAACAGTAAGACTCTGTCTGGACCCCATTTGTCCATGTTGCAACTTCCATTGTCTACTTGGCCAGGACAGCCATTCACACCCATGTCTCCCAGGCACATTTTGGGTATATAAGCCCTCCATTTTGAACAATTCAGTGCAGTATTTCTCTTGCTGGTTGCCACACTGTCACTCTGATTTCCAAATGAGTACTGTCATTATGCATCCATCTAAACCACTGCTTTCTGGATCAGTAATTATCCCCCGAACCCTAAAATTCCTCTGTCTACTACTTTCCTCCCTTTATCCTTTGGCTGGCTGTTGTGTGAGTGCTTGGATCTTTGCTTAATTGTGTGAAACTCTTAATAAAACATATTTTAGTTTACTTTTGAATCTCTGGTTGGTTCTTTGCTGTGAGGACTCCATAAACATTGGTGGAAACATCTCGTTAAGTTACCCCTCTCTCACAGGCTTCCTAATTTTGAGCTAATTATTTTCCCATTGTCACATGGAGGTACTGGCATTGCGGGTGGACCTTAAATCACCTGCCTTTTGGGGTAGCAGTATGGTGTAGTGATATGAATGTGAGACCTAGAACTCTTGGAAACCAGGGTTCAAATTCCTGCTCAGCCACAGAAAGTGACCTTGGGCAGGTCATATTATTTCAGCCTAAGAGGAAGGCAGTATCTGGTGCTGTCAAACATCCTCTGAATAAATCAAGAATGCCTTATGATAGGGTTGATATAAGTTGGAGTTTCCTTAAAGGCATCTAATTACAAAGCAGCAGCCTGGCTGTGGAGATTCTTCCTAAGAGAAGTCAGACTGGCTCCATCCTTCTTGACCTTCCAGCAGGTGACAAAGACTCTACTGTTTTGTCCATACTTTAATCCTTAAAATCAGAATGGATTTATTCATTGTTTTAGGCATGTTTGTGGTTTTTAAACTTTTTTTTTTAAATAAAGGGCTGCTTTAATCTTAGAAAATATTTTTCTTTTTTCTCTGTTTTTATTTGCTGTATGTCAAGGTGCAACACCAACAACATCTCAAGAGTCCTGCTAGGCTAAGGAAGTGATAAACAAATATTTGAATTAAGTTCTAGTAGACTGGATGTGTTATTTGGTTCAGGGCTCTGTAACACATACTACAAATTATATAAATAAAAATGACATTTTTGTTATTATTAAAACAGAATTATTGCCCATTTCAAAAATCTTTCTCTACCATGGCTTAGAATGTAGTAAAATATTCTATTTTTTTTAAAAAACAACAACCACAGTGTTAAAATATATATGAGGAGCAGAACATGCAAGCAAAATATCCCAGGTTTAGAGTGAATAAAGGCATTAAAAGGTCTGGAAAAGTGAAAAAAGCAAGGTGAAGTGCAAGCCAGAGGACAGCTTTTCATAGCTAGGACCCTACCACTGCCAAGAAAGCTGTCTCTGGGTTTTTTTTTACCTTGGATGCTGAGGGCACCTGGAGGAATGCCTCAAGGATCCGAATGTACCAGCAGATATATAGAGACAGATGATCTTTCAGATATTCTTGGTCCTACGCCATATAAGTTTTAAAGATAAATACCAGCATCTTGAATTGAGCCCAGAAGCAGGAAGGTGCTGCAGCTGTTTAAGCTCTAGCAATATACAATCTCAATACTTAGCCTCAATTAGCAGCTTAGCAACCTGTCTTTGAATTAATTGTACAGTTTCTTAATTGTCTTAATCCCCAGTTTGCCATAGAATTCATCCATAGCAGAAGTGTACAGCTGCTTTTCTCTCTTGTATAGCTGTTAGTATGAATAAAAGCCACAGAGCTCTGATCGCCAGCTGAAGTTGTGAACATGACCACAGATTGCTCTAGAGCAGTGGTTCTCAACCTGTGGGTCCCCAGATGTTTTTAGACTTCAGCTCCCAGAAGCCCTGAGCATTGACCATAGTGGCTGGGGCTTCTGGGAGCTGAAGTCCACAAACATCTGGGGACCCACAGGTTGAGAACCACTGCTCTAGAGGTAATATGTGATTGTTATAGAGTGGCTGTTTGCAGCTGGAGATCCAAGGCCAAGTCTGAGCCTGAGAAGAATATCTGATAGCCCTTCCAGAGGCAAGAGAGGTGTGAAGATTATTGTTTCTGTCAACAGATTTGGCAGTGATGGGGTGAGTCTTCACCTGCATCCCTTATTCAATGTGGAGAGAAAGCACAATAATTTTGTTCTACAATGTAATTGTGACTGATACTACTATGAAAGTAGTGTGTACATAAGCTGTAAAGATAGGTCTTTAGAACTGTGAATAAGCAAACTGAACTGAGCCCATTAGGAGCTTGCTAAGTTTCCCCTCTCCCACAAAGTTTGCTTACTAAGATTGACAAAAGAGTATGAGGTTGTTAAACCCACATACTACACATGGTTGTTGGGCTAATTTGATGTTGTGCGTTAAAGTTGTGGAGATCTTTTCTATCATGTACAGACGATGATGTATATTATTGGTCTTAGTTTATCAGTGGACAAAGCAAGGTGTAGAAGCAATAATGAAAGTTATATAATTGTTTCTCAAGGTAAATTCATCCTAATTCACCCTCACACCAGATTTAGTCCATCATTAGTAAAATGGTGTTTAGTAAGACTTAGATGAATGACAAATTTAACATCCTGTACTTCATTAAACTATCTTGTCAATTAAATTTCTAAAATTGCTATCACATTAATGCACTGGAATCGTTATTGTACATTACCTCAATTTTTCATGCTTATTAGACAAGCTATATTTTATGTGCCAGATTTTTTTTTCCTTTGCTTTGCTTTAAGCAGTTTAAGCTAAATTCTTCTTTCTGCGTGGGATTTGTGTCTTGGTAAAAGTTCCTAAAGTATTCATTGAAGTGTGGAAAACTACAGTAATTCATCTGATAGTAACCTAAATCCAGGATAGGCATCAAATGGCTGCCAAAGCCTCTTCTGCAGAAAAGCTTCCCACTGAGCAATTGCATATGCATCAGCTGTCCTGATTTGGCAGGGACAGTTCCAGTTGCTCCTCTGTCATCCTGTTTTTAAAATGCCCAAGTTTTTCTTTCATCCTCTCACTTTCATTCTTTGTCTTCAGCTTGCTTTGGTATTGCAAACTGAGTTCAAAGTGCAAAAGTAGTTTGCCTTCAATTAACTTAACTGGGGGGTAGGGAGAGGAAAGGACAGGAAAGAGGCAGAATCTTGACCCTCTCATTTAGCTCAGGCAGAAGGAACCTGCTGCCACCATTCCAAAATTCTGTGTCTATTGTCATTAACAACTTTTGCTGTCTTGACCACACTCTGATGTTGCTTGGCCCCATATGTCCTGATTTTCATCTGTGAAATGATGGAGGGTATGTGATTGGGTCTGCAAGTATGGGCCATAATGCCAAGATGAGGCTAAGACAGTGATCTCGGACAGTTTTCCATCTTCTGGGACGCATTTGATTTTGTGTTCTTATTAAAATATCAGAAAGTGCCAAGGCATCTTTTTTTTTATTTCTGAAAGTGTATAGCTTAAATAACTTCAAATAATATTGGAAAACAGACAGTTGGTTCATTCTGTCTTGCTAACCCTCTCTGCTTGGCATTGCAAGAATTTCTTTCCAAAATTTTCTGTCATTGGGGAACCATTCCTTTAACAGTTTGTCTGCCAGAGTACTTTAATATATTTGCTACAAAACTCCTGTGCATTATTGAGAGGCTCAAGGAGTGTCCTAGGATGGATGCTTAAATAATGTATGACATACAAATTACCAGATAAACACAACTGTAACTTTGAAACATTTCTGTTCAGGATGGTTGCTGGCCAGGGCTCTTTAGCTTCACTGCATCACCTCATATACCTTGTAGAGTGAATCTAACACTTTGTCCTGTGGTTTTCTGTCACAGGGTGATATCAGTAGTGGTAGATAAACTGAATTTAGGGGTTTCTGCCTTCTTATTGAGGAATTCTGAAAACAGACCACAAACATAGAGTAGAACATAACAGTGAAGGGGGAACATATGGGAGACATTTAAAGAGATCCCTTTATATAGGTGTTACTGTGCTAGTGCTAGAAAACTTTGAGCTGAAATGGAGGGAATTGGAGTGCTTGTTATGGTGTCTATAATGAAAACCTACGAGGATGGATAAACTCTATAGGAAAGAAAGGAAATGGTATGTGGGAGTGTGTTGATCTACACAGTGAAGACGACATAGACCCAAGCAAGGATGTACCTATGGGGGCAGGAGGGCAAATCAGAGCACTGCCTGCTCCCCAATGAAAGTTTCATTAAATCTCTAAATTTTTAAATTGCAGAGAGTGAGACACTGAAAATTGTTCACCAAGAACTCCTGTATTTGCTGTGTTCACATTCCCTTGGTACCTTTGCCTTGCCCCCTGTTTTTGGATGCCTAAATGATATTTCTAAATGCTCAACTTAAGTTTTAAGTTATTACGATACTAGAAATTTGGAAGCTTAATGAGAATTTCATTGGATGGAAGGGTCAGAATTCTTACTGGGGACCAATACCCGCTTATTGTGTTCCTCCCATAGCTACATGCCTGGAGTCAAGCATATCAGAGTTCAGAAAGAGAAGACTCTGCAGCATTTTGCGAGGGTTTGGGGTGCAGAACCCTGACAAAAGTGGAAAAACTACAAATATCTCACCCCACACTTCCCCTCCCATTCCCTTGGTTTTTGCTGGGGCAAAAACCACACTAGGACAAAACTGGGACAAAAGGCAAAGGAATAGGAGGGGGAGCTCTGGATGGGGGAGAAAGAAGGTGCTCATGTGCCTCCGTCCTTCCTTTGCCTTTTGCCCAGGCATGCTTGCCTTCCTTCTCTGTGCCTGGCAAAGGAATGGGAGGCAAGGGCAAGGGAATGGGAGGAGGAGAAGAGCGGGAGGGCACACACGCACCTTGTGAATAATCAAATTTGTAAAGGTCAAACCTGTGAATGGCAGAGGATGGACTGTACTACTAAGAGCATGCTTTTCCCCTCACTTCCTACCCCTAGTGTTTGGAGTGTTCTTGAGAAAAGGAATGAAATTAGGGAGACATATACAAGGAAAAGTGTTTGCAGTTATAGGTAACTTGAGTTACCATCATACACACTTAATAAATGCATTTTCTGGTCACTAGAAGTAAACTATATTAAAGAAAAGAATAGTTCCTTCTGAAGAGTCTTACATAAAATCTTGCCCAAATGAGGAGTTAAACACAATGTTGTTTAAAAGAAAGGCAAGCAAACAATAAGCAATACAAAATCAGGAGCATATCACTAATTACTTTAGGAGAAGCAATGAAAGTTCTATGAATGAAATTAGAAACAGGAGACTAAGCTGCAGAGGCAATGTTGCTAGGTTTTTAAAATAGCAATAAGGGGCAGTTGAAATTCGTGACATGACGAGTTGACAAATCAGGAAGCAGCTGTTAACAAGTCGATGTTCTGCCTAAAGACCCGATAAAAGTATTGATTCCAGTTAATCTGTGAAATTCAGATACTGTTCACAATCATTAATTCTATGAAGCACACATTTCTATCTTTAGAAGGGTCCTATACTCTCAAATACAGGTTGTTCTTTTTTTTGTTTGTTATCTCAGTCTATATAAAAGGAAAAACTTTTCAGCCTGTATATAGGGGACATTCCTTATGATAAGATACAGATGCCAGCCCTATAAGGAACAAGTTTTCCAGGCTTCAAGTATGGGGCATACTTTATAATAAGGGATACCTGGCAATCTTATATAGAGGTGACTGAATAGTTATATGATAAGGGTTATATGATATATGATATAAATGATATAATGATATAATAGTGATATGATACGATATGATAAGCTAGAATAGGGAGACTGCAGTCAAACTGAATGGATTCTGTGTAGCTGTCTTCATTGAAGATGTTTGGGAAAGGACATTTGCCCTCCATTTTCAGGAAGGAGTTTCAAGGAGCTGAAGCAACTATTGGTGAGAAAAGATAATAGCCATATTAATGTGGACAAGGTGGGAAACATTTTGGCTTATAGGTTGAACTCTCTCTGCACAGGTATATCAAAAACAGATGCAAAGAATATTCATAAATATTCAAACAGCATGTAATGTTTTGGTTATTTTGGAAGAACCAAGACATTACATGTAAAAATACAATTAGAGATGATGTTTTTTATTTGTGAAACTTAATAAAATTATTTAAAAAAAAAGAAAAGGAAGTTTTTCAAGTGTCAGGAAATCCTGACAAGGAGGATCTTGCACAATCAGAAATCTCAGGACTACTTCTGAGTGAGGAAAAATGCTCCTCTTGTGCAGAAAATGGCATTTCCTGTACAGCACTTGTTGTTTTCTGGTCAGGAAACTTGCTTTCTGCAAAGTGAGGTGTTTTGACCCTCAGGATAAGTCCTGAACTTCAGGGCTTTTTTTCCTGCTCCAGAATACCCAGAAATGATCCCTGGGAGTGTAGAGGGCATTTCCACCACATTTGGAGACCCCTACACCTGCTAGGAGTCAAAACAAAAATTTTCAAAGAAACATGTTTTGCATCAGAATGCCATAGAAATGCCACAAAACACCCTCTAGGGATAACCAAAGGAGGCCAAAAACCATGCCTCCATGTCTCCTAGTGGTCATTTTGGAGGCAATTTTTTTTTTTGTATGAATGTGGTGGGAATGTGGGTCTCCACCTGATGCCTAGTCTTCCACAGTAGCCCATTCCTGTCTTACAGGATAGCTAAGCCGTAGAATTTATTTTCAAAGGCATCTTAAGTCTGTCAACTTAGATGATTTTCAAAGACAATACACAAACTAATGGAAGATGGTGTATCAATAGCTGCTAGTCATGCTGGTTACATATTATGACCTCCAGTGTTTAGCAGAAAGAGTGTGAATGGCAATATAGTTCTCCCTCCACATTTGCAGGTTTGACCATCGTGAATTTGGTTATTCACAAAGTGCCTGCTTTCCTCCCCATTCTCCCCTTCTCATTCCCTGGCCTTTTGCTCAAGTGCGAATTAAGGTTGCATTGAGGGGGAAAGTGGGCAGAAGAAAGGCAGGGCATGTGGGCCACAGGCAGCTGAATGCAACAGGGGAGCCCCAGGAGGGAGTGGAAGGGGCCACAGTATATCTCGGAACATGAGAACATAAGTGGAAATGTGCAACTGTGCTCATGTCCTGCTTGTGTGCTCTTCCTGACCGACAAAGAACAGAATCTTTGACTAGGTAGGGCTTTGGTCAGATCCAGTCCAGATCTTCTGATGTTCTTAAGTATTTTCATTGAAGATCCAGGAATATAGTTTGGAGAGTACTGCTCCAAGAAACAATTCAGACATTTATGTTTTATAAGTCTCTAAAATTTTGTTGCCAAGCAATGCTTCAGCTGTGTTTTGTTTTGTTTTTGTCTTGCTTTAAGCTGCTCTTGTTTCTCAGTTTGTGAGCTATGTACCTCTGAGAACACATTCTTTTATTGTGCTTCACGTGGGTGCATGAACATTGTCTGGCATTTATTTATTTTCAGGATTTTATTATATAAGAGGCAATATATAATATATCTGAGTAGGTTTGCACATAACTTGAAAGGACAGTTAGTACAAGGCTTCATTTACAGCAGCATTATTAGAATGAACCTAGAAAAGCCTCACGTTCTTTCTCTTCCAGTCTTGCTAGGAGAAGTTCAAAACTGTTTGGTGCCATTATTGACTAACTGTGGCTTTTTTGTTATATTTTAATCAGACAAATTGTTGTAAATCTTAACTATAGCTAGTGGAAACAAGCCAACATCAACCATTATTTTCAATGAAGCTGCCTTGTTTTCACTAACTATAGTTAAGATTGATTACAGTTTTTGGTCTGATACCATGTTAGTCTGTGCTTAACGGAAAACATTTCACAGATTACTGTTCTCTTTTTCTGGTCGCATCAGGGGAGTGTGTGAGTATAAAACTACTATGTCTTGTGTTTTTACACTACATGTAAACAGTCTCATGGTGTGTATCTTCTAATTTTATACTTTTTGAATGTGAAAGGTATTATCTTTCTTTAAAAGCTTACAAAGAAAGGAGAGCCTGATAAGCTTGAGAGATAATGATGTACCCGCCACTATACATTGGCATGGTCCTATCTGACAGTTTTGGTCCTCATGACCAAATGTCAGCATTATTCTGATTGTACAGTTTTATTTATTTGAAAAAGCAGAAGAATACTTAACGTTGTAGGATGAATTGCTGTTGCTCCAATAGTTTGGAGTCTTTTGCCATAGGTCCATATGGAACAATACAAACCTGGGTTTAATCCAGAATGTATCTAATGAACCAAAATAAGCAAGTGAAAGAATGAGTGTTGTTAATTGCTCTTGTCTTTCATGTAAACATATGGCACATTTCTAGGCTTCTTATTACCTCTGATGCTTTCCAATAGCAAATTCACACTGGCAAATTCAGCAGCCATGAAGTATCTCCAGTACTTGCCTGAGAGAAAGTACTTCAAGAGGGATGGGTGATTGATTGACTTAATGGTGATTGGCTGAGCTGCCTTTTCCCTGAAATTCTGGATGAGCAGAATGCACTGGAAAAAGAAGTTCTGTAACAAATGCCTTGGCATAGCTATATACAGAAGTGGCCTATGCAACATGAACTTGAGACCCTAAATTGAATTTTGGGTGCAGAGTGGCGTTGAGGCACTACAGAAAGTGACAATTCCTTCTAAAACATGCACTTGTTTTTTGAAGTATTCTCTCTGTACAGAAATTGTAGAAAGGATTACTGTGAAAGAGAGTGAATATAACACTAGATTGTTTGAAGAGAAAAAATGAGAATAGAGAAATGCTCATTTTATTATTTAAAAATATGTACAGAATTTGAAATCTTCGTTTGTTTTCTGCGTGCTTCCTTTTATGCTCCAATTTGGAAGTGACCTGCTTCCAGTTGTGTTCAGCTAAACAGCTAGTGAGAGATTGACAAAAGTACTTAAGTGTAGTTTTGTACATGCCTACTCAGCTGTAAGATCCACCCAGTTCAAGTGAGACTTACTGTTGGTAAGTGTGCGTAGGAAGACTGCTTTTAATTTCATATGATGTTCAAGACTATGGGCAGGAAAGGATAAATCTTTTTTCCCTGATGATGCATTTGAGTTTTTCTTTACCTAGAGATGTTTACTGAGCTTGTTAAAAGCCTTCCTAAGAATTTTTTTAATGATGAGATATCTGGTACTGTTATGTTCCTTACACTTCCTTGTACCCAAACTGAAATTGTAGATGTATATATGGCAAGAATAAAAAGCTGGAATAAATAACTGAAGCAATT
Organism: Iguana delicatissima; assembly: GCA_948472985.1. Taxonomy (NCBI): domain Eukaryota; kingdom Metazoa; phylum Chordata; class Lepidosauria; order Squamata; family Iguanidae; genus Iguana; species Iguana delicatissima. Next base: position 269,403 of record CAOKZL010000175.1, read on the forward strand.
TCCTTCTGTTTCAATAGAACTTTAGGGCAACAGCTTTTGGTTTTTCATAGGACAGGAGCCAATAAATCAATAAACTGTAGAAATATCCTGTGAATGTACACTTTTGCCACACGTGTCAGTGCCAGGATGTATATTTAGTATCAGTGGTGGCTTGTGGATTCCATCTCGGTGGGGTGGTGGATCTGCTTTGGGACTGAACTTTAAGGAGCTATCCAAGGTGCTCAGCCTATTCCCAGGACAGCTTCAACACTTAGGATAACTCTTAAAGCTCAGACTGAAATTTGGAGCAGAATCACTGCTGCACTGATATAGAACCCATCACCTGCTGCTCAGTAGCAAATACTTTGGACTGCATCCAAAGGTGGCTTTACTTCAGTAAGTACAACAAGGTTTTGCTAGTTCCTCCTTCTTACTTAAGCCCCTCCATCCTTCCCAAAAGACTTATTCTGGGGATTGGAGATGTCTCCAGAGCAGAACATGATAAAGCATAGTGGACTATAGTAGGCAGGGGAGACTGAAGAAGACTGTGTGCCTTAACTTGTAAAAACTGAAATTCTTTCCATTTTTAAAAAGTCACCATCTGATGTAGACCTTCCAGTTGTTCTTTTTCTCGTGTGCCTATGTCTATCTAGCTTCTGGCCCTTTAGTCTATATTGCATGCATCTTTACTGTCTCTTGCATAGGACAGTGTTGTAATCCTCCACCATCTTTTCTACAATGCCTCTACAAGTAGTTCTTAAATTCTCACCCTAAAATACAAATGTGAAAGACATCACTATACTTCTAGATCAGTGGTTCTCAACCTGTGGGTCCCCAGATGTTCATGGACTTCAGCTCCCAGAAGCCCCAGCCACTATGGTCAATGCTCAGGGCTTCTGGGAGCTGAAGTCCATGAACATCTGGGGACCCACAGGTTGAGAACCACTGTTCTAGATGCTATTACAGCACATTTAAACACAGCCGTTCTTTATATTGTCTAAAATTTCATTTTAAAGAAATTGGACTGGTGAGTGCCTACTTACTGTGTCTTTGCTCCTATGTCTGTTTTGTCCAGAACTGGTTCACCAGAAGTTGTACAATGAAAACAAAGCAACGCATCATCCCATTATAAGTCCAGAACTAAAGTGTAGATCAGTGTTGTGTGTTTGGGCCTTGAGTTTCATGTGCTGTCTTCTCTAGTGAGACCTTGAGGAAGAAATCTGAAACATTTGCATCATTTTTGAAACAGATGGTTCTTTTTTAACATTTGAGCTTACAGAGAAACTTCTGTTAGATTTAACTAGGCTTGTTCAGATGAGCCTTGATCAAACCATCATAAACCTGATTTCTTACTGACTATAGTTTTAAGCTAGACAGAGACCCATCTCATCACAGTTTGGATATAATGACAGATTAAGTTAAAATTGCAAGTAATTTCTTTTAATCGCTCATGGCTGCAGTAGAGAGTCAGAAAGAAGACTTAAAGGGATGAGAGTGTTAACAGCTCTTCTTATGCAACTTCTGTCTCCCGAAATTGGAGGTGATGGTAAAAATAGAGTTGAAGAAAACTCTAACAAAGGGGCAGCTAGAATACTAAGGCCATTTCCGCACTACACTGTTATGGTGCTATTATTCCACTTTCAACCTCCTGTGGAATTCAGGGGGTTTGTAGTTGACTGAGGCCAAAGAGCTCCCTGGCTGAGAACTCTAAATGCCCCTCCCTCAACTGCAAAGCCCAGCTTTCCATAGGATGTTGAAAGTGGCACTATAGCACTATACCAGTATAGTGGAGAAATTGCCTAAGACTTCAGAAAGAGCTATTCTGTGTGCTTTTTTTGTGCTTGGAATTGACTTTTCTGTATCACACATTTCTAAGCATTTAAGGCAGGAGTGGGCAAAGTGGAGATCATGTGGTCCTGCAAGATGGTTTTGTGGTCATGGCATCACCAATCTTTTTTCTTTTCTGGCAGATAAGGTTAGTTGCTTCTTTTAGAAGTTTCTAGGAACAGTAATTTTAAATCAGTTGCAAAGTCTGCTGTACTGCTCAATATCAGGAATAGCTATTTTTCAGAAACAGAATTAGATATTTAACCACTCCCAAATTTCTTTCTTGGAATTTTTGGAAGTTTGAGTGGCTCTTCAGGGCAGGAAATTTGCCCTGGATCTATTGCAGTTACCCATCTGTAACTTGAGACAACATCCAGTGTTCTTGAAATCATACTGTGATCTACAGTAATTTTCTTTTGTGCTTTTCCAGATGTAGTAAGTGGATTTATTGCATTGAAGGGTGTTTGTTTCTTCTCTAGACTGACCATTATTTTATCTGTATGTACTCATAGAGAAATGATTACATAAGATCAGTATGTGCAGTGGATCCCTTGTCATTCATAAATAATGATATAATGGAATCTAGTTTAGTTTTTAACACAATGCACAGTGTTATGGCAACAAACCAAATTCCTTGTAGGCCATTCAGCTTAAAACTGTAGTCACTCATATTTAAAATTTAATTGATACAAGAGTTCTGTTCTGAAGCACTGAGTGTTTCTGTTGGCTTTTAGAGAGACTAGATAATGAAGCATGTAGATGTTTTAAGAGTTGCTGATGCTCCGAATATGCATAGTTCTAATGCTGCTGATTTGCTACCATTTGTTGCTGAAAACTTTTTGTTGCATCACATTGCAATTTATATACTCATTTGACAAAACTGTGAGTGGGGACTGGTGCAAGAAGTTGATTTCTGTAGGAAGTTCCCATCTCCTCCTGTTTCCTGAAATGTAAGTAGTAGGACTTTCTGTGCCCTATTTTAATTGTGGAGTAACATTTTATACAATTTTGGGGGGTGGTGGAGAGAAATACATGTGTCTACATATGTATGTCTGTATTTCTGTATGTACCAGGATTAAGCAACTTGCAATCATACAGATATTGCTGGACTATAAATCCCAATATCCCTCATTATTGGCTGTACTAGCTAGAACTGCTGCAAGTGTCATCTAACAGCTGGAGAGTCACACTTCGTTATTTGCCAGCAAACTGTTTCATTTTATAGAAACTTACATGTCTTTCCCCTTTTCTTCTTTGCTTTTAATATTTTAAACTACCGTTCATTTTAAAGATCAAAGCACTGTGCAAGTTTAGCGAATACAGTTAAGTATAATTAAAGTAATTAAACCTCCAAAATGCACCAACAAAAAAATAGAGAACAACAACAATTTTGTTCCCCAACTTACTGTTGTGTGCCTTCAAGTCATTTCTGACTTACAATGACCCTTGGCAAGATTTGTTCAGAGCTGGTTTACCTTTGCCTTCCTGAGGCTGAGAGGATGTGACTTGCCAAAGGTCACCCATGGCTGAGTGAAAATTCGAACCCTGATGTCCAGAGTTGTAGTCCAGTGCTCAAGCCGTGCTGGCTCCCCATTCCCCAGCTAGGTCATAATAACTGGGAAGGTTATCTCCCTTCTTGGTAAATAATATAGCTACCAAGTTATTAGGGAAGGCCTCAGGCAGGTTGATTTAGAGAGAGAGATTCCTGCAATATATTTGGATCCCAAGCCGTTTAGGTAAGTACTAGGCATCTTGAACTGGTCCTTGAAGTGCATAGGTAGCTAACATGCTTCTACCTGACTGTATAAGTTAAAGTTTAGACTGCAACATCTCTGCACTAGCTGAAGCTTCCAGGTCGTCTTTAAGGGCATGTATGACATTACAGTAATCCAGTTAAATAGCTGCTAGAGCATGAATTGCTGCAATCAGACCATTCCTGTTTACAAATGGTTGTAGTTGGTAAACCAGCCAAAGCTGATAACAGGCATTTCTACCACTGAAGACACTGAGTCTCAAGTGGCAGTACTGGTTCAAGAAACACCTCCAAACTATATGTTTCCTCTCCCAGAACAGGCTGCACACTTAGTTCCTGGACATAAGAACCATCTCTACCCAAGGCTTTGGTCTTGCTGTACCTCAGTTTATTAACTCTCATCTAGCTCATTACTGGCTGTAAATCAGTACTGTACAGGCTCATCTGACTTGTACAAAATGGAGAGATAAAATTGGGTGACCTCAGCCTGTTGATGGCATCCCTCTCCTTATTCCCTGATGAGCTCATCCAGTGGTTTCATGTAGATGTTAAAACGCATAAGATATAAAATGGATCCCTGTAGGGCATGTCAGCTCAGAATAACATGCAGCTGAATAAAAATATCCCCATGCTACCTTCTGAAACCAACCTTACATGTATGACTGGAGCTTTCAAAAACCAGCCTAACAATTCAACCCAGTAAGGTGCTACGTTTGATATCAAAACAGAACAACAACATATCAAGGAATTATCAGTTGGGTCACACTCCTATTATTGCTCACTGAACAAAGATCATCTGCCAGGGTAACCAAAGCCATTTTAGTACCAGACCTAGGCCAGAGGACTTATTAATTTGCTTCTTCCAAAATCTTCTGGAATTGAGCCCCCACAAATGCCTCTAAGAACTTCTTCCTAAAGGGAATATTAGTAACTGGGGGAATGTTATTGAAACACAGTTTCTTGGGAGATTTCTTTCTTTGGCCAGTCTAGAATCAATACGAAAAATTCTCTCTGTTTCAATTTCCATCCTCTCAATTGAATATCCAATGTAGTCCGCCAGTGGAGGTACTATTCTTTGGTAAAGATCTTCTCCCCTCTGCTCAAATAAACCTCTTATTTTAATGGCTTTATCTCTATATCTTAATTCCTGAGTATTTACCGTGGCTTCCATTTGTTTGACTTGTAAATTATTATTTTTAGTTTCCTTTGCTAGCCTTTCATTATCAGCGACCAACTGTTTTACTTCTGCTTTTGTATCTTTCAGATCCTTGTTGATCCTAGACAGTTGCTTATTTATTTTTTCTAAATCTTTCTTCATATCCTTCCTTATTTCTGTTCTGGTTTCCTTAAGTTCTTGTCTTATCTCATTCTTAAATTCCCTGAATTCCTGAAGAATTTGGTGAAACATTTCACTGGTGGGAAGTGTAGGATTCGGATTCAATAATTGAGAAGCAGCTTTCAAAGTTTGAGATGTATATAGCTGCTCGATAGATGATTTTCTAGTTTGTAAATGTAACGTAGAGGTTGAAGGGGAGGAGTCTATAGACGATTTCCTTTCCATTACGAGTTGTGTTTGTATTTGAGACTGAGAACTAGTAGCTATTTTTTCTTTCTTTTTTGGAGCCATTCCCCCCTGATTTATTTGCTGTTTATAATTTCCTTGTAAGTTATTTTAGCATCTATATAATTTTAGTCGTATTTTTCTAATGCAATAGAATTAAGCTATGTAAGATGAGAGTGGGGACAAAAAGTACAAGGGAACAGAGAAACAAAGAAAGAAAATACAGTCAATATCTCAGTATCTCATTAACTGTATATTCTTCCTAATCCAGTATTAACATTATACCTAACATTGAGACATTTTAAACAATGATAAGAATTCAATTCCAGATAAATGAATAAATGAAATTTCTAGATAACTCCAAAATTTCTATTATTTTTCCCCTCCTCTTCTTCCTTCTTCCTTTCTCTATTTTTATTTAAATTCAAATATCCCTCCAGTCAAACCTCAAATTATATTTTTTCAATCTTGTAGTATAGTCTTTTCTGCCAGTCTAAGTTTTTTTGGTATCTAACTCAACCAGCTTACAGTGAAAGAAAATATAAAGAAAACAAACTCAAATCCAATATATATACAAATCTAAAGATGTTCACCTTATACCAGCAGAGTCATAACTCAGTGAACTATTAATGAGCCTATGCAAATGACTTATGTAACAGCGTGGAAATCAAGAGAATGAAGAAAGACATCTATTTCCAATCTTAGATTTCTCTTCAGTTCAAGTATAGGTAACGTAATGCAATATACAAAAGCACCCGGATTATAGATTAGCACAGTAATAGTAAAAGAATATCAATGACAATTATAGAAATCTTCACTGCCCCCTCTGCTTCAACCACTCTCAAGCTGATATGCCTCTTATGCCCAAAAAGCCTTTTCAAGAAAAAAAACAGGAAATGGAGGTCCAATTAATTTCCCAAATTTTCTTGTTCCAGAATATAAACTGAATAAGCTAATTAGAAGAGAGCTAAGAAAAACCTTAGACGCTGAAAAGAAAACCTTACACACTGAAAAAGATCCAGCTTCCAAGTCCTGCTAGTCAAACTGCTCGAGAAAGTGGGGGAGGTGGAGGGAAGATAAGCTCACTTCTCCTGCTGAATCCACTCCCGTCCTGTTGATTCCTCTCCTTTCGCTCAGGAGAGTAAAAGATTATATAAAGATCTTCATTCTCTGTCTCTTAACTCTTACCCCACTCATTTCTTTAGAGAAAAAAGACACTCCCACTCAGCTGGCTTCACTGATTTCAGTCTCTCACTGGTTTCGGTCTCTTACTCAGCTGTTCAGCCCTCCTCAGAAAAAAAAAACTTCATGGGCGTTCTACTCAAAAGAAACATCCCAAAGCAGTAGCTCACTGATGTCTGTTCCACTGATCAGCTCTCTTCAGAGAAACAAAAAATGATAAACGTTCTTCAGAAAAAACAAAAAATGGTAAGCGTTCTACTCGGAGGAAATGACCCAAAGCTGTAGCTCAGTGGTGACTGTTCAGCTCTCTTCAGAAAGCCAAAAGATAATAAGCTTTCTACTCGATAGTAACATCCCAAAATAGTAGCTCAGTGGTGGTTTGTTCAGCTGATCAGCTCTCTTCAGAAAAACAAGAAATAATAAACATTCTACTCAGAAGTAATAACCCAGAGCAGTAGCTCAATAGTGGCTCTGTCTAGATAAACAAATTTATCAGGGGAAAAAAAAGAATTAAAAAAGCTTAACAGATCACGAAAAGATTACACTCAGTTTGGGCTTTCTTTCTGGCACAGTCAGGTAATAGTGCTTCTTCGTAGCTAAATTTAAAATTGGGATATCGGCGGTTCTAGACTAGGCATGAACGCCAGCAACCAAATTCGCGGCTGTGGTCACTCTTCGTCCTGGTTACCTTCTCCAAACTCCGGGACCTCACAGCTCCAAGGTTTAGAAGAGATAGCCCTGGACCCCGTCGAGTCCCTCTGTCCCTCTGTACCCTCTTTTTCCCGGAGGGAGTTGAATCCTTGCCATAAAGATCTCAAAAAAAAAAAAAAACTAGCAGGGATTTACACTGCGAAAAGGTAACAGCCCAGTTGGAGCTCCTGAACTAGGCTGCCGCTCAAGCCGCCATTTTCTCCATATAGTTGTGAACTTCGCCAAAATTCGGACGAAGGAAAAGATCTTACAAAAAAACTATAAAGATAAACTTTATATAGAGGACAGGGAAGTTAAGATGTTTAAGGATATACCATTCCAAATCCTTAAAAAAAGACAAGTATATAAACAACTATCCAGCTGGCTTTCTAGACATGAAATTCCCTTTCAGTGGGAAAAGGCGGAGGGGATCTCTTTTTTTTTACAAATATAAACGTTATAAAATAACATCTGCAGATCAGGTCCCAGCAATACTAAAGAATTTACAACAAGATAAAGGAGACAATCTCAATAAAGAAAATGGTAAGAAGACAGAACATCAAGCTGAAGAAGAAAAGGATTTGAGGTATAGGGAGGAGGGAAGAGAGCAGATTGACACAAGTAAAGAACGAGGTTCAGATGAAAAAGAAGTATTGGATGACAAAGAGGAAGAAGGTCAAAGCGAAATGGATGCGGAAAACTCAGAGGAAGATCAGGACGATGAAGAAGATAAGGACGAATTGGAGGAGGAAGGAGAGGAGGAAGGAGATAAAGAGCAAGAGGACTAGAGAAACTTAAAATATACAATCATGAAGGTTCTATCTTGGAATATAAAGGGCTTAAATGCCAACTATAAGCGTAGACAAATATTTCATTACTTAGAAAAGAAAAAGATCGATATCATCTGTCTCCAAGAAACAAAAGTTAAGGAACAGGACGTTCGATTTCTCAGGAACCCTAAATTCGGACGAAGTTTTTCTTCAAACTTTCAGAAAAAAAGAGAGGGGTTGTAATATATATCAATCCATCTTTTCCAGCCAAAGAAATCTTTAATGATTCAGAGGGTCACTATATAGGTGTAGAAATTGAATTATTAAATGAGACTATATTGGCTATCGGGATTTATGCCCCTCAAGACCACAAAGCAAACTTTTTCTCCAAAATAAGAGAAGAAATATTGAAATATGAACATCAAAAAGATCATTCTAATATTCTTCTGATGGGGGACATGAATGGAGTTGTGAACTCAACAATTGACAGATCTAGTTGTGGGAAAAAACATATTCAAGGTGAACTACCAAAAAGTTTCTTTGAAATGATAGAACTTTTAAATTTAACTGATGTTTGGCAATATAAATACTCTAAAAGGCCGGAATATACTTTCTATTCGGACGTCCATAACTCCATGTCGAGGATTGACATGTTTCTCACCTCATCATGGTTAATATCTAGAGTAAATGAGATTGAGATTCTTCCTAGAGTCTTTTCAGATCATAATCCCATAATGCTTACATTGCAATCAAATATAAGAAAGAGAGGAAATTGGAGACTGAATGAAAAACTTCTTAGAGACCAAGAATATCGACAACGAACAAAAAAAGTGCTTAAATTATATTTTGCAGAGAACGATAATAATGAGGTCTCCTTTCCTATGTTATGGGACGCTAGTAAAGCTGTAATCAGGGGAGAATTTATAAAATGGAACTCTGAACTATTAAGACAAAAGCAGAAAAAAATATCAGAATTGACAGTGGATCTGAGGAACAAAGAGGAAAAATTTAGGAAGGATCTGAATAACATTAAACTAGGTAGGCAAATCAATATACTGAGAGAACAGATAAGGCAGGAAAATATCCATGAGATGGAAGAGAAACTACGAAGAACTAAACAACAAAATTTTGAATACGCGGATAAACCAGGGCGCTGGTTATCCCATAAACTTCGAAAAAGGAGGGAGAGGAATATGATTTTGAAAGTTAAGAGCGAGGGCAGACTTATTACAGACCAAGAGGAGATCAAGAACGTCTTTCATCAATTCTTTCAAGACCTTTATGAAAATAAAAACAAAATTTCTGAGGGAGATATTGCTCATTATTTAGAGACATTTAAACTATACCAATTATCGGGAGAACAAAAAACTTTTCTGAATGCACCGATCCAGGAAAAAGAGGTTGATAGTGCTATACAAAAGCTAAAAGAGGCTAAAGCACCAGGTCCTGATGGACTAACTTCAATCTACTATAAAGCATGCAAAAAAGAACTGCTATCTCCTCTTACTAAACTATTCAATCAAATTACTAAACTAGGGATACCCGAAACCTGGAAAGAAGCCACTATAGTTATAATTTTGAAAGAAGATAGGGATCCTCTATCTCCTAATAGTTATAGACCTATTTCTCTCCTTAATACTGATTATAAAATATTTACTAACATTCTTGCCGAGAGACTTAAAACCGATCTTCAAGACCTAATATATTACGATCAAAATGGCTTCTTACCAGGGAGAGGGGTTCGAGAAAATATAAGAACAGTAATTAACATGATTGAATATTTTGATAAACACAATGAAAAGGAGATGGCAATGCTTTTTGTCAACGCAGAAAAGGTGTTTGACAACATCAACTGGCAGTTCATGTTTGCAGCATTTTAAAAAATGGACTTTGGAAATGATTTCATGGCCTGGATTCATCAAATATATGCAGATGCAACAGCCCAAGTGGTAATTAACGGTGAGAGAACAGATAAGATAAAAATACAGAAAGGGACAAGACAGGGCTGTCCCTTATCCCCATTGATATTTATAACTATATTAGAAATACTTTTATTAAATATTAGACAAGATCAGAATATCAAGGGAGTGAAGATAAAAGATCAAAGCTACAAGTTACTGCAATTGCTGACGACTTACTATTCTTTTCTGAAAAGCCAATGGATGACGTTAAGATGATTACAGTTAAAATTAAGGAATTTGGAGATTTGGCCGGCTTCAGGATTAATAAGGAAAAAACAAAGCTCCTGCTTAAAAATATGACCAAGGAGAAAAAATGTCTCCTCTCTGGAAATACGGATTTTCAAAATGTTCAGCAAATAAAATACTTGGGTATAACTATAGCGCATCAAAATAATTTGCTCTTTGAGCTAAATTATGAAAAGATTTGGAAACCAATTCAATCTGACTTGATAAAATGGTCTAGATTACAACTCTCTCTTCTAGGTAAAATTGCTGTAGTAAAAATGAATATCTTCCCGAGGATGAATTATCTATTTCAGAATTTACCGATTATAAAAAACGAGAAATGCTTCTTAGCATGGAAGAGAGATATTTCAAAATTTATATGGGCTGGAAACAGAGCTAGAATCAAATGGAACAATCTGATAGAAAACAAATTAAAAGGGGGTTATAATCTACCTGACCTGAGAACATATTACCAAGCAAATGCCCTCACCTGGGTCATAGATTGATTACATTAAGGAACAACTGATTATTGCTGCTAGAGGGTGCGGGCAACCATTTTGGTTGGCACACATACCTCTGGTACGATAAGGCTAAGGTGGATCCCGACTTTAGAAATCATTATATATGTCAAGCCCTGCTTAAGGTATGGAATCAGTTTAAGAGAACGAACTACAGAGAAATACCATCGTGGGTCTCCCCCCAAGAGGCTTTTCATGCATCATTTAAAAACAAGGAAGATAAATGGTTAACATATAACGATTTGATCAGGATAGAAGGGGGAGAAAAAATAATCAAAACAAGGTCACAATTAAATGATTCAGGTTTAAACTGCCAATGGTTTCTTTATCATCAATTGAGAGAAAGATTCAGGATTGGTATGAAGCTTCAAGGAATAACTATTAAGACAGTTTATACACCATTTGAAAAATTCTGCTTTGAAAAACCACAACATGTGACATCTAAATTTTACAAACTATTACTAGAACAGCTTTTGGAGTCAGAAGTGGTCAAGGAGGTAATGATCAAGTGGGCCAGAAATTTAAGCAGAGAAATAAACTTAGAAAATTGGGAAAATAGCTGGCAAATTACAATGAAATTCATGTGTGCACAAAGTTTAAAAGAAAACTATATTAAAATGTTCAATCGATGGTACATGGACCCGGACAAACTGACAAAAATTTATAAATCTCATTCTAATATCTGTTGGAAATGTAAACAATCAATAGGTACATTTTTCCATTTGTGGTGGCAATGTCCGCTTACCAAGCAATATTGGAAAGAAATACATTTGGAAACCTCTAAAATATTTATGGTTCAAATTCCATTAACTCTGGAATTCTTCCTATTAAATATGTTACACCAATTGAATGATTATACTAGGAAAAAATATGGGAGGATATTTCTATATCTAATTATGGCGGCAAGAGTAGTGTTTGCCAAGAGCTGGAAAAACAATAATATACCAAAACTTGATGATTGGTACAGAAAAATATTAGACTATGCCACATTAGATTGCTTAACTTTACAGCTAAAATGGGAAGTAGCATATAATACAAGCACTCAGGAAGAAAATTGGAATAAGATATTTTCATATCTCAAGTCTGTTTGATTTAATAAATAGTTCTTCTTAAGTTTAAGAACGAAAACCCTTTTATACATAAGGAGGTTTAGAGCTCAGTCACTGTCTATCAGAATTTTTCGGCAAAATTGTTTACAACCTCTGTTTCTACTTTATCATATAACACGAAGAGATAACATGGATAGGAAATTGTAGGGGAAGAAAGAAATAAGATAAGAAAGAAACTAGATTTTTCATCTAGTATGATGATATGAATGCAGGTATAAATGTAAAATATGGGAAAGACACAAAAGAAAGAAAAGATCTTACGTTTAGCTAGATATATCAAAATTAGTTAAAGGAAGTTAGAAAATGCGGCAAAATAATGTTTTGTTTTGTTTTTTTTTTGGCTACAACTCTGTCCAATTATATCTGGTGTCAGAAAGGTATAGACTTTATAAGTGATAGGTGTTATATGTATTTTAGATATTAAAATATTATATCAGTTGCGATATTTAATGCAATTATTGTATAATATGTCTTGAGTGGATTGTGGTGTTATTTGTCTGTCTGTTTTTGTTTTTGTTTTCTTGTTGTCCTAAATGTATATAAATGCCAATAAAGATCAATTAAAAAAAGAAAGAAACAAACACAGTTTCTTAGTGAATGGATACACATAGTTACCTCTTTCAGGACCACAAGCACCTTTCATTCCCCCCTCCTCCCATTATTAGTGTCCAAGATGGACTAGAATCAAGAAGTGGTTGGCCACATCCTCCTGGCTCCATTAAGTGAAATTCATTTTGCAGACTAGATGGGGTTCTGGCTGTCACCACTGGAATTATATCAATAATGACTTCAAGTCCAGCATGGACATAACTGACTTTAGCATCAAAGTGCCTTGCAGATTTGTCACTGCAAACCCCTGAAGGTTCTAACGCATCCTGACCAAGGTCACATTTCAGCAACTGATTCACAACCTGATAACATTCTGCTGGATGTCTACTTGAGGATGTGACAATGATGGTGACATACAACCATTCCATCACTATCACTGACATTTTGTTCAGTCATATTTGCTATGGAATTTGTGCCGTCTGTGTCATATAACCATCCTGAATATTTAATAGTCCATAGATCCCCAATAAACTAGATATATTGTTGAGCTTGGCAATGCTAGGACAGCACTTGGAAGCAGTCCTGGTAGTAACCTGCTCCATCTCATCATAGCACAGAAAGACAAGGGCTTCAACGTAAGTACCGGTCTTACTGACTTTAAATTTTCCAAGAATATCCAGGAATTCCTTCAATTTCATAACTCTCCTAGGCAGACCATCTTAGTAGGCCCATCACACCTGTAAAGAAAGGGCTACTTTCAATCTCAACTTCACCAGGAGATGATGTGTCCATGAGAATAAAGATATGGAGACACCTCCCAATTTCAGATTTCTACTCTTGTATTCAGTTGAAATTTCTGGATTGAGAATTATGCCCTACCACATATGTTGAATTGATATCATGTGGAGATAGCCCCATGGTTATCATGGGGGCCATGAAGTCCTGAGTTTGTCACCTATCTAAATGTTGAAATCTCCCAAGACAATTCTCCTGGGGCTTTCCAGCAAGTTTCCTCCATTCAGCTGCAACAGGGAGATTGATGGACAGTGACAGTGGGCAGTGTTGCTATACTACCAGAACCATTAGTCTGGTACAACATCAAACACAAATACTGTAAGTCAGCACTGGTCTCCTGGTGTTGGAAATAGATTTCTTCTAGATTATAACAAATCCTCACTATGTTAATAATGCAAGATTGTGCATCTGCCTTCACCCTTCTCCCCACTAAGTTTGTTGAGTGAAAACTAATTCTGCCCTTTGATTTCAGTTTAAGCTGAGGATAGAGGAAGAAAATGGGAAGAGGAGAAAGAAACTTGAACATTTTTAAAAGAAGCTGAAATAGTGGAGTGTTAGACAGTTACTTAGGACTGTCTTTGATAAATTAGGACAGTTGGAGGGTATGGTAGTAATGAATTAGCAGTAAGTGACATTTAAAATCAGCACCCGCAGGCTAGAGAGGAGTTAACAGAATAACACAATTGCTTTCAGAAGAAGATGAGGATCAGAGGGGATAGATCTAACAGCTCTTTGGATCATTGAAACAATCCAACAATTTCCCTTGTGGTATGACTACTGTAACAGTGGTGCTTCCAAACTAGGGTTGTAAAGAACGCCAATAAGCCTCCTTATTCTCAATAAGACATATCAAACCACTCCATGGAAAAAAAGGGTCAACCACTACAAGATGTTTCACATTTTGGGACTATTTTGCAGAAACTGTACAAGAACCATTGGTCTTGTGCAAAAGTCATTATTTTTGTACAAGCATCATCACATTTTACATAGAATCCAATTTTCTGTGCAGAGCATTGTCTTTTGTACAAAATCGCCCCCCCCCCCGCAGTTAATAAACCTTTGGCCTAATATACACACAGAGAGACCAAAGTGAAAAATCACTAAAACAGGCACAAATCTCTCAGAGTCCCTCTAATTAGAGGTAGAAAATGAAGTCCATACTTCATATGGCAGAGAATAAAATATACAGAAATGTATTTTCCTGCTCTGAACCCTCCTGATCATTTCTGTTGCCTGGGCATATAATAAGGAAGAAATGAGGTAGCAACTCAAAAGAGCACAAAAAACACAAGTAAAAACAAGACACAGACAACCAACAAGCTATCACTGTCACTTCCTTGAACTAGGGTCAGCTAACCATGACATCTCCTGGGAGGCTGTGGGCATAATTGCACATCTTTTCCCGACAGTGAAACAGTACTGAGGAGCCAAGGTGAGAAAACCTTCATGGGCAAATGGGATGGCTACATCAGTCTTAGCTGGAGTTGTAACTCAAGGCTCAGTAAAATATCTCAAGGCATGGCAATAGCTGCAAGGAGGCTGGTGTTGACATTCAACCCAGGGAGGGCTTCTTCCCGAGGTAACATCATTCTCTGCACTGCCTGCTGGCTCTGTCCCAGCAGGTAAATGACACCAAATGATTCAAAATAAACCTCTATGGGCATACTATTACTGAAAAAAAAAATACTGGCAGGATAACCCTATTGACCAATAAAAAAAAAAATCCAAACCACACACTGTGGGGATAACTTTATCAGGCCAGCCAAAAGACTCCAAAATTCGTCATGCTGGTTGTCAAAGTCACAAGCTTCTATGTCAGGCAAAGACAGCGAAAAAACCATGTAGGAGTTGAAAAGCGGTTGTGTTACAGTCGCAAGCCAGCATCTTACTTTGGTGGGATAAAGGGAGCATCTGTGCAGACAGGCTGGGCCACACACCACAGGGCTATGAGGTGACCCGAAATAAAAGCAATTTAAAAAAGAAAAAGCAACAAAGTTTTACCTTTCTACACTACAAAGCGTCTCCTTTTGATATCTGGTTCTGCTTCTATCCTGTGTGCACAAGCAAAATACAGCAAAATCTCAAATCCATAAGAGTTATACCTTTCTTGGCCAACCAAAATGCACAAAACATCCTGCAAGTTTTTGAAGCGTCACTGGCATCTTCATCAGACGCAGAGGTTAAAAATCATACAGAAGAAGAAAAGTGACGATGTTAGAGTAGAAGCCTACATTTTGTCTCAGATGTCATTTCTATTATCAGTTAAGATCATTTGGAGGAATATCAGTGCAGAGGCCACTCCCCTCTTTGGCCGTGTGAGGACCAGGAGGAAAGGGCAGCAAAACACAGGCAATAAGATTTCAAATCCATTAGTGGCAGCATAGTAGCTTCCATTGAGATCCAGGAGAACTCAGTCCTGTATGATGCTAACTGCCCCCTTTTTAGGCAGAGAACACTGAATTTCTTAATAAGTCTCTATGTGGCTACAGCTAGAAAAGCCTGTGTTTTATTGCTTTTTTGGCCCTGAAATCCACATGGCCAAGAAGAGAAGCGGCCTCTGCCTACGCTAATATTCGTCCAGCCCATCTTAACTGATGACAGAAGGGACGTCTAAGATAAAATGTAAGCCTGTGCTCTAACACTGTGTCACTTTTCTTCTCCTGTATGATTTTTAATATCTGCCTACCAGTGAAGCTTTGAAAGCTTGTGTGATGTATTTTGTGCACTTTTTTAGTTGGTCCAATAAAGATACCACTCTTTTGCAGATTTGGATTTTGTTGCATTTTTCTATCCTATATGAAGCCCTAGACCTCTTTGCAGGCAGAGTGTGAATCTTTTAGGAAGCTGTACTGTCAGGTCTGGTGATAAATTTAGGCATTGTGATAGGCAAAGCATGTCGATAGAAGCCAAAATTAACTGCTTTACCTTGGGGTAGAGGGAACAAACCCACAGAACATCAAGTCCCAGTGTAGGATGACATGGAGTAAGTTATTCAAGGGTTGTGCTTTCACAGAATGTTAAGTCTGAATTCTCTCACAAGAACAAGCAATTAAAAGAAATGGCTTGTTCAGGATGTCAGTTAACTCCAGGGTCCTGGTTTATAAGGGTTTATGATTGCAGCTTTTAGGGAGCAATGAAAAATTGCAGCTTTTAGGGAGCAATGAAAAAGACTCTCAGTTTGGATGACCCTTGAAGCAAACCATTTTTAGTTTGCTGCCTATACTACTGACATAAGCAAAGCAGGGCTAAATGAGCTGCATGCATCTGCATCCAGTAGTCTATGGACAATAAGACAACATTCCCCAGAATCTCAGATTACTGTGCTGTGGGAACACAGCCGATACTCACTTTTTTTAAAAAAAGGGATGATATGGCAAATATCCAAACAGTTTGGATGTTTGGAAGTTCTCTCCCTTGTACAGTCAGCTAGGAGAGAGATTTTTGAAATGTATTTTGACTCACAGAAGTGGAAAGAACTGGTTTGATTTCTTTTGCATGACACTAATGGCTATATAACACACAAAATACCTATTGGGGAGGCTATAAAAAAAGAAAAGAAAGAGTTAGATAAATTGCTACAGCTTATGTCAGAAACTTAATGTATAAATTTGATTTTCTTCTTGATAATTTTCAAATTCTTTCATATTGTAGAATTTTAAAAATCATCTTATTATTGCCTGTAGCAATATTTGTTTCTGTCTGGAATATTATTTTGCTGCATTTTAGACATTTAGTGTGCTTTGTATATTTTTAATGTGTTTGTTATGGCCTTTGGCTAGTATAACAAACTAACTGGAATAAATGAAGATGTCTGGATGTTCACACATGAGTAATGCTGATATTTCTTTTAGAAATGGACATTGATTTCAACCTTCCTCTGATCTCTTTTTTAAATAGATTTGGAGCATCCAAAGAGAAGATGCATTGATTTCAAACTAAGATACTAGCATTGTAATTGTTTTTGCAGTCTTATTTGTGAGATATTTTGCACAGTCAGTAACCTGTGAGATCATTTTTAGGGCAATTCCATTGGGTGATATTAATTGGTCTGCAAACTCAGCGGCCTTTAACCAGAAATGTGTGCTTGACCCAAAATGCACTTTGTGTGTGCCCTGCAATATCAGGGTCACATGAGTAGATTGGTGCATGAATATATGGCTCAGCAACTGTGTGATAAGTATAAGACCATTTTTGCAGTTTGCCCCATATATACTCTGGCTTTGCAAAGTGAAACATACTGAAGCCCTCTGATATGACCACATTACTGTGTTGCTCACCAACCTATTTACTTCCATTTTCAAGTTGCTGTTTTAACCCTTGAAGTGGACCTCAGCTGACGACAGTATGCAGGGTTCCTTAAGGATCATGCTAAATGCTCCTAGCTGGTAACTGAAATGAGGGTTTCAGATCTTTAAATACCTTTTGTGCAAATTCAGCTGGCATTGATTTCCTTCATTTCTTACAAGAAATAAATACCAGGTAGAACATCTTGCTGCAGAGGGAGAGATGCTGCCTTTCATGGCCATGTGTTCCAGTTACTGGATGTCATAGCTGTAGTCATCTACTTTTCTTTTTATAGTCACTGAATACAATGCTGATGTAATCAGGTTACAGGATTCTGGTTAATAGATAGATTTTTACAAAACAATGTTGATGAGTTGCCATAAAACAGCTTGTGCGCTTGAGCCATCTTATTCATCCTAATGCCCCATAAGACAACACAGTGGCATAGACATTTCTGCAGTGTACAAATAATATAGATTCCATTTTGGGAGAAATATGGGATAGGAAACAAACAAACGAACACACAAAAGCAAGCTGCTGCATCCTCTCCTAAATTGTTTGTTCTTCCTTATCGATAGCTTTTGCCATCTTGACCACATTCAGATGTTGCTTGGCCAGACATGCCCCAGTTTTCATCTTGAAATGTTGGAGGACACCCTATTTTTTCTGGGAACAATCTTTAGCTTTTTGGGGGAGGGTCTCACCTAGGTTTTTTCCCCCATTGCCATTGATACCTGGATTCCCCCTAAGTCCCTCAATATCTCTCGTTTGTTTCCTGGTTTCACCACATAGGCAGTGTTTACTTAGAAACTGAATATTGCTTATAGAGCTAGGGTGAGTGGCCATAGAAGTTCCAAGAGCTGTTCCTGTCCTATGTTTTGACATTGCCAAGGCAGGGGAAATCCAAAGATTAAATGGGGATGCCTTGGAAATCTTAGGAAGTGGAATTTTCCATTTTTAGCAAATAGAAATTGCACTGGAAGGATCTGGGGAGTCAAAGACCCAGAAGTTCATTCCTGTGCCAGAAGAATCCAGTTGGCCACAATTCTCATGCCAATATGGAAAGCATTATCGTGTACGTTAATCACATTGAGGGCTTCTTCTTCTTTTTCCCTTTAGTATGCATGTCACTACAATGGCTTTATGCATGAGAGTTATGTTCATCTGAACTGTATTGATGCTGGTGGCTATTATTGGTGATGTCGTAGTAATTACTTCTGTTACTGGGCTTCTGAAACATTTGAGCCTCAATACATGAAAAGAGATGGGGTGGATTTTGGGTGGGGGAGAGTAATATTTGTACCTACATTTTCAATTGCTCTACTTTGATAATGTAGCTGGATAAGCAGAGTCTAACTGAAGGTAGTGAGTTAATGATTAAACCATATAATACATATACAGCTAAATCATGTGGACTAATAGATTCTCAGCCCATATATGTTTATTCCAAGAAATCTCCTCCTCTTCCTCTTCTTCCTCCTCCCACCCCCCACTTAAAATTCCATTTGTATGGCAAATGATATTTTTCTTGTGATGAAAAAATGGGAACAGCAGGATTGGAGGAATGGTATAGATGAAAAAAATGGTAATAACATAATTTTCAAATGTTATGTTTTCAAGTCTGCTTAGTTTTCAGTCTCACTGTTGCAAAAACTGAAAATAGAAGCTACTCAGTTAAAACCTATCAATAGGTGAAAACATAATGCGCAGATGTACTTACTCCTGCTAACAAACAGAACCTGCCAAGAGTATGCCTTCTTGTATTTAAGTCCTAAAGGTCCATGTGCCCTTGTTTGTCATCCTACATTTCCTCACTATGTACAGTATTCCAGTTTAGATGGTCTACAAAAGTTTGACTCAGCTGAAACACATTTTATAAAGCTGCTGTAAGATACTAGGGATCTGGGGAATCTTCTGAAACGAGGAAACCTAAGATTGCTTCTCTTTGTGCCATTACTATATAAACCTGATACATATGTACTGTGCCTGAGAGGGGTTTCTTTACAGATCTTTTGGAATTGTGATGGAACAAGATTAACAGAGATCAATTTTTGAGGAGGATAGGCCCAAAGCTGTTGAAGAGTTTATAGATCAAACAAACACCCATGTGGTTTGTTTAGCCATAAAATCTCAGTGGTTCTGTCTGAGATGGCATGTATGAGATGAAACCTCTAAGTCCCATCCAAGAATCATTACAGATTGATCTGTTTTGGAGATCTCACTTCATGTGACCAGATCATGAATGACTTATTTTCACAGTTTTGTGTATATAGTAAATACACATAGATTAGAGAGTGAAAAGATTCATTTTTTGAACTGCAGCTCCCAGATTCTCTCTGGGTAAGATGTGTGTGACGAAATGCAAAGTGATTCAAGCATCTTCTCTCAGGTAGCACAAAAAAAGCCAAAACCTTGTTGTTGTGTTAAAAGGATTCCTTCCCTTCTGTTGCTTTTTCATTCACTATGTGCACTGTGAATGATGGGCACTGGTTGGTTCCTTAGCATTGCTGGTGACTAGTAAGCAGTGCACCTTCCCCCTGCAATGTGTAAGCATAATTTTGAAACCTTTTAAAAAGATGTGTGTGTTTCTGTGTGCACATTTTTCCTGTCTTTCTACTTTGCTACTCCAGCTATTTGTTAGTGTTTAGATAGTTATCTACAAACTCCTCCTCTAAATATTTATTTTCAGAAGATACCCAGTGAATACTTAAGGAAGCTGTTATCTTATCTACCAGCATTCTGGAAGTACACAGCATTCTGACAGTTTCCAGTACTCTCTCTCAATCTTACTTCCCATATAGACGTAATTGTGACATTTTACTTTTTAGAATTCTGTGCATGTACTGTTGTCTTCATTTTATCTTGCATCATTTACAGCTGAAACGAATAACCAACAGGAAACATTCCAGAGAAGGAAGAATGCAATCTTAGTGGATGGTGTAATTTTAAATGGTCCAGTGGCAGATTCAGAAGCAGGAGAGAAGTTTGTGGAAGAGGCCACTAAGATCATTATGGAGGAGGTGATAAAGAAAGCTGCTGATGTAACAGAAAAGGTAGAAAGATGCAGTACTTTTTTATATGCAATTAATGCTTGACACTTGAATATTATTGAGCTAATCAGTTTTTTCCTCCTAATTATGTGGTCTGTCTCAAAGATAAAAACTGGCAAGTACTTTTTTTTTAAACTCAGTAATTTACCCTTTGTGCGCCTGACTGCAGAAACATTATGGAGAAATATATGCCAAGCAAGTTCCATGGGATAATTATGGTTGAAGAAGTTGCAATGAGAAATGTTGCTTGCATGTCATATCAAGATTCTACCTCTGAACATATTGAATATTTTTTTTAAAAAAATAATTCAGTGTCATATTTCAATGCCATATTTCAAATCTGTTTCCTGCACTAGAGAACAAATTTTAAAGCAGTCTATTTTAGTAGAGGTACAAAAAAGATGAACATAGTTTCTCAGCTTGATGTTAAAATTTTGAAATGTTAAAAAATTATTTTCAGTTTAAATTCAAATTTTAAAATGTTCTGGGCAACTTTAATATTTGTCATCCTCAAACCATTTCTTTCTACAGACTTTATTTTTTTCCCCCTCATGATCAGGTGTGTGAATGGCACCCTCCTGAAAAACTGAAAACACTTCTTGATTTGGAATTGAAAGACACTGGAGAGAACCATCAGAAGCTCTTGCAGTTCTGTCAGGATGTTATAAAATTCAGTGTCAAAACCAGTAAGAATCATACTTCTCTATATTTTTAATCCATCAGATACTGTGATGTTCCACCACGTAGACATTAGTGGCATGGGACATTTCTTTCTTTTATTCTAGGGCAAAAATAGGTAACAATTTTGCAGATTCCTCATTTCCTTTTATGTCTCACAAAAAAGCTGAATGTGGCATGTCTAGATAAAGCCTGATTTCAAGGTTAAGTTTCTGGCTTAAAAAGTATGGTTTATGAAATAACCATCTTGAGCCTTATCTCCTTTTGGCTTCCCCTTAAGTGCTAGTGTGGTGTAGTGCTTTGAGCATTACACTAGAGCCCTTTCCGCACTAGAGTGTTATAGCGCTATGATTCCACTTTCAACATCCTATGGAATCCTGGGGTTTGCAGTTTCGGGAGGGGCCAAGCGGCCCCTCCCTAAACTGCAAACCCCAGGATTCCATAGGATGTTTAAAGTGGAATCATAGTGCTATAACACTCTAGTGCGGAAAGGGGCTATGACCATGGAGACCAGGAGTTGATTCCTGGCTCAGCCATGGAACCCCACAGGGTGATCTTGGGTGTATCACACACACACACAGCCCCCAGAAAACCCCATGATTGGTTCAGTGAGGGTCACCATTAAGTCAGAAACGACTTGAAGGCACATGACAGCAACAACAACTAGTTATCTAAAATATTTAACAACCATTAAACAAACTTTCATTTTCTGTGTGTAATGAGGAGGTCTGGATTAGTCAAAAGCAAGATCTTCTGTGGTGAAGTTGTTGTGTGTGGGAGGAGAGAGGACTGAAGGAGAGGCATGCAGCCCCAATACTTGTTCTCAGGGTCATAAACATGTATTTGCACCAAGTACATAATAACCATATAATGGGTTTTCCTACCCCACTCCATTGGTGGTTAAAGACAGGAGTAGAGGAAAAAAATACTTCATATTGATGTAGCAACTCTGGCTCAGTATGACAGAGTGACATTTTTTAAAACTAGCCATAGAATGAACAGCATAAATCATGGCAAGAATAACATATAAATGAGTTAATATCAAGTAACTGTGACTTTTTGAAGAAGTTAACAGAAGTGCAGAAATGTGGGAGAAATTGCTTTCAATTGTGAATGTCTCCAAGGAAAACTTCGTTCAAGTTAATGAGAGTGGGAAGTGAAGGTGGATTTTTTTTTAATCAAGGGTCAAATGAGTATACATTAGGGATAGTTTGTCTCCAGCCTCACATTTTCTGCCTAATTTACTGCTTATAAAAGCAGAAAATACTGCTGAGTTCATTCACATTAGTGTCAGATAGGTTTGTTGTGTAATTAAAATTGGAAATTATAGACCAGCAAAGGTGAAGCGTGGCCTACTTTCAGCAGAGGGAATGAAGAAAAGAAAAGCAGGAAAATGAGAGTTGGGGACAGTTTGGCAGATAAAAGATATTGCATCTGAATGACTTCTAAGGCCAAAAGGTAAACAGAAATATGAAGCAGAGATATAATTCTTCATTAATTTCCTTCTTGAAGGAAGCAATGAGTTGTTTTCACAGTTTTCTTCTTACTGTGAGAAACTCTTTGAAAACTGTAGCTGTCAACATCTATGTGGTTGTTTTGTTCAGAAAACACCATTTTCTCTGGAGGAAAAACAAGCTTTCTTCTGTGTAAAACAACCACTTGCAAATTTTGCATAGAATACTTCCTGAATTGCAAAAAATCTCATCAGTTCAGGATTCTTCTTGGCAGTGTTTCTTGACAGTCAAGACTCAATCATTTTTTCATTACTTTTGAATATTCTCTCTGTCCATAGTACAAATCTTCTGCTTTCCTGATGATTTCAGCCACAGCAGTCTGTCTGTCTTTTTTCACAGTCTGCGCTGCTGTAGATGAAACTGTGTGCTAATAAATAAACCAAACTTCACTCAGAGGCTTACCAAATACATATACATTGAACCACCTACTTGTCTGTCAGGTTGTACATTTTAACTGGACTATAATTAATCTGAAATCACACTATGAAAAAGCTAGTATGTCATCTTTCAGTTGCTAGAACTTGTAAGCAGCTGGATCAAGGTCTTGTGGAGATGGAAAATCCAAGCAGGCATTCTCTCAGGGCAATGAAGACAAAGGTAAAAGTATGTGTCTTCACAAGAAATTTACTATACTCTCTGATTTCACATAGTCTAAGGTGGTGGTATTCGGCAAAAGGTCCAAAAAATATAACTGGTTCCTGGAAGGAGTCCCGATTGAACAAGTCAGCTCTTATTTATATCTAGGGTTGTCCTTTTCAAATACAGGGAAATGGACAAATCATCTTAGAAAAAATAAAGAGAGAGCTATGGCCAACTCCAATATGCTTTATAAATTGATAAACTATAACCACTCCTCCAGTATATCCCCTATTCTAAAAGTTTATAAGGCTAAAATCATGCCTATTCTGTCCTATGGGGCAGATCTGTGGGGTCAAATGAAAGTACCCCTTTTGGAGCAGGCACAGAGCTGCTTCCTAAGGAGGATACTAGGAACAGATAAGAACACTCCGGCTCAAGCAGTGAGAGCAGAACTAGGGGCACATTCTATTCAGTGCCAGGTTTTGATAAACGTTTTTAACTATTGGCTAACGATCCTTAAAATGGACCCAGGGAGACTCCCTAAACTTTGCTTAGATGAACAGTTAGATCTTCAGCGTTCAAATTTTGGATATGCCAGCTGTTTCAATTAATGCACCAGCTAGGTTTTCCCCCGTCTTCTTTATTAGTTTGTGGACACTCAGCTCAGGAGATATTAAAACAAAGAATTTTGTACATCAGTGCCCAAACAGATATGGCTCTGCTGGCTGGTTCTAAGTCTCTAAATTGGTTAGCCAAAAATAAAACTATATTTGGTCTAGAAAAGTATCTTAGGCTGAACCTAACACAGAGACAGAGAATAGCTTTCACCAGAGCTAGATTTGAACAACTTAATTCTATGGTAAGAATAGGACGGTTTCAAAAAATTCCATACCATGAAAGAACATGCATCTGTGGTGCATCAGCCATAGAGGATATTGTGCATATCTTATTTGATTGCTGTATATATACCAAGGTGAGATCCCAATACTTACAACCACTTCTGGTCAGAATGACCAGTTGGGATCCAACTGTCAAATTGTCTTATTTTCTTTCCGGAGAGAATTTACACTCAGTCCGCCGGATTGCAAAATTTATTACAAAAGCTGCTTACCTGAGAGATCTTTTTATCATACAAAATGGGGTCCCCTGTCAGGGCGATGAGCTTATTTAAATGTTATGATTGAATTCTTATACTTGTTATTTTATCTTTCTTGTTTATTATGTATTTTACTTTTTATATCAAACCCACTACTTATTAAGTTTAAGTTTATATGTTTTAATTATTTTACTTAATTTTATATGAATGGAGTCTATTTGTGTTTGCAATTTCTGTATCTGTATCTTTGTATTATGTACTATGTATTTATTGTTGATATGGTCAGTTGACTAATCAATAAATGTTTGATGATGATGATGATGATGATGATGATGATTTCAAATAGGAAAATAAACGCACTGTAATCTCTTCTTGGAAAAGATGTGTGGGGATCCCCTGAGAGCTCATAGGTAGCATAAATAGGTTTTTCCTCTAAATGCTAATACTTACTGGCAAAATATTTATTGGACAACTACTTTGGGCAACTACTTGAGCAAGTTTAGTCATAGTTTTATGTGTCATTCTTCTGAAGTTATTTGTTTTTAAAAAATTAGAAAAGACTATGAGAGTCAAATGCCCAGAATGAGATCACTATTAATGTTGATCAATGTTTACAAAAGTTTTGGAGGTAAAACTCCTTAGGCTAAGATGGTGTTTTAAGCATCCTGTACAATGTCTTAAAATTGATCAAGGTGGTAGCTTTGGATCTGACTCAACCCATTTTTATCACAGACCGTCTAGATTGCTTTACTATATCCTTCTTCCTTATTGATGCTCTTTTATCTATTGTACATAAACATCTGATGCTATTCCCATGTAAGATAATTGATTCTGTAACGATTTTAATTATTATTCCTTCCTCTGAGTTTCTTCTGTCTCTCTGAAGGGAGCTGTAGAAAGGTTAAAAAAAATAGGAAGGACATTTCCAAATTTATCTGGGGTCTCCCTCACTTGTAATCAAATGAAGGTCACTACATAAATCTACCAAAATAATTTTCCAGAGGCGTCAGACAAAATAGCTTAAGTAACCAATATGTGTATTGGATGTGGGAATAATTAAATAATAAAGTCAAATGTCGTTAAGGTAGTTACATAAATATTGTTTTCCCTGACCCAAATGTATCTGGCCATATAGTATAATTATAATTTTCTCATAGTATACAAATAATCTTCTAATGTGTGATTGTGGTATTGGATGCAATTTGGGTATATCTGAAATAAAGGTAAACTGGGAAGAATGAAACAGAATACTTACTACTAAGGGAACACATACCTGTTTGTTAAAGTTTGTTAAAGCTCATATTTTTGTAAATTAGGAATTTATATACAGAATTTTATATTTGTATTGTGTGGTGCATATCCATTGCTCCTATTGGGTAAGGTCATCTCTCTTGCATATAGAAAGTGAATGAAAAACATAGAAATAAGAGAAATTTCAAATCCCCTATTATTTTGTAGAATCTTTGGTGTAGGCAAAGTTTACCTTCCTGGGGACAGAGAAGTGAAAGAGACAAAATAAACATTTTCTTTAAGAAAAACATTAAAGTAAAGCAGTGGATTGAAAGTTACTTGTGGTTTGAGTAATTGTATTGAAATAAATGAGACTCAAGATACTTGTGACAGGTTATAGATTTCAATGTTTCTACCAAGTATGACTAAATTGGAAACCAAACCATTATATAAGAATGGGGAAAGTGCAGCCCATGGTGCCCTGTGCGGACTTTGGCATTCCCCAGTCTCCCAATCTCCCCAGCCCCCATTTTTTTAAAAAAAGTCTTGAATTTTGTTTTCCCCCAAACCATGTAGGAAGCCTACCAAATACGAAGAAATGTGCAAAAGTACCCCCAATATCCAGAGGTATTTGGATGTGCTGGGATAGTGCAACTGGTAGTGGTAGGTTGTCGGGGGGCAGTGGCTCCTGGCCCCTGGACAGTTGTCTAACCCTGTGCTATATATTTCTTTTGATGCCATTTTCAGCTTAAGTATTTCTCTTCCCGAGTTAGAAATGCTTAGCTGTAATTTGTGGGCTGTATGCTCAAAAATGCAAGATGCCTCAGCATCTCTCATATAGGGTGCCGTAAATAGGTATGCCTTGGGGAGGCCTGTGTCAGACTGTGGTTCCGGAACTGGAGCTTCACTTGTGACTCTTCTTAGCAGTTCCTCTCTTTATTCTCCAGTACAAAAGTCTTATGTAGATAGAGGGTAGCGTAGGGAACCTGTCTATGCAGCAGGGGCTTCAAGTGATCCACACAATACTCTTTTCCTGTAGGTAATCATAGGGCCTGACCCTGTACCCTAATTTTTGAGTTGCTGATACCATATCTTTTGGTAGTAATCAGGAAGGGGCAAGCAAATGTACTATCAGGGTATTGCTTTTTGTGCACCTGCATTCTAACAGGATGTGTCTTTTTATTGTAATTTACAGATCATCCAAGATTTTTTAATCAGTTGTATGCTGGAATTGATTACTATTCTTTAGCAGCACGTTTCATTACGGAAGCATTAAACCCAAGTGTGTAAGTATATTTTTGCTTTAAATCATGCTGCTAAGGCCTTTTTTGCACGACATTCTACATGAGAAAGAAGGCCTGGAGTGTCGTGCGATTGTAAGGAGTGATCTGCATGACGCACTCACAATCACACGACACTCCAGGGGCCAGCAGGCGCCGATCGCGCACCTTTTAATTTTCAGCTAGAAGCGTGATTGCACATTGCTCCAGGGCCCTGTGTGCACTTACCTGGCGTGCGGAGCCTCCAGAGCCGCACCGGTTGCACTTCCTGCCCCAGCGCAGTCTGTGCAGTCTGTGCTGTGGAAGGAAGAGGTGGGGCTCTTGTGCGAGCAGGCAGCTAGTGCGGGGTTGAAAGACCCCGGACGTGAGAGCCTCTTGCCGAAGGCTGCTCGCACGATCCCCGCATCCCAGCGCCGGAAGAAGGTAAGGTGCGGAAAGGGCCTAAGTCTTGAATGCTGTTTCAGTGTGGCAGATCCTACTTCCTGTAGCTGTCTGCGCATATTAATAATACTGAAGAAAGCTGGATAAATTAAGCTTGCTTGCCCTATTGTAAAAGCTACATAAATATTAAATTAAAGGTACAGAGGGAATTTTCTTATCTTAAACCTAATTAGACAGAGATGTTCTATTCTTACCTGTTTCTTAGTTCTTCTTCTTTTCCTATTCTTCCTTACATGACAGACTGCATGGGCACTCATTCCACATAATCATGGAAGGCCTGTCTTGTGGGACATCAATTCATGGGTATAATAATTGAGCAGAACAGAATACACATTGTATTGATTTACTGTCCAACCTGATTCTCAGCAGTCTTCTTTCTTGAGCTGGGGTTCTCCTCAGTTTGGGACTTCAACATCTACACTGAAACCATCCTGTCAGAAGTTGCTTAAGACTTAATTTCTGCCGTGGCAGCCACGTGTCTCAGGCACATGAGGACCTTTACTTATCCAGCCACTGTTACAACATATGAGATGCCCATCTCTATTTGCTTGGTCCCTCTGCTACACTACCACCACTTTGTGATAATTTTTGTCCAGTTATCTAAGCTGCTGCCACCACCTGTGAGCATCAAGATTATCCTGTTGTTGCCGTGTGACAACTAACTTTGGGACCCTTTGTATGCGATTTCTTTGCTTCAGTCCTACCACCAGTCAGAGTGCTGTGGAATATTTGCTACTGTCAGGGAAGAGATCTATCGTATAGCTACTACACTATGCTCATATTCATGCTCTCTGCTCCACTTGCTTTTTCATTCAGTTTCAATTCATTTGATCACAGCATTGCTCAGACAGTTGCCTTTTATGTCACATATCTATTCAGATACACCTATGAAGTGTCCCCAGTTTTTTTGTTAATGGAAGAAGCAGTCCTAAAGAAGATGATTGAATTTATTGGATGGGAAGAAGGTGATGGTATATTTAATCCAGGTAAGGTGATCTTATTATTCATTGTACTCATATCTCTTCTAATTTCAGACTGCTGGTAACATGTATTAGTATGTACTAGTATCAGTCCTTGTCTTGAATCATTACAGCTGTGGTCCTTAGGCAATATTTATATAGCAGCTGCTGTTCTTCAGACTCACCTTCCTTGGGCAACATATAATGAAAAGAAAACTATTTATATTTCATAGTTTAGGTTCATTCCTTCAGTTCTGTGGGCAGTGGGAGAGTATGAAGAACCTGATCTGTACTAGTTTTTGTATCCCTGGGTGTAAATGTATTGCTTGCGCACATGTGACCTACTATACAAGTACCTGGAGCTGTATGTGTGCCATTGAAGCCCAACACCTAGATGTATGTATTTCCATTTAAAATAGAATATTTAAAACATTTTCACTGTAGAAAGTTTTTGTCTTTTGGAAAACTTTGTGGAAAGCAAATACTGAGGAAGTAGTGGCTTGAAGAGGATGATTCCCCCCTTCCCCAGCAACCTTTTGCCTGTTTGGGACAATTTCAGTGGATCAACATCCAAACATTGGGTACTTCTTTAGTTATAGTGAAGAAATCTAAATTGTTGATTTCTTTGTATATTATTGTCCCCCCACCCTCAGGTGGCTCTGTTTCTAACATGTACGCAATGAACTTGGCAAGGTACCAATACTGCCCTGACATAAAGGAATGGGGGCTTTCAGGGATGCCTCGACTGGTTCTGTTTACATCTGATGAGGTAAGAAACCTTTCTCTCTTATTGTGATAATAAAGCATCTCATGAAAGGGAAAACTTCAGCAAAAACACTGTTACTGTCAGCATCAAAAGACAAATTTACAGTCTAGAAAGCGCAAAGCTGGAACCCAAACTGTATTCCAGAACTTGTCAGTTGAAGAAGCAACCCCAAGGAAATGGACTGAATTTATTGTGTGGGTAGACTGGCAGTTTTGATCTCTGGGTCTATGAATCAGGGCTGAGCTTAATCACCAAGGTTTATAAAAGTCATATGAAGTTCTAGGGGATGTCCTCCCACCACCAACTTGGCTTTCCTCTTTCAGATGTGCTTCCACCAACTGTTGCTTTCCCAGCTGTTTCTTTCCAGTATACTTACTTAGTTTCCTCACTCTTCTATATTGGCTGGTTGCTAGTCCAGCCAATACTGAGAAACTAAGTGAGGGCAGGGGTCTATCCCACTTTTGGGGAGAGATACCCCTCCCCTGATTCAGTCCATTAGCAATCACTGCTTCATATTTTTGCCTTTTGTCTTTTCTGTGTATTTTTCCTCACCATGCTCATTCTTTCTTGATGAATTACTCTCACTGGCAGGTGGCTTTCTTACAGTGAGAGGAAAAAGTGAAGAAAACATTTATTTGTGGGTTGTTGTTTTTTGCCTCTTTTACTCACCATGGAGTAGAGAGATGCTGGTTTAAGTTAAAGCAGAACTATTTCACACTCATTTCACAGTTTTTTAAAAATGGCAATGACAGAACCAAAACATCTGTTTTGTATCTGAAGAGACTTTCTTTTCATGATGCCTAATGTTTACTGAATTGATAATGAAAAATTATATCTCCCTAAAAGCAGTGAGACCGGCTTGCCATTTTCACAACTGTTTGTTGTTGTTGTTGTTGATGTTGTTGTTTTTACTATTTCAATTTACTTATGGACCAGATTTTGAGGGAACAATCCATTTCAGAAGTAAATTGAAATGTTGCCTGGAATTTACTGTTTTGCCCGAGTTAAGTGGAAAAATCTCAC
Organism: Iguana delicatissima; assembly: GCA_948472985.1. NCBI lineage: Eukaryota > Metazoa > Chordata > Lepidosauria > Squamata > Iguanidae > Iguana > Iguana delicatissima. The sequence goes on from CAOKZL010000175.1 coordinate 299,222, forward strand.
TTTGATGCCTGAATTTAAATGGCAATTTGCATTTTCCATGGCAAAGCATTCTTAATTGTCTACTTCAGTTTTTAATAAATAACAGGAATGACTCTCTCCCTTCATTTACTCCTTAAATTTGCATGACTTAGCCTATGTTCAGATATAATAGAAATTCTTGTTCAGTATTCAGAGACTGTTTTAGCATAAAAACAAATAAAACAGGCATAAGTAAATTATGGCCTGTAGGTCACATGTGGCCCACAGGGATTTTTGGGGACTCCACCCCCAAGGGAAGTTTTCTACATTTTGGCCACCTGAGGCAATTTAGGTCCAGGAGACTCTGTTTTGAAACGGGGTGAACAGGTAGTGACTTCTGTTGATCTCTGGTTGTTAGAAAGATCTCTCCTGGTCCTAAAATGGCCCACAATGTGCCTTAAAACATGGGGTAAATGCTCCTCATGCCCCCAGAGGGAGTTGGGGGCATTTGGGGGCAAAATTTTTGGATGCATGTATACGGTGGGTTGGGATTATCCTCCAAGGTCTGCTGAGGAGCTAACACAGCCCTCAGACTTGTACAGTTGCTCATCCTCTTACAGAAGTGAATCCAGTAACACCTTTGAGATTAACTAGGAAGAAGAAATTTCTAGCATAAACTTTTGCCTGTAAAAAATTATGCTAGAAATCTCTCCTTTGCTCTTAGTCTCAAAGGTGCTATAGTCTCAAAGGTGCTAGTGCCTTCCTCCATGTCTTTTAAAGATATGGTTTGTTGCTAAAGGAACATGTCTTCTTGACACATGGATTGCATGCTCTGCATTTCTTCCTTTTCCCTTCCCTACCTTATACATGTGACCTCTACTTTTACTTTTGCACTAACTACATTGTCTATGATATCTGCACTGTGATCTGTTAAAACGAGGCAAAATCAGACGAGGGTCTTGAACCTTTACTTGTAATTTTGTCCTGTTCTGATCCAGCTCATAGCAAGAACTATGTTTCTGTGCTTTTCCTTTGTTTGCCGTCTTGTAGAATTTGCTGAGCTATTGTTTTCTGAACCCTGAGAGGTCTGACATTTTCCTCAATAATTCAATGTCACACTCTTTTCAAGTGAACTTAATAGATGGCTGTTAGTGTACTAATAAGGAGCTATTCTGTAGGAATCACTTGTAATTCAAATGAAACTCTGCTGCCAGCATCCAAATCTCTAGTGAATGGTACGTTGTAGTTCTGCACACGTATTTCATTATTGATGTAATTCAGTGTAACAGAAGATTAATTATCTACCTATGTATATTATTATTCACACAACAGTCTGAATGAATTCTAAAGGTTTTGTGAATGTGTCACGTTTGAAAAGATTGGCTGATGGTGGCTGATAGTATATTCTGTACATTTAGTTTAAAACAAGGGAAAGACTTTTTTATAAAAAAGGGAGTGACCTTTTGAGATGATCCATTTCATAAAAAGAAGTGTGACGGACTTGAATACCCTTAATATATTCATACCTACATATTACTGTACTGTAGATTTTTCATAATTATATTTCTCTGTAACTGCATTTCTGTGAACTCTCTGGAAGAAAAGTGAATTAATTAACCACCTGGTTTCACTTGCTGTATGCAATGAAACAATACAGGACTTTTTTGCTCCCAGGAGTTGTCAGCAAATACATTAATTTAACCCTTAAATAACATTAAGAATTGGCTCCGGTTTTCTGTTCATTTACTAAAGTGTAGAAAAATATTTATCATTCTACTAAAGCTAGCCAATTCTGGTAGGCTTTTCTGGCCAGATGCTGAACATTCTGGAGCTACACGAAGTCATGCAAAGCCTTTCAGGATTTGCTGCAAATTCAGAGAGGATTGTTAGCATATACGTGACTGATTTTACACATACTGTTATTCATATGAAATTACAATGGCTGGGGCCAATTCAAAAGTTAATTTTTTCTCTTTGCAAGATCATCCCTGTGGCTGAACCTAGTTTGTCTGTACTGAGGGAAGGCAGTCTTTTTCCACCCAAAGGTTGTGTCTGGTGTGTGTGTGGCAAGTTTGGGACTGTGTACTGGCAGTGAGCATAGCAAGTATACCCTCCAACATTTGACAGATGAAAATCAGGACACATGTGACCAAGCTACATCAGGGTGTGGTCAAGATTGCACAATTTATTAACTAGGAAGAACACACAGGCTAGGATAGGGTGCAACAATTTGCTTTTGCCTGATCCTGCTTCCAAGATTCTGCCCTTCCTCTTCTCTTCTCCCACTGAGTTAATTGAGTACAAACTGATTTTGCGCTTTGAACGCAATTTGCAACAGTTGACATAGGCTGAGAACAAAGGAGACATTTTAAAGGAACTAGAAAAGAGTGGGACAATGAAGGATTTATCAGGACTGTCCCTGCAAATCAGGAGAGTTGGAGGGTATGACAAGAGATGGCAGTGCCAGGGACCTGGACTTCCTTGGCAGTTGGGGGATTTCCTTATATGTTCTGTCTTATGGCGTCTTTTTTGTCTCTGTCTGTCTGTCTGTCTGTCTGTCTGTCTGTCTGTCTCTCTCCTCCTCCTCTCTTAAGTTTTGACTCAAAATTCTGTTCTTGTTGGGACTGTCCAACAGGATTCTAGCCATAGCTACTACCCACCTTTCATCTTTTTTCACCTTATGATAATGGGCTTGTACAAGGTCTTGTATTTCCAGAGTCCATGTTCTTGTCTCTGTGTGCCTCCAGATTGTTTCCAAATTATGGCAACCCTAAAGGTGAACCTATCCCAGGGTTTTCTGGGGGGTGAGAGTGTGTGACACACCAAAGGTAACTTGGTGGGTTTCCATGGCTGAGCAGGGAATCGAACCCTGACCTCCAGAGGTTGTTGTCCAATGCTCAAATCACTGCACCACTCCAAATTTGTATTTAGGAAAATACAGCCTTCTTGGGCTTCTCTGGTTTGGGGCCTTCTTCCTTTGTTTCTCATTAGATCTGAGAGGAAGTGTCTCAGCAGACCTGAGATGATACCAATCCCACCCACCCATTTTATATCCACTTTTGAGTCCAGTGCAGAAGAAGAGATCAATCTACAGTGCAACCCCCATATCTCCGGATTCATAATTTGCGGATCCAGTTATCCGCAGTTGAAAACAGAAGGGAGTGCAGGATCGTGCTACCTTCTGTTTTCCTGCCTCCAGCTGCAGGCCCAGGGCCTGATGGCCGTGGCACCTGGCGGGAAAACAGCAGGCAATGCGGGATCGTGTTCCCCACTGTTTTCCCGCCTCCAGCCACAGGCCTAGGGCCCACCGTGATTGGGCCTGGGACGTTCAGTACTATCCGCAGATGTCCTTATCCACGGGGCGGGGGGCAGAACCAATCCCCTGTGGATACGGGGTCATACTGTATTTTCTGCAAGACTGAGGAGAGAACATGTCCAATTACAGAAACTGGCTCTAGAAGCATCTCTCTCTACTCTCCTCAGAATGAAGCATGTAGTTGTGTAATCTGAATAGATGCCCCTGGCAATATATTATCCTAAGCCTGATTTTCTCACCCTGTAATGGTGATGCTCAGAAGCTCTGACTGGCATGGTCAATGGTAAAAGATTATGGGATTTTCTAGTTCAAAATATCTAGAGGGCCAAAGGTTTCACTTGCCTGTTGAAGAATTGTAGTGCAATCTTAAGGGAAAACAAGGAGCCAAAACAGAACAGTTCACTCTGCCTGCAATTGACCTTGACTTTTCTGGCTACCCTGGCCTGTCAGTCCAGCTGGCCCAACTACCACTGGTTTCTCCTTGGAGGCCTCCTGTCACTTCTTTTAGGAAGTCTATTAGTGAACACAGACTATATTACCATCGAAAATTGCCCCTCATTTGTAGCCAGAGGATGAGTTGATAATGCCAGTCATGGGCTATTTTACCAGGTAACATCCTAGGTGAAATCTTATCTTGCTTTTCTGTACATCAAGTGAAAACTTAATAATTGGATATAAATTTTTAGGACAAGAATAAGACTTGATATGGAGATTGGAAATTGTTGAATGTAGAAGCCTTCATTATGGGACTAAAGTGATAATTTTGGTTTAAATGCCTATTTTTTATTTTTTTATGTCTGTAGTTTGACATCTTATCCTAGCAATACCATACAGCCATGAAAATTGGGATATACATTAAATGTCTGATTAGATTTAAGTTCAAAAAGTTCAATATTCCCTCCTACTTTGAGGAAGAGCAAGGATAAAGATCACCTGCTTTGGTATTCGAGGCCTGAACTTGGGCTTTTGAGCTTCTGTTTTTTTTGCTTTTTTTTAAACTTAGCATTTGCAACTTTCTTGCCTAAGGAAATCTCTTTAATAATATGTCTGTTGTTAATTTCTTATTTAATTTACTTTTTCACATCCCTTGCATTTACATAGTGTCATTACTCTGTGAAGAAGGCGGCATCATTTTTGGGAATTGGCACGCAAAATGTGTATTTCATCAAAAGCGATGAAAGGTAAGGAAACCGTAACCACTGAAGTGGGCTGATCCTTTTGAAATGCAGTAGTGCTGTAAGTGTAACCTGTTTGAACATAACTGAAAAGTTTTAAATCTGTGTCCCATAGAGGTAAGATGATACCTGAGGAACTGGAGAAACAAGTCCTGCGGGCCAGGAAAGAGGTGAGAGGGGGAGAGCGAGAGAGTGAAAGAATGAATGCATGCTTTCTGAAAGGGGTGCCATCGTGTCTTTCTGTTTGAAAGTGAATGGGAAAAGAGAGACTGAAGGTTAAACCAGGAGTTCATATATTAAAAATGCTTTTCTAGATGCAATCTACATGTTACAAATTGCTCAGTAAGTCATAAATTTCTAGCGATTAGGTCTCTCAATTTTCCTTTCATTGACATTCTTAATGAAAATGGGAAATGTGACCCTATAGTGTTTTAGTTAATCTCCTTCAACTTCAGTATTTTTTTAAGTATCCAAACAGTCACAAATTGGCAAGAAAAATGAGTTGCATATTGTAATCTTAAATCTTTCTCATTTTTCATCTCACTAACTTTACATCTGTACCTATGGTAAGAATTAACGGACTTCTTGTTGTGTGCCATCTTTAGCAGGCTAGTAGATGATTGAGGGTGTAAGCTTAATGGTTATATTGTTTTTATTAGGTATTTCATTCAGTTTTAGCAAATAGGAGAAATGTGGAGGAGATTATTACAAGCCTATCCTAATCAATAAATCAGCTTCTTTGTTCTCGAGAAAACAAATATTGTCCAGAAAGAACATTCTCTTTGGTATTTAAAAGGATTGTTGATAAAAGTGTCATTTTATATAATATATGATTTGCATTGAAGGCAATGTTTTATTGCAGCCTCTAGCTCAGCATTCTTTTTTTTTTAATGTTCTTATTGAAATGCGGATATCTTTATTGATGTTTAAGATTACTCTGTTTCCTTGAAATGAAAACTATAAGCTTTTGAAAGGTTCTCTTATCTCATTTCAATGTCTGTTAAGTATCTTTGCTGAATGTAGTTTCTTATCTATATCACTATTTTTGTACAAATTGCACTGCAGTCTCACTCATGATTGGTATAAATTTACAGTAGTTTGCAGGATTGTATGGGGTGAAGTGTTGTCAAATACTGGGGTTCAGTTTTTTAATATGTATTAGTATACAATTTGAAAGGTGATATGTAAAAGCAGACACATAGGAAAATGTGCTCCAGATTCTCAACTCCCTGTAGCTATAATTGCAAGAGTCTGGAAATGTTACGTTTTTAGACTACAACTTTCAAAATCCCCCAGCCACCTGGTGGTTGTGCTGGATGGTAGATTCTGGAAATTTAAATCAAAACCAGTAGCTTTTGCAAGCTCTGGTTTGCATACATGTGGCTTCCTTTTCTAATACTGGAGGCAACACATTGTACAAACTGGAAAATCTACCCTTGAAAGCACATATTGTTATTATATATGCACAGACAGACGCGTACACGCATACTGCAACCTTACACTGTCTCTTGGGAATAAACCCCACTGGATTCAACAGTGCTTATTTCTGAGTAGACTTGCTCGTTGGATTGCATTGTTAATTTGATTATCCTAAAACAGATACTTTTCTTCCTTACTTACTTTTATATGCCAAAGGTTTTACAAATACTGATAGTGGGAATGTTAGTGTACAAAGTAAGTATGTGTGTTGTTGGTCTAAGAAAAATTGAGGCTTTGGGTTTGAAGCATGAACTGAAATTGATCAAGAAATCTTAGTTTGATTTGAAGTTTGAAGTTTGTAGTATAATTACCACTTTTTAGCTTGGGTTTGATCAGAGTGGAATTGTACTGTGGGTATCTTCATTGTGGGAGTGCTTGTACTGTGATGGATTAAGGTTGCACAAAACACTGATCCAAAGTTCTGAATTGGCTACAGTGGGCATACAGAATCCCCTGTGTAAATTAGGCTTCTCATTCACTACAGTACAAAAATAACCGTTTTATTTTAAGTAGGCTTACTTCATCGTTTCCAAGGGAAGTTACAATAAACCATAGTTTGAAGTAGTAAACAATTTACATAAACTAGTGGAGCCAGCTGAGGAGAGGAGAACCATCCTTAACAGCCATCAAAGATAAGTGAGAAAAGAATTGACTTTTCCTGATGACTAGGCTAAACTAGAGCCTGTAATTGTTAATATTTTGGACTATAGCTCCTATACTATAGCAAATAGGTAACATAAGGAACTACTAAACTGCCTCTGAGTATCCCTTGCCTAAGAAAACCCTATGAAATTCATGGGGACACCACCAGTCAACAGAAGACCTGAAGGCACAACTCCTTTCATTTCTTATTTACTTATAAGCACATAGGCCTACAATCTGGATCAGGGTCACTGCTTGTAGATAAACCTTCCCAACTTCATTTTTTGACCTGAATTTTCTCCCTCCCTCTCCCCATCTTGGGGCTAAAAAAGAAAAACTTCTTTGGCACCAATGCATCCACCCTTTAAAAAAATATGCTGCACCAAGGGGGATTTATTTATTTCTTAAAATAGTTATATCCTGCCTTATACCATGGTATCTCTGGGTGGTATACAATTAAAACCGGTTTAAACAGTTTAAAACAATTTAGAATCTAAAACAATAAAAACAGGTTAAACAGGTTAAAAACACACCAACCAGTTTAAACAGGTTAAAAGATTAAACAAGTTTAAAACCATGCAAATGCCTGCTTTGGAAGAAAAAAGTTAGCCTCCCCATCATTTTAATTTTAATAAAAACAGAATAAAGCCAAGTTAGCTAATTCAGCCTCCAAGGGGAGGGCATTCCACTACTGGAATGCCACAGCCACAAAGGCCCTCTCCCATGTTCTCCCATAGTGTATTCCTCCTAGTGGTGGGAATCATGAGAGCGTCCCTCTGGCAGACCTCATTCAGGTGTATGTAGGCAGAAGCATTCCTTCAGGTATCGAGATCCCAAGCTCTTTAATGCTTTGAATGTCACCACCATCCCCTTGAATCCATCCTGGAAGTCTTCTCACAGCCAGTGCAATTCCTTTAAGAGCAGAGTCATATAATTTCTATACAGTTTTGTTGTGGTTTGCAAAACCTTCAGCTTATGAGTCTTGTTCAAAGGCAGTTCCATGTAGAGTGAATTACAATAGTCTAATTGACAACTTAATGGTACATAAACCACTGTGGCTAGGTTATCCATATTGAGGAAGGATGTACACAACCTTCCAGCTGAACTTGGACCCAAGCCCAAGCTATGGATCCCACCTGGACATTCAGTGATAGAGGTAGATCTCCCTTGTTTAAACAGCTTCTCTGGCTACGAATCCGTTTGCGGGTACAATTCAAAGCACTAGTTATGATCTTTAAAGCCCTTTATGGCTTCGATCCAGGCTGTCTGAAAGCACATATCTCCCCATATGAGTCTGCTTAAGTACTTCCATTTTGGAAGAAAGGCTTTCTCTCCATCTAACTGCCTTCACAGGCGTATTTGGTGAGGAGCAGTATTTGCAGTAAGAATGTGGTGCGCAATCATTTCAGCCAGCTCCAGAAATGCATGGCAGAATAAAAACAAAATGGTTGAAAGTTACTCTGCTTTTCTCTTTCCTCCACTAAGCTAGAAACCTATTTAAAGTATTGCCAGAACTAAAAGAATCCAGTTTAGGGGGATTTATGAGGCTATTCCACTGGCTGCAGAAGATATTTTGCGTTTTTGTTTGGTATTTTAAGTTCATAATTGGAAAGTCACTTTAATCAATAGTTCAGTGTAATGAAAACATATAGCTGTTGCTTTGGGAGGGAAATGTTACTTAGCTAGGTATTGTTGCTTCAGGCTTTTCAGAAGAGAGAATTTCTCAAGTTACTTTGTGGTGAGAGGAATTTGAAAACTGCATATGAATACTGCAGATGGTTAGTTGTTAGCTTTATGGTCAACCTATGCATAAACTTAAATTAACACAGGTTTTTGGGAGAGTTAAAAGTATCTGTGCATGATGTATTTATGAGACCCCCATTGTAGTTGGCTAAACAACACTGCTTTCGGGCAGATTAGCACCATGAACTACAGGATGCCATCCTGCTATCCTAAACTTAGTGACCAAGATTTTACCTCAGGGTTATATAGTATCCATACACACATGCAGAGTTACACATTGACTGTGTTGAATGGACAGCATTGTGCAGCTGAATGCATAGCCAAATACAGATGTGGACCTACGTAGGCATCTGCATGCACAATGGCATCATGACATGTGCAGCTCCACTTCCACAACCTTCAACTGAATGCAGATGTCTTTCATCTGACAAAAATGTCCAACCATTTCTGTAGGGTATCTTACATGTGTGTAATGCACCAATAGGATTCTGGCCATTATATTTCAGGTAGAAACCCATATCTGGAGAATAGGTAATGGCTTTAGGGGCCATATGAAAAAAAGAAATCCCTACATGTGTTGTCTTTGAGATAGATCCAAAGATTATGCATACATTACAAAGTCTGATTTAAAAAGTCCTCACTTTACCCTTTTTCACGCTTTAACCCTCTTCCTGAATCTGATTCTTGGGCCCCAAAGTGGCACTTAAAATGGAAAAGCAGATGTATTGATTGTTGAGGACAGTGTGGAAATGTGTGACCAGTTCCCCTTATTCTTAAATAAAAGCTTTTAGATAGTGATGTAGCAAAAAAGATATGTTGTGTATCAAGTAAGTTAAACCCTTAGCCTGACACTGGCTCTAAATATGGCAAAATGTAATATTGCAAGTAAAATGAAGTTAACACTTTTTGAATTCTGTCTGCATTCTTAGCTCCTGTCAAATCAAAGTTCCCTCTCTCACTATTGCTATTTGTTCCTAGCCCTTATCTTTTTTTTTGTTCCGGACTGGCTCTATCCCATCTGATCTCCTCAGATGGGAAGATCCAGGTTTAATACTTTCATATCTGCCCCTGTCCATATTTCTGTTTTTACCTGGTCCTAACTAACTACTTAACAGACAGGTGGATTTATATTCTTTCCCTCGTACCCTCCCAACAGCCGAGCTCATCTGTCTAATGCGTCCTTCATGGGAATATCTTTCCTTATCAGAAGACCAGCCCATAGGCAAATAGGGTGAAATTGTGAAGAAGGACTTTGCTATGAGGTAGAATGAATCAGCCTCCTCAGATAGCTTTTACACTGTTAAGGCAGCAAATCAAATACATTTTCCACTGTTTGGGCGGTGTCTTAGATTGATTTATTATAATGGAAATCTTTCCACGTGAGTTTTAAAGAAAGAGTAAAATGTGTGTAAAGTTCTTTGGACCAGACTTTATAATACTCTGAAGGAGCATAATTGGCTGTCAGTATTTCACTTCAGGTACTTAAGTAACCCAAGTTTTTCCAGTTTTGTCTACAGTATCTTTAAAAACCAGTTCTCTGTAGTTTTCCATTGTGGATGTAAAATGTAGACACTGTTAGTATTGTCCTAGATTCCCAGACCTTATTGTATTTAGTGTTTCATTCACAGGAGAATTTGAGCTGTACAAACAATCTCTCTTTTGTTTTGGATCATTCCATAGGGTTCAGCACCATTTTTTGTCAGCGCTACAGCTGGCACCACAGTTTTGGGAGCATTTGATCCTCTGGATGAAATAGCCGACATCTGTGAAAGATATGGCCTTTGGCTGCATGTTGATGTAAGTTTGTTTTAATAACATTGGTTCTTTGTTTTGCTTGTATTCATACTGTTAGCATGAGAACTGTTACTCTCAAACTATGTAGCTAGTTTTTCAGATTTACCTAATGGGGCTTTCCAAAGTAGATTACTTTCAGTTACTTTTCATTTATTTGTTAAATTTGTATACTGTCTTCCTCTAAAGCAGAGTGGGGGACCTATTTGTCACCAGTTGTTGTTGAACTCCAAGTTTCATGACTTGGGCCAGGAGTCATGAGTACTGTGATACATACAGCAATATGCCAAGGATTAGGGTTTTTTTGTCCCTGCTTTAAGGAGTTTCGAGCACTTTTATGTTTTATGAAGTCTAGGTCAAGAAAAGAGTCCATTTCTTTACCTAAGCCCAGTACTCTAGCTGATTTTGTCCTGTTGGCTTTTGACTCAGACAGATTAATTTCTTTACATAGTTAACAAAGAAGTAGCTGTGTTAATCTGTGACAGCATTAAAAGGAGAAGGAGGGGAGTAATTTAGCAGCAATTTTCAGACTGAGTGATTTATATTTTAGCATGAGCTTTCATAGATACCAGTTTACTACTTCAGATGCAATACACAGTGGTATTAAAGCTTCACTTTGTTAAGCATCTTTATACAGTTATCAGAATATAAAAGAATGTAGTAGGATCCAGAAAGGTGCAAATCATGACCCTCACCTTCAAAGGGATGTGTGAGATTATACATATTCTTCAGACCTTTAGAGTTTTGATGTGTGAGAACAATAAAGCTGCTTACAAACAGTCAGTTCCCCTGAGGGGATTCATTTTCTTATATGTGCTGTTGTGAGGATTTGTTTATTAATATATGGTGTGTACTATGAAACCATTATCTTTATTCATACCTCTGTTAATGGATTTGTATTTGTGAATATAACTCAATTCATCTGTTTTTCCTTCCAATCTGGTTTTGTAATTTCCTTATTCTAGAACTATGACTTGTGAATCCCATATTGTGTGTTCAGGAATGTTGAGTTTATGAGAAGGGTGTATTATTCTCCCAAACTAGTTGTGATTCATTGGCAGTGGATTTGAGTGAACTTAGCTAGGGGCTGTGTGTGATAACCACTGTGTTCAATTGTTTTCTGTTTTTGTCTTTTTTTTTGTCTGTTCGTAGTACACTTTTTCTGGGAACCAGTGTCATTTTGTTGATTTGTTTTTTCATCTCTTAGGTGGGCATTGTAGTTTGAGAAATTCCTATTGGAAATCCAAGAGTTTTGATTCTCTGGCTTGTGAATCTAAGCAGATACAATTTGACTGGAGGGCTGGCTATAAACAGATTTGGTAGTGTATTTGAGTAGAAGCTGGAGGCATGTAAGTGTATGTAGTGATCAGTGGATTTTCAATACAGTGTGATGTTTAAAAAGCCATTGTGAATTGCACAGTGGAGCCAAGAAAGTGAATTTGGATTTGTTAATGGTAGGATGGAAGTTGTTGAAATCCTGGTGAAAATTCTCAAGTGATTTCTTTCCATGGGTACACCAGAATGGACAACAAGCCATCAAGAATGCCTTCCTGAATGAGGCTACAGCACACCTAACCATGAAACACTGTCATTTTGTACTCATGCATAACAACTTCACTTTTGGGAATAACATTTACCCTCAAGGCAGTGACACTACTGTGGATACACCCATAGCACCACAGTATGCAAATGTCTTCATGGCTGATCTGGAACAATGCTTCCTCAGCACATGCACCCAGATGTCTCTGCTTTGCCTCAAGTTCATAGGTTGGGCTTGAGCCCAGATTATCTGAAAGTCCATTTGCAGTCTCAGTGCTATTACTGCTTCACTTACCAAAACTCACACATAGTTTAAATTGGAACAAAACAGGTCACAACCTTATTGGCTACAGCTGCAAGGAAGTAGTACTGGCACTTACATGGGTCCAGATTCAGGCATTGAACCTGCCTTCTGGTTGATGAGCTACAATTAATGCAGCTTGCTGGGTCACCAACTGGGATGACAGATATAGGATCGCATGTGGTATATGCCACTGCGTGGTTCTGCTGGCACCTGGCAATCGGGAAAATTCTGCTGTTTACAAGCAGGGCATGATTTTTGCTACTCTCACTCCCAAGGTCCTGTAAGGGGACCCCTACGCTGAATCTGAGGGGTTTTTCTTGGTCCCACTGCTGTCACAGATGTGTTTGGTGAGGGCATGAGAGAGAATCCATTTCAATCGTTGCTTCCAGACAATGGAATTCTTTCTCATAAGAGGCTCAACTATTCCTTCCCTGCTGCTTTCCTTTTGCTAACAGTCGAAAGAGCTTTTTATTTTTATAGAACTTGGCTGTTGAGTTAGTTGTGCTGAGAGGTTTTTAGTGGGATGTGCTGGACTTACCTCTTCATGTTTTAAACATGCTTTTGAATACTTTAAAATTAATTTTTAAGAGTGTCACCTGTTTAATGTTTTCTATATTACAAATAGTTTGCTTTTAACAAATGCTGATAGTGGATTTGCATCTCGTATTGGGAGAATGGTGGGATAGTAAGTAAGTAAGTAAGTAAGTAAATAAATAGGTTTCTTTAATACAGGCATTTGTCTGACCCAGAAGGGTTCTTTTACAGAGAGATGGGAGCAAGACTCAAATGACAGCTAAGGTTTTGCAGTTTGATGTTCATTTTCCCCCAGTTATAAGAGGGGTAGAGATGGGAGATTGCCAACAAATACTGGGTGCTACAGCTCACATTTCAGAGGAAGGAACTAGCAAAACCACCATTCAGAACAGCTGGTCCTCTACATTCACTAGGGTTAGGGATGCAGATCCCCCGCAGAAGTGGAAAACCTGCATGTATATAGTGATAGTGTGTGTGTGTGTGTGTGTGTGTGTGTTTGTGTGTGTTGGGAAGGGAGCCAAGGCATGGTGAGAACAGGCACCAAGGGTCCAGACTAGGTTAGGGAAAGGAGAGGGAAATTGTCACAGTTGGAATGGTTGGCATGATGGCCTTATATTTTCTCTATCTCATCCATCTCCTTTCTTGAGTGGATTAGGCATTGGGAGAAGGCTTATAGTGCTAAGGAATCAGGCTACGATCATCCTTAACTGACCAGGCAGTGGCTGATGGTGGAGGAGAAGGAGCAGAGGTGGTTTTTTAAGGGCTGCATGGCCTGATTGGAGCTGCCAAGAGAGAAGATCCCCATAGAGGAGAAGTGCTTAAGGTGGGAAGAAGGCAAGGATTGAAGAACCTCATAAATAATCAGATCTATGAATGCTAAACCTCCAAATGTGGAGGGCCAACTGTATTCCTTGCCTAAGAAACCTGTGAAATTCATGGAATGTCCGTAAGTCCACAGGTGACTTGAAGGCACATACGCACACACACACGCAAGTAAGAGTAGAAGTCTAAAGAAAACTAGTGATCTTCTAGTGGGAACAATCCTGCAGGCATGAAAACAAGTCTTGTGGTCTTAAATGTGAAAACAAGTCTTGTGGTCTTAAAACTCCTAAAAAATTGTGATGCTGTCAGAAACAGGCTGCCTGTTTCATCTTAGTTCAGTACAGTGCTATGTAGAAATGTATTGTTTTAGTATTCATTCCTTCATGCTGAATATCTACGATTATTCCTGGGGTTTTTTTGTTTTGCCAACAGCAGTATTCTTCAGAAATCTATTGTTTGTCTATGCAGATTTGGCATAATTCTGTTTGTTTAAAAATGTAATGTTCTAAAGTGACTCTTCGTGTATGACTTACAGAAATATATATTTATGACAAGCAAGTGACTGAATAATTATCCAGCTACCTGGATAGTATTCTTGTAGGTTTTCAGTAAAACTCTTTTTTTAAAAAAAAACAACACCACCACCTGAATGGGATTAACATGAATTGATAATTTTATAAGCTTGCTTTGATTTTGCTTGATGGATTTTGCAATTTTTCTGCTTTCTTTGTAGATGGCATCTTGGAGATAGTATGTGAATCTCTACATTCTTGTGAACTCTTCATTTCAGAATTTCTGTTCTGTTGATTGCTTGGCTATGGTTCTTTTGAAAGCCCTTTTGTTTCTTCTGACTAAATCATTTGGAGGAGCTAAAATTAAATTGCTTTCCTACTATTTGGTTTATTGATGTTGTCTGCTAATGTAGCTGTCATTGGGATGTTATCTGATTGCCAATGGAAGAGAAGGCATAGTTCATGATTTCTTTACAAAACTGGCCCAGGTAATCTCTTTTGTGCACTTAAGTATGTGGAAAATGCCTTGCAGGTATATGTTGATCCCAGATGGATAGATGCATGCACGATTCTGCAAGGGCACCTCTGCTGTAATTTATCACTCTGTTCTGTTCAAGCCTCCTGAGAAAAAACTATGTGTAAAATGTGCTGAATTTGTAATGGCTTGGGAAAGATTCAGATCACCAAATATAAGCTGTTATTTATGACTTAAACCTACATGAAGCAAACTGTCAGTGTAGCATACTAATAATGCAGACTTGAATGCACCTACATAGAAGTACCCTCCACCGTTGGCATTACCTTTCTGCAGTGGCAGGATTGCATACTGCTGTGAGGCAAGAGGCTATGCTGATGGCAGCAGTGCTGCTGGTAGGGTCTTCCATGTCAGATAGGCTTTTGCTGAGGATCTAGACTAAATGTTGCGAACTTTTACTGGGCAGCAACAGTCAATGGCAGTGGTGGTAGTGGGAATGACACTGGCAGAGGATCTTTCAGAGACAGTGGCACTGGCACCAAGGCTTACATTGTTGGTACCACACAGAAGAAGGCATGGTAAAGAACTTTTGAATATCTTTTACTTCAAAAATCCTATGATGAGACAATCCAAAGTGAAACAAGAGATAGCGTGAGAAGAGGATATTTCTCGGGCAGAGGACACTAAGCTACTGGAGTAGAGCAGAGGACAAGTGCAAGTAGTGCTGTGGCTAATAATACAACTGGACTCGAGCAAGTAGTGCTGTGGCTAATGACACAGCTGGACTCAAAAGGACATTCAGCTGTTGATATGCTTAGAGATGAAAGGAAATTCCAACGCTGCACAGCACATATTATAGGAATATGGAATGTGAGAAGTATTAATCACAGGAAGCTAGATATAGGTTACAGTACTTGGGATGTGTGAGCTAAAATGGACAGGAATGGAACATTTTGAGTCAGATAATTACACTGACTCAGGAAATGAAAATTTAAGAAGAAATGGGGTGGCACTAATAGCAAGGAGAGATGTAGCAAAAGCAGTCAAAGGATATAATGCTAAGTCTGACCAAATTATATTAAAAATACTTCAGGGAAAATCCATCAGTATAGCCATAATTGAAGTTTATGCTCCAACTACAGAGGAAGAAGAAGAAGCTGAAATATTCTATACTGAAATCCAGGAGGAGAGTGATTATACACTGAAACGGGACTTGTAAATCGCAGGCGATTGAAATGAAAAAGTAACAAACAGGCCAGAATAAAAAATTACAGGAAAATTGGCCTAGGATCAAAAAATGAAGCAGGATAGTGACTGAGTGAATTTTGCGAGGCCAACACTTTGTTCGGCACTAACACATTCTTCAACCAACCAGTGAGGTAACTGATGGCAAGTACAGAAGTCAAATAGACTATATAATCAAAAGCAGAAGATAGAGAAGTTCCATTCTCTCTGCAAAAACAAGACCAGGGGCTGACTGTGGCACAGACCATGAACTGCTAATATCAAAAATTGGTGTAAAGCTGAAGAGGAGCACTTAACCAAAATAGAACCAGAAGCACTTCCCTGTAGAACCGAAACATTGTGTAAAAATATAGATATTCACTATTAAGCCTTATTGACTGGAAGGCACAAGACCTTTGGACTGAAGCCAGGAATATTGTCCAGGAGGAATGCAAAAAGCTACTATCTTCAGCCAAAAAGAAAGAGAAGCCTCGATGGATGATAGACTCTTCAAGTAATTAAGGACACACAAGAAGCAAAAATTAAAGGTGATAGAAATAGGGTCAGGATCCTGAATGTAACTGTTCAGCAACTTGTGTTCAGGAGAGAACTACTATAATAATTAATGCAAAGAAACAGAAGATGTCAACAAAAAAGGAAGGACAAAAGAGCTCTTCCGCAAAGTCCAAGAAAATAAAGGGAATTTTAAACCAAGACTAGGGACGCTGTATGACCAGCAGAAGAACACACTACATGATCAAGAAGAAATAAAAAAGACAATGGAAACAATACACTCAACAACTGTATAAAAGAGATGAAAGGATCAAAGAATCATTGAAGGAAAAGCTATCTGAAGATGAACTCACAATTTGAGAAAGTGAAGTAAATGCTGCACTGATAGCACTTGGGAGAAATAAATCACCAGGAACAGATGGCATACCAGTAGAGCAGCTGCAGTCTACAGAGACAGCATTTCCTTTAGTTCTGATTAAAATATGTCAACAAATATGGAAAACAAAGGAATGGCTCACAGACTGGAAACATTCAATACACATTCCAATTCCCAAGGAAAGGGACACCAGGAGTTGCAGTAACCATAGGACTAATGCATTAATTTTTCCAAGCAAGCAAAGTGATGCTCTAAGTTCTAACACAAAGACTTTTACTATATATGGAGCAAGAAATACCAGATGTGTAAGCTGGGTTCAGGAAGGGAAAAGGCACTACGGATCATATTGCAAACATATATTGGGGAACGGTGCACACCGAAGAATTTCAGAAGAAAATCAGCCTCTGCTTTATAGATTGTAGCGAAGCATTTGATTGTGTAGATGATGAAAAACTGTTGATTGCTCTTAAAGAAATGGCTGTGCCACAACATGTGACAGTTTGATGTTGATCTTGATCTTCCCAAGTACTCAGGACAATAGGCTACTGTCAGGACAGAATGAAGAGAAACAGAATGGTTTCCAATTAGCAAGGGAATCAGGCAAGTCTGTATTTTATCACCCTGTCAGTTTAATTTGTATGGCAAATGTGTCATATGTAAAGCAGGATTAGATTCAGAGGAAGAAGGCATGAAAATTGAAGGAAGAAGCATCAACAATTAAAGACAGGCAGATGATACACTACTATTAACAGAAAACAGAAAACATTTGGAGTGATTATTGAAGAAAGTCAAGGAATAAAGTGTAGGGTTACACTTGAACATTAGGAAAACAAAAATAATGTCCACAAATTATTTACATAACTTTAGACAATGAAGACATTGAGATAGTTCAAGATTTTCCACACCTTGGCTCAGTCATTAGTCATAATGGAGACTGCAGTCAAGAAATCAGCAGGCTAGACCTTGGAAGGGCAACTGTGAAGGAACTAGACATGATCTTGAAGTGTAAAGATCATACACTGGGTAGTAGTAAAGTTAGGATTGTCCATGCTATCATGTTTTTACTTTCTATGTAGGTTATGAAAGCTGGACAGTGAATAAAGCTGATAGGAGGAAAGTCAACTCATTCAAAATGTGGTGGAGAGGAGTTCTATGGATAGACGGAACTGCTAAAGAGACAAATGACTGCGTCTGAGAGCAAATCAAGCCTGAACTCTTCGTAGAAGCCAAAATGACTAAACTGAGGCTGTTGTACTTTGGACACATCATGAAAAGACATGAGTTACTAGAAAGGATAATAATGCTTGGTAAGATGGAAGCCAGTAGTAAAAGAGGACGACTGTATTAAAGATGAATAGAATCAATCAAGGAAGCTACAGCCCTGAGTCTGTAAGGTCTGAGCAGGGTTGCAAATTCTCTGTGATTATGGTTAATCTTCATTATTATTAACAGAAAATTTCTCTAGCAATAGCCATAGCATTTGCTACACCGTTTTATAGCGCCAAGCAGTCTCTAAGCGGTTTTACAATATGTTAGCTAATTGCCCCCAACAAGCTGGGCACTCATTTTACCAACCTATCTAAGGATGGAAGGCTGAGTCAACCTGGAGCCCTGCAGGATTGAACTCATAACGTTGTGGCTGCAGTACTGGCATTTAACCACTGTGCCACCAGATGTGCAAAATGCTCTTGTTGTATTTGGCTTAGGCTATCAGTGATCCAGTGTTATGGGCTCATCCTTGGCTTGCTTTACTTTCAGTGGCAGAATAAATACAATATATTTCTGAGGAGTTCTCTTTCCAGGCTATCTTAAGGACCATGTTCCCCATCGGGGTATATCTGGACTTTGTGAGAGGCCCTTCTCTTGATTGTGCCATCCCACAGGCACATCCCCTTCTCTTGATTGTGCCATCCCCAGGCACATATGGAGGGGATGTGAGAGGGTCTGCTTGGTGGCTATTCCTGGGAACCGGGACTGCCCTCTTAGGAGTCACACCCTCCCTCTTGGCCTTATATGTTTTTGCTATGCTTTCTACAACAAAATTATCATTTTAAGGAAAGAGATTTTTAATAAACTTGGACTGTACAAGTTTTTTATTCATTTTTTTAGATTGATGTGTTTCAAATAGTTTTGATTTTGATAGTGTTTTAATACTATGGATAGCTTAATTTCATTTTAACCATTCCTTTTTAATATTTTTATATGTCCTTCTTTGATCAGCCTGCATTTTAGCTTTACAAACTGCCTTGAGTTCTTGGGGAGAAAGGTAGAATACAAATCAAACAAATAAATTAATAAATAAGTAACTTTTACGTTACATTTTAAAGTGACAGATCAAATTTATAAATTACGTACGAAGTTCAGAGGAGGTAATTACAGTGGCGTGGTAGAACTGATGGGGAACTTAGCCTATCTAATTATGTGTATACAATTTTTAAAATGGTTGAGCTATATAGCCCCTTGCTATATATGGGGATTGCTTACAAAGCGAGAGCCCCTGTGCTTGCATATTTAGGTTATAAAGACCCAATATAGAGCTTTGAGTTTTGGACCCAGACTCTGGGAGAAGAGTTTGAAATCCTGCTCAGACATGGAAATCCATTAGGCAAGTCAGACTCTCTGCCTCAGAGGAAAAAAAATGGATGGCACATCTCCTCTAAACAAATCTTGCCAAGAGAACCAAGAACTAAAGAATCTTACACCCTTTCTGCACCCTAACCTTTTGCTGTGGCATCTGGTGGGTATCCCAGCATTGACTCTACCGGGAGGGGAGTGTGATAGAAGTGCTCCCTCCGCCCTGGCTGGCTCCACAATGAAGGAAGCACCTCTCCCTTCCACAGCACAGCCGGGTACTTTCCCAGGCTGTGCTGGGGCAGGAAGCATAGCCATTGCATTTCCGGGCCTTCTGCAGACCAGGTAAGTCCAGGATGGCAGCATGATCACGGGTCATTGATGGAGAAAGCCTGTCAATGATATAATCTGTGATTGCGCTGCCTGGGGATGAGAGAAGGATGGGACTGCAACAATATCATGCAGAACTGTTGTCATGGTCCCGTCCTTCTCCCCTCCCCATAGGGTGTGTGGAAAGTGCCTAAAGGTTACCATAAGTGTGAGATGATTTGGAAACACACAATGACAAATTGAGGTTGTTATGTTTGAGGATCCCAGACAGTATATCTTTTGTTTTAAACTTCTTAAATTTCTTTTGTTTTGAATTTGTAGTGGGTGACACATTCAAGAGAATCAAGTCAGTATGCTCCATGTTGTTGACACTTTCAAAATCACCTATTGAGCAATTATGTAATCACTCAGTACTGAGCTAACATTTTCTAACTTTTAATAAACATCTCCACAGGCATCATGGGGAGGCTCGGCTTTACTATCCAGGAAGCATCGTAAGCTTCTACATGGCATCCACAGGTATACAAAATTTAATTTGGAAGGCATAATCATTTAAAAATCATCTGAAAGCACTTTCAAAGTTTCAGTGAATATATTAACTTTTCCTCACTTAAACCAGTAACACTTAAAGTGTTTAGCTTCAGCTAAATTGCCTCCTATGTATGCTTTGCATTCCTATTAAAGTTTTTTTTTTGATAACAGAAGCAAATTTGAAAAGAAATAGAAGAAAATTCTAGGTTCACAGTGGTGAATCTTTGTACCTCCAGATATTTTTTTTGAGGGGGGAGCCTTCCACCGTACCTTACTGCTGGCTTCACTGTCTGGGGCTTGCCTGAGCAAAAGTATCCCACACTTATTTTGAATTACCATATGAGTATTAAATATTGCGGAGTGTGTTACCAAGTAAAAAGTGTGTTTTCCACCATTTACACAGGGCCAGTTCTGTGGCATGGAATCCTCATAAGATGCTTATGGCAGGGATCCAATGTTGTGCCCTTCTGGTGAAAGACAGTTCGGTAAGTCATTCTTTTAATTTTCCGGATGTGACAAGGGTCTGTTTCTGATAAATTCTGAAAACTGTAAAAAAATAACTTCTGATGGCTTCCTCATGTAATTTTTAAAAATTATGAAACTGTAGGAAATATAGGCAACATGTCAGGTGTTGACAGGAGATAAAATATATGTCAGCTTGCTGTTATTTCTTCACATGATTCCCAGTTTTAAATGCATGTATTTTGGTACTTGCAGTATTTGTTGCCTTGTTTTCACATCATTTTATTTACTTGTAAGGGGAAAAATTGACCATTCGAGCCCTTTTCACCCTACACTGTTATAGTGTTATTATTCCACTTTCAACATCCTGTGGAATTCTGGGGTTTGTAGTTTACTGAAGTCCAAGAGCTCTCTGGCTGAGAATTCTAAATGCCCCCCAACTACAAACCCCAGGATTCCATAGGATTTTGAAAGTGGAATAATAGCACTATAGTGGTGTAGTGTGGCAAGGCCTTCAGAATAAAAACTATGGATCTTTTGCAACTCAAAACCAGTAGAAAAGGGTTTTTTTAAAAAAAATGGGCAAAGGAAGCAGGAAGTAAATTGTATATGAATGCCCAAATATTTCTATAGAATTATTTATAAAAGGAAAGCGTATTAATTTGTTTTGGTGTTGTAAGTTGTGGAATGACTTTTAATGGATCAAACATCAGTGGTATTTATTGGTTTGTAGAACTAACCATGTCTTAAAATAATGTGATAGAAAATATTAATTAAATGAAGTTGAAAAGACTTCTCACATAGGGTGGAAACACCCGATAGCTATATCACAATTGTAGAAAGTATAAAAGAAATGAGTGGATATGCATTAGCCCTTGATCCTCTCATTTATCTTCTTAATTATGTTGAAGAATTTATTTCAAAAGAACTTGAGATACGTAACATCATGGTTTGCTACAAGTGGGTGTCTTATCATGCCTTTCGCTTCTACCATTTCCCTTCATTCCTCTGTTCAGTGATTTTCTGTTTCCTGTGCCTTTCCTCTGTTGTTGCAGCATCCCCAAATACATTTAAATACATCTATTCAGATGATCTCCTTTCTTTATTTGATTATGTTGCTAAGTATAATGCCATGCGTACTGATAACAACAGTGATAGGACAATATTAATCAACACTAATCTGAGAAAAAAATGATAAAATCTAATTTCATTGGTGGTTGAAACCACTCTCTTGGACTCATACTCCGTCATGTTGAGAGGAGACCCAATGAAGTTAATGGGGCTTATGTTAGTCCTGATGGTGAAACGTATATGTTGTCTTTATTGTAATGAGAAATTTATTTTCTGTTAATAAGGTGAGTGGTATTTCTCTTTTCTTCCCCCTCCAGTGTGACTGAAGGCCAGTTAGAATCAATTACAGGATTTTAAATAGCTTCTGCTCATTTGTAAATGCATGTTAGTCTATATGTCTTTTAGCCGAATTAAACATTGGTTGTATTTATATATGCAATTTGATGCTTCATTAATGCTTTTGTACATACTTTTCTGAAACTAGAGTAGAATAGGGTGGGGAAACACTTGGCCCTTCAGATCACCCAACAGTTTGTTGGAATGCATCTCTTATCAGTCTTGGGATATGGTGACCAGGATTGCTGGTAGTTGGAGAACATCTGCAAGGTCACAAATTGCCCATCTATGGACTAGAACATACTTGTGTTATTCTGCTAACCTGTATATATCTGCACAAAAGTAAGCTCCACTGAATGGAACATCTTTCCAGGTAAACTACAGTAGTCTAAATATATCAGTGAGCAGAAGCATGACTGAAATAAATATGCTTTAGAAAAAAATGTTGCAAGGTATATTTGAATGTCATTGAGTTAACCAAAGGTTCTTTGCTAGGGGAGGGGGCAAAGTATTTTAAATTGATTGAAATGAGAAAGTATTTGGACTACACAGGCAGTGAAACCAAGAGATTAGTGCATTCATTGTGAAAGTACCGATCAATCAAAACAATTGCTGGGTGTCCTTTGCATTGACAAGAAGTACAGAGGAAGAGCACAATAGCTGTCATAAGACCCTCTGAAAACAAACCTTTTTCCCTAACAAGTTTAAAATGTCTGCTGGTTTAGTTAGGAGAATAGTGACTAAGCAGATTGGTATGCAGCCATTACATTTTAGCAGAGGTTGAAAAAAACTACTTTTTGGGTCTATAGCTCCCAGAATCCTCCAACTAGTGACCACACTGTGTGGCAAATTCTGGAAACTGTACTCCAAAAAAAGAAAAAAAAGAAAGAAAGAAAAGAAACCTTTCCCAAGTACTGCATTTGATTTCTGTGTGAAATGCAACAACCAGGTCAGGTATGCAGAATAATTTTATATTTTATAATAAATAGAATAATTTTGAATCTTCAAGAGATTACCGTAAGGCTTTTTCTTTCAGCAGCCTCTACTTTTCTTATGATTTCCATTTTGGTGGCAAAACTTACAGCTCTATGCTTTTTCAACATGCCAGGGTAGCTGGTGAAGCAGGCTAATTTCCTTTACCTTGTTTTGCTCTTCACACAAGCTCAGTACATCATTCTGGAGGCAGCTGTTTACCTTGCTTGTTGTGTGCAAGCACACGCAGCTACAGTAGGATCACCTGGAGCAGAATCCCACTCTTTATTGCACTGTATACTGCAGACACAGAGCTGCAACCCAACACTGAATGTCTGTCTTTCCCTAGTCCTCTTTCACCATCTTCCCAAAATTAATGCTTCAGCAAAACCTCCTACTAGACAAAAAAACAAGAAAAGGGAGGGGAGTGGGCTAGGCTTCTATAAAAAAGACTTTCTAAAAAGGAGCTTCTTTGTCAAAGGTATTGTTAACTAGCGTATGTCTATGTGCACTTCATTGTACTTGTAATTATTTCCTGGCATCATAATGAATGAAGGCAGCTGCTGCTTATACAGGCCCCAGGTACCAGCCTGTTAGATCTGCTGGGCTTTGGCTTTCATACTAACTATATGTACTAAAATATATCTCCCTCCCTCCCTCCCTCCGTGCCTCCCTCTGTCTCCTTATTTTAGCAGATGGGTAGACAGAAATAAAACTATCCTTAATCCCCCCGCGCCCCCAAAAATGGAACCACGTGGAAGAGGAATGATATTTGTTTACTGTAGTGTGATGCATCTCATACTTTACCAATAAGGGTGATAGAAATGTCGATAGGAAATCTGGTGCTCAGCAACTGAAGCACAAATTCTATAGTGCAATAACTTTTTGCAAATAAAGAAAGCAAATGAAGGAAGCATTAAAACCACAAAATTTAGTTTGCTTCCCAGGCAAATTTTTCAAAAAATGGAGAATTTAGTTTTTGCATTCACAGAGGATAGAGGTTGTGAAAAAGTGTTAGCAGACATCGAGAGTGATGCCAAGGAGGCAGCAAGAGCCATTAGAATAAAGCAAAGAGTTATGTGGACCACTGAAGAACACATATGTGACTGCTACCTGATGGGACTTAGCCTCCTTAGATTTCTGAATCTCCTTCTCAAACATGTGAAAGGACAACAGAATCTCTTGTAAATTCAGGCAAACACCCATATTTTAGATGCAGCAGACAGACATAGTTCTATTGTGCTTGGGCCCCAGTGGCTGGTGAGAGCCTCTCCTTCCATATTCATATTGCCATTGTTGTGGCTTCTTGAGACAAGAGCATCCAGCATTTGCTGAACTTAAATGTGTTCCTCTGCTGCCATCCCATTTTCCTCCTGTGTCTTGTCTCACTTAGATTGCAAGCCTGAGGGCGGACTCAGGGATATAAACACTTAGATCATTTCCATACTGGACTGTTATAGCGCCATTGTTCCATTTGCAACATCCTATGGAATCCTGGGGTTAGTAGTTTCGGGAGGGGCCTATAACAGTCCAGTGTGGAAATGGCCTTAGATAAATAAGATTACAAAAATGAAGGGTCAGGCAAAAAGAAAAGAAAAACTGCTGGTAATGATATATTTAGATTGATTAGACAAAGATTTATGTAGTAAAATTAGTATGAAATGATCCTTTGGTCCCCTATCCTTTTCTCAAAATATGGACTAGCTGCTCTGTCTTCTTGATACTGCTTTCTTGACACTCTAGAAGGCACAGATTTCAGAATAAATAATAATACATTTCCTTGCTTTACCATAAAGGAGCTGCTCAGCTTACCAAGTGGAGTAGTTGTAGGCTGGCTCAGGAGCATCTGTGGTTACAGCCTCTTGGCCCTGGCTGTGGTTTCATCTCCCAGTGGCCAGTGAAGCTGCATATGGCCTTCAAGAAAGAGCAGGGGCAGCTAATGAATTTAAACTGCGTTTGAGTTCATTTGGCTTGGGATTGCCCAGCCAGAGTGGCCCAGATGTAGGTGCCACTCCAGTTGAGCACTAGGGTACTTGAGTCCCTGCTTGCCAATCCTTGTCCTGTTCTCTTGGAGCATCTCCCCATCTACCCACCCTGCCTGCTAGGAAGGCTGGCTGGTTTAGTTCTTGTTGTGGCTTTGTTCTAGACTGGTAAATGATATAGGGGCAGGGGCTTGGGTGCTAAATTCTTCTGTGTATGTTGCTATCACCTGTCACAACTCGTAAAGAGGTGGTGGTGTTGGCGATGGATCTGGGATTATAGTTACTGTATCTCTTTGGCTTTGGTATAGTTTGGGATCCTCTTATGAGCCTCGGAGGGTGCAGGACAGAAGTGATCGTACATATGAGATGCAGTCACAACTTTCCTGCACTCCCTGGCAACATTGGCCAAGAAGAGGGGGCTCTCCAGGTGGCCCCTTCTTGTCATCCCAAGGGTTCCAGCAGTGGGCCAGATGGTGGAGCTCATCGATCAACAGGCGGGCTGGTCAATGGTGGGATCCCATGCATGTGCCAACCCTACCAGCAACTGTAGCCAATAGAGTTGTGGCCTTTTCTTCCAAAGACATGTTGAGTCATGTCATGTTTTTTGGGGAGTGGTTCTTGCCTCTGACCATGCAATAGATATACTTTCTTCTGTTTTCAGTTTTAACCTTTTCTCTGCTTATTGTAACCATTTCTCTGCTTCTCATAATCTTGTAAAAAAGAAAGGATGCAAAATTTCATACAGTTAAGTGCCTTGTAGCTCCATTTGTAACAAAGGCCCTTCTGCACTACACAATTATTGCACTATAATTCCCCTTTAACTATCATGGCTGCCTCTTATGGAATCCTGCGGTTTGTAGTCTTGGGAGGTACTGGAGCACTCTGGCTGAGAATTCTAAATATCCCTCCCTAAATTGCAAATCCCATGATTCCATAGAACAGAATGGTGGCAGTTAAAGTGGAATCGTATTGCAATAGTTGTGTATTGTGGAAAGTCCCCAAGTTAAAATATGAAGGGGTAAATTCAGTTACTGTATTTGTAATCATTGCAAAATTATTTTGCTTAGTGTTGAAAGAAAGAAACATTTTTGTGGTAGCACCTTTAAATTTGTTTCTCATCAGGCTTCATGCATAATAGGCCCAAACCTAGCAATTTCTCCTCCCCGCAAAACCACAGTCTGCCAATTGGTTCCACGTTTCATGAAAAAATTCAAGATGTCAGTCTAAGCGTAAACATCAGATTAGTTCAAAATCCATTCATAAATGTTCATCCTAGTGCAAATGAACAGAAACACGAAGTATTGTTTGGGAGGCATCCATCGTTGATGGACTAGGTCAAAACCATTGTTAGAGTCTTCGATTTGATTGTGTTAGGTAACACACCAAGGCCATTTCCACACTACACCAGTATAGTACTATGATTCCACTTTAAATCTCCTGTGGAATTCTGGGGTTTGTAGTTTCCTGAGGCCAAAGAGCTCTCTGGCTGAGGATTCTAAATGCCCCTCCCTAAACTGCAAACCCCAGGATTCCATAGGAGGCTGAAAGTGGAATGATAGCGCTATAGCAGTGTAGTGCGGAAATGGCCCAAGTCTGGTAACTATGAGATCAAACTGACAGACATTCTAAAAAGATGCCCAAACAATTTTATGACCAAAACAAGGAATAAACACAAGTGTTACATTTCTGTAGTAGCAAACCAGTTCTAAAAGAATATGTATTGAATATTTGAAGAGTTTTGGAACATAAACAACTGCTTGTTTGAGATTTCATAGCCAAATTAATTTTATTTTTTTAATCTGCTGTTTCAGTGTTTAATATCTGCTTTAGTTGTTGAATTGTTAACAAATCCTTGAATTTACAGAGAGGAGTGTATTATTTTTTTTTTAAAATAAAGAAAAATAAAGAATAAAGAAAAAAATATTCAAAAGGACACAGCCACAGATAGGTCTCAGTTCCATATACAGATGGAAAATGGAAAAATGGATTCCTTTTCTGTAAATGACACAGGTGATAGCTAATGTCAGGTTCACATATATTTTAGCTCATTATTTGGCATATTTCCCCTTTATTTTATTATCAGTTTGACAGAGTTATCTGTGATATATTGTAATGCAGATGAAAGGCTGTACATCCAATTGCAGAAATGTAGACACTTTCATTAGGAGTATTGTCAGAGCCTTTGCACTGTTTCCTGTATCAGACAAGCAAGAAAAATGGCATGAAATACTAAGCTTGTTTTCTGTCTGCTCAAACTGGTATCTTCCAATCCAATTTAAAATGGATTGTGTGCTCCTTCTGAAATTATATTTGATGATCTTTTGAATTGCTGTGGGGTTCCATAACCTTTATGCTCTGCTGAGAAATTGTGCAGGATTTCTTTAACTTAAACACTGACTTTGCAGACCAATTATATTACTGAAACCAACTTGCTTGACAGAGCTGGATTAGATTTCTCTAAATGGCCAGTCTGAGTTCTCTCTTTTAGTTTTTCTGTGTCCCATCCATTCTAGATTATCTGCTTCCAGCAGTTCTGCTTCTCATCAGCTGCTTTTTTTAACCCTTCGTCTGCCACCCTCCATTGTTATTTCTGCCGTTCCAGTCTGTGCTAAGTATTTCCACATTCCTGGGAATATTTGAATCTATAAAACTTTCAGTCCCTGAAGATTGTTCAAAAATAATGCATGCATGTTTTCACGGTTAAAACCTGTATCCTTTCTTGGTGCACAATGTTTATGTATGGGCACAAAGCTGAATCAGCTCCTTCTGCTTTTCCTCCATTTAATACATTTAAATATCATCTCTCCTCTCCTCCATTTTGTGATACATAACTGAACAAATTAAATAGTAAACTTAAACTAGGTCCACGTGTTACAATATTTCTATGTTCAGATGGACAGCTGTAGGCCTCAGACTTTTTGGACTGCAACTCCCATCAGCCCTAACAAACATGGTCAGGGAAAGGAACAAGAGCTATAATTCTACAACAACTGAAGGTCTAAATGAACCCATTCCAATTCTTTGTAGACTGAATTTGCTGAGCTCATGGGTTCAGCTGACATTTTTGGAGTTGTGGTCTAAAAAGTAACTTGTCCAAGCTCTGCAGCTTTGTAACTGTATGTCCTGTTTTCAAACTCTAGCTCCTTATAGTCCTTGTTCTTAATTATCTGTGCTGCTGTAAGCAAAAAGTTTTTCATTCCAGCATTGTAATTTTCCTACTTGCAACAAATATGGTAAAAATTCCTAATGCAGCTTCATTTTATGTTGCATCTGAAACAGGGCTTGCTTAAGAGATGCTATTCAGCCAATGCCTCATACCTGTTCCAACAAGACAAGTTCTATGATGTCACCTATGACACAGGTGACAAATCTATCCAGTGCAGCAGAAGAGCAGATGCTTTCAAGTTCTGGATGACATGGAAGGCGCTTGGGACAACTGGCCTTGAGGAGAGAGTAAACCGAGCCCTTGCATTAGCCAGGTATGGTCGTTTGAATTATAGAGTTGTTAACCCCAAAATCACAAAACAATGCCAATTAATTCATTTTAAAGTTATATTGTATGACTTTAAAATCCATATTTCCTAACTGCGCTGAGATGAAAGTGTGGATGGAAAAGTTAGAACTGAGGCATACTGGCCCAGTTTTCAGACATAATGGTCTTGGTCCCATCATTGGTTAGAATAAGAAGAATCACTGTGTCCTTTCACCCTTCACTTGCATTCCTTAATACATTGGTTTCCATACTTAGGTCCCTTGATAGTGTTGGACTACAGTTCTTAGAATCCATGACCATTGACTGTGCTGGCTGGGGCTTCTGGAAGCTGGTTCAACAACATCTGGGAACCCAAATTTGGAAATCGTTTCTTCAGCACAATTCTTCCAGATCACACTTTTCTGCTTCTTTCAAACCAGAAAACTGTGGTTTAAGTTCTGGTTACAATCTAGCCTTCCAAAGCATAGTCAAACCATGTCTGACAATTGTGATGTGCAGTGAGAGCTTAAATCATACTTTCCAGGATCATACGTAAAGGGAAATGTTGGCTAACAAACCCTGGAAGCACTATTAAGATACTGTAGGGAAGAGGATTTGGAGGCATGTAGGTATTGTGCTTATTATCAGGCTGACAAACAATATTGTATTGAACCAAGACTGTTATGTCTGAACTGGGCCAATGTGGTTTTGTATCTAAACGTTTTTCCCCACTGACAAATTTGAAAGATGTTCTCCAAAAAACAAACAAACAGGAATTACAAATACAATATGATCATATCAGCCAGGCTTGTATTAGAATGTGGTTGGAAATGACAGCATTTCTATCATCCAGGAACCAATCAATAAGGAATAGGATTTACCACTTATGTCTAGACTAATGAGTTTCATAAGAGGTCAGCCAAAGAATAAATTCTTCCAAGAAAAAAAATGTACCTTATTTATTACTGGACCAGAATAAAAGATGGAACCTTTTTAGTCTGCAATCATTTCAGCATTTGTCTGTTGAAGTGGATAAATAAAAAGAGATAACTTTAAACTAAAAATTTATATAAGGAAGTTGTATTAGAAGTAAATATGAGACTGGCAAGCTTATAGGCACATAACGGGCACTTGAGTTCCCTTTCTTCATCTCACTGGATGGTCTCAGAGAAGACATTCTCAGCCTCAGCTGTGAGCTTATGTTGAGAAGCATAACCTACACAAAGAATGCAAAACACTTGGAACACTCTCTGGAGCATTACCCAAATGTTGATTTATTGTTATGCTAAATATGTTTTCATTAAAAAGATGGCTAATTTTACATTAACCCTAAGTTATTAGGAGTTAGAGTTTAAGCTGATTGTGATTGGTGAGAGCCATAAATCCATACATCACACTGCCTCCCCAACACTTTCCTAGGCCTATGCATGCCACACATTCTCTTCCACGGTTGACTAGGGTGACCTGGTTAAGTATTTCCTGCTCCTATCACATAGGTACTGGGTTCTCAAAACAGCATGTCTTTCTAATCTGCACTTTCATTTTTGCCTTTATCTGTTCTCCCCACCCTCTCAGATACAGTGTTGAAATAAGCAATAAGCAACACATGCTTTGTAACAGCAATTAGTAAAGCATACTTTATAAAAGTAATAGCCACAGCCTAATGGAGATGCATAGCAACTTTTAAGTGGTGGCTAAATACATTTGCCTCAATACACATTGGACAAACCATACTCTTTACCCTGTGACAGGGAACCTTGCAACCTGAAAATGAGAGAGAGAGTTCAAATATCTGCTTGACCATGGAAATCCACTAGGTGACCTTGGGCAAGTCACACTCTCTCAGCCTCAGAGAAGAGCAGTGGCAAACCTCCTCTGAACAACTCTTGCCAAAATCTTACCTCACAGAATGCTTATCTTAGGATCCCTAAGAAATGACTTGAAAGTAAGCAACAACTATAGGAGAGAACACAGGTCCTAGATTACTTTATTAGTAACATTTTAGAACTTTACTAAGGTTGTTCCTTTTAGACAATTTTTAAGTATCTATAAAGAAAACATTGGAAAAACAAAACAGCACAAGCTCTGTAACAAAGGAAGTTCTGTAGAGAAATAGGCTGAAACCAGAATTCAGTAATTTTTCTGGTGAGAAAATTTTTTGCAGCTCATATTATTATTCTGTGTATATTCAGAATTTGTTAGCTGATTCTGCAGTTGGTAAAGAAATTGGTCCTCATCAAGGTCACTCTCCCGAGTTCACTTTGCTAAGAATATACAGATTAATGATCCGGTTGGGATCAATATTTTCCTTTGATGGTTAGAATTTAGCCAGGGTGTATTTACCAAAAAGTGGCAGTGTTTTCCAAAGAAGAAAATTGCCTTCATCTGATAATGACTAACAGTGGTATACAGCACAGTAGCTAGTTTGCTAGCTGAAGCATTAGACAGTAGGACTTTACAGCTGAGGCATCATTTTTTCTGGGCAGTAAGCCAAATTTGTTAACTATTTGACCAACTGTACTGCATGTTTCCGGATATGTTACAGTAAGATTCACTCTGATGCTGCAGAGATAATATTTCATGATCCCAGAATATATACTTCTGAAGTTCGCCTACTGACCTTATAAACTAACACAAGATTTTTGTTTTCCCAACAGGCTATACTGTAAATGTTTTTATAGTATAGTGTGGTTTGCATTTTGCATCAGCCACATTCACTGTTTGTCTCCTTCCTGACTTCTAAGGAATGTTGGGTTTCATATTTTTTTATTACGTTTCAGATCTGAGTCTCAGTTTAGCCATTTTCCTTGTAGGGGTTTGGTATTATTTTCAAATTGCATCGTAGTGTTCACAAATACCTTTGGAAATGTTCTATATGCTTTGAAACAGTGCTGCCAAACTCTTCTAAGCAATTTGTGCTAGAATAGTATGTTCCAAAGTTATGTTTGCTTGTGTATGTACCACAGCGTTATCATGCTGTGCTCCTTGGGTAAGTCAGTACCTCTCATATACTGATGTTCAGGATTTTTTGAGAATGAGTGAATAAAGACTTACAAAAACACTCTGTACTTTAAAAGTTTGAATCATTTCAATATACAGTAGTAATAAACAGGAGTCTGGATATAGGGATACTGCATTCATTTAGGCAATGTTGGTACTAGTGGCAATAGTTCAGCATGACAATCTGGTTGCATAGATATACACTGAAGAGACAGATGTTATAGGCACACATCTTGTTAATAACAAACACTTGGCAATTCCCCATGGTCTAACACAGTGCTGCTTAACTTTTTCTTTACCAGGGACTCCCTGAAAATATAATTTGTTGCCAGTGATCCCCAAGACTTAACTCAAGATTTAAATATTGATATATTTTCACATACTGATTGATTGATTGAGGTTTCTGGAGACTAGGATTAAAATCCCTGCCCAGGCGCTGGTTGACTTTGGGTAAGTCACATTTTCCCGCAGAGGAAGGCAAAGGCCAACTTCCTCTGAACAAATCTTTGCAAAAACATCCCTGTGATAGATTCATAAATCTGAAGTGACTTGAAAGCACACAGCAACAAAATGCCACTGACAAGGGGAGGTTTTTTCTAGCCACTATGTCTCTCCCCTTTGAAAACTGACTTAAGACAACCCTAAGGCAAACCTGTCATGAGGGTTTTCTTGGCAAGATTTGTTGCCTTTGCCCTTCTCTGGGACTGAGAGAATGTGATTCGGTCACCCAGTGGTTTTCCATGGCCGAGTGGGATTCAAACCCAGGTCTCCAGAGTCATAGTTTGGGCGTGCACATACACCTGTCTCTGTGTCCCTTTTGTCAGGGATGCAGCGATGGGGGTATGTGTTTACTGTAGAAGCCAACTCTGCTTAACACTGATTGGCTGGAACCTGTTATGTCGTAAGACCTACCTGCCTAGCGGGGTTTTTTAACAACTTGAAAATTGTGCTATTTAAGAAAAGGGATGAATGAATATTTAATTGAACAGCATACACGTACCATTTTAAAAATAGTAATAAAAAACCAGTCTGGAATTACAGGGCAAGAGAAAGACAGATAATTAGCTCAGCAACCAAAGCACTGTAAAGTACTTCTGTCATTTTCATTATGAAACCAGGAAGAAGTTCCTGGGCAGAGAATAAGATTGACTCTTTTTTCATTGTTCATTTGTATGCAACCTTAGTTTACAGCAATCTAGTCAGAGAAGAATTGTATCATAATGAACAACAGGCGTACAGCAATAATACAAATGAACAGAAGTGCCCTTTTTTCCATGAGAAATCAGCTTGAAGAAATCATTAGAGTTCTTTTGACTCCAGCTTTACATGTGTAAAGATAAAGAGTCCAGTCTTTTCCGTCCCTCCTACTTGTTCCTTTTTCATTCTGCGTCAGGTATATACTGAATACCAGTCATGTTCACATATTGTGATGTCATTCTTTCTCTGAAATATCTTGTTGCAAAGGCAGATACTGGGACAATTGTTGGTCATTGCAGCACAGAGACATGTTAAGAAAGTTGGAAATGGAGAAATAAAATGGAATTTGGGAAAGTGAAAAAGAGTGTAATGAGGGATATAAGCAAAATACTAAAATAACTTGACAGAGGACTGAAATATCCAGGCCTATTGCATGTCTTATCTAAAGTCAAGGTATGCCTGAATAAAATGTTATATTGAAAAAATGATGGAAGGTCGGTTGATAAAAAGACTTTTTCCATGTAGGTAAATGGACTGTGTAGGGGAGGCCTATTATTAAGTGGCGCTCTGCTCATTCACTCTCAGCGGAAATCTGGATGTGGAAAGGATAGTTGACTGCTAAATATAATTATTCTGGGAGAAATTTGCCACCTCCCATTTTTATGCTTCTGGTTGTACAATCACTCTGGAGACATTCTAGATGTAGATTCTGTAGGATTTCAGCTTTCATTTTGTGACTATTGTTCATTCTGCTAAGTTGGTGAAAAATATAAGGATAAAGGAATAGAATAATTTGGGGAAAGGGAAGCATTTTTTCTCTATTTTTTTCCAAAGGTTTTCAGTTTTAAAAGGCACAGAAATTGTACGGTAAGAAATTTTAAATGTAAGACAGTCTGCAGGGTAAGGGAAGGGAACAATGCTTCTTGTGCATACTGTAAACGTATAAAACAGTTAGATCCAAGATAAATCTTTGTACCTCATGGATCCTTCCAGTTCATAGGGACTTCAGTTTTATAAAGCCTGTGAAGATGGCAACATAAACTTAGAATTAGACATTAATATTCCAGAGAAAGGTGATGTAGATAATATACCTCCAGTTGAGACTATCCCTTTTAACGTGTCACTTCTTTAATTACTCCAACAAAGCTAAACCCAACATTAATAAAAATGAGCATATACTTTTTTTATAATCATTTTATTAAAAATTCACAAATAAAACAATTTTCATTGTTATTTTTGCTGACATATTCGTGATACTTCCAATCTGATCTGGATTTCATTTTCAATATCCCATATCTAAGCTTTATCATTATATTGCATTTTACAGCTAGATCACATGTTAGAACTTGTATTACATTCACCATTTACCAGCTTCATGATAACAACCGCAATCATCTCTATCTTTTAAACACATGGTACCATGAATTACAGACTTCTATCACAAGTCACCCAGCAACTACCCACAATTTGCCATTCTTTCTGAATTTCGTCATCTGATTTCCCTTTTAATCTTTGAGAGACCATATCAGCGGTTTTATTTTCAATAAAAGTTTCCTACCACTGTTCTATTGTAGGTATTTGCTGTGATTTCCATACCTTTGCATATTCAATGCGTGCTGAAGTTATCATATATAGTGATATTCTCCAATATTTCTTGATATTAGTTCCATCAGTTATATCTGTCATATTTAGCAAGTACATTTCAGGCATCATAGCAAACTGTACCTTCAGTATTTCACAAATTTTATTGTGAATTCCAGTCCAGTATTTCTTGACCTTTGAACATGTCCACCACATGTGGTACATAGTGCCCACCTCTTTCTGACATTTCCAACATAGTCCAGTACCTGTGTTATAAATCTTTTTTAGTTTATCTGGGATTAGATACCATCTATATAACACCTTGTAATAGTTCTCTTTCAAATTCTGGGCCACCGTAAATTTATTTGTCTTTTCCCAACTCTTTTCCCAGAAATCTAACTGGATTGTATGTCCAAAATTCTGTGCCCATGTGACCATAGCCTCTTTATAAAAATGAGCATATACTTTTGAAAAAACCCTCTGTACTCCGATAACATGAAAGTGTTGTAAATTCCGAACTGTCTTCTTTTAGTCCTTCATACCTACCACTAAGTATAAGATCAGGTACAGCTCTAGCCAGCAATTTAGGTGGAATGAGGTAATTGCAGCTAATTACAGGAGATCCAAATCATTTTATTTATATTGAACAAGCAAAATTTTATGTTTAACTTTTAAATTTTAGTGTTAATAAAATCAACATCCTGATAAACCTAACAAGAAATGCAAAATGTATGCCAAAGACTTTAGTACCTTTGAAAAATTTGAAGCCAAGAAGAGATTTACTGGTTATTGAATAAATGGACAGCAGAATTGGGTATAATACTTCCTGTCTGCTTGTCTTTATGTTTGTATGAATAAAAGGATTATTATTTTATTGAAGTATTAAGTAGCCTGGCACTTGCCTGTAAAATACTTGTCCCTTCTGGGACTATGTTATATTCAGAGTTCACACTAAATTATTCAGATGTTCATTTTGATCATTTTGTATGTAGTGTGTATGTATATACATGTACTGGTGTTGGAACTCTCTCTCTCTCTCTCTCTCTCTCTATATATATATATAAGAGAGAGAGAGTTCCAACACCAAAGATGCTAAAAAAGTCATTTTTTCATATATGCCTTGCATAATTTTGTGCTGGAAGATTGTTTATATGGTTAAGTCTAAAATAAACATATAGTCTTTTAGATAAGAATGTGTAAATTTAAAACTTGGTAAGTTAATAATAAGGATCAGATTTAACTGATAGTTAACATTGGCTGGTTACTTAAAAATGGGTGTGTATTGCAGTCTCATAATCAAACATCTATGAAAACGTTTCATAGTTGAAAATATTGTTCCAAATAATCTAAAACATTAATACCTGGACCTACTCCCTTTTGTATTGCAGATACCTTGTGGATGAAATCAAGAAGAGAGAAGGCTTCCAGTTGCTACTGGAGGTAAGTTGTGCCAAATGCAATTCAATATTATGTGTGTACATTGCGACAGGCGTTTTGGCAGTGCTGATTCAAGGAGTGCCAAAGGCTATGAAGTGTAGTCAGTATTACATATCATCAGTCTGAATGCTAGTTTGACTTGGGAAGAAGAGACCTTTAGACAGAAGTAATCATCCAATATGTAATTGAATATGGACACAAATGGGCTATTCTAGTCTCTCTACAGATATAGATCAAAACTGGAAAGTTTCCTCTGGATTTTTTAAAAATAAAAAAAAATCTGGTCACCTGTTATGAATATTTGACAAAAGATTTTAGAGTTCCAAGAGAGATAGCAGAAAGAGGAAAAAAATCTTTGGGTTTTCTGTTTAAATGCTTAACGAGCATTTCAGTACCACAGTAATTGTACATCTGTTGAGAATTCTGTGAATATCAAAGTAGTTGAATATCCTGTCTATGTGTGATCAGAAGGTTGACCTTGCAGACCTGCTGAGATCAGTGGAGCTCGACTTTACTTAATATGGCAGAAAACCTGAATCTAAATAACCCTGTGGCGATCTGTATCTGGATGATATCTGTGGACAGTTCCCTCTCTTTGGGTGCTTCCAGTTATCTATATCTATATCTATATCTCTCGTAGTGATAGCCACTGAAATGCATCTCTTTTTTCTCTGTGGAATCAATTTGTGTTTGTTCTATATATGGTAAGAAAAAGGCCAGAAGAGAAGATAGGGAACTATAGGAGGATTATTAGATTTTTCATAAAAATTCTCTCTTTGGGGTTGGACATTTACACAGTACAAGCCTCATCTGGAAGCACCATTTTTCTCCAGAAACATTTGAAAATGAAATTCAGCAGCAGCAAGTCTCCACATACTGGGGCTGGATTAGGCTAGAGAAAAAGCTTAACTTCATCTCATTTCATAGCAGCAGGTGGCACGCTTGCTGATCTCTTCCTGCTGACAACTATATTCTCCTTGATGATTAAACTGTATTTAAAACATTCTTTGAAGGAAGGCAGAAAATGATATTATGAATAGGACCAGTGCCCTTTCATGAAAGAATTTAGCACAGCTGGTAGTTTCCAGCCACTTGGGAGGAAGATTAGACCCGTAATTGAGGTAGTGTTCACATCTGGGGAAAATGACAGTGTGCTCTAGCTATCACCCCCTTCCCTAAATTTTTATGCCTTCCTCCATTTTCAGTCAGGAGTGTTGAGAAAGAACCATGTACATGAAGGGGAATCCATGTTGTTATTTAACAAGATTTGGCTTACTCTAGTGAGATTTCTCTCAAGACTTTCCACCAAAATCCACACTGCTAAGTTCATTTTTGACTGGAGGTGGTCAGTATTAAAAAATGAACATGACGGCATAGAACAGGTGGAAAGACAGGTTACAAAATTAACATATATGTTATATTATTTTTTATATATATATAAATATATATCTCAAATATAAATATTAACAAATGAGTTGAAATGAGTTGTCACTAGCTTGCTGTGAAGTAGAAATATAAAATAAGAATATTGATTAATGAAACCCACTTAAATAGACTGGCAGCCCAAAGCAACTTAATAAGCCAGTAACTTGAGATTTTTTTTCACACTTTGTTTCTCATCGCTGTGCAAAATGAGTAGATTGGCTGGCCTAAGTCTTTGTCATAAAAGTTCAGTCTTTTTTCTCTTCTCTTTCCCTCTCTCTTTAGCCAGAGTATGCAAACATTTGCTTCTGGTACATTCCACCTAGTCTGAGAAACATGGACAAAAGCTGTGAATACTGGGAGAAGCTCCATCGTGTGAGTTACATACCTGTTTCATAGAATTGCTAGTTTTAAAAAAAGAGGGCTCCTGTGATTTTAACTGTTGCGTGGTATATGGAAATCTGGTTGTTGTTGCTGTTGTTGCTTTTGTGTGCCTTCAAGTCATTTCTGACTTATGGCAACCCTAAGGTGAACCTATCATGAGGTTTTCTGGGGCAGACTGTATGTGATATGCCCAAGGTTACCTATTGGGTCTCCATGGCTGAACAGGGAATTGAACCCTGGTTTCCAGTATAGTCCAGTGCTCAAACCACTACACCAAAGAGTATGGTTTTCCCTGTGTGTAGTATACTTTGTTTCTAGTTGTCACCGAACTCTAACAAGCAAAACAAGTTGGCTTGATAATTTTATGGATTTATGCTTCTTACATGTCTTGAAGTAAAGCAGAAATCCACCTTTGTACATGCTCACAAAGTTAATCCCCCATCAAAGTGTTATTTTGATCCATAGCTAGGTATTTGTAGAATTTAAAGTTTATAGCCATCACGGTTTAGACAAGGCTAATTAAGTTGCTCTCGTAATATAATAGATGTAGATATTATACAAGCCTTCCGCTTGCTATCAAAGCTGCTAACAGATGGCAGAGCTGAGAGAAGACGAACAACATTGTCTGCATCCATTGTCTAGACAGAACATTCATTACCCGCTTTAGACATTTAACGTTGTCCTTGGGACTTGCTTTGCATTATCAGTGGATATTATAAGTTGGAACATGCTTGAAGAGTACATTTCTGATGTTAAGCAACCTGTAAAAGAAATAAGAAATCAGAATAGGCTAGATTTAATAGCAATTCTTTGGGTAACCTGTGTGATTCTGATGTGGCATGCTAAATACTGAGAGAGAGGGAGAGAAAGAGAGAGAGAACTGGGAGTGGGGCTAGGGTTTGGAATAAAGTTCTGTAGGGAAAAAATGCCTTCCATTAAGGATATTGGATGCATTTTCTGCAATAAAGGGGATGTGACTATGGGTTCCCTCAATTATAGTGGATTTCTTTGGGCCGCTTCTCCTCTCAGCCTTTCTATTTCAAATATACACAAAGTATATATACAGAAGTTAAAGTACGCACATTTGGCATACGGAATTTCTGTGTTCTTCTGTGTTGAGGGCATGGGTGTGTTGATAGTATGGATGGAAAGACTATTTTCAATTATTCCTTTCTTAATAGTAAAAAATAAAAAATGGAGCTGAGAACTGGGAAACCTCTTTGGGAAGAATAATAGAAAAGATAAACATTTGTGCAGTTTTCTCCCACTATTCAGATGCCCTGAAATGTCATGGAGGACTTTTGTTCTAGAGGAAAGTGTTTCCTGTACATGAAATAACTTTTTTTTTTGAGGAGCTGATATATTTTTGTGCAAAACAAAAACAAAAGACCCACGTTTTTCTGCAAAGAATATATACATATTCATACACACACACACACACACACACACACACACACACACACATCTATAGTATTTCTTCCATTTATGCACTGCCTTTCTTCTGTTGTGGGAGCCAAGGTGACTCAGGAAACTAAAAGAAGAGCAGCTGAAAATCTGACAATAAATATGGAAACACAGTTACAAATCATTATATTAAAACCATTTAAAAATAAAAAAGTAAAAATATATCAAATATAAATGCTCCGGAATACTTGGAGGTGCTTGAATATGAGGAGAATATTGTCCAAAAATATTCATTTTCTCTCACAGTGAGGAGAGAACTGAAGTAATTATTCCTCTTTAAATGTGAAATAATGGAGAATTTACATCCCTAGTTGAGAGAATGTTGAAACAGAGCTTGGAAGTGATTAGTTACAGCTAACTTGTTCCACATAATTAATTCCCTTGCCTAGTAACAAAGGTAAAACTAAGTTACATTACGGCTGTAGCTTAATGAGGGCTAAATTCACTTTTTTGTGTGCTGTGCTATCTGTGCCCTGCCTCATGATGCTGCTGCATGCTCAGCTGTGAGTGTTGAGATGACAGGAAAGTGGGAAGGAGAAGGCCACAATTTGTATCAAAGTAACTAGGAGTAACCATGCAATGGGCTCTTGTAGGACTTCTGATACTTACTGATTCAGACTAATACAGCTACGTCACTGAACTCTAGGAGTAACCTAGAAGTATTCTCTACTGAGAACTGCCGTAGTGAATCATTACTTCAAAATTGTAATTATTACCGCATTCAAGAGGCCTTGGAACAATAGCACTAGCTGCCTCTGGTATGGAGGAAATTTTGCCATAGGAACTGGCAAAAGAGTCTTCAGGCTAGGATAAAACAAAGTGCCACATCCTTCTGCTCTACATAATAGTCAAATATTTGTACAGGAGGTCTACAACAGAAGGAAATTATTGGTACTGTTAAAAGAGAGTGAAGGATTAGAGTATTGCTCCGTCATTTCAGACAGATTTGTGCACCTATATACTGTGTAACTTACATTCCTTTTTTTTTTCCTTATAGTAATGACATTTCTGGAAAGTAGAACAGAGCCATGTAGCTAAAAGTCATGTCCAACAGCAAGAGTATATTGCTATTTTAATTTATGTCAGTCCTATGTAGGACTGTCCTCTATGCCAGTCCTAGGTAATGAGGCATTTGGTTACGTAAGTGGCAAAGGGTAGATTTGTGATCAGGGAAAATCCTGGGCAATGGCTGAGTGATTGTTCAGAAAGCAGATAGTCAAACACAACTTTATTAAGGTACTTGAAATGGCAAGTGCCCATATGAAGCAATGATAACAGCAGAGCAAAAGTGTAGATCTTTGTAAGACCACCTGGAGAGTTCTGCTGGATTACCCTAATGAAGCGTCCTATGCAGCAACCTGTTTCCCACAGCAGCCAACCACATCCTTATAGGGATCTCCCAGATAGGACAAGAAGGCTGCATCCATCTTCTAGTGGTGTTCCCCAGCAGTGGATGTTCAATGCTATGCCACCGTCTTGATTGCAGAATGGAGCATTATGACAGTAATCACTGACAGCTTTAATAACCATGAATTTTCTTAGTCCCCTCTTATTTCTTGAGAAATTCATTTCCCTAGTTTAACTATGACCTGTGTAGAGTAGTAATTCTTTGCTAATTTTGTTTTTGATGGAAGCGACAGTCAATTTTAGCAATTTTCTTTCTGTGAGTTGGGGACCTCTGAACAAAATCTGCATGTGGTGTTTTTGTGTACAAAGCAGCATTTTCTGTGCCGAAAACAATGTTTCTATTTCATAAAATGCTGTAGCTGTGGTTTTAAACTGCATAAAATTTGCAATTTTTTTTTTTGCACTGAAAATATTTTCTGTGCATAAAATCCCGTTACCTGAGCAGAAAATGCTGCATTCTCTAGAAAAAACAAAACAGAACAATGTGCAAATTTAGCAAAGAAAAAGTCACAAACTGCAAAGATACTTGTCTGTTCAGGATTTTCTTTGTGAGGGTTTCCTGATGCTCAAGTGACTCGCAGTAGTGAACCAAGTTCCCTATGGGAAACCCGAGCGGAAGACGAAGGCTACAACTAGTTCTGCTGATTTCTTGATGCTCATGCTCTCTGTGAAGAAGCATTTTGTTACATCTGTTCTAAATCTTCTACTATTTGCCTCCATTGGATGACAGAAATTAAAGCAAGGATTTTATGGGTTGCATTTGCTTCCTATTTGTTGCCATGGCTCCCTAGTGACTTTGCAGTCAGTTGCCCCATGGTCTCTGAGGCCAAGATGTACAGTGACAAGAGGAGAGAAGGAAGAGTCATCGTCCACTCTTGTCACTATGCAGAGGTTGAATCTGTAAAATTTGATGCCCACTTAAACTGGTTGTGCTTAATTTGAAAGAATTCAGTAATTTTGTTAATATCTGATCCTAGAAGACAGTTCATTTTCCTTTGACGTGTTGTGCCTGTGATAAATACTGATTAATATTCTCTGGTTCGATATGTCAGGTTTTTTATCTATGAAACAAATATGTGAAAAAGATTTGATGTATTTGTCTTTACCGTTAAGAACTTATGCCTGTTGTAATTAGATGTGATCTGTGAATGCCTGTGATGCCTGTGAATTCCTTTGCTAAATGAGGTGGCGAATAAGTACAAATGTACAGATCTAAGAAGCAGGGATAACATTTCTTTCTTTGCAAAAAATAGAGAGAAATGGTAAATGGAAAGCAACTATTACAATCAGCATACATTTTGGAGATACAATTTCTCTTGCTAAATGTATGATGAAAACTACTGCTGAAGTGAAATTGCTGTAGTTTTATAGATGAGAGGATAACTGCTTTGCTAGTACTGTACATGCCCCCTGGTGGCACTTTTTCTTTTTTCACTTACATGCATTATGCAGATTATTAACTGCAAGGGAGGTGTATTAAGCTTTATGTGTGGATTTGGGGCTGAAATCTGTACATTACTCCATTTCATTCAAGAATTGTTATTCTGAAATATAGACTTCCAAAGTGAAGGAGAAATCCTTCACAATTTAGAAGAGTATTGACTATATTCCTCCAGCTGATTTGTGCTGACCGATGGTTTCTCTGTGAGGCAATTTGGCACACTTTTGTGTTTGTCCTGACTACTACTGTTCTTGTGAAAGATTGGTTGATTTCAGCAAGGAACTAAGTTCCTCAGAGAATCCACTCAGACTATGAAGAATATAAAATGGTGGGACTCACAGAGATGGAATATGAAATATTACCTCTGCATGATTCCCTCTAACAAATAAACTGTTCCCCAATATTATATCATACTCAGGCATAACCACAAAACATAGGCCAGGAAGACGTTCCGTGGAATGGAGCAAATGGGATTCTCAAGCACTGAAACGAAGTTAAGTTGTCCAGTGCTCTCCCAGAGTTGACTATTTTACTTTTACATGTAGTAGAAAATTTCCTAAGGTGACAGAAAGTGTTGTAAATCTGGTCTTGTATTAGTGTGCTTGTATTGATGTGCTTCAGGTACAAGGAATGCACTGTACTCTTATGAGATCCTTGCCAGATGATGCTGAGTCATCCCACGGTCAACATCTTATGGTCTGTTTGACATATTTCCCAAGGTATAAGTAGGTCTATGGGGGAAGCTATGCAATCAGAAGGAAAAGGCTCTCTTGCTCACACATTCTTTATATTGAGTGAGGGACAAGAAAGAGAGAGAGGATTCTTCCCATTTTCCTCTGTTGGCTCCTTTATCTACATTGCTATATTGTGAAGATGCAAGAAGAAGGTTAGTTCACAGTTTTCAGGCAAGATGGTATTTAGAAGTTGCTGCTTTCATCCATACTTGACAGTCCAGAGTGAACTTCTTTCTTATTTTGCTTGCCCTTGACCCTTACTGAGTCCGTTACTGTTACCATCTGATCAAAGGGCAGATCTAGCTGGTCTAGCTAGACTCACTAGATCCATCACATCTAGTGGTCTAGCTGGTCTCTACCTGAATCCTTCACTGTGGCCATTGGCACTCTCAGCTGCTCAACTCCATGCTAGTGAGGAGCAGAAGTTTATCCATGGCAAACACTAGGTTGTTATGGGATATATTTTGAACTGTGTAGGGGATGAGAATGCAAACACCTATCACCTTCTTCTCTGCAATCAGAAAGCTAGTGAAGAGTATAATGAAATATTTGAATCCCACAAGATT
Organism: Iguana delicatissima; assembly: GCA_948472985.1. Taxonomy (NCBI): domain Eukaryota; kingdom Metazoa; phylum Chordata; class Lepidosauria; order Squamata; family Iguanidae; genus Iguana; species Iguana delicatissima. The sequence goes on from CAOKZL010000175.1 coordinate 341,985, forward strand.
ATTACATGGCCAGCCACTCCAAATTCAAAGGGGAGGGGACAGGAGGGGAAGGAAGAAAAGGAAAGGAAAGGAAAAGAAAGGCAAGGCAAGGCAGGGTGGAGATCTATACATCTTTGACCTCTTTATGCTGGTCTGTCGTACTAGCATTACCATTACCATGTAAAATTAAGTGTTCTTTAGTAGAAGACAGTATATGATTACTTAATGAAGGAAGAACATCTTCAATTATGACCTTGGCTCATGGCTAAATTCCATTAATATGTGTTATGACAGTGAGAATGACATTCTTGGCTAATCTGATATCCAGGAGGGCAGCTGTTTTAATCTGATGCAGCAAAAACAGAAATGAATTTTTGGCACCTTAAAGACCATCAACTTTTATTTGGCATTAGAATGGAGTGATAGATCCAAGACTAGACAGAAATGTACCTCATAGCATCAAGAATAAGAACCAAGGCAAACTTTTCAGACTTATTGGATTCACTTATTGGACTTACTGGATTAATACTTGTTGATGCTATGTAGTCATAAATTGGGAAATACTAAAGACTTTACATTTTACTCAGTCAGGCATCTATTGTGGTTTCAAAAACAGTATTGAATAGAATAGAAAATATGAAGATTTTGAACAGAATAATTTCAGACCACAGCCCTGTTTTGTTATCAGTTCACAATGAAAAATAGGAGTATTCACGGAAGTGAAAGGGTGCACTGCTTAGAAATGATAACATGGTATCCAAAGCTAAATAAGAACTCAAACATTACTTTAAAGAAAATATGAACAAAGGTGTACCAATGCAAGTGGTGTGGGATGTGAGTGAAGCAGTCGTGAGAGGTTTTTTGTCCATCAAAGTATAATATATAAGAAAAAAATAATTTATGAAACAAGTACAAAAAAGAAGAATTATTACATTAGAAAATGAAATAAAAGGCTTGCAAAAAGAATTATCATTAGACATGACTACTGAAATTGAATCAAAATTAAAATTCATAAAGCAATGGGATTTTGAACTTGCTAACAAGCCTGGGAAATGGCTGTCTCATAAATTGAAAAGGAAAAAAAGAAGAGAATGTCATATTGAAAATAAGCAAAAAAGAGCAAATAATTACAAAACAAAGTGAAATAAAGAATACATGAATTCCATGAATACAATTCTAGATTAGTTCAAGAAACAAAGAAACAAAAATGAGGATTATTGTAAGAAGTTACTCCAGTATTTAGATGGCGAGGAGATTCCAATGATTTCAGAAATAAAGAAAATAAAAGAATTGAATCAGAAAGTCTCAATGAGCGAAGTGAGAGAAGCCATAAAGAAAATGAAGATCGGGAGGTCCCAGGCCCGAACAGTTTCTCAGCTCTTTATTACAAAACATTTGGAGAAAATTTAGCACTACCACTTCTTTGTACATTAATGAGATAAAAGAATCAGATGAAGTCTAATCATGGGTATGGCAAACATTACACTAATCCTCAAGGAAGAAAAAACTCGCTTGATTTGAAGAATCTTAAACCAATGTCTTTATTAAATGTTGATTACAGTGGCTGTCAACTTTTGTGAGGGTTTGGAGAGCAGAACCCTCAGGAAAGTAAAAAACAAAGCAAAACCATGCGTAGCTCCCCCTGCCCAATTGGCTGGTCCCCCTCCCATTTCCTTCCAGGGTTCCCACCCTTCAGTTGCATTTTGCCGGGGCGTGCTACCTTCCAGGCACCCACTTGATAAGCCAGTGAATGGACAGAGGTAGCCGTACGCTTGGAGAAGGCGTGTGTTTTCCCCCCATTCACTTGTGTTTCACCTGGGCATGCTGCCTTCCCGGTGCCCGAGAGATAGGCAAGCAAATGAGAGGGGGCAGTGACTGGACTGGAGAGGGCACCCATTCACTTCCTGCCCATTAACTTGCGTTTGCCCAGGTGTGCTGCCTTCCAGGTGCCTGGACAGTATGCAAATGAATGAGAGGGGGCAGCAACATGAGTAGAGAAGGCATGCGTGTGGGGCTGCCCCCTGCCATTCACTTGACTTTTGCCCAGGTCCATGGAAGGAAGACATGCATGCGCAGGCAAAAGGCAGGGGAATGGGCAAGGAAGAATGTGGGGAAGGCAAGAGGGAGCCTCATGAATAATCAAGTTTGCAAACATCAACCTCGCAAATGTGGAGGGAGGACTGTATAAGATATTTACCACAATCTTGGCAGAAAGTTAAAAAGAATTTTAAAAGACTGGATCCATGGTGACGAGTGCAAATTCCTTCCAAAAAGGCAGGCAGTTAATGGTACTAAATGCCATAGAATATTATGGAGGATACAAATTGCAGAAAATGGCAGTGATATTGGTGGATGCCTTGAAAGTGTTTGATGATGTCAGTTAGATGTTCTTACTAGAAACATTAAATAAAATGAATTCAGTTTAAGTTTTCATATATTGGATAATACTGTATATAGAAAGACCAAACAGCTCAGATATTAATCAATGGCAAAAAGGATCAATAAAGGAACAAGACAAGGTTGTCCGCTTTTATTGTTTTCGATAGCATTGGAAATTTTTAATAGGAAAATCAGGAAAGATATAGAAATAAAAAGAATAGAAATTAAAGGACAAAAGCTTAAACTGAGAGCATTTGTGGACAGTTTAGTATTTCTATTAGAGGATTCCAAAACAAGTTTGAGCAGATAGTTGGAGATACTATTTAAATTCAGGGACTTTGCAGGTTTCAAAATGAATAAAAATAAAACAGTTACAATCACAAAAAATATCAGTAAAAAAGAAGAATCAGAATAGAGAAGAGATATAAAACTTAAAGTAGAAAAGAAAGTTAAGTATCTTGCAATAACAATAATAAAGAAAAATGTAGATTTATTTGATAATAACTATAAGTTGGCTTGGAACAGGATAAAAGAAGATCTTTAAAAATAAAATAGAATAATCCTTTCTTTATTAGAAAGAATCGCTACAATTAAAATGAATTTCTTATCTAGAATGATATTTCTGTTCCAGAGACTACTGATTATTCAAAATGATGATCCATTTAAAAATTGGTATAGAGGCATGTCAAAATTTATTTGGCTGAACAAGGAACCAAGAATAAAATGGAAAGCACTTCAAGATATAAAGGAAAGAGGAGGTCTGGGATTACTGAATTTAAAATCTTATTACCATGCTTCTGCCCTAACCTGGATATCAGATTGAATGCAATTAGAGAATAGAAGATTATTAGATTTAGAAGGTGCTGATCTATATTATGGATAGCGTATGTATCTTGGATACAAAAACAGGAGAAGACAAAAGAATGCAATACTAATAAGAAAGACTATTGAGAATCCCACCATGGCTGTTACCTCAAGAGTCCTTCCATAAATTAGAGAATTTATATTCCAATAAATGGCTGACTTAGAAAGCTTTATTGAAGAAACTAGGTGATGAATTTAAAATCAAGGCAATTGAAGAGCTGAACTTAGAAAGTATATCTTGCCATTGGTTAATTCACAGGCAAATAATTGAAAGATATAAAATAGATTTGAAGATGGAAGGAATAGAACAAAAAAATGATTTTTATTTTATAATCTTAGAAAAGAAGATCATATAATAAAAGAGATATACACAATTTTAATAAAACTGGAAATGGAACAGGAGATAGTAAATGATAATATGACTAAATGGGCACAGAACATTGGCCAAACAATTCAGCTTGGAAATTGGGAAAAGACATGGAATCAAAATTTGAAGTTTACTAGATGCTAATAGAAAACTATTATAAAATACTATATAGATGGCATATAACACCTATTAAATTAGCAAAAATTGATGGAAAAAAACATAAGGATACATGTTGGAAATGTGAAAAATTTGGAATTCATTACCATATGCAGTGCAACGTTCTAAAGCAAAGAAATTTTGGAAAAGGATCCATACTCTAATAATGTGTACTGTAAAGCTAAAAATTCCAGTGTATCCAAAAATTTTTTTTAACGAATATGTTGGATAGTTTAGATGATAAGATGCAGAAGAAATGGGGAACGGGGCTGCTAAATATGTTAAAGGCAGCCCAACTTAATGAGATATCTTCTGAGAAAGAATGGTTACTTAAATTACTAGCCATGTATCAAATGGATAAATTAATAATGTTGTTAAAACAACAAAATTTTAAATCCAGTGAAATGAGATTGGGAAGAAGTGGCACAAATATGGGACATAAAATTGGTGAAGATGGCTAGAATGTATCTAGAGGATTAAGAAGATATAGTGCTATATGTAATTTGTAATATATGTTGTTATTAGAATAGGCGTATGAAGTACAAGGAAGTTGTTTTTTTAATTAATTTGATACAATGTAATAATATTTTTTTCAAAAAAAAGTGTTATTTAGTATAAGCTTTCATAGACTGTGCCTGTCATGAACAGTGGCTGGTTCCGGGTTCGAGTAAATGACTCAGAATTAATTGCAGTAGCTTTATTGCAGGAATCCAAAAATACACATGGTAGCATGGACTTTTGGAAGCATGAAAACTTTAGATGTTGCCAGGACTAGAGTCCATAGTATTATACAGACTTATATAGGCATTATACATAACACATACGAATTTAAGTGCACATAGGTTTCTCATTCACTAACAATAAAAAGAAGTTTCCCAGCTAAGTGTCTCAGGACGCTTTCCCATGTTTTTCCTCCTATATACAGCAACAAGAAATGTTACTCATTATTCAAAATTATAATACTATTGTCATTTTATTGCTAAAAGTAAAAACAAGTTAATCACATATTTTTGGTTTACTAAACATGTAACATGCTATTTCTAACAAGCCAGGCTCTGGAGTAACCTTGTATAAATTCATTTCCTACATTCCCAAGATGTTAAAAACTGTAAGTGAAGTTCAATAATACATTGAATGAGATGTACATGTATTCTGGAGGAATGCATGAATTAATTTTTGAAGGTTTTTTTTAAATTGTTTGTATAATTTCACATTCCTCCTTCTCAAACCTTATTGCTTAAAATTATGAACCATAAGTAAACCTGCAATTTCGCCTGAGAGGCAGGTGTCTTACTTTTCTAAAGACAAATTTATGAGATAGTCCAGAATTCAGAAAATCCACATTTATTTTATTGTGTGTGTGTGTGTGTGTGTGTGTGTTTGTGTTTAGGATGGCTGTAAGGCAAAATAATCAGTAATGGCTAGGGTGACTTTATATAAAGCAACTTTCTATGTTACTGTGGCCTCATTGTTTCTGAAATTTGGGAGCATCCATCCAGTGATGATTAAAGCAATAGTCTGCTTTTAAAAATTGCATTCATAAATGTCCTCATAACTAATTAGTATATTATTATAGTTAAGAGATAAAAATAGAATTACTTAAGGAAGTGTCTCTTTCAAATTTATCTATGCCAGGAAATAGTGTCTACAATTTAGCTGGAGATAAATGACCTTTATTTTTAAACAGCAAAATCCAACATCTGATAAAACTGGAAAGCACCGTCCAATAGCATGAGCCAAAACTGTCAGTGGTTTTTAGTTAAAAATATGTGGATTAATGAGATTTTTTGCGGTCTAATTAACATTCGTTTTCCAAAACCATTCATCTTGAATGTAAAAGAAATGGGTGTATAACAAGGCTGGCCTCATATTGGGTGTTTGCAATGTTGTAAACCAGCTTGGGATTGTTCAGTTTAGAACTGTGGTTGTATTTCCAGGAGGGGAGTGTTTTCATAGTTGCTGCATTGGGACTATTACACAAGTGAAGCAAGCAGTGTGGCCATTTCAGCAAAGGTCACCATGTGCATCAGTACATCACTTTGTGGGTCAGATTACCCTTCTACAGTGACTGCACAATGAGAGGGGAGCAATGGCCTCCATTAGAGCCACGGGGCACTGGTAATCCAGAATGGAGGTCACTGGAAAGTTGTGGCTGCCCTGTGTCTGACTGGAAAAAGGACCCCACTTTTTGTAATGCCCCATTGTGCAGTGGGAGACCCTGTTACACAACAAGACATCTTGTATGGTATCTGTGTGTGGTCACAGTTCTCCAACATGGTTGTGTTTCATGTCAGTGATGTTGCTCTACTATAAAGTTATGCGTTGCAGCCTGTGATGCAGGATCTTGGCCAAAGTCCTAGGAATTTATGTTTCTTTTTATTTGTTCTTCATCTATTTTTTTTTTAAATGCCCACTCCACTTGAAATTTATCAGGAAGCTAGCGACTGGCCTGAGGCTCTGTAAAAAAGAAATTGAACAGAGATAATAGTTTGTCTCTCTTATCCTCCTTTTAGGTCCTGAATGGGCTTTTGTTTTCTTTCCTTTGTCTTTCCCTTGTCTTCTCTTTTTTCCATTTTTGTATACAATTAGATTAGGTTGGCAATATGAAATGTAACCATGCTCTTATATATTGCAAAAACAGACCCTCTTTTTTCTGTTGTTTAATATTTTATGAAGTTGCTTGATTGTCTTCAGTGGTCAAAATCAAAATCTCATAAATGAGTAATGACAGTTTGTATTGGCTTTTTAAACATTTTATGGGAAGGACATTGAAGTTTTTCTATATGTTTTTAGCCTCCCAGATCTGTGTCCTCATGAGGTTGAATATTTAATTCCACAGTTTGGGCAACATAGTTGATGTGTCATGTTCATTCACCTTTCCGTAAGTAATTATAAGAATTCAGTCCTCCTAGTATTCCAGTTCAGGATCTTGGGGACCTGAACCACCATTTGGTGTTTTCGCAGCTTTTATACAGATTTTCTCACAAGGTTAAAATGCCTCTGTTAAGACTAATTTACTGTAAGCAAGAGTTTTAATTTAAAACTTAGTGATAATTTTAGTCCCAGTGTTTTGTTTTTAACTCTTCCCAGTTTCTCTGAGGTAGAATTTGGCTCTTGGGCTGAAAGAGGTTCCCCTGTTGTCATAAACAGTAGCTCTATTTAATTGTTGTTGGTGATGAAGTTGTTCGCAGTGGTATTCATTCATTTATATCCCCACTTAAGACCAATCTATAAAAGTCCTTAGAGAGGGAGATCCAAAGCCTGGGAACATCTACCAAGAAGGCCCTTGGCATTTATTTATTAGCCTGTTGTATGCATTATTTGTGTGGTCTCTCTCTCTCTCTCTCTCTCTCTCTCTCTTTTGCCATCTCAGAATAACACTTAAGGTATCTGAATAAAGGGGCACCACATCTGTAGCTGTTCTGTCAAATAGCTAAGCAGCTCATGTTAGCTACTTTGATTCCATCCTTGGGGTCTTCAGAGTGGATCTTCAGCTTCTGTTTCTGCCACAACCAGGAACTAAAGAAAGTCTCTCTCTCTCTCTCTCTCTCTCTTTCTTTGAGAGAGACAGTGGCAAATGTCTACAGTGGTTTTTTTTTCCTACTTGAGCTGCTGCAGTGCAAATCTCCCCTTGGACTGCTGCTCTTAAACCTTCAAGAGTTAGTGTACCCTCCAACTGTCTCAATTTGGCAGGGACAGTCCCAATTAATCCCCACGATCCACTTTTTCAACTGTTTTTATTCCATGGTTTCTCTCTCCTCTTCCCGCTTTCCCTTTTGTCCTTGACTTAACTTTAGTTGCTGCAAACTGAGTTCAAAGGGCAAAAGTAGTTCACACTCAAATTATCTCAACAGAGAAGAGGAAGGGGTGGAATCTTGTCCTTCACTGTAGACTCAGGCAAAAGAAACATGCTGCAGCCTCTCCTGGCTTGTCTGTTCTTCCTCAATAACTTTTCCATCTTGACAACACTCCAGCGTTGCGGTCACATCTCAGTTTTTATCTGTGAAATGTTGGAGAGCATGAGATGGGCATCTCATTTAAAAAAAATGATTTTAAATATTCAGTTTAAGGTGCTTCAACATCGTAATGTACAACAATGCATTATGTGCATTCACAAACTTTTAAAGAGAATACATTGTGCAAAAATCTTGAAAATTGGACTTTAAACCTTACTTTCTGGAGGTAATAAGTGTGTTTTTTTTAAATTGTTACAATTCATCAGTGTTAAAAAATGACTATATTCCAGCCAGACTAGATTGGAAATGTTTATAAATAAAAAGACTGAAAGGGAGCAGTTTAAAATATCCTATACATAATAGTGTGAAGTCAGGGCTCCTCTACAGAGGAGATAATAGTTTTGCAGTTTGTGGAGTCATTCTGCAATACAGGTATGTGCACAAACAGAGCCCCCCCCACATAGTAATTCCTTCTTGTTCTTGGCCAGCAGTGAAAAAAAGTACCATTGGGGGGCACCAGTGCAACAGAAATGCACTTAAATTTCTAATTGGTGTCCCTGTGGTTAATCTTTTCTTGGTGCAATCATAAGAATCTACAACTTTTTAAAAATGACTGCTCTGTTAAAAAAATAAATTAATTAAAAGACCAACACATCCACTTATGTGTTTAAAGAACGCTCAGTTTTCTTTGGTGTAAGAGACTACAAGTTACAACCTTGCAACTTCTTTGAGTTGTTCCCTGCCTTTCAGCAGACCAAATCTGATCTCTTTTCTTAGATAGAACCATGTGGTTGATCGTAGTACTTGGATGTTTATATGACTTGGAGATTTTCAAGACTTACTTTAAAAGAAAGCAAAAAAGAAAGAATTTCTAGTTGGATGTGTTTCCTTGTAAACGTGATTGCAGTGATAGGACAGGTATATATTGCAGAACAGCATTTTAAGTGCAGGTTTCAATACAATAAGATATTCTATTTGTAGAAGCTGAGGTGGCTGTATTTACCAGAAGTCTAACAATATTGGTGGTTGGGTGAAAATTCAGCTTTTGAAAAAAAAGAGTGGATTTAAGCTTCTTATGGTACAATCCTATACGTACTTAACCTAGGAGAAAATCCCTTTGGATTCAGTGGGGCTTAGTGAATGTTTTGGGACTGCAGTGTAATTCTGCAAGCAAGACTGGCTAGACATCAGAAAATTTGACCAGATTGTACTTGCAAGCATGAATTGCAAACATGAATTGTATTTATAGAGGGATATATACAAGATGATACCACAGTGCATTCATCAGGTATATGAAGTTTATCCTCCTGTCTTCCTTCCCTCTCTCCCTCCTTCTCCCTCCCTCCCCCTCTCTCTCATACACAGACGCACGCACGCACACACACACACGCATGCCATACAATCTACGCACAGTAAGAGGAAACAGGAGATTATACTGAGATCAGAGATAACCAGACAACACAAAGTATAAACCATGAGAATTATCTTCACAGTGACCATTAAAAAGAACAATAGTTGGCTGCTATTCTTGTATTGATGGTCTGATTTAGCTACGTAGTGTGATTTTTGTTGTTTTTAAAAAGCCTTTGTAATTGTTCAGACCACATGAGATAAAGTTGAATACCTTGATGGTTTGTATTTTACCACTTTTGCATTTAAATATGTCTTTGAAAGTGTCCTGGATAGTTAAAGTATTTTCAATATTTGAGTGCTGCCATTTTCAATGTCAAATTTATTTGATGTCAATTTATTAGGTTTTTTTTTTTTTAGAGAGAGGTCTGTTTGTTTGCTCTTCATCACAACATCATGCCTGTACAAACTAAATACATTGGTTAAAGCATGACTTCCCATAATGTGTCAGGATACATTAGAGTAGCCCAAGGGTCAAATTAAGTAATGTATATCTTGTGAGCCCAAAGTATTTCTCTGCTATATCTCTGAGTGAATTGTTGTTCTCGCATTGCCTTCTTCTACTTGTCTTCTGATTAACAAGGCTAATATTGCTGTGACCTCATACTGGGAGCTGTTGGATTATTCAGTCACTCTAATATAGTGATGAAACTGTATTACTTACCCCAGAGGAGTCTGCTCACTCTGTCTCTGTATGAGACCTTGGACTTGTTTGCTCCCATTCAGGAAGCCTGCCCAAAACAGTGTCTCGTACAGAAATAAGAGAAGCGTTCTCCACTGAGGTTAGGTAGGGCTGCTATACAGTCTAAAAGTCAGTGTGCTTTTCAGTTTAGTTCAGGAAAAAAAACACAATCCAGGTTACATGATGAAGCAGGAATTATTTGGGAGACATTAGCATTTAAAGGTTTTGTGGGAAACCAAAATACAGTAGAGTCTTGGTTATCCGACCTTCATTCATCCGACATTCCGGATTATCCGACGTCATGGCTGCCTGGGGGCATGGCTGTAGGCATTTCCACACCCCCAGACATGCCCAGACATGCCCCCAAAATGGCGGCCACCACGGGCCTCCGGATTATCCAACATTTTCGGGTATCTGACGATCAGCCCGCCCGTTTATGTCAGATAACCGAGACTCTACTGTACACTGATATTCTTCAGGCTGTTAAACACATCTCTAGTTGTAAGATGCTCTCATAGTAGTGTCCTTGAGCTTTTCTCTTAATTACTCATTCAAAATTTGTGGATGCATTTCTGTGTAATAGTAATATTTCTCCATTAGTTTTGGACAAGTGGACATTATGTGCAATGTGCAAAATCGGGACAATCCAGAAAGACAAAAATCTTGAAGAATGCATATAACTTTGCAGTTTACCCATTCCTTATGAGGCTTAAAAATCTTTCTTTAAAGATTCATTGTCTTTCAAACAAAGTAGACAACCCCAGCTGTGTAGTCTTCTTTCTCCCAATCAGACAGCCGTGGAAAACTAGTTAACTCTGTCTTCATCATAGAGCAACATGGCTTGTTTGTGCCATCTCCCACCCTCATCGTCAGCCGCCTCTTCCAATTAAGTCATGCACGTTGTTGTATGAAAAATAATGGTAAGAAAATCAAATGTTTGAATTCTGATAACCACTTAATATATAGTAGAGTGTAAGGCCTAAATACAATCTATAGTGCCACCTAGAATAAACCCACGAAATCAGTTGCTGAATGATTTCCAGTCAACATATGTGTAAAGTCCATGGATTTTGTAGATATGCTCAGACTGGGACTAGCGTTTGTATTTAGGTCTAAGAATATTGTCTTATTCAGGTTATGTTGCTACTTTTATCTAAACGGTGTGCTAAACCGTTGTCCAAGCTACAGTAAGCCCACCAAATTAGTTGCAAAGTTGTAAATCATTTGTTTGCTTTTCTTTGTTACATACTTCCAAGTAAACTGAGATATACAGCAACCCTGTTATCAGGGCTCTTGGCAATATTTATTCAGAGGAAGTTTGCTATTGCCTTTCTCTAAGGCTGAGAATATGACTTGCCCAAGTTCACCCAGCGAGTTTCCATGGCTGAACCTAAGGTACTAGGGTCCATATTGGCTCTCTGTGGTAAGACACAACTTATATAATTCCCATTGATTGGCTGGATCTAATTCAGCTGTCACTATCATTTGGATTTTGGCCAGCGTGTAACAAATCTAATGATGATAAAATGTGTGCTTCCCAAGATATCTTGGACATGAGCTTTCATCGTCACTAAAAATCTTCACTACTAAAAAAGTATCTAGTCTCTTTAAGGGAATCACTTCAATTAAAAGAGTTTAAAAATGTTATCGTTTTGTTGTAAGTAAGATAGTAAATTCTGAAATTACTCCCAGCATTGTGCAGTTCTTCAGTTCACTCACTAGATGGGGATCAGAAGCAACATAAATGATACTGCTCTCCTCCATTCTGCTTACCTTAGTCACATACCAAGAAAAAAAAAATGGAAACACATGCTATTGACTCTCTCCTTTGCCAAGCACTTAAACTTTTTTTTCCACTCCCAGAAAGATTAATGTTTTTTCCAGAATCCTTTGGGAGGTTAAGCTAGAGAAGGTTGGTTTTGAGTTATGCCAAACTGTTAAATCATTACATGCTATTGTTACTGCAATTATTCTGTTGTTTATTTTGCAACATGAAGGAAAGGTTTCTCTTCTATTCATTGCTAACCATAAAGAGGCCAATAACAGCCAAATAAAATGAGATTATTATTTTTGCAATGAAGAGATCAACTGGTAGTGTGTCCAGATTGTACCTTAGAAACAACATAGTTACAGAACACCTTCTGCTTGACTCACTTTCTGTCTTTACCATATTCCCTCTTATTTATAATTTGGAATCAAGGCTCCTTGGCAGGAAAAAGCTGCCAAAACTTGGTGAAGTTTAATAGGAATGGTAGCAGCCTAAGCTGTGGGAAAAGTGACAGCCAAAGAAACTGCAGCTCCCAGGTATATGAAGATCTTTGCAAAGATTTCCAGCTCATAAGATGGTGAAAAAATACTGGGATATGTATTCTGTTACAGATTAATAAAAGGATAAGAACTTTAAAATAAATTGAAACATGGTAAGGCACTGTTTTACACTTGAAGGCTAGTTCAAATGTGGCAACTTTCCGGTAAGAGAGCACTTTTCAAATAGGGAAAAATAAGCTATCTGTTTGGATCACCGCGTCATTGTTTCACCTTTTTTTTTGTTCCAGAGGCAGCATTTGATTTCTTTTGTATAGATCCATTTCTCCCAAGCAGATGTTCAGCAGCTGCCACTGTTCCTGGCCATAAGAGCTGCAGTCCACAATATTTTGAAGGGTATGCTGAGGGAAGGCTGGTCTGTACAAAATATACCTTTGTTCATTGTGCAGTAAAATAGATATATGTGAAATATATGTGTATTTATTTCTGCAGTGAAGGATATATGTGAATCATACCTGCCTGCCCAAGGAAAAAGAAATCTGGATTACTCAGATGCACCTATCTCTCTGTTTGTGTGTGCAAGTCTGTACGTGCAGTCAAAAGACAGAATAGAATAATGAGTCAAGTGCAAAATTATAAGTCAGAACAATTGTAGTAATAATTCAATCATCACACTGTTACCTCAGAGTTCAACTCCACAGTGGTGAGATAACAGCTCCTCCTTCCCTCATCCACATCTGGGTAGTGTTAGTGATGGGGAGATTTGTTGCTTGCAGAGATAGAACTGAAGAAAGAGAAAGAGAGAATGCTATGTGCTTTGCAGTGCAATGAACTGCACCCTCCACTGGCTGTGGCTCTCAGTCAGATGAGTGGTTTTTCATAGGAAGAAGATTCCCACCTTGTATCTAAACATGAGTAATGGCATATTTTTGTGATATAGTCAGTCTGAGAATGGAGATCCGGGAGTGTCACTGACTAACGCCTTCCAGAACGTTGCTGTGATGCTCTGCATGTATGTGTACCTGACTATTCAGACAGCAGTGTTTTGCTCTCAAGCAGGAAAATAGTTCATGGCTGCATTGTTTGCAGACTCTGTATACTGTGCAGGATCAGGGGTTTTGGTTTCATGACATGAGGCCTTGTTTGAACCTACACGAAGATGTTTTGCACCTAGTGTCAGATTAGAGTCCTGTAAGTTAGTAAACCAGACACAGTTAGTCTTCCTTATTCCTCAAACATGGAAAAAACAAATACAATTTAAACCTCCTTTTTATTCTCCCTTTCTCCCATCTCTCTCTTTCTAGGAATGACTATGGATGAAAAAGAACTGCCATTCGATTTGTTATTAACCTATGTTGCTTTTCAAAACAGTATGTGAACCTAGAAAGCAGTTGTTCTACTATTTTTGTTTTTCTCCTGATGTTGGGGTGCAATTTGCAACAATAAAAATATATACATTAATGAGAATTGCTTGTAAAAAAAAAGTGGATGTTACTGAAGGAACTATTTTCCCCAAAAGCATCACATAAAGGCAAACTGCATGCAAAAGATTGTATCTTCCATCTTAGGGATAACTCCTCCCTCAAAATCCCAGGGATGGTGTTGCTGTTAGCCAGATGGCCTAGTTTCTGTATTAAAATAAGTGAAAGAAACTAAATTGTCAGAACGTTATGATGTGGAGAGCTGTTCAGAGTCACACTAGACTTCAAACTTGATTTGAGAATATTCTACAATAAACTGAGCAAAGCTAGTAGCCACTTTACATTAGCGATGGCTGTCCGTGGTAGGGAATAAACAGGAGACAAGATTAAAAATATGCCATCGTCTTAAACCAGTTTAGAATGCATCAGATATTATAAATGAATAACATTTCTGACTCTCAGAAGTATTGTAACAACATAAAACTGAAAGTGTATGTAAGAAATTGTTTTTGCTTCTGATAACTATTTGCTTTGTATCCTTGGACCAGAAGAAGTAGAATGTTTTACTGTAGCAGTTTTGCCATAGAGAGAGAAATGTTTTGGTGCAAGATGTGAAGAAGCCCTCAGTGTTCTCTCACTGTTTTTAATAAAATTCTAAATGTCAGCATTGCCAGTGAAAATTTGAAAGTGTACAAGCAACATTTATTAAACAATGAGCAAGACAAATGATTGTAACCCTGCATAGTTTCCCCGTTTCTCCCTTTTATCTCTATGCATAGTTTCTGATATATCATGTCTTATAAGCTATACAATTCTGGCCATCAAAATAAGGTATACAACTGACAGTCTGGTTTCCATAATGTATTGTTGCAATGCTTTGCTGCATTCAGATTTTTCAGATTCCTTGTTGGGAGGTGTAATAATGGGCTCTCCCATTATCTGGGCAACACAACTGAGGAGCATAGTCCCCCTTCCACAAAGGGTTATGGATGTGTTTTAAATTACGTGCCTTAGGAACAACAGAGATCATGACAGACAATTGCCCAATGAGAATGACCAGCTTGGGAAGAAGTGTGGAATCTCTGAGATGCTTCCAAGTGGGAAGTTATAAGAACTCGAGGTGCTGTGAGGCATGGAGATAGACAAAGAGACTGAATGACAGTGACTTTGGGACTGATGGAGCAGTGGAGAAGTATGGCCTTCCTCATATTACCTAGGGATGCTTGGTCATAGGCTAGGCAAAGGAGTCCAGAATCCCAGCTTCCAAGACCCAGAACACCATGTTTCTCATGAGCAGAATAGGAATGTTCAGCTAGTCCCTTAGGACTTTGGTAAGATAGCTGTTAGGCCTTTGTTCCATGTATGCACATATATGCATACAGGAGTCTCATCTCACACGGGAGGGGGAGGGAAAGTCTCCACAGATATGTGGGGGGGGGGGAATGCAAGTTAAACCCCTCAGTAACTCCCACTGGTTTATTGAACCACCAAAGTGAAGTAGTGGTGGTGGCAGTAGATAGTCTTGGGGTCCCTCTGCTAATAAAGAGCAGGAAACTAGGCTGGAGCCTGTTCCACAGGACACTGGTGCCCAGCGGTAGTGGGGGTCCAACTATAGGAGGTGATAAATCACATTATAAGTTTATATTTTTAATGTACTAATCTATACAGAGAGCCAGTGTGGTGTTGTGGTTTGTGGATTATGATTCTGGAGACTAGGGTTTGAATCCCCACTTGTCTGTGGAAACCCACTGAGTGACCTTGGACAAACCTGACTTTCTCAGCCTCAGAGGAAGGAAAAGGCAACCTCTCTCTGAACAATTCTTGCCAAGAAAACCCTGTGATAGGGTTGCCTTGTAGTCTCTATAAGTCAGAAACTATTTGAAAGTACACAACAGCAAACCTCAGGATTCCATAGGATGTTGAAAGTGGAATAATAGCACTATAACAGTGTAGTGCAGAAAGGCCCAGACATATACACACATACAAACACACAGATCGTGCAAATAGAAAGGAGAAGAAGAGGATGAATATCTGAAAGCCTTTCAGGGGATCCTTTCCCATCTGAAGAAAGCTGTTCATGAAAGACAGTTAATAATTATGTTACTGATCTTCCATTGCAGTCTTCAGCGTCAAGGAAGCACTGGGCAACTTTTTTAAGTTCCTTGTGAACTGAGAGTGGGCCTTAAAATCCTTTCTAGTTTGCAGGAATTCTTAGTAGCAAAATCATTATGGGAAGTATTACTCACAGGAAGGCTATTTTTGAACTATTCCTTTAATATAGTTAGACCTGGTTCGTATGTGGATATGGATTTTTTTTTAACAATACGTAAGGAAAAATCTGTAGCTTAGTGCCAGAGCACATGTTTTGCTTTAGAGAAAAGTTCCTACAACCTATATATGGCATGTCCAGATCAGTGATGTGTGATTTCAGGAAAAAAGAAGAACTGGAAAATTTTCTCATGTTCTGCATAATGTCACCTGACTTAGCACTTTTGATTTCAACAGTCATGTACCTTGTATATTTGACACCCAGTGCAAATCATTTTTAACACCTCCTTCGTCTCTACAACAAAATTATTTTCAGTAATAGCTTTGAAATAAAACAAATAATAGTTACGGCCAGAAAAGAAATGCAGATAGTAAAATTCTCTTTTATGCAATTTTGCACATACAATCATCTAAGAATGAATGAATAAATAAATAAATAAAGTAAGTTAATTATTTAGTTTAAATTTTATTAAAATCTCTTTTCTTTAGAACAGTAGTTTAATTATAGAAAGCCTACCAAAAACAAGTCTTTGCCAATGAGTAGAAGGGCAGTAGGGAAGGTGTTGGTCCTAAGAGGGGAGTCCCAGTTGCTGGGAACAGCCACTAACCAGACCTTCTCACACATCCCCTCCAGATGTACCTCTGAGGGTGGGAGCCCTACTATATGAGTCTTGGATAATGCCCCCCAAACTCTTGAAATCTCCACTGTACTCACCAGTTTGCAAGGAAGAAAAGATGCTGAACAGGGAAAATTATAACTCCCATTTGTGTATGAATGAAAAGGAAAAAGGAGGAGTAGGGGGAAATGGAATCTATAGCCCCTTTTAAACTAATTTATATTTTGGCATGAGCTTTTGTGGAGATCAATCCACTTCCTCAGTCATTGCCATCTGGGGAAGTGGCTCAATATCCACAAATGTTCATGCTAAATTTAAATCAGTTAGTCTTAAGCAGAATGCTAGGTAGGTTTGTTTTTTCTCCCCCCTCCATTTTTCCTTCTGCTCCTACGCAGGCTAGCAGGACTACTGTTAGCCTGATGTTTTATTGTCTTTGTCCCTGGTTGTATATGTTGATATTCCGCCCTTTGGTGATAAGGCTGTTATAAATAAACATTATTATTTCCAACTCCTCCTCCTCCACCCCCAACCCCACCCCACCTCCTCCTCCTCCTCCTCCTCCTCCTCCTCCTCCTCCTCCTTCTTTGAGGACAGATAATTTCATTTTCAAAAGAAAGTGCATCTACCATCACCCCCTTGTCTCCTTCTCCCTTTGCTCTCTTCTTTTCTTCCATACTCAAGGAAGTTCAAAGAGAAAGAATGTTACTCCAAAATGTGGGTGGCTCAGGGGTCCACCTGCGATGCAGTACCTCCTTGCAAAGGTGGGCAAATTATTAGCTCAAAATTATAAGGCTTGCGAGAGGGGGTAACCCAGTGAGAGCTTTTCACCAATGTTTATGGATTCTCTTCAGGGAGAAACCAGCCAAAGACTCAAAACTAAACTAAAATGTGTTTTATTTAGGGAATTAACGATCACACATAAAGTGCAAGCACTCACACAATCACATAAGGCTAGCTGAAGGAAAAAGGGAGGAAACTTATTGATAGCAAGGTTTCAGGGGGGATGAGGGCAATATATACTGATCTGAAGAGCAGCAAAGAAACAGCAATGTAGCTTCATTGTGGAAGCAGAGTGACAGTGTGGCTACCAGCAAGTCAAGTGCTGCATCTAACTACTCAAAACTGAGGATTTTTATACACGATTTCTGCTTGGAGGGCAAGGATGTGAATAGCTCTTTGACAAAGTAAACAACAGAGTTCACAGAATGGACAATGAGGCCTGGACTAGCCAAGGATCTTAGTGTTAGATGACAAAGAAATAATGGAAGTTGTGATAGCTCTGTAATTGTTGGACAAGTGTGGGGACAATGGAGAAATTCACAGGTTGGTGAGAAGAAAGTTTGAAACAATTGTGAACTTTCTTGTTGCTTTTGCCTGAAGGCTTAAGCTTATTATCTTTGAAGTTACCTGGTGATTTCCTGGCTATGCCTAGAGGGGATTGCTGACCTACTTTGCAGTGGCCATGTTCAGCCAGCATCTTCCTCTTGTCCAGTTTGGCCATTCAGTCACATTTTATATCATTTTATATCATTTATCATTGACATTTTAAATCAAGGTCAGTACATTTTACCAATTAAATCACATTTTGCCAATGAAACGTTATCAAAGTGCGGGGGTGTACGGCCTGGTAACAAGAGGAGTAAGGAGAGGAGATCAGCTTGCTTTGAGGCAGGTTGTGAATGTCTGCTGGTCAATTCACTTTCTTCACAGTGGAACCTTTCTTCCCTTTTCTAGCATCTCAGTGAGGGAGTGAAGAGCCATCATTGCACCCTCTTATGTTTTGCCCTGGAGTAGAGTGCAATCCCTGATCCCCTTTTGCTCTACCACTGGATATGAATATTATATCCAAACACATTCAAAGCTTTAGGTGGGAATTGTTTTGAAAGCAGCACCAAATTTTAGAACACATACCTAAAGAGAACTGTACCTGATACATCTGATCAGTTTGATTTCAAGTTGAGAAAAAACTGATTCAGTACAACTAGTTGAATGTTCTCTTTCAATAGAGGATGGATGTGAGTCTGTCACTGCAGGCAGATTATAATGTTCTGTCTTGACTGACTGAATTTGGAACTGACTGTGAGGCAAGAGATTTTGTGGAATACAGACAAGTTTGGCAGTATGCTCTTCTGAGCTCTAAGGTTTGTCAATGCTTGTTTCCTAAGAAGAATAACTAGAACTTCATATCATGTATTTACTCCTCTAACATGACTGTATGTAGTAGAACAGCCCAGACCACTATGAATATCTGTATATGTGTGTAGAAAGCTCCTTATTGAAAAATATAGCATATCTGCTCTAGATAGGCCTTGAAGAGACTTCTATAGTGTAAACATTACCAAGGTAAATGGAATTCTGAAGCAGGTCTTCTAAGAAGGGTTGCCACTTGGGCGGTGGAAGTTATCTTTAAAGAAAGATACACACATGGAATGATAGTGATGTATATGATATGTTTATGGTGTGGAGAAGCTGCATGGTGACAGATTCAGAACAGATGAAAGGAAGGACTTTGTTATATTGTACGCTAGTTGATTTGTAGGATTTGCTGGTCTAAAATGTATGAATGGATACTGATCTAAGATGTAGTGCTCAGACAAATTCTTTTAGAGCATTCCCATATTGCAGTAACGATAAGGCCAGAAATATCCACTAGTCATGTGGAGTATATATTACCTCTGTTACCTCAGAGGCAATCTGTGTTTGCATAGCAGTTGTTGGGGAGCATAAGTGGTAAGGTGCTGTTGTACTCATTTCCTGTTTGTTGGATTCCCATAGGTACCTGGTTGGCCACTATGGGGAAAGAATGCTGGATTCAATAAAACCTTGGTCTTGATCTTCTTATTGTTCTTGTGGTGACTTACAGCTATCTCAGTTCCTTTTCTTGAAGCGTACTGTTATGATGTGAGTTAATATGGACACTCTTATGATCTTTGATTTGTAATTGCTATTTCATACATGAAAGTCATCACTAGCATTTTTCTAATTAGTAAAACATTCTTTTTATACAAGCTGCAGTCACTAGAGGTGAACATACAGCTTGTGAATTCACCTTTACTCCCAGTAAAAAGAAGACAGAAATAGAGTACTGTGGATTTTAATCCATGTTCTTTCCATATCTCTGTTTGGATTGTCTGCTCGTTGTCATATTAATGCTATCTTCTGTAAGGGAAAGAAGTAAATAAATAAGTGCCAATCTATGTTTAAATTAGAGAAAAGAACACATTCATTTAACATTCTGATATATTGAATATTATTTTATTTAATTATCAGACATACAATAATTATCCCTTCTGTCCTGGTAATGAATATTGGCGCACGGCTCACAAGTGTCTTGAATTTAATTAGCATTAATAGAATGGATTGAATAATAGAAGGATTAAAATCTTCTAAAGACCCCAAACAGTGAGATTTATAACTCTTTGAATAAATATTGGCCCCTAGGATAGCAGCTTAATTAATCTTATAACTGACCTTTTCTTAAACTGGCACCTGAATCCATATAGAAAACTCAGTAAGTATGTGTGTAGCTTAGCTACCCACCTCCTTTTCCTTGTCTGAAAAATTGCTGGGAATATTTCACAAATCTCGTTACTGCTTGCAGAGGAGCCTGATTCTTTCCTCTTGAAGAGCGTTCCAGAGATAGGACTTAAGAAAGGACAAGAAGCAGCACAATTATTACAGTATGACCCTGTTCAGTTGAGGCACTAAGTCTGGAGTGCTGTATATACTTACATTGGAGTAATTCCCTTGGAAGTCAATGTTTCTTGCTTCTTGGTAGATGTACATAGTATTGCATTTTCTTCCTTCCCCTTCCATGCAGTGTGCATATATTCCATTCTTGGTTTGGTAGAAAACTGTAATTCATGGGTGGTGAATATGCAGCCCTCCAGATGTAGCTGATAGGAAGCTGCAAGAATTCCTTGCTATTAGCTACGCTTGCTAAGGCTACTGGGGCTTGCAGTTCAGCATCTTGAGAGCTGCAAAATTCCTGCCATATTCCTGGATGTTCAACTATCCAAACTTATCCATCCAAACTTCTGAAACAGCCTGAAAACGAATATGAAAAAAAAAATTGTTTGGATCCTAATTTGTAAGCAGACTGTGATTTGTGGAGTTTGGACAAAGCTGCAAACTTGAGGGTATCTCAAACTAGGAACAGAAGCTTCTCAGCTCCAACTCATGGTGAGCCCGTGGCTCAAGGCTACTCACATTCAACATTCTAAACCATGGATTAGCATTGCAACTGAATACAATATCTGTGCCAGGAATTATCTCTGGAACAGATTTTTTGGACAGGCATAGGGACTGCAGGGCAGAGGAAAAACTGCCAGAAGTGGTTGCCTTCCCATTCTGCTGAAAGGCAACTCAACACAATGACCAAAGTTGGATACAATTCAATGAATCTCATGTGGATCAGATTCAGAATCTGCTTTGTGTGGGTAGAAGGGCGGTGCTTCACAGCTCACTCCATTCTGCAGAGTTGTCCAATCCTCTCTGCCTAGCATTTTCAGAGGACTGGAGGGGCTGTTCTCAAGTGAGGAGGTGGGGCAGGAAAGCCTATTTCTGCCAGCTCAGGTGCACATGCTTAAATCAGGATCTAAATAAATTATAAACTTTGCAATACAGTTTGAATCCCATGCTTGGACATGAAACCCCTGTGAGGATCTCAGTACTTCACATTGCTTCAGTAGAACAGAGATAATTGAAAAGGCTGCTGAAAAGGTATAAGACTGGATCTAGGTGGAGCAAGGTCAGGGAATCTATGGCCTTTCAGATGTTGTTGCACCAAAACTCATCTTATTCCTATCCATACTAGATGAGTCTGATGAGAGTAGGTTTTTGCGAATTCTATATAAAGTTATCTGGGGCAGTCATTATGGTGTTTGGGGCAAACTGTCATCAGGATGCAGATGACGCCCATTTCTTTTTCCATGTTCCTTGGAAGTCAAATATAGCTGTGTACAACCTAGACCAATGCCTAGATACAGTAGTGGTCTGGATGAAGGATAATCAAATGAAATTGCATCTCAGAAAAATGGAAGTTCTATCAGGCAGTTCTTGGCTTTGTGAGTTGGGTGATTTACTTGTACTGAATGGGGTTGCCCTTGCCCTTCTAAGACAGCTACACAGTCTGGGGGTGCTCATAGATTCATTTTTATGGCAAACAGTGTTTACTGTCAGCCTCAGCTACAAATATTTCTGAATGCAATTGTCATGCTTCATTGTTGGGAATTTAAGACTGGACTATTGTGGTTTACTTTATGTGGCAGTGATTGTGGACTGGGTGCAGATGTTGGAGCTACTGCAGAACATGGTGGCTACATTGTTCAATGGAGTTCTATCTCACACATAGAATTCCTGTGGTGTGAAAATTCTTCATTGGCCACCATTTACTGTCAAACCATATTTGAAGTATTATTGATAGCATGGCAGTCCTTAAATAAGTTACATGAGAAACTACTGGTATTTTTTATAGACCACTCCTGTCCTTATGCTCAGATGGGTAAGCCCTGAGCATGGGTAAGCCCTGCAGCATGTGGAGATTCATTTGTTCATGATCTGGAGAAGTGTCCTCTCCACTGTGATGCCCACCATCTGGAATGACCTCCATGTTGAGATCAGGTGGACTTCCAGTGTGAGATATTTCTGTCACCAAGTGAGGACTCCTTTGTTTGCCCAGGCACTTTCTGGATCATTAACCTTGCCTGTTATCATGGTTGATGTTAATTAAATGTTGCATTTTTTATCTTTGTTTTATTATTTTGTTAACCGCTTTTATTGTGCTTTGTTACTATTTTACCGTGATAAAATACTTTTTAATATAAAAATGTTCTTAAATTAAATATATCAACCCTGGTACTGAAGAACTTAATGTTCAGGTAGGGGAAGTGGCGAGAAATCTGTTTATTCACCTTTCTGACATTATCATCTTATTCTTCTATCCCTAAACTGGCTCTTCCCTGATTTGTGAAATGTTGTGCTATAATCAGCAGATCAAAATGTGACATGAGGTAAGTCGTATATACACATCTGGGGAAAAAAACTAGAATTGGCTTTGAATAAAGTTTGCAACCTTTTATTAATTCTGCTATGCACAACAAAATCCGTGGAGAGAGAGATATTGTGTTATACTATGAACAACCTACAGATCATGTTCTCATATGAGCTTTCTGGCACCGGTCTTGGTTAGAATGATTAACATTACAATATAGTGTAATACCATGAGGAATCTACATTTGTTGCTCTCATATATTAGCTTTTAAAACATTGGTCCTTTTTAGAATATTATATTGTAAATTCTATCATTACAGGATCAGTTCCCTGTAAAGTACTGATTATTTTCATTCCAGTGACCAACTCCTCTCTGTTGGTTAAGATCAAGTCCATAACTGCTGATCCGCTTATTTCCTCTACCTTTTGAAACCAGAAATAATCTACAAGGCTTATCAGAAATTGGTTAGGGAGCCTGTGCTTAACAGAGTTAGTCTCCCAGCAGATATCAAGGTAACTGAAATCTTGCATAACTACTAATTCTTGAATTCTGTATCATTGATATTCCTGAGATTTGTTTCTAAAAAGCATAATCTTGCACCTTTTCTTGGTTTGGTGGCCTATAGTAAACCCTACCACAATGTTGCTTTTACTTCTTTCTCCATTTATTTTTACCCAAATACTTTCAGTTGGTCCACTCTGATCACTCTCATGGATTTCTGTACAACCGAATTTGTCTTTGACATACAATACTATTCCCCCTCCATTTCTGCCACATCTATTCCTTTTGAATAGGTTACACCCTTCCATTGTAATATTCCAATCATAGGAATCGTACCAACAGATCTCAATTATGCCTGTAAAGTTGTCTTTACCTTCTTGCACTAGGATTTCAAGTACATCTTTTTTGTTTCACAAACTCTGTGCATTGCTGTATAGACATCTGAAGCTTTGTTTGATTTCATCTTTAATTTACTGTCAGTTTTTCTGTAGACTCACTCTCTCCTTCAGCTTCTCCTCTAGAATTCATATCTATGCATTTAGAACTTGCCTTTGGGCTGATATTTGAGCGATCATCTCCAAGTTGTCCAGGATTTCATTTAAAGCCCTCTCGATGAGACCTGCCATACTATTACCAAAGATATTCTTTCTACTATTTTCAAAATTCTGCACATCTCTAGCCAGTAGTCCTGTATCTAAGAAGTGAAGATCGTGGTCCCAGCAGCCAAACCTCTCCCATCTCCACCGTCTACATCATTCACTTTTAATATCTTCCAGTCGCTATGTAATGTTCTATCATTTACTGGCAGAACTGGACAGAATACCATCTGTACCTCCAACCTTTTCAGCTTCCTTTCCTAAGCTTCATAGTCAGAGATGATCTGCTGAAAGGTGTTCTTGGCAGTGTCATTGGTGCCCACATGAATAAGGAGAAAGGGGTACTGATATGTGTTCTTGATGAGTTTGGCAAGTTTTCAGTGACATCCTGGATATCTGTGCCAAGAATACAGTATACTTCCCAACCCATCTTGTCAGGCTGGCAGCCAGGTGCCTTTATACCTCTGAGCAATGAGTCACCAACCAGCAGCCCATTTCTTTTCTTTTTGTTGTAATCCCCATTTTTGACCTTCAAGTCATATGAAGAAAATATTAAAAATAAAAGTGTTCTTTTATACTAGGATATATCATAAGCCTCTGGAAGATAGCTACATTATTTTTCATGAATCTCTTGGGTTGGATAGATTCTCTAGGTTTCAGCTCTCTAATGTCATGCGTGACAAACTCTAACTCAGCTTAAAATATTAATCACTAATTAATCAATGGTGAAAGTTTATTGCTTCTCATTTTTAATTATAATATTTCAATTATAATATTAGGATGTTCCTTTGTAACAAAAGTTACTACTCTTTTGTGTTTTAGGGAAGCATGAATTGTATTTTTTTATTGGAATTGTTATAAAATATTTAATGAGAACCATATAACTGTGTTTAATAACACTGCTTATTGGCAATATAGCTATAAAGAGACTTAACATCCCATCTGGTGAACAGCTTTTGCCTTTTAGCAAGTAAATACACCAAGAGTATCTTGTGGCCATGGTATATGGTCTTGTATACTTTAGGATGAGTATCTCGTAACTGAGAACAAATTGATTCTAAGATATTACTTGGTGGTCCCAAAATGACTTTATAAAGCAGATATGTGGGAAAGGGTACATCACAATTGTCCATGTAGTTTTTTTATAAGCACCTTTGAAAACATACACTCCAGCTAGAATTTTGAATTTGACACAAGTATAGCCAAAGAAAATATGCATAGGTTGACCTTTCCAGCCCAGACCTTTTCATGTATATGCATTCAGGGAAACACTTTAAACAGACAGCTTTGGGTTCTGTGAATAAAAAGGAATGAAGGCACTGAATAATAATTATCAACATGTATCATATTTAAATCACATCAGCAAATGACACAAATATGAAACCTTTAATATTCATATACTCTGAAGGTAAAGGGACCTATGGGCCTCCAGATGCTGGCCTACAACTCTCATCATCCCTGACCATTCTGTGGGGTTTATGGGAATTAAAGTCCAGTAGTGTATTGCAGGATTATACACATTCCCTGCCTCTGGTCTAAGTATATATATATATATAGAGAGAGAGAGAGAGAGGTTAGTTTACACTTTATGATTGACTGTGGTTTATTTGCTTTAAATAGTCTCTGCACAGCCCAGTGTCTACAGTGCCCCTGTATATGGAAAGTTTTACTGCTTTCATATCCTGTGGCATGAGTTACACAAGACACTCTACAGCATTTGGTCGGTGATACATTTTAATATAGGGGTAGGTAAAGTGTTGCCCACAGGCCATATGTGGTCCCACTTTTGTGGCCCCTGAGACTCCTCACCAGTCCCCAAAGTTCTCCATTCCTCTCAATTAAAAAAAATCAGTCTGTTTTTTGGGCAAATTTTATCCCCAGAACCATGGAGAAAGCACCCAAATGTGTGAAAATATGCAGACCATGCCACTCGAGCGTCACAAGCACCCAGTAAACAATACTACCTCCCTACGTGCCATTTTTCTCTGTAGGCCCTCTCAAAGTGGCAAAAGGAAGTGATGCATTGGAGATATTTGGGATTACTGTGGAGGGATTGGCCCATGAGGGAGGGGCTGCCAGAGGGAAATTGGCCCCTGTCCCCCACAAAGTTGCCCATCCTTGTTATTCATGGAAAGAGCAAGGGAATGTGAAAGATGAAATTTGAACCATCCTTTAAACTATGACATTGAAATCACACCATGGTAGGTGAGTTTTTGAAATAGAAAAATCCCTCCTTCCATTTAATGTGGTTATATGGTGACATAATGTCGTGCATTTTACTGATTCTCTATTTAGTTTTGAGCATCCTAGCATTTTCTATGAAGGTCACTATGGCAGTTTAATGCTAAACTCTATACAAAAACATTTCAGCTTACCTTCTTTTCAGAGCTACTTAAACCAGAGGAGCAAAACATTGTTATAACTCTTTGATTCCCCACTGTATTGCAAATCTGACAGAGGGTATGCATCTATCTGATGCCAGATGCTATCTCTCATGGTGATGGCAATAATAATTATAAATAGGGGAAAACTGTTCTCAGTGTCGGAAGGGACATGATTTTTTTTTCCTATAGCAAAGCTGTCGAATACTGTGGCATTTCCTACTGAAATGTATGCGTTCAAGTTGCAGTGTGATTTTTGTTCCCCCAAGGGAAGGAAAAAACTGCATACAAATTATAAAAGGATTCTTAAAAACTCTTTCAAGATGGTATGCTTCATTTGATTTCTTCCTTGCCATTCTAAGCACAGAGCTAAGAGAAACCACTTTTTGCACTTCATCTTCCAAAATGCCCCAATTATGCTTGCATTTGTAGCCCAAATATGAGAGTTCTATTCAAAAGCTTCCAAATTCTCCTCCTGGAGGCATGTTTTAAATGTTTGAGCCTCATGTTTTACAGGTGAGATTTAAACCGATACTACTCAAAGTGGTGGTCCATGGACTGATGCAAATGTCCAAGCTATTGGCTGCCAAACACTGGTGAGTTTCCAGGAAAGAAAGAAACAGTTGTAGCCAGTGATCACAAAGACGGTGCTGGTCCTTGGTACACTGGGAAAAAAATGCCAGTCTTTCACATCAGATACCTGAGAAGCACTGTATTAAACAATGCTTTAGCCTCATACTTTGTGAAACTTTTTTTAAAAAATAAAATATTTAAAAAGTAACAAAGTAAATTACCTAATTTAAAACAAAAAGAAGTCATAAACACTTTGAAATTAAAGTTCTAGTTCTAAGGGTTTGATCTGGCCAACTTGGATTTGCTGTTCCTGCAGCAGATTTGCTGTTCTTTTCTAACTGAGAGTCATTATGGTGGATTGGTTTGAGTACTGGACTAGAAGCCAAGAAGCCCAGGGTTCAAATCCCTGCTCAGCCGTGGAAACCTACTGGATGACTTTGGGCAAGTCATACTCTTACAGCTTCAGTGGAAGACAACAGCAAACATCCTCTGAATAAGTCTTCTGAGAATAAGTCTTCATAAGTTCAAGACACACAACAACAACAACAACAACTACCAAAACAACGTGTCAATATGTGTCTTCAAGTCACCTGTCTACTTATGGTGACCCTATGAATTTCATAGATTTTCTTAGGCAAGGAATACTTAGAAGTGGTTTTTGTTCCTTCCTTTGAAGTATAGCCTATAGCACCTGGTAGTCATTGGTGGTCTCCCATCTAAGTACTAATCAGGGCTGATAGCTTTCAAGATCAGAAAGGATCTGGTGCCTTTAGAATATTTAGGGCATGCATATATAAGGTCCCAAGTTCAGTCTCTGATAGCAGAGCTGAAAGAGTGTTCTCCATGTGGCCTTACAGAACCACTCCAAGTCAGAATAGTCAACACTGTTGTAGTTAGACCAGTGGTTTGACTCCATATATCCTGTTCGTGTGTGTGTCTGTGTTCGTGCACAAGTGGCTTTTCGACTTATGGCAATTCCATGGATTTCATAGGGTTTTCAGAAGTATTTTTGCCAGTTTCTTCTTTTGAAATATACCCTGTAACTCCAGGTATTCATTGGTAGTCTCCCATCCAAGTACTAGCCAGGCTTGACCCTACTTAGCTTCTAAGATCAGACAGGACCTGGTGCCTTCAGAGTATCCAAGGTTCCCATTCATGTTTTAAAATACCCAACTCTGCACCAGAAAAGTTATTTTCTTGGAATTCCCAGAACCCAGGAACCTCCAACTGACCATGCAGTTGATGATTCTGGGAGTTAGAATCCCAAAATTAACTTTTTCAAGCTTAGGATATATTGCTTCAAAAGGTGTTTTGCCCTTACCAGCCCACTTCTGTGTTCACCTGAGGGCTTGCCGATTTCCTATCCCAAATTATGGAGCAACATCTGATTTTTTTTTTTTTAAGAAACCGTGGAAGAATACACCAGGAAAGGACCCCAGAAACTGTCACATATGCATACAAGGTTCCTATGTAGAGGCTTGGATCTCACAAACTAGTATTGTCACAAGATGGGTTTTCCATGTGATTTTATTTACTTATAGTATTTGCTGTCATTTTGCCCAGTCTGTTTTCCAGGTCTCCATAGAGCAGACTGGGTATCTGTTGTACATGCTTGGGTGAGAAATCAATCGGAAGAAGCTACCATCTGTCTCAGTAGTTGGCAACCTGAGGCTCTGGATTTCTTGTGGTTCATGGTCTAGTATCAAAATATTACTGGAGATGATCAAGTTAGATCTTTGCAAGAATTACTTGTTCTTTCTTCAGCAACCGACCATGTGGAGCGAAAGATGGCATGGGGGGGGGAGAGACAGAGAATGGGTTGGGAGGGCGAGAAAAAAAGAAGGTGGCAGAAGGAGACAATGGTGGCATTGCCTACTTTTGTCTCTGAACTTTCCTTTACTAGTTTCAGCCCTGCTCACCAACGGAATGCAAGCCATTCCTGAGGGAAAGCAGCTGTGACAGAAAGTTTGATCCTCCCTGATCTGTAGTGTTACTTGTATGAACCTGTCCAACCTAGAATCCCATCTGTAAATATAACTGATTGGGGAAATACAGAGGCACCAGTTTTCTTTCTCTTAATAATAGCCAGTAGCTCCAAGGAATGTGGAAGTGGTTACAATTATTTTGACAGATGCATGTATCTCTCCATTTTGTTGTACAATACAGCACAAGGGGAACTCTCGTGCAGTCATGTGCAGCAATAATTTATTAGTGGTTTAGGGACATGGGCCCAGAACAAATTCTAGACAAAAGAAAAACATGTTTGGGTTTTTACAGACTGCTTTGACAAAAGGACCAAAGCTGCAACGAGGCATGCCAACATTTGGTATTTCATTTGTACTAGTCAGGGTGACAGCTGACAAATGGCTTGGGTTTGGTTTTAATTACCACCAAAGAAGAAAAAGCCTTTGCATTCATCTGCAACCAATTTCAAAATGCAAGAGATACACAAGAAAAATATTTGTGCTATTTCACTTGTCTGCATGATATATATGCTTTTTTAAAAAAGTAAATAAACAGTTTTAAAATCATCAAAGGGTGGCCTTTTTGGAGATTATCATGAGTTGCAAGAGTTAGAGCAAAATTAGATGCAGGTACTTTGCTTAAAATAATGTTGTCCTTCATTTCTATTGAATTTATTTGTAGGGTTCCATTGAAATTTGCCGTTTCCAACAAATGCATCTTCTTCTACCCCCTTTTAGTCTTAGGAAAGTGATGTTAGGATAACTGGGTTAGATCCAGCTTTCATTGTTCTTGAAGTAGTTCCATTGAAATGAATGGAACTTGTTAGTCATGCTTAATTTAAAGTTCCATTGATATCAATGGGTCTGCTGTTTCCGAGTCCAACCCACAGTCCTGCTTATTTTGCTGTGTTATAGGATGGAAAAGCCTATGGCCACAGTCCCCTCAGGTGTTCAGAAATCTAATTCTGGAAGGAACACAGAGATGTATGCTTTGGTCCCTAGGACACTGGAGCACATTTTTAAGTAAACTGGTGTAATTGGTTTCTTCCTGAGCTAATATGCAAACACAATTATCCTTGGGATTCTGTACTTTGCCATGTTTTGCATTGCAATTTTTAGCTCAGAAATTGCATACAAAATTAATATTTTTGAGAAGGCTGTAAATGAAATTAAATGTGAATTTTCATGCTTTTAAAAATAACCACAGTTTATCCATTTCATTTCACATATATATGAATGATGCATCCATGCAATAAACACATGTAGTTAATTGTTTAGAACTTTGTTCCTGCAACTTTAGCCATTTCCACACTACAGTCTTATAGCACTATTATTCCACTTTCAACATCCTATGGAATCCTGGGGTTTGCAGTTTAAGGAGGGGCCTTGAAAGGATAATAGCACACTATAACAGTCTTGTGCAGAAATCACCTTTCTGAGTTGGATGGTAGAAGTTCCCTTATGGCTACAGTTCTGTTAGGGACATCCACGTGCCTAAGTTTCCCTTACACATGCAGATGCCCCCCACTTTGGGGGAGGCACTGCAGGGCTTGGTAATCCTTTCCTCTTTGCACAGCACTCAAAGCCCTCCCCAGCCCGGCTTGCTGATAACCCCTGGAAGCCACTAGCATTACCATTCTGTGCATTGCATGAGCAGGCAGGCTTGGGGAAGCGTCTGGGTACATTCCCATAGTCTACAAAACTGTTTAGTTTGCACAAAAACCATAACTACCACGTCACATTCTAGAACGTCTGTACTCCGTCGTGGTTTCTTTCCTTTCTGTAATCTAAAACCCCATTCAGGAGAAGAGATAGATGACACCGTAAAAAGAGTGACCAAATTCTGCCCTCAGGTGAAAAAATAAATGTAATCCAAGTCAAATGTTGCCTTTCACATTGTATTCTAGTCACATTCACTATAATGATGCTGTTTAGTTGGTAACCTCTCTTGAATTGTCTGTTTCATTCCCAAAATGTCCTCATTCTGTGACTCTGACCCATTCCGCACTGGACTGTTATAGCGTTATTATTCCACTTGCAACATCCTATGGAATCCTGGGGTTTGCAGTTTCGGGAGGGGCCAGGTGGCCCCTCCCGAAACTGCAAACCCCAGGATTCCATAGGATGTTGCAAGTGGAATAATAACGCTATAACAGCCCAGTGCAGCATGGCCTTTGTCAAGATGAACAGAAATTTTCATGAGGCACGGCCAAGCTACTACTGTTAGCAGAACTCTCAAGAAGATGCAGGTGAGTTTACTTATTCACTTTTAACATCTATCTTCCTTTTGCAACAAGTAAGATGGTTACTTGCTGGGAGTGAGCAAAAGACCAGAAATAGGTAGTATTTGTCTATTTTTGAGTAGTAGCTTCAATTCATTTGAAATTTGGAGCAATTTTATAATAGAATTGTAAAATATTATGTGGCCTACATGCCAACATTCATTCTAGGGCCTGGGGACACCCTATGGCTCAGTGAAACTCTCAGGAAAAGCAATAATAGATTAGTCATCCGAAGCTGCTCATTTTGAACAGTTTGTTTAGAAATCTTATGGAGACAGAGGAACTGTCTTGGGAGATTGCCAGTGTTTTCTTGCTCTTGTACAAGATAATATTCCTTACACTTTTTCAGTCTTTCCTACAGTTTCTTCTCAGTCCGTATTGGAGTGTGTATATTCTTAGCATTGATATGATTCACAAAATGTAGGCCATAGAAGATGATTTTTAAGTGTTCATATTTTGGCTCACTGTGCTTGAGAACTTTCTCACTAGATGATACTTCATTTCACGTTGTCACATATTTTGCAGGAGAGAAGAAAAATCCTGAAGACTGAGAGCCCTCTCTCATTAGGCAGTTACAGCACTTTGATAATCACTTGAGCTGCTATGGCTGTACCCTTTGGAGTCTTGGGGATTTGTAGTTTAGGGAGGAGCATTTAGACTTCGCAGCCAGGGAATTCTAATGCCTCACCAAACAATCTAGTGATAAATGCAGACATGCAAATAAATGAGGAGGTAGCACTTTTTCCAGGCTGGCAAATTTTCCAGCAAGAATTATTAAGAGTACTGCAACATACGAAGCAGTTTATCAAACATGTATCAGACATTCTTATTCTCATTCATTAAGCTTGCAATTCACTATATATTTCATTGGAAGTAAGCCTTATGAATTTAAAGGAACTTGCTTCCAGGTAAGCGTGCAGAGAATTACAAGTTAAGATATTTTCCTAAGCTCTCCTTTGAGATTTTGCAACCCCATTCTTATTATTTGTTTCTGGGTTTTTTTCCCTCTCACATGTTTATTTCAGTAGAAATCCTAAGGACAATTCTGGTTGTGCATCACAGTCTGTGAATAGTGGCCATGTGTTTGATTCATGCGTGTGTCATGTTATGAACTTTAATTGATATCCAGAAAATGTGCCAGCCAGTAATAAAAAAGCCTAAATAACTGGCTCTGCACACTGCAAATTGTGAATTGAACAGAGGCAGACAAAATAGAAAATAATATATGCCACTTTTTTGAATCTAAAATTGATTTTAAGCCAACAGTCTCTTGTACATTAGATTCTTAAATAGTGAGGTGGGGATGTGTACAGTGGGATATCAGGGAAAATATATTGAGTAATTTTCTGCCATTTATATCAAATTAATTGTCTGGGTTTTATCAAGTGAAATCTATCCTGTGTATGTTGCAAGAGAGATATAATGCTATTAAGTAAAAATAGGCAGCATCATATTTCTTGTGTAGCTCAAGCAGAAGACTCTGCCATGGGCTCTTTGAAACCAAGTAAATGAGTGCAAAATCAAAATCGGCAGTATATTTGCTCATTTCAACAAAACACCCCTGAGCAGGTTGAAGAGAGGCTGTGTTTTTGAAGGTTATATGGCAAGTATTTATTTTCTAAATAAACACTTGTCAGACCAAGACTTCTTGGGTTGTATGGGAAGACCTTGGTTCTGCTATCCTTGGATTGATTTCTGTGTTGTGATTATTGTGGAGCGGCTGTATCATGAGTATCAAGAGCCCATGAGTAACACCTCTGATTATGGATGCAATTTATTTGAGTAGAATATGCTTCGAAGCAGACAATACACTCTGCAGTCCTAAAAATGGCTTTACTAGGAAGTAAGTCACATTGAAGTTCTGGGTAAACCTTAAGATTATGCTGCATGTTCTTCCAAGTTTTGATCTACAAGATGAAAGGTGCTGGGACAATATTCTCCATGATAGCCATGACTTTTACCTTGATTCAAGCCCTTCTCTCCTATCAGAAATATAAAATTCTGTGATGGTGGGCAATAGCACTCTACACATGCTTATAAAGGCTTTTTGGTTATATTAGTACTTTGTTGTAGTAGAGCTTAGTCCTAGCATTAACAACAGCCCTGGTAAACTCTGGCTCAGATAAAACTTGCCAGCAGCCAAGATGGGTTAGAGAAGCAGGTAGGCAGATAAATTTATTTTCTGATTTCAAGTTTTCACAAGACACTGAATGCAGAGATAAGTAAGAACATTGCAATGTAATAATACAACTATAAAGTCATGGCTCTTAGAATATAAAGTTATGTCTCTTAAAATATATTGCCTCTAATTATCAGTATGTAAAATCTTCTCTACAAGGATACAGAAAAGTATGGATTATTATTTTTTTTTTAAAAAAAAACTGCACACGCATTATGATAGGAGTGCACAAACCTTAGGAGGAAAAGGAGAATGATTTTTGAAATAGAACTCTCAAGCCCTGAGAATGCCACATCCTGGGCCCTTTTCGCACCTTACCTCGTTGCGGCAGTGGGGAGCGTCGCTTGCACGAGCAGCCACTCACACGAACCGCTCACGACAGCCCTTCTGCCTCCCGCATCGGCTTCCTGGTAGTGCGACCTTCGCACTAGCACCCTGCCCCTGCCTTCCGCAGCGCAGTCTGGGAGCTGTAGGCTGCGCTGGGGGAAGGAAGTGTGACTGGCCTGGCTTGCCGAAGCACCGCACACAGGTAAATGTGTGAGGACACCGTGAGCATTGCGCGAGCATGCAGTATTTTCGGTTTACAGCCGAAAGTAAGAAATTGCGCATGCATCCCACTTCAGCCTCATGAGTGTTGCGCGAGTGGGAGTGCGTCATAGGGAGCGACACTCCCATTCATGCGACGCTCAAGGGGCGCTTGTGCAAAAAAAAAAGGCATGCGAAAAGGGCCCTGGTCAAGCTAACATTCCCTCATGATGGGCTTGGCAGCAGGGCCCTGAACACTGATCTCAGTAAGTATAGGCAGTCCTTCAGATAACTGGGTCTCAACTCATATGAGACCTAACAATAGCATATTAAATTGGCCTACCAAATGAGTAGGAAGCCAGTGTAGTTTCTACACAGTAGAAACTATTGCCTAATTTGTACAAGCAACCTTGGCTGCCATGTTCTGTATAAGTTGAACCTTCTGAGAAAACTTGAAGGCAATACCATGTAGAGTGCATTATAGGAATCCAACCAGGAGATAGCCAAAGTCAAAGCACTTCCATCTAAATTCATTGGTAATTTGACCCACAGGTCTTGCATCCTCTCAGGATTTATCTTCTGGTTATTTCCCTCACCAGTCTTAAAATGTATCATGTTCAGCATTTCCATTTCTTTTGCCCTGGATGTCCCTTTAAAAATCTATTGTGGTCAAAATCAATAGCATTTGCATTGTTACTAAATCTAAATTTTAGAGAGATGATCGGTCATGTTTTCATTGATATGAAAAATATGTTAAGAATAATCAGAAGAGATTTGAACATTATTTACCACCCCAGTAGTCCTCAAGTGGATCAGACTTTGAGAAATTTGACAAAAAAATTCATTGCCTCACTGAGATTAGATGATGGAATGTGAAAAATATCACAGCCCAAACTGCTAGATGTTTTCTCCCAGCAATTTCGTATAGATGTTTTAAAGAGATAGACTTGGCATGTGAAGGAATGGTGGCCAGATGGCTTCAGTCCTTCATGGAGGGACAAATCCAGGATACAGTGGCCCATCCATCCCAGACCCATCTGTCCAAAGACAGAGGCTATCATAACATTGGCTTCTCAGAGAGCCATCCAGAAGAATACCAGGAACAGTAGTATCAAAAGTCACCAAAAGGTCCAGGAGAACTAGAGAGATCGTATTCTTCCCATCCATTCCCTGGTATTGATATCCACCAGAGTGACTGGCTTTGTGTATTTGACCAAGACTTGATAATGGACAAAAATAACAAAATATACTTTTTAAAATAAAGGTATTTAAAAGCAATAGGAGAATTGGATGCAGAGAGCTGCTTGTAAATCCAAGTTGGTATCTGGTAAATACATGGTAAGTGAGCCAGCATGGTGTAGTGATCTGAGAATTGAACTAGAGCTCTGGAGCGCAGAGTTGCACAATCATAGAATTCTTCCCCAGTGACTTCAGGCAAATCACACTCTCTCACCCTCAGAGGAAGGCAGTGGCAAACCTCCTCGGAACAAATCATGACAAGGAAAGCTTCATGATAGGTTCACCTTAGAGTAATCAGAAATGACTTGAACAAGAACAAAAGCAAAAGCCACAATGGAACTTTTTGCTAGAAAAAAAAATTGACTGTTCTTCACCCCAGCAATGTCTGTTCTGATTGCTTTATAATACGGACTTGTTGGACAGCAAGGGCAAGGAGAGTAAATGGTAGTTTTCTTTGACGTGGATGTAAAATTAAAAATGCATTGCTGACTTTGAGGACGGATGATATCAGAGAGAAGTTAAATCCCATGGTATTAGTGGTAGTGACAATGTTAACAGTACTTGGTAGAATGGAATTCTATTCATCTTGTTTAAAAAGGCAGATACAAAACAAGCAGTGTATTATAAAAAGTAACTCTACATCGTGATTTTGATATGTTTAGTGCTCATTGCAAAATTACGCTCTTATTGAATGACAATATGGCTGGAAACTATACTGTTAAGTAACATAAAAATATACTTTTTAAAAGGAATTTATCATCATTCTGAAGATGAAAATATATGTGGTATCATGATGGAAAAGGATTTATTCTGCCCAAATTACCCATTTCACACTTTGTTACAAGACAAAGCAACCTGATTCTGATTCTCAGTCTTACCAGTGTATTTCTCTTTGGAGACCATTATTCTGAACTGCTCTCATCTCTTTACTTCAGGTTGCTCCTGTCATTAAAGAGAGAATGATGAAAAAAGGCAGCATGATGTTGGGGTACCAGCCTCATCGTGGCAAAGTTAATTTCTTCCGCCAGGTCATTATCAGCCCCCAGGTGAGCCGTGAGGACATGGATTTCCTGCTTGATGAGATCAACTCACTTGGGAAAGATTTATAGTTGGTGTTATACAACATTAGTCCTTCCTTGTTGTGTTCTATGTATGTGTATAGAGTTTCAAAATTAAGAATGTTTGTAGCAGAAGCAGGGTGGTACTAGCCTTAGGACTGATGGGGCAGTATGGATGCAAGAGTTTTGCTAACTGAAGTGCTAATTAGTAAATGAAATGTTAACATGACCAGTTGTACATGATGAATTGCACTCTTATTCGCAGCTACTGGGTTCCCTTCTGCCTGAAACATTATTTTCTGTAGAAGTCAAAATATTGCAGTTTATGCTTCCCCCTTTTCTGACCTTTTGAAAAATAATTACATATTGTTTTCAAATCACAGTTCATATCTCTCTTGCTTAAATGTCAGCAAAGTATTTCTGAAGTATTTAAGAGGCATATTAAAGTCAAAGAAATTTTACAGATACATAAGTATCTGTAAATATATGGATGGATGGATGGATGGATGGATGGATGGATGGATGGATGGATGGATGGATAATTTGTATCTCCTGGAGCTGTATTTTTTTAATGCTATGTGGCTATTTAAAGTAAGGGTTACTGTATTGATTAATTCATTGGTGTGTAACTAATCATGTAAAAAATTACCAGATTTCATCTGAGCAGAATATAAATTTGGGAGAGATAATAGGAGGTAAAATAAATTCAATTTGAAATGTGCTTATAATTTTCAAATAGAGGTATAACTGGGATGCCGCAAAGACCCATACTGGTTTCTTTCTCTGTTTAATTCATTTATTACAGTATGTTTTAACAAATTCATGATCATTTTTGCATTACTGTAGGACTACTGTATTCACAACATTGAATTTGGAGGTTACATTCATAGTGTGGTATAATAATTACTTTATTAGAGATCCGTTTTAGCTGTTGCTATCAGTTCTGTATGACATGCAAATGTATTTGTAGCGTATAACAGAATTGTCCAGCTTCAGCACTATAGTGGTACCTCTGTTAGTAGCATATTTAAGTCTAATGAACACCAAACTCCTGGGTTTTTCATTGACTATTTTAATTAAAATTAATTGATAACTCTTCAGAATAAATCCAGACTCTTAAAAAAATCCAGCTTTGACTACTGTCTGTTTCTTAAATTCCAAATGCTGAAGCTTCTTCTGTGCTTTTTGTACTCTGTTATTGTGCTGCCTTAGAGGAATGGAGAGAGTGAATTTTACTGTGGGAACCTCAGGTTGTCCTTCCATCACCAGAATCTGAACTGCAGTGGTTGCTTGACTTCCACAGGAGAGATGGATACCTGGAGGAAGAAGTGTCTAGATGGATCACAGAGATGAGGGGAAATGAAGAATAAGAGATAATATAGCATTGTCATAGGTCAGCATAGTAGAGTCCTCTAATTACTATAACTTGGTTTTAAATCTTACTCTTCTTCCAAGGGGAATTTTTTATTCATAACAATCTTGCAAGATTGGCTAATTTTAAAGAGTAGAACTAGCCCAACACTACTCAGGGACAATCACTGCTGAGTAGGAATTTCAAGCCAAGCTCCCACTGTTTTATCCACTATACTGCATACCAAATTGAGAAAGAGTTATCACACTGGTCATTTCTACATTACACTGTTACAGTGCTATTATTCTACTTTCAACATCCTGTAGAATTCTGAGGTTTGTAGTTCCCTGAGCACTCTGGTTGAGCTCTCTGGTTGAGAATTCTAAAGGCCCCTCTCTAAACTGCAAACCCCAGGGTTCCATAGGATGTTGAAAGTGGAATAATAGCAGTATAATGGGCTAGTGCAGAAATGGCCTTGGTATTAGGTTGCAGCAGCATGTCTCTACTAAACAATGCAATACAAGTTTGAGTAGGGAAAGAACTGAATCGTTCGATAGCCCATTCTATAGTAGCTGTGTGCACCTGCTTTCCACAGTCAAAGTAAGGACAAGATGCACTTGGAGTCACTTACTGAGCATGCACAAACAGCAAAACAGAGAGAAAAGGAGAACATTCCATAGGATGTTCAAAGTGGAATAATAACACTATAACAGGCTAGTGCGGAAATGCCCCAAATGTCTGTTTCTCCAATCCTCTTCCATCATCCTTTCAGTGCTGATGCTGCTATTAAAAAAAAAAAAAGAAAAGAAAAGAAAAACCCTTCCAGCTAGATAGAGAAGAGAGAGGGGAAAGAGGAGATTGGGGGCCTAAACCATAAAAAGACCATATAATAATAATAATAATAATAATAATAATAATAATAATAATAATAATAATAATAAAATTTATTTCTACCCCGCCTCTCCCAAATGGATCGAGGCGGCATTACAAAACATATAAATATTAAAACATCAAAATGTAGCCCACCCTCCCCACTCACCAACCCTACCATCCCCCCAACACACCAACTATTAAAACAGATTAAAATAAAATTAAAACTAAAAGTTAAAAACAAAACAATTAAAAACAATTAAAAACAAAGGGACAATTGATGAGAGGCAGTGGAACACTAGTCTGGGAAGGCATGTCGGAAGAGAACAGTCTTGACTGCTTTTTTAAAGCAGTCAAGACTGGTAATGTGCCGGGTCTCCTCCGGCAGGCCATTCCATAACCTGGGAGCGACTGAAGAAAAGGTCCTCTGGGTAACCGCAGCCAACCTAGTTCTGATTGGCTGCAGTAGATTCCTTCCAGAGGACCTTAATGTGCGGGGCGGATTATATGGGAGAAGGCGATCCCGCAAGTAGGCTGGCCCCAAGCCATGAAGGGCTTTAAAGGTAAAAACCAACACCTTGTACTGTACCCGGAAACTAATAGGCAGCCAGTGTAAAGACTTCAATATAGGTGTTATGTGGTCAGTTTTAGATCTTCCGGTGACCAACCTGGCTGCCATATTCTGAATTAATTGAAGTTTCCGGACTAAGCACATGGGTAGCCCTATGTAGAGCGCATTGCAGAAGTCAAGCCGTGAAGTTACCAGCGCATGTACCACTGTTTTTAGGTGTTCCAAGTCCAGGAAGGGGCGCAGCTGGCGTATCAGCCGAAGCTGCTAGCAGGCGCTCCTGGCTGCCGCATCAATTTGAGCTGTCATCTGAAGCGCTGAGTCCAAGAGCACCCCCAAGCTGCGGACACAGTTTTTCAGGGGAAGTGTGACCCCGTCTAGAACTGGTTGACAAACCTCCATACCTGGGCTAGGGCCCTTGACAGCAAGTACCTCCGTCTTATCTGGATTCAGCTTCAGTCTGTTTTTCCTCATCCAGTCCATTACTGCTTCAAGGCATTCATTTAGAGGCGAGATGCCACCCTTAGTCGATGCTATTATCCGAGGCATGGAGAGATATATCTGGGTGTCATCAGCGTACTGATAGCACCTTGCTCCATGCCTCCTGATGATCTCTCCCAGCGGTCTCATGTAGATGTTAAATAGCATTGGGGACAGGACGGCGCCCTGAGGGACGCCAGATTTAAGCTCTTTTTTCGAGGAGCAGCTGTCCCCAAGCATCACCATCTGGTATCTACCCGAGAGATAGGACCGGAACCACTGAAGTGCAGTGCCCGCAGCTTCTTTCTCAGAGCCTCTGTTGACTGAGGCATACCTGTGTTCACATACTGAACACAGTGATAGGGCACACTTAAGAATGATAATAAA
The DNA here is from genome assembly GCA_948472985.1 of Iguana delicatissima. Classification (NCBI taxonomy): domain Eukaryota; kingdom Metazoa; phylum Chordata; class Lepidosauria; order Squamata; family Iguanidae; genus Iguana; species Iguana delicatissima. Next base: position 381,295 of record CAOKZL010000175.1, read on the forward strand.
CCAATGTGCACAATGATATTCTGTTCTTGCAAGAATCACTTGGGAACCACTCATCCTTGTTACTGAAAATGATTTGTGAGTCGCAAGAGTGTAGTCTTAAGGCAGAAGATGTGGGTCTGTATGCTTAGAAGAGCCTTCCTTAAGCACTTCTGTGGTACAAGATTGCACTTCACCCCTATTAGTGTCAGTAAAACCTACAGTCTTTTCAGTTCTATCCTGAATTGTATAAAAAGATGGTCTCCAAACTTCCTTTATGGATCACAGGTCAGTAAATCTTCTAAATTCCAAGACTTAAGACAAAAGCCTTCCTTGACCAACACATTAGATAAGATGCCATGAGAATGAATAGAGAGATAAATGTCATCCCCTATACACATACAGATGGTCTAGCCAAGTGCTCCCTGAGTTCAAACAGCTCGTAAGATAAGAAGGTTTTCTCTCACCCTTGATTTTATCTGATAGGTTTTCTACCCCAGTACCCCTTGGGTGTTCTGAGGAAGAAGAGGTATTAACAAATTACTGAGTCTGTAACACTCTAATCCTATATATGTCTATTCAAAAGGAAATCCCCTTCATTTTGATAGGGCTTACTTCAAGATAACTGGACATACATTTCCAACCTAAGCAGTCCATTTGTGAACTAAAGGATGGGATCGGGGTGGTTCTGGTTTGCCATTGCAGCTTTATCATCCAGAAATGTATATTGTCAGAAGAGGCCTAAGATACTGCCCCAACTTAAATAACTGTGTTAGTCTGTAACAGTGTGAAAAGGATGAAGTTGGAGACAGGAGTCTAGCAGTTCCTGTAAGATTAAGTAGTCTATTTAAGCATGAACTTTCATGGATATTAATCCATTTATTTTAGAAGCATCTTCAGGACATTTGAAGAAATGTTTTGATACCCATGAAAGCTTGGGCTGAAAAAGATCAGTTAGTTGCAAAGGTGCTGCTAGGTTCATCTCCCCTTTCCTTTTCTTTTTAATGGAGAAACTTAAGGCAGTGTACCACAAGTTTTATAGGATGTGTCCCAAAATATAGGTCTTAGATTCCAGGGGTGTAGCTATGGGGGGGTGAGGGAATTGCCCCCACCCCCCAAAAAATAAGAATTCTGCCCACCCAATGAAATTTTCCTTCAGTCTCCAAATTTCTTCCATTGGAGTAACTGCACTTCAGCATTTATAAATAGAATTTAGGCACCCAAAACAAAGAGGCAGATAAAGTTATCAAGGAAGTGCAAACAGATCAAATATGAGAGTTCTATGTTGCAAACTATTTTCATTGTCTCACTCTGTGCATTGCTAGAAATTTTGGATGACTGAAGGATGTGTGTGTGTGTGTGCAAAATTCTTATTTGGAAGGGCAGTGCCCTCATTTTGGCTCCTGTAGCTACCCCACTGTTAGACTCTTTTCAGTTACATTCAGTCTCAGAATTGCCTTCCCACCACATCTGTTTCATTCATGCAAACAATCCAGAGGCCCACTTCTCGACTGATTTCTCCCTCCCTCTCCTAGAAAGGAGACATACTCACCTCAGGGATTCTGGGAGCTGTTGTTCAAAAAGTAACTTTTCCAAGTTTTGATTCCCCCCCTTTTCCTAAACCTGCATGCCAACAGTGCATAAAACAACATGAAAATATTCCAAGTCTTTGCACAAGGGAATGTCCACAGTGTAATTTCCACTGCTATTAAAGCTAAATCTTCATCATCTGACTTAAAAGTGTGTGCCATGGATCCACAGGTCAGCTGGGAATCTGAGTGTGCAGAACTCTTTAGAGAGCAGCCTTTTCTATGCCCTGAGTGGAGATAGCATTCTTCAGATCATGGCTGGCCTGTCCATTTTGATATCTCAAGGGCTGTTTGGTTAATAGGCATATGCTGTGTATCACTCTGATTCTTGAATTAGCATGCAATGTAGCATTGTGACAGCTCCAGCCAGCTGAGCTCATCTTCTCATTTATCCCTGTGGATTTGGAATAATCTTATTCCTTAATAATGTCAGCAAATCCAGGCAGGTTATCAAGCTCTGAGAAATTATCCAATGTCCAGTCTATTGGTTGGCCAGTATTCCATGGTGTGTGTGTGGGGGGCAAATTGTAACCCTATGCTAGAATATTGCAATTGTACAAATAATGTAATGGCACATAAATTCACTACGTCATGATTAAACATGCTAATTACAGGCTGGATGCAGCACTCAAAACCACTCTAGTTGGCAAATGAATTGTGTACCTTGGGTAGAAGGGGATACAATGGAGGATTCTCCCTCCCATTTTTAATTGAATCAAGCCATACAAAATTAGATACTTTTGTTTCAAACATTAAATTACCTATTATTGTAATTTGGTAACTAGAAAATAATTAAGCAGGAGTCATATTGAAATGCAATGGAAAAACAAGGCAATTTTGAATGCTAAAAGGAAAAATTAACAAAAACAGGTTTAGGGGTAATCCAATGAACATTTCTCACAGTCTTAATAGACAGTATGTTAATTGCTATGTTGCAAGAGAGTTTGTGAATTTTGATACTGACTGTATGCAAAATCAATATACTGGATCCAGACTTAGGTCCATGCAACTGAATTGGTGGACTTTGCCTCTGCCATTTCCTCCTCACACTAGGCACTCCAGCCCCCCCGCCATTCTATACAGTAGACTGGAAGACCCCACTGAAGGGGTGTCATACTGAGTTTACTTCCAGCTCCCCCCAAGCCTGAATTCTACCCTTGAAAAGGCGCCGGAAATTCCCCAGCGTTCACTAATTCTCATGCTGCCACCACCCACTGAATTCTGAATTAACTGAACAGTACAGTGGGACCCTGCTCAGTGGATTGCCAATCTCTATGCTTAAGGACCTTTCCCTTCCCTCACCTCCCGCTTCTGAGTGAGAGAAGTCCTATCTAAGCATGTGTCGAAGAATGGCGTGGGAATGGAGAGGAAACAGAGGTTTTACAGGAAAACATTTATTTTAAGGCATACAAGTAAACAAGACAATAATACACATGAGAGGCTCCCCCCTCTCAGGTATGCTTAAGTTACAAGTAGTTATAAAAACAGATACATTCTTAAGATCAGCCAACCTCCAAAATAATAAAAAGCCCTAACGCAGCTAACTACCTAATATTCTAGTTACTGACATTCGGGTTCACGGACTTAGATGGTCTAAGAGAAGAATGAGGCCAGGAGGCGAGGCCCAGGGCCTGCAACCTACGACTGGCACAGATTTCATCTCCAGGAGGTTTCTTTGTTCTCCCTCTGCCACATGGTCTCTCGACAATTTTTATAACTTCTCTTTCAAAGCATCTCGAAGCATTTTGAAGATGCTCACCTCTTTCCCCTTGATTGGGCAATTCTCTCCCTGTGACCTGTGAGGCTGACCCACAGTAAAAAGTGTAATCTAACCCCAACACCTCATTAACCCTTGGTTTATCTGAAGAGGGAAGTATCCCCCTTCAGCCAAGTCTAGATAATGGGAATCAGCATTATCACAAGGGAACACACTGTGCTTGGAGAAGGCCTCTTCAGATGAAGAAGATGAAGAGGAGAGCCAAGATAGAAGGCTCTAGTTAGAGCTAGAATAGGCTAGCAATCTAGTCACAGCACTGGCAGAAGCAGAGCCCTGTCCATCCCAGCCAGTGCCAGCAGATCAGGAGGAGGAAACAGAGGCTCTTTTCCCTCTGGAACATCATAAATTAAAATGCTGGTTGCAAAGTGACAGGAAATGCCCTGTCCACTTTAAAAGGAAGATGCTGAATTAAGAAGGCCAGCTAGGCTGCTTTACTGCTAGCTATAAATTAACTCAACCAACTTTCATTGCTAGAAACAAATAGCTCCAATACTCCCTTGCAAATTTTTCTGGCTTTATTAATTAAGCTTCAGCATGTACCTTGTGCTAGTCTTTCAGCCAACCTCTATCTTGACTTTAGACCCCACTCAGAACTGTTTTTCCCATTTAGAACTCAGATGGGTTATTCCTGGAACTGGCCTGGGTTTCCCACTGTCTGTTCTTGTGGACTGTAAGTGCATTTACCTGGGTGCTCGCCAACCTTGAACAGGATGGAAGACCCCTGAAAGTTGAACAGATGTGATTTCCATCCATAGAGCGCAGCTCATAAGAAAAGGAACAGTGGATGAGACCAAAATCTTATCAAGTCCAGCATTCTCAAATAGTCCACCATTTGCCTCTGGGAAGCCCACAAACAGGACATGAGTGCAACAGCACCTTTACATGTATGCTCACCAGCTATCTTGGACTAGTATGCATTGATAGCTTTAGGTGCCACGGATTCATCTAAACTCCTTTTAGATCCCGTTTGGCAGCCATTACTGCATCTTGTTGTAGTGAATCCAACAGTTCAAATACACACTCTGTGAACAAATATTACCTTTTTTGACTGTCTTGAATCTCCTGGATCTATCTTTGTGTACCCTGGTACAGTGACTTAAAAGTTGATATGAAAATGAAGTTTAAATAATTCAAAAGTGAATGTGTATTGTGCATGTGTATGTGTGCCTTTAAGTCTCCTGTTGATTTATGGAGACCTCATGAATTCCATAGAATGTTCTTAGGCAAGGAATACTCAGATGTGGTTTTGCCAGTTTCTTCCTCTGAAATATAGCCTATAGCACAAGGTATTCATTGGCAGTCGCCCATGCAAGTACTAACCAGAGCTGACTCTGCTTTGCTTCCAAAATCAGAAGGGATCTGGTGTCTAGTATATTTAGGCTCTAAGTGTTCATACACACACACACACACACACACACACACACACACATACATATAAGAATAATATGTACACACGCACACACACACACACATATATATAAAATCTGTCCTCATTGATTTACATAAGAGTTGGCTAGCATATTTTCAGTCCACAAGGAACAGGAATAATAGTTTGCACCTTTGAAGGCTAGGTCAGAGCTTTATTATAAACTGGATAAGATGGTATAGTTTTAATTAAGCAAGCCAACCAATTAAAGCATTTCAGACAATGAATCATCTGTCTTCTCATAATATATTTGTATCACCAAAACCTGAGTATAGTGCCTATACTGAAGGAAGTGTGCTGTAAGTCACAATTTAATAAATAAAAGCTACCACTCATTCTTAGCAGATCATTAATAGTTTCCCTTTTATTTTCAGTTATGCTAACAAGTGGAAACTTAAGAGCCTCAAAACATAAATCTATGCTTAACTCATAGTCCTGCCAATTAAAGTTGACCTCTGCCAATTAACCAATCTACTCTGACTGATTAAACCAGATAAGTGTCACAGTGGTTAAATGCTGATGTTCATTAAATGTTGATATAGGAAAGCAGAGTTTAGGTAATTCAGAGGTAATGTAGTGTACACTAGGGAGCTCTTTAAAAGTTTTCACCTGATTTTCTCTATTAACCAAGCAGACAGAGCATTTTGTTGCAGAACTAGACCTATAAGGTAGGCATTTTATGATACTTTTACTGCCTGGAGAGTTGTAAACCATGTCCCCAAGTTTCAACCACCTGCATTTTCAGGATCTTTTTTTAAGAGACTTTTTTTTAAAGAGACAAAACAGCTGTGACAAAAATTGTCCCTACACATCTCTTTTCTGCTGGTTGTCTCTCTTTTGCAAGCAAGAAGGAAGCTGAGGGGTCTTCTGTGGAGATGGTGATGATGGAGGAGGAGTGCCTGAACAACGGACCCCATCGGGAAGAAGAGCTGGAGGCTCTGGTGTCAACCCTTTCTACAGCCAGGTGCCTGGATCTTCCAGCATTAGTCTTTTACCTCCCCAGGGGGAGAATACAGGTTCTGCATCATTACATCCTCATGAAGCGGGCAGATAGAAACACCCTTGGAGCAAGTTGAACTACCAAAGAGTGGTTGAGTATGTGAAACCCATCTACGACCAACCCTGAGTTAATTAACTTCACCAGCATTCCTTTGACAGCTGGCTATGAATCACTCATGACTGAAGCAGTCCCTTGTTAATTTTCGATAGTTTTCTTAGGTCATGCATGTTGCTGTTTGTTTCTCCTGGCACATACTTGGACTCTCAGTTGGCTTTGCTGCCTTCTGATCTCAGTAAGACTGATTCCTTGAGATTAGAACTTCAACTGTCATGACCATTCTCTTCATGTTTTCTTTACTGCTGACAACCCATGATTCTTTGTCTTTTGACCCTGGACTGTCTTCATCCTTTTTCTGTTTACTCCTTTAGACTATGTGGGTGTAGGCTTGGGTGCTTGATAACCTAGAACCAAGCAAAGGTGGATGGCAGTTACTCAAAAGAAATGTTCCACCTCAGGCTCTGGGTTTTTGGGTATTGATGAATATCCATAATTTCGCACTCACAAACATGAGTATTTCTTTTATTGGGGCTGCATCCAGAGCCCCAAATTCAGTTCAAAAGCCTAATTCAGACCAGATTGATCTACCCATTCAATTTCGATCTGGTTCTCAAATCCAAACCGAGATGAAGGAATCAGTGATGTAGACCCAACTTGATTGGCTAGGACTTAAGTCACTTCAGTGACTCGACTTGGACTCAACTTGGCAATAAATGATGCACTGACTCGTTTAGACTTGAGACTTGTATATTTTTAGTAACTGACTTGCTGCCCTTTGTTCAGTAAAATAATACATTCATCCAGAAACCATATGGCTTTGAGCAGTGCTTCCATCTCTTTTTGCCTACTGATAATCTGTCTCAAGTCAAAAGCATGGTTACCTTTCTCAGAGGGGAACAACAAATAGGTTAGGCAATGGGCTTGAGGCAGGCTTGAGGTCTGCTCAGCAGCCTGACCCCACTGCATATTGGAGGTGCCTTCTAAAATGTTTCCTAGGAGCAGAAGACAAGACTTACCCTCAGAGGGCAGGGTGCATTTCTCAGTGGGGAACAGCAAAGGTATTAGGCAATGGGCTTGAGAAGGAAAGATCTTTCCTTCTAAAGCTTTTGAAGCTTCAGTAATGGGGAGTAAGAAGGAACCTATTTCCCACTTCTGAAAAGCCTCCAGCTTCAGAAACGGGGAATAAGAAGGATCCTATTCCCCACTTCTGAAGTTGCAGACTCTTGTATGCTCATTGGCACAAAAGTCTCCAGCTTTGGGAAGAGGGAGTAATGAGGATCCTGTTCCCCACTTCTGAAGCTGCAGATGGCAAAATTGCACATATGGAGGGCTGAGACTTTTTAAATTATAAAAACTGACTTTATTTGACTCTGTCCAGAAATTCTGGAATATAGGTTGGGGTATAAAGTTGGCTCTGAGACTTGAGACTTGACTTGAGACTCGACTTGAAAGTATCTTCAAAGACTTGAGACTTGACTTGAGATTTGGAGTAAAAGACTTAAATACATTGCTGGAAGGAATGCAGATCACAAGGTGTCCCCCAGTAATTTGTATTGGACTGAATGGCTGTAACTATTTTATTTTTTCCATGCAGCCACATAAAATTTGGAAACACAGTAGAGCCTGAATAGGGGATTAACCCAGGTATTTTTATGCTAGTTATCTGTAAACTTTGGTGAGTTTTGAAAAAGCATTAAAAACTGTTGTTGCCTACTCAGTCTTGACCATTCATTTTAGGCTGCTTTTATCTGACACCATGAGAGCATAGTTTGCTAAATTTAAATAAATAGATTGATGATGACAACGACGGTAACAACAACAACAGCATACTTGGAAAGAGTGGAGTTTTTATCATTATTCTTTCAAAAAAAAAATCTCGTGATGCAACATGAAGAAGCACGCTCACAGCTTTGTTACTAATAAGGCCAAGTGGTGAAGAGCCCCTGTTTCTGCTTAAGATATCTGGGTTAATAGAGGAAGCTTCCTACTTGCTTCAGTCTCTTTTGGAGGAGGGGGAGACTGAGAGCTGCTTATACTATCACCCTTTGTTCCTGTCATTTGGATTTTGGCCCTGTGGCCTGGCTGCTTTGATTTTATTCTGCCACTTTGTGCTGTCTCTTAAGGTTTTGTTACAGACTGTAATATACTACTGTAAAGTTGTTTACCCCAGTTCATCTGCTACCTACAGTAAAGGCAGTTAGTAATCCTGGGAGCCTCATACCTCAAAACAGTTTCACACAATGTTCTTCATTTTCAGTGGTGAGACAGGCTGCATGCCTTCTGTCTAGCAAGTGACAACAACACAGATTCATTAAACAGACAGATAAACAAGAAAGGCAAAAGAAGATTAGGACAGGCTATTCAACAAGACAAAAGGAAATTGAGAAAGACTCAGCGAGACCAACAACTGACCACTGTGCAGCACAGTTCTGTTATCATCTGCAACTAACAGAGTAAAGAAATACTAGAAGAAACTAATGATATAACTTGAATGACTTTACATAATGGCTGTCTATAACTACTGTGATTGGAGAATTGCGGTGAGATTTATGTCCCAGTTGCACAAGCTGACCATGAGCACAGCTCAGTTCGTCACCGTCTTCAACACATAACACTGAAGTTTTACTTATATGGTCATGTTGGTCATTACATGTTGATAGTGTAATATATATAATATATATTATATGGTATATAATATGTTGTTGTTGTTGTTGTTTGTTGTTGTGTGCCTTCAACTCATTTCTCACTTATGGTAACCCTAAAGTGAACCTATCATGGGATTTTCTGAGGCTGAGAGTATGTGATGTGCTCTACATCATCCAGTAGGTTTCCATGGAATTGAATTCTGGAATCCAGGGTTGTAGTCCAATGCTCAAACTGCTACACCACTCTGGTTCTCAATGTATAATATAGTCACTTATTTTTGACATCCAGCTCTCTGGATCAAACTGAGGTGTTTCAGACTATATCATTATTTCCTGGAACCAATTTAGGTCAATCCAATATGCACTGAACTGGTTCAGCTCAATTCAGATTAGCCTGATTTACTTTGTTGCTTGGGATTCAGCGGAATTGTTAGTCCAAACCTAATTTTGATATCTCAAAATATATGGTATTTTCACTGGAGTCAGAAATATCCCAGAGCAAGGCACTGACTGGATGTTTTTTCATCACCCTAGATGAAAGTTAGTCTGACAGAGTGTTCAAGCATTGTGTGCACAATGTGAGAGCATTGCATGTGCAGTCAATAATAGGCTAGATCCAGATCTAATTATTTTTAGAATAGACCCTTTGCAATCGTATGCCAGGTCACTATGTTTTTGCTGCACCATACTTAATTTGGCTGCATGAGGGACCCCTGCCTCTCCCAGAAACCTATTTATGGAATTTCTATTGGAGAAAATTGGTAATTAAAAATGGAAGTGTAAGAGAGCCAGTTTGGTATAGTGGTTTGAGGATTCAGCTACAATCCTGGAGACCACAACTTGATTCCTAACTTGGCCATGGAAGCCTACTGGATGACCTTGAGTGTGTCACACACTCTCAGCCCTCAGAAAACCCCATGATAGGTTCCTCTTAGGGCAGCTGTAAGTCAGAAATGACTTGAAGGCACCCAACAAAGACAACAAGTAAAGGAGTGGGGAACCTGTACTCCACCAGATATTTTGGACCAGAAATCTCATAATCTCTAATTACATTGAGTTGGACTGATGTAAAATGTGGGCCAAGTTATCTAGAGAGCCAAAGGGCCATCTCTGGGAACGGAGATAATAGCACAACCATAATGGATGGTAATATGATGAGGAAGAGAAAGGACGTGTGTTTGATCAGTCATTTCTTCCACTAGTTTATCAGTGGGCAGTGGTACCTGACCGCATATTGTTGGACTGAAATCCATAATCCCTCATTGTGGGTTACACTGCAGAGGGCTGATGAAAGTTCTCTGTCAAAAGCATCTGATGGTCCACTGTTGACCACTGCTGCAGTATTTGATTAATTGTCCCAGCGTATATTCTACTTTCTTTGGTGGATGGGAAATATTGATAATGAGTTGGAGTCCAGGAACTTGGAAGAGGGAGGAAAGAAGATAGACACTACAGCTGTTCCACAAACACTTGTGAAGGAGTTTGTGCAAGAGATGAACCAAAGGTGTTGCAGTTGGGCTCCACAGTGAAAGTTACATTTATGGATATAGTCTCACTTTTTTTCAACTGGTACTTTAGGACATGATGTTAAAAAGACAAAGAGCTCTTCTGTGAGTGGAAGATGCATTCCACAAGCAGAAAATTCCATCTTTGAGACTGGAAGACGCTCTCTTCTAGCAGCCATTGCACCTTTGGAGCTGACCTGAATACTTTCAGCAGTTAATGCTCAGCTACTGGAAGTGAATATAGTTTGAAATTCTTAATTATTGTAAGCTGATTCATACATTAAAAAAAAAAAAGGGAATGTCAATTTAATGAAAGTATGGTATGCAGCTCACAGTGCATGTAATTTCTTCTTCATTACTTCTGGCTGTCAATTAACATAGTCATTAAAACTGAATTCATACTAAAAACATGGGGGGAAATGGAATTACAAATGTATGCAGATTGTTCAGCATTGCCTTTAATGTGCTTCTGCAAAATAATTACTAGTAATGTTTGAGATGCTGCTATGGCTGCTGTAGGAGTGGCTGTGATTATAAAAGCCATTGCTGTAATTAACACAATAATTAGTTTATCAGGAATCATGTGCAGGAAGGAAACAGAATCCTTTTTACTTATTTATTCTTTCTACTCTCTAAGAAAGCCATACGAAGTCATTAAAATGTATGTATGTGTTTAGAATATTTATATACTACTCAATTAAATACTACTGCTAACAGTATGGTATAGTGGTTTGAGCACTGAACTATGACTCTGAAGACCAGAGTTCAATTCCCCACTCATCCATGGACACCAACTGGATGACCTTGGGCACATTACATACTCCTCAGCTCCAGAAAACCCCATGATAGATGTGCTTTAGGGTCACCTTAAGTTGGGAATGACTTGAGGGCACACAACAGCAGCAACAACAATGAATAACAACAACAGCAGCAGCAGCAATGTCCTTTGGGCAGTAAAAATGAAAATCCACAATCCAGTCAGCACAAAATAAAATAAGATACTAAGGCCATTTCCGCTCTAGACTGTTATAGTGTTAATATTCCACTTTCAACATCCTACGGAATACTGGAGTTTGCAGTTTAGGGCCCCTCCCTAAACTGTAAACGTCAGGATTCCATAGGATGTTGAAAGTGGGATAATAGTGCTATAACTGTCTAGTGTGGAAATGGTCTAAAAATAAAGATGCTAATGAAATAAAATTAGGAATAGCAAAATGTGTACCTTACCAGAGCAGGGCTAAAAAAAATTTAAAATGATCTTAAAATGTGAGAAATCTTTAAAAAGTCTTCAATTGGTTATGCTATGAAAAGCCATAATAACCAGGCAAGCATTTCTGGGATGAAAGTTCCTCTCAGTCTGGGTGTCAGTTCTGAAGAGGCCTGTCCTCTGGTAGCCACCTCCCACAGAACTTGGAAATGTTAAATCTTTGGACTGCAACTCCCAGAAACCAGAATGACTGGGAGATTCTAGGATTTGTAATTTAAAAGAAATGTTTCCAGACTCTGGCCTGTGCCTCATTTGACCTCAAATGAGCCTTCTGGTAACTGAGGCCAAAGCCGTTTAATACTACGAAGGTGAAGACAAGCACTTTGAATTGGGCCTGGATACAGACTGACAGCTAGTGCAGGTGGAAAAGCACTGGTAAGACATGGTCAAATAAAGGCCAGCCCCAGTTTGCAATATTGCTGCCCAGCATTGGACCAGCAGATTTATCCAGGCCATTGATAGAGGCAGCCTGACATACATAATTCATTGCAGTAGTTGAAAAAGATTGCCAGAACATAGATAGAAGGAATGCTGTCTTTGTAACCAACAGGTTGCAGATGCCATATCAGATTGAACTAACAGAAGGAATGCCATCTGTGCTTTCAGCCCAGCAACATGTTTGGGGGAATATTTTGGGTAGGAATAAATCCGCAATCCAGAACTGTGTGTAGCTGTTATGGATAAATTTACAATGCAGACCAAAATCATGGGAGTGGGGACAGCTTGAGGTCATTGCCTCTTTCAAACTGCCCCCCCCCAAGAAAATTTCCTTCAGTCCCCACATTTATAGCATTGCAGAAACTTAAGCATTTAGAAATAGAGTTTAGCCATCCAAAGCAAAGAGGGAGGCAAAGTTATCAAGGGAATGTGAACACAGAAAATAGAAGAGATCGAGATACAAACAATTTTTAAGTGTTTTAGCCTGAGCAATACTAGCAATTTGGAGATTGAAGGAAAATTTCACAGGGGAGGGAATTTTCCCCCTTTCCATACTTACTCCCCTGAGATTCAAAGTAAAGCTCTTCCTAACAGAACCAAATTTAATTTTTTACACAGTGTCAAGTTCAGTGTCAACTCCTGACAATACCTCCTTTAGAGGTAGAACTTAATGGGCTGATTGAACTGTTACTGTTGAAATGAGAGGACCAATTATTGATGATAAACTGTTGTATTTATCTAATGAAGAGATTCATTGCATGAATGAGGCTGGCATGCTGTTAGTGACGTATACAGCCATATGAAGCCATCTGCAGTGATTTTTTGGGGGAAGGAATGCTCAGTGGTCATATCCTTCTGACAATGGCATAGGCAGAGTTGTACTTTTAGGATCATGATTTACTGTGGTAGTACATTCCAGTACACAGAGCAGTATGTGAATATACATTGCCTCCATGCATTAACTTTGAATATTGTGAATTGCTCGTTGCGATTAGAGAATGGATTATCAGCCATGTGCATTCTGATAGTCTCTGCCTCACTTTCTGGTGGGAGGGATTGGAAAAGTCATCCTCCTTGAACTCTGATCAGAAGCGGAACAGACTTCCTTCACCTGATCTGGTTGATGGCTTTTAAGGTGGGCTTGGGAGGCATTTATATAATCTTACCATAGACTATGGGTGACCTTGGGTGTGTCACAACCCAAGACAACTCTGTGATAGGTTTGCCTTCGCGTCACCATAAGTCTGAAAATGATCTGAAGGCACACAACAACAATAACAAGACTTAATGAATACAAAGCAGTTACTGATCCATAACTCTAGATTACTAATCTGCAAGTGCAAATACACTGAGGTGAGGAGACATGGTCTTTTGCTTCACTTGTTCTGTGCTATCAAAAAGAGAGATCTGAAAAAAAACCCTGATTGACATGCTAATTAAAGGTTGCTAGCAGAAAGGTTTGGAATATATCTATAGGATGACAAAGGCATGATACTGAATTAATTGGAAAATATGCAGAGAGATTGCTTTCCTTCTTTTTGAGGTTGAAGGAGCTTACAGGGTTATTCCCCCAGGCATGAACTTAATGTCCTTCTTTCATTGTAGCAATACTTGCTAACACTGTGATGTCAAAAAATGTTGGCTGGTAATCCATTGCAGTAAGTCTTAACACCAGATATGTAGTTTTGGAAAGAAAAAATTTTGTACATTTTTTTTCCTTTTTGGAACTATATATCCTCCCACACTTCATATAGCTAGGATTAGTTGCATATTGTGTGATAGTGAGAATAAAAATAATCAGGAGCAAATCAAAACAGCATGATAGGAGCATATTGCTGCTATTCCCAGAACAATTGAGATTTTACTAGAAGGCCATTAAAAACAAAACAAAAAAAAAATGTTTTGGCTCCAGCAATGGAGAACTGTTTGCTGTCCAAAAGATATGTATTCTTTCTGATCTATTGTTGGGTTCTAGTACCCCTCTTATACGTTCTGTATAATAGACAAAAAAACCCTGTGATGTTAAAATGCTGTACCAAGATTGAACATGTATTTTCTTTTGTTATTGCTGTTATTTGCTGTCATGTTGGCTTCAAGGCATCACAAACCTATAAATGAAAGACCTCTAAGAGCCTCAGTTATCAACAGCCCTGCTCAGGTCTTGCAGACTCAGAGCTGTGGCTTCCTTTATTGATTCAATTCTCCTAGAATGAGGCCTTTCTCTTTTCCTACTGCTTTACATTTTACTGAACATTATAATCTTTTCCAGTGAATCACAATACTTTTCTTTATTTGGATATAACTGTTGGAGAGGGAGGGAGGTCTGGGTCAGTCCTTAGGGAGATCTCTCTCATACACCCCCCCCCCCGCTAATCTGGTGTTAGTCCTGGGAGGGAAGCTTTCATTTCTGAGCACAAATGCAATGACCTTGGGTCTTGAATTCTGCACATACATTTAAAAAACAAACAAACAAAAAACCTCAAGTTCTGAATTTTGCAGGCTGTTGGTTACATGCAACCCTAAGGAAGGTCTAGTGTGTGGTCCTTGGAATACAAACCAATTCCCCCAAGGCATAGGTACCATCCTCCAAAATAGATTTTTTTTTTAACTAGAAAGACATTTTAACTTGAAAGACACTTTCTGGCTCCGTAACAAGTTGTCTCAGGAGCTGTCTTCACAAAAGGCCCAGAAAGTGACCTGAAATGATGGTCTAGAAAGAAACTGAGCATGGCTTCAAGTCATTACTAGTAGCCCACCTGAATCAAAAATTTTTTGAGAAGACAAAAATTAGATGTTACAGCTTTCCCAGCTTGAGAGTGTGCCCACTTCTATTCTAGTTGCATGACGGCCACATATGTCTTATAATCTCTGAATATAGTCTACCTGGTATAGATGAGGGATGTACATTCCTTTCAAATGGATGAGAAACTGAACCAAATGAAACCAATTTGATGTTACCCAAATTCAAACAAATTCCCCTTTCAATTAGAGTAAGCCCACTGATGCAACGGAATGTACATACATGTGGACTTACCAAATTCCCATTGATTCATTAGGTTTATTCCAGCTAGAAGCAACAGCTAGGTTAAAGTACCTGGCACATCTGGGTGAGATAGGGTCTTCTTGATGGCTGCTCCCAGAATCTGGAATTCCCTTCCAAAAGAAAAGGCTTTTAATAAAGTGCAGTATGACTGCAAATTGTGCTAGTTGTAAACTGTCTATCATTTTTAATCATATATTTAATTAGTTTTTAACATTACTGACAATTAAACCACCGCTGCTGCTGCTACAGACACTATTACTATTGCTAGTACTAGTTCTCTGCAGTGAGGTAGCTGGAATATAATGCTGGTGGCTAGTGCAGTTAAATAAAAGTAGGTGCAGCACAGTAATAGTAAATGGGTTATGGATGGTAGAATAGCCACCGTGAGTGGGTCAGCCATGAAAGAAGCAGATCAGACAGAAAAAAAATGTAAGGCAACAATACACCAGAAAGACACCACAAACACAAATGAAACATGTGTGATTTGCATGAATACATAATAAAATAAGTATCTTTTTTTAAAGACCAAGGCCCAAATCCTATTGGTTGGTCTCAACTAGAGTCTGTAGAATCATGTGTTGAATGGTTAGTAGAACTCTTTCATTCAGTGGGTCTGTTCTAGTCAGGACTAATAATAGGCTCCCAAATTAACAGAGTAAAACAACAGGCCCTCAAAATGACAGTGTGAAAAAAAATTGTTAGCATCGTCTATGGCAGTTATGGGTTTGTAACCTAGTGTTACCAGTCCGTAACTGCTCCAGATTCTATTGTACTATTGCCACAATTGTAAATACCCACCTTAAACTCCAGGGAGCTACTCAGAGCAATAGAAATCTGTTTTGCTGGCAATCAGGGCAAATCAAGGCCATTTTCACATGAGGGTAAAACACCACGGTGCAACGACCGGAGACGGAGGTTGTTCACACCGCGGGGTGCGCTAGCGCAGTTGGAAAAGGTGAGGCGCCACACCTCCAACCGCTCCAGCACAGCTGCAGGGGTGGCGCTGCGAGTTTTTTAAAAACCACCTTCCCAGGTGGTTTTTATGAAACTCATCCGCACTAATCCGTGGCAGCTCCCAGTGAGAATCTGCAGAGACACGGTAGCGTGTCTCTGCAGATCTGCCTGGGGGCGGGCTTCCTGCTGGCGTGCTGCCCCGATTGGCGGAGCGCCGCTGGAAGCCACTGGCCGCCATTTTGGGTGCCACGGAACACCGTGGAATGCCGCAGAACGCTGCCGAAATTCGGCGGCGTGTGAACTGCGCTCCCCGCAGGGACGGAGCAGGGACGGATCAAAACGCAAACAGGTAAGCTCCGCCCCTGCGTGCGCCGCCCCGTTTCAGCCCCCCCACGTGCGAAAAGGGCCAAAGATGATGTCTCTAGTCCCTCGTCCACCAGTGAGCTGCAACAATCAGACACAGGACACAATCCACTTCCTTGTTTCATTGCAGATCAGTAGCTGTAGGCTGGAAATGTCATCCTGTTGTACTCTGGTCTCCAGTACAGCAGACCTCCATCACTTGGAGAAGCTGCTGGTCAGGCCAGGAGATGATAGTTAGTTATGCCTTCATAACTAAGTAGATGATGTAGGAAGTCAGATAATGTTTTTATTTCATGCCCTTGAGTGTAAAGCTGATCTTGCTAACTCTTGGGCACTTGTGGCAGGTGTTTACTATGGTATTCCACCTCTTGGTAGGAAAGGGGCATGACCAGGTATATTTCACACAAGTCCTGCAGTCCCTAAGTTATGTTTCCCTTTGTCATCCAGGCTCAACTGAAAGTAGTCAATGCTCCAGATGACTCAGGAACAACGCAACACAGGGAAAAACTTCTCTACAACTGAACATTAGTCTGAAATGTAGACTCTAACAGAACAAGACACACAGAACAAAACAAAAAATAAAAACATCTCAAATTACTAAGCAACAAGTCTATAACTGATGTAATAGAATGTAATAACAAAATATAATGGAGATTGTATCTACAATCAGTGCAAAAAAACCCAAACATATTAATCATGAATGCCAATGTATAGACGTAAATGGCATGCCATGACTTAGAACAAGATAAACATCCATAAAGCACTACCTGAAGTAAGACCACAAACTATCATAAAGTCAACATACCTGGAACACTACCAAAGACATAAGAGGAGTCAGTTCAGAACAGATATAATCTGAAACAGTTTGCAAACATACAAGATATAATCTATAGCTACTCATACAATCTCAAACCAGTGACAAACCAGATTAGCTACTGTGACAGTACACTCATTAGCTGCTTGCAATTCTGTAACAGTCTTGACTTTTTATGAGAGAAACAATATCTAATAGCTGGTAAACAAACTTAAGTAGTTTACAAAAAAATATAAGGAATCATCTGTATCTACTTTGGTTGAGAATTTTCTCTTTTGTAATTGTTGGCGACTCTAACTAAAGGTCCTGGAAACTAAGGTGTGCAAGAGTGTTTAAAAAAACAATACAACTCTGGCTAGTGTTAGATTTTTCACAAAAATGCAATTCCTAGTGGCATTAACTAGCATGTGAGACGGATCAGCAGTACAGTAGCTGTTTTATGTTGTACTGTAGAAATGACTTTACCATTTTGTCCATTCTCTATTTCTTACCATCATGCATAAACATAAAATAGGACTATAAAGGCAGTTTTGTATGCTGATGACCTTGTGTTGTTTATCTTTAGATCTGAGTTTCCATTGCCAGAACTGATATTAATCATTTAGGGGGTCTTTTCTGTTGATATTATTAATTAGTCTAAATCTGAGGCTATGCCGGTTAGAACCAATATATCATTTAGATTGTTTGCCAACTGGCAATTATGTTGGTGTCCAGAAGCTATTAGGAATTTAGATATATTAGTTCCTTGGGATAGTACTCAGATGATTACATTTGGTATCTTGAAACACAGAAAAAGTATTTAGAGGTAACCATGTTGGCCATGTAGCAAAACGCAACAAAATCCAAAATCAACAAGCAGCTTCAAAAATACAATACATTTGGCAAACTTTTGAAAGTTCATTGGCTTCTTCATCAGGCAAATGTATTAAAAATCATACAGAAATGATTTTAGGATGGATGTTTATCATGGATATTGTATGTTCTTAATGGCATCCCACTGTCATATCCCTTCAACTTATTTTTGGAAAGTTAACAAAACTTTATTTAGGAAATTTAGGAAATCAAAACCTCCTTGTGGGACTCTCTGGTTAGCAGTTGTACCTGCCCATGGGCATTCCATCACCGGTGGAGAGCAGGGTAGGACCACTTTAGCCGGATGCAGAATGATTGCATCATCTGTTGGGAATTCCAGAGGACTCTGGCAGATCTCAGAAGATGAAGTAATAATACTTTATATGGCTGGGAAGATACAGCCAAATGCTTCTCCAATCTCTCTCTCTCTGCTCTCCACCACACGCCTCCCTAAACTGCAAACCCCAGGATTTGAACATAGGACGTTCAACGTGGATAGCCCTATAACAGTCCAGTACAGAAATGACCATACTTTTTTCACTAACCCTGTTGGCCAGTTCAGTCAATTTGTGTTTTCTGTATGCAGGCTAAGGTAATACCTTTGATACTAATAGTCTTGGGCTGTATTTGTCTCTGAAATTATGCTTTGTCCTTTCCTTTGTCTCAAAAGTACCACATGGTAATATTAGAGGACAATGAAAGCCACAATAATAATTAAATGAGAAAAAAGTAGCAGACATTCCATGACTTTGTCTACACAGGGAATCTAGAAATCCATTTCAAACTATACTACAGCAGTTGTTCTGATGCCACTGTTTCACACGAAAACAGTTGTTGGTTTTGTGTGTGCTCTTTCTTCTCATAATGATCCTATGAGTTATCCACAGCTTAAGTTCCCATTTTATAAATGAGAATCAGTGCCTGAAATATAAATCCATGTTTTGTTTTAAAATGTTATACTTGTGCTCTTTCCTCTTGGGAGTACAAGGCCATGTACATGTCTCTTCTCACTATCAAGTCATTTCCAACTTATGATGACCCTCAGGTTAACCTATCATGGGGTTTCCTTGGCAACATTTGTTTGCCTTTGCCTTCCTCTGAGGATGAGAGAGTGTGACTTGCCCATGGCTACCTAGTGGGTTTCCATGACTTTGGAGATTCCAACCCTTGTCGCCCAGTGTTCTAGTCCAACATTCAAACTGCTACACCATGCTGGCTTTCTTCATCTATATATTGCCTCCCAACTCACATTGATTCTTTGTGAGGATCGTTACTTACCATCCCACTCTCCAGTGCCTTGAAGATTCTTATGTGTGGTTTTTTTTTAGGGGGAGAGGCTGCACAGCTTAAAAGATTTTGAGAGGGTAGCAGTGGGAGATGTAGTTACAGAGACATAGAGGCAGCCATAGTCTGTTCCTAGTCTTTAAAGCAGAAGGGCACAGCTATGAAGGAATACTAAAACCAAAGACAAAAGATGCCACCATAATGCTTGTTTTGGACTTCTTTCCCCAGCAACTTCAGACACCTTGGCCTGTGGTAAGGGAATGTGAGGGGCTGCAAGTCAAAAACATCAGGTGGGCCTAAGGTTCCCCACAACTGCCATGACAAATGTCTTGTTCTGTTTGCTGAAAGAGAAATGATTGATGTCATCAGCCTGAGAATTACTCTTTGTAAACATTCTTAAGACATTTTGATTCTGTATGGATGACATCTCCAAGCAAAATCATAGCAATGTATAATCTAAAACATTTTATTTATACAAAAATATGGTAAGTGCTTGAAACATTTGATAAACATGATTACATATGTTCACATTCCTATTTTCATACATGTTGTACAATGGAAGTGTTCCATGGAAGAATTAAAAAATTTCCCTTTACATGGAATAGTACAAAAAGTTAAAGAGTTGTTAGGAGCTACTGGATGCTCTCCATCTTTGGCACTACATCAGAAATATCAAGCACAGTGACACTGTTTTAGAGTGGATACCCACAGTACATCTACATTGCAAATACAAACCAGCATCAAGCCAATTTGCCTCTGGTTAGAACGAAACAGGAGCCAGGGCAGATCAGGCCAATAGATGAGGGCTAACTCTAACCTTAGGCAGAATGACACAACTGCATCAGATGACAGTTCCTGAGAAGCAGCCATGACAGTCCCATAGTTGTTCCCTTGACCCTCCAGGCATTCCCCACTCCTGAAAGACAGAGTATTGTGTGCTTGTTCTCTGCTCCTATACTGGTGCTGTCCTAAGGTATGGTGGAGAAGCTTACCATGTAAGCTTCAACTGCCATTGAAGTGTTCATGAAATTGGGGAGGAGGCACCTTGACCTTTGCCTCAGGGAAAAAATAAAAAGGCACAGGTCAACCAAAGTACAGTCGACCCCTGCCAAGGTCCACCTAATCCAGCATTGTGCTTCACAAAACTGGCGACTCTGAGAAGTCCACAAACATGTCATGAAGACACCACTTTTCTCCACTGTGGTATTCACTGGCAGACTGCTTCTGAACCAGGAAGTAAGATATGATGGCAAAGACTTGCCTTAATGAGTAAGTGTTGACCTTTCTCAGAGATATGATATATATATATATATATATATATAGACACACACACACATTTTTGGACTACAGTGGCCAGATGTTCCTGAACAGCACAGTCATACTGGTTAGCAGGCATTTGGTACCTGTGGTCCAAAAAAGTAACGTGCCCAAACTCTGAATTTTCCTCCATGAATTTGTCCAATCCACCTTTAAAATCTGACTAAACTATGTCTTCCTGGCTGTCCAGGCATCTTGGGAACTTTTGCCAACTCAGAGCTGTGGCAAAGAGATGGGAATGGGTGTGAGTGGGTGGGGGGCATAACCCAAATCAAATTGCTAGTTTCAGCCAAAGAAGACCTATTGTTGAATACTAAGTCAACAGCTTTGTAAATCCTGCTGACATATTGGAACTAGCATCTGCATTTAGGCCATGATGTTTAAACTTGTTTTGAAAATAGTGGTTTAGATCTGAGGCAGAAAAGCACACTACCTTCCAGTTTGGGTTGAAGCTCCCTGCTTTTTTCTTCCTTACGCAGCTGATTTCCAGGATGCTACCCTGGCAAATCACCACTAGAGGTCAGTACATTTCACCTCAGTTTAGAAACATCTCAATCCAGTATAAACCCGTCTTGCCAGTAGCTCCACAGTTCAGTACATAGTCCACTGCTATTAAATCTGGATTCCATTTTACAGGGCCTTTGCCCACTTAATGCTTAAATATATCTAGAAATTTTTTTAATATAAAAACACACACAAAAAGCTTTTTTTAAAAAATAAATATTTCCATCATAAAATTTTTATTCCTATGTGAATATACTTCTTCTTCCCTATTGGGTACACAAAGCAAGAGTTTCTCTAGGGTAGAATTGCACATGAGAGATTAAAAAAAAAACTTTGGAGGGTGGTATCTAATGCCGATTGATTTAACTGTGTTCTGACAACATATTCTTGGTCTCTGTTCAGAAACAAAAGGAAGGCACCTGAAACCAGATTTGCAGGTCCTCCTCCTAATTTTGAGTGTGGAAAAGTTACTCTTTTTGGTAACTCCCTGGTCTTCCAGACAGCACGCTAAATGCTATGTGGCTCGGGAATTCTGGGAGTGGTAGTCTCCAAAGGAAACTTTTCCAAGCCCTGCTTAAAACCAAGATGAACTGAGCACCCTGATGATCTAGCAAGAAAACACTGGCTGTTTGAAATCATTTAAAATTCCTCAAGAGGCCAGCTCCAAATCTAAATATTTTGGAAGACTCAAAGAATGTAAGCCATGCCTGTGGGGATCAGTTTAGGAATGTGCTAGTATTGCCAGAATCTCTGAAGAGCAGCAGCCAGGGGTTGGCTACAATGCACATGAAAAGGAAGACCAAAAACAGTGCTTGCCTTAGTGTAGAGGCAAACCTTTCTGCAGCATCACAGAAAGCCAGACACTCCAGAAGGTATTGGTGTGCTGTTCCCTCTTTTCATACTGGGCATGAAATCAAGTGTGAACTTAAGGGCTCAAGAAACTAGACATGATGTTACCAAATCCCAGAAAGGGAGGGTGGGAGGGGAGAGAAGTCTACTTTTTTGTCAGAATGCACAGCAAATGTGAAACATCTGTTTCAATTATAGTTGGCCCTGCCTGATTTCATAAAGCAGGGGGCTGGGAAACCTTCCTTATTTTTCTCTCCCCATATGCAGGCTACTCACATGAAATTCAATTTCAGAGAAAGGGAGGGGGGAATTAATGATCCTTTGTATGGATGTGGAAGAAAAATAATACGGTTTTTCCAAATTCTATGAAGGTTTGTGGGGGTGAGGACATTTCAATCCAGAAATGGTTCTCTGAACCTACAAACAGTAATATATTCAGGAATCAGCTGAACAATCATTACATTGATGTGTGAATGTATGTGTAAAAGCTTTAATTTTGCCAAAGCTTGGAAAAATTACTTTTCCATGGCTATGCTATCTGGGAGATCTTGGTAGTCATAGTCCCCAAACGTAACTTTGTCCAAGCTCTGAATATGGCACAAACTCTAAGCAGTTGTGAATTTTTCTGTTCCTCAATAGCAAAAACATAGTGCAGTGATGTATACTACAATGTAGTGTGTTACTACCACTTTTCTGATTCAGGTTGTGGTGATAAGGCACTTTTCCTGCCACTATCACAAAGGATATCCTAGCAATCCACTGAGGGAGTTTTCTATCTAAACCTTAGTTTCCTGAAAAATTCTCTGCAGAGCTTTGCTGTGTATATATAGATATAGATATATACAAACACACATACATAAAATTGCTCTTCCATAGTTATGTACAGGCATTGATAAAGTGCAAACATTGTTGGCATTTTGTATAATCTCCTTTGCTCAGGGAAACACCAAAGTAGCTCATCCTATGACACTGTCAAGGAAATGGTTGCTCTGGCATGATGGTTTGCCCATCACGGCATTCTCATAAAATCATTTCCTTTCTACGGGAGCTGCAGTGTTGAAGGAGAGGTGGGATCTTCAGTGCCACAGAAAGTACACTCAAGACCTCTTCCTGTTCCAGGACTGTGCACACAAGACCACAAGAGCAGCTTTTTTCTTTCTCTCTTGCTTTCTCTTCCAAACAAGTTTTGCCTCAATAGTTGTTAGTTGGCACTGTTTACTGAGCCCTCCTCGGGGATCTTCTCTTCCGAGCTGCTTCTTCCTGAGAGTCTGTCCTGGTACTCAAATTCATTGAACCGCTCAGCTACACACTGAGCAGTGAGCCGGGCCTCAGGGTCATGGTCCCAGCACTCTACAAGAGTCTCACACACTTTCTGGATGCCCTGAAATATGCCAAGAAAAAAAGCAATGAACATACTTCAAAAAACTTCAGTGAACATACTTCAAAAAATGGAAAGGTACAGGACTATAAGGCCACCGCCTCCCACCCACCCCCACAAGGGAGGATATTGTTGTCTGCAAGGTGTGTAAATTCTCACATCTTGTTTGCATTTCTACACTGAAAGGATACACTGAAATAAAATGTAAGAAGACACAGCTTGCTTAAATTTACACCATATGGGCTTAAAGAAGAATAGAAAATACAAATTGTAGCAAACTGTGTTATTGCTTATATCAGCCACCTTTTCAGTTAAGAGGAAATAAGCTTGCACCAAACAGCCCCAGGATTAAGATTCTCATTTTACACCCAGAGAATTAAGGCTGCTGATAGACAGCAGCTTGTAACAAATGTTACTTTAAAGTTATCTCTTTTGTGATAGTATGAATTTCCTACTGCCTGGAAATTTACTTTTGGGGGTCAAAAATCCTTCCGACTCAGCTAGTGGCCTGATTATGCTGGTGGAGAGGAAGGCAACTGCTTTGGAGCAAGGGAAAAAGTATTAGAGGAATGCAGAAGCAATGTCAGCTCCATATTGCCTGCTTCTTGAAAGCATGGCTTTCAGTGGATCCACAGAACTGAGAGGTAAGGCTGGCTCAATCACCTGCCCCATGGTACAGGTTATTATCTAATCCATTCTTTCCCAGACTGCCAGACTCTGTGGAAACCCCTCTGCATAGTGCCAGGCATTCAAGAAACATGTGGCTCTTTGCAAGTACAAAGAAAATGGTGCTAGTGGAAACCACCATTATATTAGTATTATGCCCCAAAAAGATCATGGCCTTGAACTACAACTTCCTGAATCCTCCAGAAAATACGGCCACTCACTGTGTTGGCTGGGACATATAGTGCAAAAATAAGAGTAATATTTACAAGTTCTACAGTTTCTATTGTACATCATCTGCAGGGTGATGGGCACAGGAGTACAGACTGGTCTTTTGCAAGATATAGTGCTGGTTTACATATTAATGGCACTGAGGAGGCTCAGAGTAAAGGGTGCACATATTTGGCAAGGACTTCCAAATCTGGAAAGATCAAGGGAACTATAAGAGATGTGAATCCTGCTGAGGAGGAAAAAAAACGCTTCCCACTTGTTAGTTTAAAAAATGGTTCTACTTTCCATGACACTAAAATGTGGGATGTCTCTCACTGTGAGGAACAAGGCGTGTCTGGGAAATAGAATTTTTGACTCTCAGCCATCTGCTAAGAAAATAGTTCAGGAAGTATGGAGTACGCATTGGCTCAAATCCTAAATAGTCTGAATGGAAGCTCACCCCTCCAGCCTCCTGCACTTCTAAAAGCCTCTGGATAGCTTATAGGGCATGGGAAGAAACATAAGGAAATATTCTACAAGGGATGGAGGGATTTGGATTTGTCCTAAATTAGATTGTGGCGTTGTAAGGAGGCTCCACTAGATTTCGGGCAATCTCTTCACTCCCCCTAAACTAAACAAGAGGGTTTTTGAGCCCTTGAGAGATGTTTTTTATAGTAGGGCAGGGGACAGGGTGGGGAGGAAGGCATGGAAAATTTTCTTTACATGAGAGTCTTTATCCCTTGAGCTACTTAAATTGAAGCCATTGTTGTTGTAATTACTCCGTAACACAGGGCTAAAGAACATGTGGCCCAGCCATGGTCCCATCTATGGAATCTTGAGATCTGTAGTTTGGTGAGGTACTTAGAATTCTCTGCTAGAAAGCCCTACTGCTGCAGTTTAAAAAATAATTAGCTCTAGCACAGAATTCTCAAGTTCTCAGCAAATTAAAAATTCCAGGATTCCATAGTGTGGTGCCATAAGAGTTAAAGTGATATCACAACCAGTATGCTGTATTGATATATCCCAAGTGCTGATGAACTACTTTTCCCACCAGTCACGCCACCCTGGCCAACAAGGGCAGATGGTGGGAACAATATTTTTTGAACACCTGGAAAGCCACAGTCCTGCTACACAGAGGACTCCATTGTTGGCTTGTAACCAACAATATAAGTTTTACTCGCAACCCTCTTTAGACTGGACATAGTGCAGGCCTTAATCACAGAAGCATTTAGTTATTTCCCTTTATATCAAAACAAAAACAAAAAGACACTTTAAGTAGAATCAGGACAAAAACTATGGTGCTCATATGTCCACATTACAAAGTCCATCATTCACTGCATAATTTATCAAATGGATAATGCTGATAGATGTCAAGAGTACAATGATATTATGAAATATATAAATAATGTTGATTTTCTTCACACTGGAATTACTGACTTTGAAATCAACTTGCGTATTTAAACATTAACTTGAAAACCAATAGTGCACAAATCTCATTAAGAAGCAAAGGGGAGGGCAAAGAGTGCTGTGTGGAATCCATTTCAAAAGTTTCTATCATGAAAAATGGTTTTATTATGAAAATACAAATACAGAGGAAGAACATGCAGCACAGAACCAGTGTTGGTGGTTTTCAGCAAGGGTGCCAAGAATCTTAAAAGGCAACCAGTAAATATGAAAGGGTTGATTTCCAGTAAATTTTCACTGACATATGATACACTAAATTGACCAGTTGCCCTTAGAGTAGGTCAACCTGAGTTGCCTAGGTATTCCACAAAAAGAAAATTAATATGTAAAGTAAAATGTAAATGAAAATTAGATGTAAATGATCTATGTAAATACAGTTATAAAGCACAAGGAGATTACAGAACTTGGAAAACTCCCAGAACCCTGGCTGAGGGATTCTGCTAATCATAGCTCAGAGAGAAGATAACAGAGCTGCAATTTTGTCAGTCTTTGCTAGATTGGTGCCCTTGATAATCACTAGTAGCTAGGTAGCACAGGCCGATCCACTTACCTGATGGTTGAGCCATGAGCTAGGAATCTCTGGTCGCCCTCTGTCCCTCAAAACGTTGTCCTTCATGCTTTCAACACAAGGATGTTCTCTCACTTTAGAACCAAATGGAGGTTCGTAGTCTTTGACCTCTGCCAAGAGAATAGGCAAATACAAGGATGCTGAGTGTGGCTTGCAAGCCAAGATCACAAACGGCTGTTGTTGTTGTTTTTTTCCCCTTGAGGGAACCTGATAGCTGTTATTGAACTCTATTGCTATTGAACTCTTGCTATCGGACAAAGCAACAAGTATCAACCATGTAAAATCAGTTTTTCTAGCATTTCCTCCATACATATCTGTTTGCTTAGCTGCATATCTGATTGAAGAAGAGGTTACGTTCACAATGATAAAGGAGGACCTGGCATCCATTCTCCTAAATTCAAGTTTGAATTTGAATTTTTAGATGCTTACTCTTGAGGGACAGAGGGCAGGATAAGCTGAGTCTGGCCTAACCAAAAGTGCTATAGCTCTGCAAGAAGACAGAAACTGAGGGGGGCACCAAGCCTTCTAGACAGGGTTGGTCCCAATACAGACAGTGCCTTGCACAAGGAGTTGTTTCAGTAGACCACCAGTAGATCACCAGCACACACCCCCATCTGTTATGCAGTCTTCCCAACCTGCCCTATAGTACTTGGTAAATAAAGCCCTCCCCAGCTTCTTTTTATAAAGAACAAATGACATCAAACTGGGAACTGAAAAAGAAATACATCAAAGTTCATTAGTGGAAATTCATTTTGGAAGTTCATTTTTGTAACTCACATCAAAGCAACCTGTAGAATTTTAGGGGGAAGGTAAGGTAGAAGGATATTTGTTGTTGTTACTCATTCATTTTTCTCTTGTTCCTGTTGACAATAAAATCAATCAATACTGAGCCTCCAAGCTCATCTCTGTACCCCATCATCTTGCACCTGCTTGCCTACTGCTAAGCCCAGCTTTCCTTTGAGGTCTTATTTATTTTTGCTGAACCATCAGATACAATTATGGTATATTCTAAAAGAACACCAGAGACAGCCAATGGTGTAGTGGTAAGAGTATTAGACTAGAATTTGGGAAATGTGGGTTCAAGTCTCCACTGAGCTATGAAATTTGTTGTGAGAGGTCCTGCCAGTTCTTCTTCCTCAACTTGACCACCTTCATGAGGCTGTTATGAAGGAAAAGTGAGGAAGAAGAGAGCCATGCATGCTACCTTGAGTTCACTAGAGGAAAGGTAGGATATAACAATAATCAATTAATAAAACTAAATTCTACAATAGAAGAACCCAGGACAAATCTTTCAGAGGATCAAGGAGATAAAAATCTCCACTCACTTCCCCCTGTGAATCATTGACCCCAAGCCCAAACTGGGAGTGTTCATGGTACTTCAATCAAATGGTGAACAATTTTTTTTTGAGATCTGGCCTCAGCTCTGAAACAGCCATTACAAACAAATGAGGTCCGATGAAATACAAAACAGGGTACGCATCCATGTCTGCCACATTTATGGATTTCAATTTTGTTTTTCACCATATTGTTAGCTTTACATAGAAAAAAATAGTATGAGATTACTCAAATAAATGTATAAAAAGACCCAACAGAAATATTTTACCCACTCTTGTGCAGCAGAAAAAGAGCTGCTATTATTGTAGATTTCTATACAACGTAGAAATGATTATACTATCTTTCAAAATGCATGTTGAATTTACTTACACACCTAATGAATCTTTGGCAGTGGTAGAAGAATTTACTGCTTGGCCTTTTCTGTGGCTTGTTAATTTTTTTCCAGGAAAGAACTGAAGGAAGTTGGCAGTTCAGAACAGAACAGAAAAGATGAAAGGTACTCCAAGGAATGTAGTTAAACCATAATGGCAAGTAAAGTGGCAGTCCTGAAGTGCTTTGCACTGTCAAAGTCTAACCAAGCTAACACATCTTTCATGGCTAAGGTTTACATCCATATATCACTGTTAATACTAAGAATATGAGAAATTGCCTTGTAACATGTCAGGCCCACAGGTTATCTAACTCAGTGTTATTTACACTGGCTGGCAGTGGTTCTCTAGGGTTTCAGACAGTCCTACTTGGACATACTAGAGACTGAAGCTGGGATGTTGTGCATCTAAAGGCTACGGTATGAGCTGTAGCATTTTCTCAACAGCTCATACAAGTATCACATGAAAAAGTACAAATTTAAGATTTCTACTCTATCAGGGCTTGAGTTTGCTGATCTCCTAATGCCACAAGCAACACACTGTAAGTAGCCTTAGATATTTCAGTAACATCATATCATTTCAATAGTACTAGCAAGATTAATATAGCATATCAATAACACCCTGAAGAATACTGGAAATGATTGCAACAGCAGTCTGCTTAGATTACAGTCCTACTTTGAGTTGGTTTCAACATTTGTTTTTATAAGCAGTTCAAGTATTTTGGTTTACCAGAAGTGACCTATAGGCACTGCCCTAACATGACTTGTGTTTACTGAATTTCATTGTGGATCTGTAATTTCTACGCTTCTTTAAATTGACTACACATTCTTTTAGTTAAGTTTGGTTGTAATGGTCCCTGCACAATTTGTTGCTGAACACTGATAATCTATGTATCAGACAAGCTGGATGAGATAATTCTCCATTATCTATTTTTGACATGGAAGGATGTGTGACAAAGCCAAACAGACACAAAAACAGACACAAAATGTATTTCCTGGAGCCAGTCTGAGGAAACAAGTGTGACTTGAAGCACAATAAAGGGCAATTTAAGAAGTGCCAAGCTTTTTTCTGAAAAAAAGAAAAAAGGGAGAAAAAGGAAGAAACTAATAATTCTTTCTCTCTTAAAAAAAAAAACCTCTGCAAACCTGCACACAGCCATTATTTATCTATAACTCCTTCTTAATATGAATGCATCATATGTACAGATATCTAGGGACAGGCCCACAGCTCATATACTTAATTTTATTTTGGTGAAAGGCAGTTCATTAAAAAGACAGTACTGTGGAGAAAAAAATATAGAACCAGTGTGATGGTGGAAGACCTGGGTTCAAATGCTATTCAGCCATGGAAACCCACTGGGTGACTTTGGGCAAGTCACTTTCTCTCAGCCTCAGAGGAAGGTAATGACAAACCCCCTCTCAAGAAAGCTTGTCAAGACAAACCCTGTGGTAGGTTCACTTTAGAGTCACCATAAGTCAGAAACAATTTGAAGGCACATAATAACTACAATAACTATGCCTTCTTTCACTTCTCCATACTTTTAGGTAAGTGTGGATATTTAAAAATGGGTGAAAATGTGTGTGTGCTAGCTCTTCCCTATCAAACAAGTTTGGTTGATTACCTTCCTAACTAAAAGCACATGCTTCCAAGGTGTGACAAAAGAACAATACTTTTCCACTGAAGTTGACCCAGTGCCTACTGCAGGCAATAAGTTGGATTTCTGTGCAAACAGCAGAAGCTTTCAAGCACTTGGAAGATGAAGCAAAGAGATACTATTCATCAGAAATATTGAGCCTGTCTTCCTCACTGCTTCCTAAAACACCAAAGCTTTTTGCATCCTCATTGGGTAACATTTTTTAACTTATATTTTTATACTTAAATCTAAAGCACCATTTCAGTGGAACCAGCATATCTTTCCAGCAATGCAATACTGTTTGAAAAACAGCTCAAGGAATAGAAGCCATTTTGATAGGTGTTTTCCAAATCATTCCTTGGTAACCTTGCTGATTCTGACTGATGTCATGACTGGCAACAAAAGGTCTTGAAAATAAGCAGCTCTTAGAGGGCTGTCAGATCACTTAATGCTCTCTGTGCTTTCCTTTCTCACAGTATCCATGCCGAGCACAAAGGCAAAATGCCTGGATGGAAATGATATTTCTCACAAAGCATAACATCTGGTACACAGCTGTTGTGCTGACTGAAATACCAAGCTAACAGGGTAGTGAAGCAGTTCAAGCCTTCCCAAAAGCAGCATTGCTGGGTTTCTAAATATGACTTCTAAATTATACTCCAGTTAAACATGAAGCAAAACCTGTTTCCCCCACACAAGATTCTCAGCATTTAACCGATCAAATGGCCTGTTTTTAAAGATGTCTCTTCACCTGCAACTGCACTGGTATTTATAGTTTTAACATGCCGACTAAGCTCCATGCCGAAGAAAATGCTGGCTAGAAAGGATTAAGATACTATGAACAATGCATTCAGCAAATCTTCACTTCACTCTGTCTTGCGAGGTATGGATAGAAGAACATCTGCATGTTTCATGATGTCAGTTCTGAACAATGCACAGGGCCTATTTGTTATGTGCTAGACTGAAACTGCAATCTTAAAAGCAACATTATGATATATTCACTGACCAAGCACACTTTTTATGCCATTGCTGGATTCCCTTCATTTTCTTACAAAAATTCCATAATTTCACATCCCTGAATACTGTAAACTGAGCCTTTACAGTAGGTGTGTGTAGGCTTTTCAGTTCCAAGAGAAAAATCCAATATCTGTGAGGGTGCAGATTCTTCCCACCCTCCTACCTCCACTGGGGTGAAGAGGAACCTCAGAATAATTGAGATAGGGGAAAGTTTTAACTTCACCCTCATCCCAGTGATAGAGGTGACAGGTTGGTTAGGTTATGAGGCACTTGGGTTGTGCATTCCACATTTAGGATGAAGAGACAGAGTCTAACAGGTATAAATGTCTGATGCACAGCAGTTAAAACTATTGTCATTTGAAGTGCAAGGTTCCAAAGCTGTACCTACAATATACAGCCTAATGAAAGATAGAGCACTCAGCTACATGGACAGGAAGACAGCCATTTGGGAACCAGACAGTCTTCATTCCTTCTCTGGGATGGCACATTCACTGCAAACACTACAATATACACAGCAGGTGTGGATAATGTGTGATTCTCCAGATGTGGGACTACAACCCCTGTCATCTCTCCATTTTGTTTATACTGGCTATGGATGATGGAGGCTGAAATCTAACAACACACAGAAGAGCACAAGAGCCTCACCCCAACACAGAAGAGCCTATGCCTAGAAATTTACCCCAGATCACTTTTCTATTCACACACATCAGAAAATTAACGGCTAATGGTATCTTTGGAGATTTCTGAAAAGAAACTGTGCTGCATAACATATTCCAGACACAAAATTGTGCCAAGTCTATTAAAAATGGTTAATATTAGAGACATCAGTTATGATTTTTTTCTGTAATTTTCAGTAATCTTGATTGTGTTAGCTAATTCACTGAGTAACACTGCCCCTAATTTTATTTCTCCTACAGCTTTCGTATCTTCCGTTGTAACTGTTTATGGGACACAATTGCTGATTCTTTTCCTCTATCCATGTGGAATTCTAGGTTTAACTCTGTTGTTTTCCTAACATTCTCATATTTTGCATATGGACTGTATACTTTGATTGTACAGTGCAATGGGACTTCTACTATGGATCTGTTTTGTTTTATATTTGGAGAGGGATTTACAAGAAACTCCATATTTTTTTTAACCTAAACTAGTACATGATTTTTCTTTGTTGATAACACGAATTGTAGGTAGCTCTCTCATTTCCTGAAGAGCGCTGCTGTGAGGGTGGTTCTTTCCTTGGGCCCTATTTCAATGAGCTCAAACAGAAACAGGAAGAGAGCTCAAGCATCAGCCAGGATGAGAGTCTTCCTGAGCAAACAGTTCACCTATGGCTTAAAAAGGCAAACTGTGGAATTCCAGAAAAACAAGCCAAACAAAAATTTAAAAAGTCTCATCAGCCTTTCAAGTGGTTTTATTAAAAAAAAAAGGGATGAAAATAACAAAAGTCAAGGCAGCCAACTAGAAATAACATTTCAGGGCTCCAAATCGTTGATCAGATTATGTGCCACTGAAATATATGCCTAATGTCTCAGCAAGCAAACTGTTAGTCAATACGGGCCAAAAGCTCCACTGTCATGTCCCCACCCTCCTGTCTTGCATCAGCTTCAACACATATAGCCTGGCTTGTTTTAAGCCAGAGTTTCCCACTTTAGCCTATTGGGAACCAGAAAACCTGGGATCAAAAGAGGGAATCGGAGCAAATGGTCTGCTTTGTGTTAATTTCCAGCTTCTCAGATCGTGGTTTATGAAGCTTCAACTGATTGCCATCTGGTTTCTCTTTTGCTACAGGTAGATTGTCTTGGTTAAGTAACTTCTATGCACAGCTAGGAAAGACTGCATTTTCAAACAGCAATGTTCCATAATAGTATGAAAAAAATAAAGGTGATATAAAATCAAGCCAGAAACTTATACAAAAATTTTAAAACCACTGAAAATGTATAAAAGCCACAGAGAAGTCTTACTATTGCCAAAACAACAAAAGTGTCAATGTCTCCCTCAGCTGTCCAGGGAGGACTCTTCTACAACTAGAAAGGCCCTGTCCTTATTTGCCACCCACCTCATTATCTTTCAGTAACGACAGCTGGAGGAGGATGTTTCAGGTAAGTTCTTGTAGCAGAGATAATCCATTTTGTAAACTAGCCTCAACCCATTTAACTGAACTTTAAAACTAACAGTTTGAATTAAGCTTGGATATGCACTGGAGACTCAGGCCCTTGTCACATGATGGTGGCATCCCAGCATGGGGGTGCATTGCTGCCGATCCACAACGCTTGCCATCACACAACATCGTTGCAGTCCTGCTGCTCTAACATCCCCAGCCATCATGATTGCACTGTATAAGATTACTGGAAAAAATCCGGTAGCTGTCTCCCTTTACACAATGGTTCTGTCGGCTGTAAGCCATGCAGGAAGGGTGAAAGCACTATCAAGTGCTTCCTTCTGCAGTACAGCCCAGGAAGAGGCTGGCTGTACTGTGGAAGGAAGGAATGTGTTCCGAATGCTACCCATCCAGGCAGCCAACCAGTGTGATGGGGAGCATTTGGGCCCTGATCCCATCCCAGTAATGGCATTGCTGGGATTGTGATGGGACGACGTGGGATTATGGCATAGTGCAGAAAGGGCCTCAGTGCTGATCTTACAGACATGATACATAGACTGGAATTTGGCTTTCTTGCTCTAAACTAACTCTTCAAATCAGCCTTGCATATAATGCACTGTGGTACTCTAGCCTGAATGTTACAAAAGCATGCACAATTGCAGCACTACCATTCTGCAGAGGTACAACAGCTAGAGAAAGGCACTTCTTGCCATCAGTGCCACTTGACATTCTAGTTAAGGGCTACATCTGATAGGCTGTAGCAACGTGGACTATTTTTTTTTCATACATAGTGTTTAACTAAATAAAAAGAGGTGTTTCAGTGGTTATGCAGAATGGTTTAGGACAGCCTTCTCCACAGCCCATGATGGCTCGATATGATGCAAGTTGTAGTCTAACAAATCTAGAGTCTAACAAGTTTGGGAAGCCTGGTTTATGTTCTAAAACAAAGCTTGGAAAAAAATTACTTTTTGGACCACAATTCCCAGAATTTTCTAGCTAGCATGGTTACTTTTGATTGAACAACAGTAATTTTTCTAAGCATTGATCTGAATGCATATGGCATGATGCCACAATTCTGTTCTTTAAGCTACACAGTTCTAGTTGGCTCTGGAAGCTGGTTGGATGGGAGACCACTTGCAAATCAAATTGCAAAGTGAGCTCTTTGGAGAATTCAGCAAAGTTCAAGTGTTATAAATGAAGAAAAAATGTCCTGCAACCTAAAGATCTAAGTAATATTTAATGACACTTCCATAAAAAAAAATTCCCACAGGAACTAAAATGGCCTATCACACA
This sequence comes from Iguana delicatissima, assembly GCA_948472985.1. Lineage (NCBI taxonomy): Eukaryota > Metazoa > Chordata > Lepidosauria > Squamata > Iguanidae > Iguana > Iguana delicatissima. The sequence continues at coordinate 414,976 of CAOKZL010000175.1, forward strand.
TACCTCCAACACCATTGCAACGGGATGTCATTTCCCACAGAACCAAAGCCATGGAATACACATCTGTCTGCTTGAAGGATTCAACATTATCCAAGTTCATTCGTGATTCCAGGACTTCAGGAGCCATGTACCTTGCTGTGCCGACCTGTGAGCATTTAGAAAGCAGATAATAATGCTTTTGATGGACCAATCTACTCAGGAAGCTCACATAAACTGACTACACAATATAATATGATTATACAAGTGAGGCAGTCTGATGTTGTCGTTAGACTTGAGAGATCAGGTTCAATTATGCAATGAGCCATGATGTTCACTGGGTGACCCTGAGCCAATTTCTCTTTCAGCATGACCCACTTACTAGGGTGTTGTGAGGAATAAGTGGGAGTAGACATAATTTAATTGGAGGAAAGGTTGGATATAGCTAATACATATACAATTACCTTTCTGAACATTGCACATAAACATTGTCCTTCTCCCCGACAGACATAGATAAAAAAAGAAACCCAAAACAAAAGCAAAATCCAAATGGTAACCATATAGATTTAAGTTCTAGACAGAAGGAGGCTCATTTCTCAACAGTGCACCCACCATAGGCAGGAAGAAATAGCAATAGCAATAGCAGTTACATTTCTATACCATTTATCAGTGTAAAGCACTCCCTAAGTGGTCTACAATGTGTTTAGCTGATTGCCCCCAACAAGCTAGGCACTCATTTTACTGGCCTACAGAAGGATAGAAAGCTGAGTCAACTTGAAGCCCTGCAGGACCGAACTCACAATGTTGTGGCTGCAGTACCAGCAATTAACTACTGAGCCACTAGGGCACCACCAAGAAAGTTTAACTACTGTCTGCCAAAGTATACCCTCTTCCTTTGACAACAGAAAAGGGATGAAAAGTTGCCATCCATTTCATAAATGGAAAGTAGAGCGCAATGAAGACACAATGGGTTAAAACCTTCCCACCACCCTGACACAGGACAGACCAATCTTTGCCACCAAGAATCTTGCATAGAGATAACATGCACCTCTAGCCATTATACAAGCCCTCCCCTCCAGACACATCGAGTTACTGTAACAGTAGGCATTTCTGCCTAGTCTTGTTTTAAACCTTCTAACTTTTCTGCCATTCCCACTCACCTGCCCACTGTTAGCTAGGTCATCAACAGAAAGAGTAGGATCCAGCCTCAATGAAAGCCCAAAATCACAGAGGCAGCAAGTTAAATCATTTTTCACTAGGATATTGGAGCTCTTCAGGTCCCTGTGTACAATAGGTGTTTTGGGCCGGCCACAAGGAGTATGGTCACTGTGAAGATGGGCAATCCCTCGAGCCAAGGATCCACCCAATTTCCAGAGGTCTTCCCAGCTAATGATGTGTTTTATGAGGTATTCCTGCAAGTTTCCCCTTGAGTGGAAGGCAGTGATCAACCAGTACTGCTTGCCTAGATCTGTCTTGCGCTCCTCTGCTGTGAGGAACTGGAGGATATTCTCATGTTTCAGATTTATATCAGAGAATATGTCCTTCTCGGTCTTCCAGGAGGCATATTCTTCATAGGGAAAGATCTTGACAGCCACTGTTTCAAATTGTTCTGATGTGTTTTGCTTCAGTTTAGCCTTATAGACCTCAGCAAAGCGTCCTTTGCCCACCAGAGTGTCCAGTTCAATGGGCAACAGTTCTGTATTATGGTTAATATTGTTGGCACAAGTGGAACTGATATCAGATTGGTCATCATCTGGCATCATGGCACAAACATCACTACAGTCTTTATGTCTCCTGGACTTCACATTTTTCTCCCATGCCTTATTCAGCTTCCTCCTCCTCTGAATGCGGTAGCAGTAAAAGATAAAGATCACAGCGATGGCGATCACAAGCAATGGGACAAGGCTTATTAGTGCAACTTTAGATATCACACCTGTCACTTCCTCTGGAGATGGATTTTCTGGAAGAAAAGGATAAAATACAGTTTGAAATGTACATATGAAGCTGCCATATTAATATGGTAAATGCCTACAAAATGAACTCAAACAACCAGAGTATACAGAACTATGCAATGCTGCATAACCAAAAGGAGCTTTGAACTTCTGTGTCACAAAGCATGGTAACTCAGATTCCACTGAGTATATAGTAGATGGGCTTATCAAATCTAGTGCCTTGGAACTTGATGTTTACCACTGAGAGAGTATCTGCATATACCAGTGTAGGTAAACATCTGGTACCTTCCAGATTTTTTGGACTAGAACTTCTGCAAGTCTCATCTACCATGGCCAATCATCAGTGATTGTAGAAAACCGTAGTGTAAAATGTCTAGAGAAAACAAAACAGATAATGTCAGAGATGTGAAGGCCTGGAAAAAAAACAAAACAGAAAAATTCAGAGAAAAGAAGTAGTTTTTTTCAGTTTTTTTCCTGAAGCCTTTTCTGTTTTTTTCCAAACTGAAAAATTGAAAAAAGGAAGAAAATCTTCTGCAGCATGTGAAAGAATCTGGTCTATGTTTGGAAACATTCTCACTAAATCAAGAAATAAACTGACATATGAAAGGGTAGAGAAGCTTGTTTCAATCTGGTTTTTAGAAGTCCATGATAACTGTGATAATGATGATAAACATAATGAAGCAGAAGCAGAGACAAAAACTCATATTGATAAGTATAGCTCAGAAAATGAGTTTGATTAAATTTCATGCCTATTCATTGAATCTTAGTCCCTCCCTTCCACACACTTTCCCTCCTTCATTCTTTTTATGGGAATGGCTGCTTTATGTCTATTGCTGTGGAGAAGAAATATAAATAATTTTCTTTGTTACTAATGTTGATGGTTTCTTCTGGTTTTTTAAAAATTGTTTTTTGGCTGGCTCCTCATAAACGAGCAAAACCAAAGAGGTTTCGTACAGTTCAGAAGACTGTTGTTCCATTTGTTACAAATAAAAATTAAAAAAATAAATAAAAGTAAATTCCATTTGTAATACTTGTTTAAGTACATTGTATTTTTAATATACCTATTGTGATACTTTTATGCCAAATCAAATTGTACATAGTCATATTTTATGTTCCTAAAGTAACAGAGTGCTAATGTTGCATTTTTTCAATTTTTCTGAAAATGTCCATTTTTTTCTAAAAAATGAAAAAAAATGTTTTTTCCCCCTATGGTTTCAAAATTTCCAGAAATTTTATATCTCTATTGTTGCCTTACAGCAAGCCCCCACCTTTGGATGCCCCATTATCCAATAACTTGCTCTTTCGATGCTTCAAAATTAAGAACAGATTGCACTGATTTGACAGGAGCTCTGCTCTTTCATCAGTTCTTCTTGCCTACAGAGGCCTGCTTGGAACTACTCACATATGCACTCTGTTTGCAAACTGAGCTGAACGGGGAAAAAGGCACTAAGCCAGTTGGGAGACTTTGCAAGCAGTGCATGTGTAGCTGGTAACCAGCAAGCCTCTGTAAGTACCTCATGCTCTGTGTAGTAGAGTAAATGGGTTCAACTTTTCAGCCAATTCCATTTTCTAACGGTGCTCTGGTCCCTAACTTGTTAGATCAGTAGGGGAAGTCTGTACTTTTTATTCTTTCCAGTTGAAATTAGAGAGAAAAATGAATGGTTGCTTACTTGGTGGTGCCCAAAGCTCATGAAAATTCTGTATGTATGTATAATTCTGCATAAAGTCGGGCCCAATTTCTCATTTTAGCTGGACTACTTAACAGTCATCAGCATACAGCCTAAACGCTTGTTGCTTGTACTATAAATTGCTTCATTCTTGTAACAATATTTTATTTATTTGTGTCCATGATTTACGTCTTTACATCTTTCTCCTAAAACAGGACTCAAGGCACCTAAGAAACCCTTAGTTTAGACCTGAAGGATGTTTCATCATGATTTTTTTAATCACCTAATTAGTTTAGCTGAGCAAGATGTGTACTTTCAGACTACTGACTTCTATTGTGTAAAACTATCAATAGCTGAGAAAGAAGACACAATTGGGACTCACAGTCACAGTGGAATGGGTGGCTTGCTTAATTACACTCCTGGGGTGTGTGTACAAACTCTGTTTTCAGCAGAGTTTTCAAATACAGGGGTAAGGGAATTGGGAGAAGAAAAATACAGACAAACATCCACACAGTATAAGGGAATTGCCATTCATCATCTTTCAACTGATACTAAAAGCCCATTGTTAAAGTCACCTGAAATGTTATCAAGTTGTGAAATGTGATACCAGAAATGTGACACCAAAAATCAGTGCCAAGTTATCAGTTTCCCAAAGGATAACAAATGTTGTTGCTGTTAACTGCTGTCCTCAGCCTTCCCGTTAGTTAGAGCCAGTGTTGTACCGAAGCAGTATTGCAACCATCAATCACTTTTTTTGTACAGGATCCTTTTCATGCTGCGCCATCACAGTAGTTTGATCCCACTCTGACTGCCCCAGTTCCTGGGCCTCGCAGTTTGGTGAGATGCTAGACCTCTCTGGCAGAGAATTCTCAATACCTCACAAAACCACAAGTCCCAGGATTCCACAGAATGGAGCCACGGCAGTGGAAGTTGAATGAAAGTGCTACAATTCTGTAGTGTAAAAGAGCCCCAGGAAAAACTCAGTGCAGAGGGGGTGATTATGGCTGGAGAAGCAACAGGAGAAAGTTTTCTTTGGCAGCTTTCCCCCTTTGAGGTTTCACATACAAATGAAAACCAATGTGTGTACCAAGTGTGTACTTCCAAGGGAGTTAGCTGCTCAGGAACAATTTGAAACAGGGAAACGTAAAATGCAAGATGGGCTAAGTACCCCCTCCCTTGCTACCTTCTATCATTCCTATCTATCCCCACTACAGAAACAACTTATTCCTTTACAAAAACATGCACTGGAGTGCTGTACATGTTTGCTTTTTAGTGTGTAGTCTGGCTCTTTAGAAATTTGCTGTGCTAAAACATGCCGTAACTGTATTTATATTGTTATCATAATCAGAAACATGATCAAAGGTACCATTAGAATCCCAAATACACTTCTTCCCCCTTTAAAAAGGCTTTCCACGTGGATAGTCTGTTTATTTCTATGCTGCTGAGTTCGCACGCTTCAAGTTGTATATATAACAATTCCTATTGCAGCCCCAGACATGTCTGATAATGTAGGACATCTCATCCTATTAACAAGCTCATTCTTTGAGTACCAATCCTTATACAAATAAAACCATACCTTGCACAACCCCAAGGATTGCAGAATTACAACAAATCATTTCACTTGCTTATTTGATTTATATCCTGACTTTGTCCCAAAACAAAAATTCAAGGTTGATCTCAAACCTGTGATTCAAGGCAACTTTAGCAAGGAGGCCAAGGGCATGAGGAGACAACTGGAGGAAAATTATAATCTATTTTATGCTGACTAAGTATGCTAGGGGCATACGGAATATTGAGTCTGTTTGGGGAAGAAACAGAAGACTAGGAATGGTGGTGAAGTATAACAAATTACACTCAAAAAGAAAGCTCCTGTAGTATACTCGCTTGATTGTTGGATGGGGACTTTGGAAGATTGGGGTTCAAATCCTTGTTTAGCCTTGGAAACCCACTGGGTGACTTGGACAAGTCATGTGCTCTCAATCTTGATTGAAGGCAATGGCAAATTTCCTCTGTCAACAAAACCCCGTGATAAGGTTGCCCCAAATTGGAGACAGCTTGATAACTCAAAAACAGAATGAATGCTTGGGGGGGGGGAAGAGTGTGATTGATACTTTAAAAAGTGCATTCACACTGCAACTTCGTAGTGATGGTGGGGGGTGTCATTTTCTCTATAAACAGAATGCCAGGATGGAGGAGAGACATTGGAATAATCATCCAAAAAAAATGCTAGAATAATTAGGAACCAGTTAACTACAGCTATAACTGTAGAATGGGCAATATTTTAGTGATGACCGTCAATCTAGCAGAAGTTGGAAGACTTATTTTGGTAGCCTGAATTCTGTTCTTAGTCCCTTGTATAGTAGACTCATTGGTACTTACCAAGTTACCATTAGTTCAGACATTCTGTTCTAGTTGGGATTAACTATAGGATTTAAGCCTTGCATTACAAATCACAAAATCTCTCAGAATTTTAGGCTATAGCTTCCAGAATTGCCACTGGCCATGACTGAGGCATTCTTGGAGATGTAGTCCCTTCCAAGTTTTTGTTCCCAGGAAACTACCAAAAATTACCGAATTACCATAGAGAAAACACATACAAAGAAAGAGCATAGCTGGGTTAGGAGCAATTAAGATAAGGATATTTGTGGGGCTCAGAAATGGGCAGGAATTCCTATGAGGGAATAAAGTCTCTGGGATACTGGACTGAATAGTAACATGGCCTATCAAACATTTAGTGGAGTATTTTGCAACGACTTTAACACTAGCTGATAAGAGCAAGCAGTAAACATTTAGTAGATTACTGAAAATATTCATTTGTTTTGCACGGGCTCCCTTAACAGAAAGCCTCAACCATCTAAACTGGGCTGCACAAAATTCTAGCATGCCAGCTGCTTGATAGTTCTCCACTCTGGTTTTTATGAACTGTCTCCATGGCATTTGCCAAGCAGCAGATGGACCACAATGTCTTGCCTACTGCATATGGCTTAGGAATTGCTTGCTGTCCAAGCATGATAAACATAAAATCATAGTTCCAGACATCACACAGGATTCAACAAATAGGAAGGAAATCCACTGCCAATAGTGGGGAACTTCCCTTACCCCATGGTTGAAATAGGTCTTAGACACGCAAGCACAAAAATCACAGACATTTTTTTCAACCATCTGTATATAGAGAACACATTCATCTCTGTATTCTGTTACAGAGAGTGATGTATTTTAGAAACATGTCTGTCACTTTAACAGAAGGAAGCTCTCACATGAGAAGGCAACAGAGAGCTTCAAGCAAGGATAGATCTGTGGAGTTAATACTTGAAACAATTGAAAGTGTCTGAGTGATTCCAAGAGCAAGAGCATAGTACCCCACTGCTCTCTTTCAAAAATCTTTGGGGTTAGTTGATTAATGACACATTTTACATAAGGTTTTATAGATTATTAATGGCTAGTGGACTGTGGACTATTGGTTCTATGCTGGTGGTTTACTTTGTTGCGGATTGGATTACAATATTGGTTTATTTATCATTTCGTACTATTGTATTTTAATTGGTATTATGGGTTTTGTTGATTCAAAAAAGTATGTAAATAAACAGACTAATTTATACTGTACTTAGGAGAGTTATTTGATTGCCAGCATCAGTTGCTATAACATTGAGACTGCAATCCTGCACACCTACCTAAGAGTAAATCCAACTAAAATGAAGAGAAGTTATTTCTGCGCAGACATGTCTAGTGGGTAGACATGCAGGTAACTACATACTGCTGCCCAAAATGTTTTCTCCAAAAACATTTTACATGGACTCTACAAATTAAAAAAAACAAGTGTTTCCCTAGAGGTGGCATAGATTTTTGGTCTTGCTACATGCTCCTTCCACTTTAGTTACCTATTCTGTCTCCCATCTGCGGCCCTTCACTTTAGTTAACAAATGTCCATGTTGTCCTAGCACAGCACCAACAGGAAAGGAAGCTTCTCCCTTCCAAAAAAAAAAAGGCAGTGTTGGCTAAATTTTCCCAGGCCCAAGCACAGAAATTCACTGCAACCATTCAACAAGCAATCACTACATAGAATTAAGAACACTCCTGCATGATCCCTTCATTAAAGCCTAATTTAAGCCTCAATTACACCACTATACCTGTGTTTGTTTTAAACAATAAGACTCTCTTTTAACAAATACAGATGGGTTCAAACTCACATAGAAAATGGAGTGGCTTTCCTTGAATAAATATTCAAGTGTACACAAAAGATGCCCACTGTCATATTTGCCCGTCACAATTCTCAACATGCTGCAAACTGGAATGCATTTTTAAAAACTCCCTAGGAAAGTATATTTAGAAACTGTAGCCACAGTGTCAGCAAAGAGAAGTTTCACACCACTCATTCACTTGCTTGTCTGGGTTTTTAGCAGTGGGGGAGAGACAAACCAAATAAAAACTGCACGCTGTTGATCAAATACAGATAGTTATCAAATGTGATACCATTTTAAAAATATTACTGGTTCCCTGTACACATTTTCAGGGTACAATCCTGCACACAGTGAGGTTGCATAAATTCCACTGGATTTAATAGAACTGAAAATTAGGCTCCCATGGACTATGATATCATAGGATTATGTAATTCCAGGCAAAACTACAACTGTCAACATTGTTGGACATCGATACAGCTAGTTGCAATGTTATTATTTATTAAAAAGGCATCCAAAGCCATTTTATAGATGCTGATAAATTATTTACAACTGAGACATTAATATAAAATGTATTTTCTGCTTTAATTCATATGTTTACCATATCTGTTGCTATTTGCTGATAATTTTCTAGAAGAAATGAATTGCTCTGCACTGGCCAACATGCCCTATCAACACCCATTAGCTACCACTATTACATTCAGTTCTAGATTGATCCTGCACAAATGCTTAATGCTATTGTTCTGCAGGTTTTCATTACTCTGTGTGTGTGTGTGTGTGTGTGTGTGTGTGTGTGAACACACACCAGAGTCCTATTCCACCATAAAGACACGCATTTGTTATGGCGTAAGAAATACAACAGCCTACTCCTCATCAGATGAATGAAATGTTTATACAGATCTGCAACTTTTGAACTTTTTTCTGTCACAGCTTGATAAAGAGTTGGCTCTACTCACTGTAAGGCTGCCCTGCAAATTCTCACTGATATTTCAGTAATGGAAAGATTGCTTGTCATTTCACAAAGTTCAGTCATCAAATTCTGCAAGTCTGCTTTTCTTCGGGGACAAAAATTACCACTTGTAAATGAACTAAATGAAACTCTTCTTGCTAGAGCATGCCTAGGAATATATTTTTTTTCAGTAGGGCCTGTGTTTGATTACATAAACAGAGGATTACTTCTTATTACATACCTATAAGCCATCAGTGCAGAAAAGCTTGTCAACATGACTGAAAAAACCCAAAATATACACAGGCCTGTTGCATACGTACAGGCTGCAACTATTAAATGACTGAAATTTGAAACGACTGGTTTTGGGAATTAATACTCTAATACCAGCTCTAAGGAAATGACTCAGTAGTTTTGACTCTTCCTTAAAAACAATTGGAATGGAGTTTACCAAACTCCTGATATCCTGAAGCACATTCCATAGCAAAAAATGTTTATGTTCGAGGGCATAAGCATAAGTACCACCCATACTCATAGGAGCCATTACCAGTGTTCTTACAGCAGTTACCAATTCGGGTATGTCTTCCTATTAGTAGAAGACAAGCCCTGAGCAAATGAAAAAGCAGTTTTTTAAGGGCAAATCACTCACTCTCTACTACATATGTGAAATCTGACCAACTGAATAATCCAGATTTGCTAGCTCAGACAAAAGGCCTATCTCGACTGACATCAGATTCTGCCCCCTCCCCACCAGTAACCATCCAGATGATACTGGGTAGCCCATGAGGAGGAGAGAAGAAAAATAATCCTCATCTTATGTTGTTTCTGAGTGATTCCTTCTGATCCTAGAAGTAGCAAAAAACGGTCATGCCTAGAAACCATCAACAGCTTCATCCTCCATCAGTGTGTCTGAGCAACTTCTACATACACCTTTAGGAATTGAATTGAATAATTTTAACTATGAATTGTATGAAGTAGTACTTTTTGTATGTGTTGACTAAAGAGGCAAAGGCAGAACAATGAATCATGTAGGCACAATACAGCTGGCCTTCTCTGGGAGTATAAGAACTACTCTTACACTTTGGAGCCAGACTTTAATTTTTTTTTAAAATTTTTTTTTTGTGGTATCCCTGACGCAGAGGTCAGGAATTACTAGCTTGCTCAATTAGGAGTGTGCATATGTATTGCATTAGAAACAATATTAGAAGGGTTCAAGTGTTGGGAGGAGGCCCTGAACATCATTTTGGCAAAGTGTTCTATGGATTTTTAGTGGTAGATCCCACACTAGGAGAAAGGTGGGGTATAAACTGAATGAATGAAAGAAAGAATAACTGTCTTGAGAGGCACAAGGTTTTTTGCTTTGCTCCACATGCAGGTTCCAGAATGCATGAAATGTGGTGTACTTCCACAGCACAAAGCCATAGTGAGGACTACAAGTCAAGGAACCATGGCACTCAGCAACATATCTTTTAAAAAAAATATATAGATGGGAAGGCCATCTGCATGTTAATAGTACAAGGTGTTTCTGACATCTCAAGTCTATCTTCTACAAGGACTCCTATCAGCTATTGACTGTGGCCATTTCTGCACTAGACTGTTATAGTGCTATTATTCCACTTTCAACATCCTATGGAATCCTGGGGTTTGCAGTTTAGGGAGGGGCCTCAAAGGCTAGTGCAGAAATGGCCTGTGTCTCCTTATTTCTCATTTTCTTTCTGTCTCATTGTGCTGTTATTATCTTTTTGTAACTATTTCCCCATGCCTCTCTGTGATTTTTGTCATTCTAGAACTGGTTCTTTCTAGAACTGTTGCACATGCATACACTGTTGCCTTCTGTGCTCCATTCCCTTCCTTCCTTGGTGCTTTATATGGTCAGGTTAAACTAAAATGCAAGAGTGACCTCAAACTATAATGCTAAGAAAATACATAGGAAGTGGAAGTTATTCCAGTTCCTTTCCTATTGCCCCTTGTTTGTAAAATGTTTTTGCCTGCCTTTTACTTTTCCTTGCCTTTTAGCACATCTATGCCTTAGCAATTTCTTCATTGTTTCTGAAATTTACGTTATCCAGTGAAGGAAAAAAAAAATCACTTGATGTGCAGGATTAACTGTGTTTTGCTGAATTACAAGAAATCAATACTCAGGCAGTAATTTGTTTAACTAAATAGATCAACAACTAAAATGAGTAACACACATTACTTTTCATATGTTAGTGGTTTGCACGACCATTCAACACTGGTGGTTTTTAAAAATCATTTCCCCCCGGCTCATTTATGTAAGACCAATTGCTAAACAATACTGCCTACTGGACTTAGAACACAACTACACATCAAGAAAAGTATGTCTTCCTTAGACGATATCAATTGAGACAGAAGATTTGATATTACATGTCTGAGCTCTCCCAAACATCAGCTCATCCTAATACAGGGTCAAACTATACTTACAATTCCTTATATAACAAGCAGCTTCCCTTTGTTATTGTTTGTTTACTCTGAAGTAAGTATGCACCCACCCATCTGGATCAGGAACACAGAACATGCTGTGATGAGATTTCATATTTTCATCTCTAGCTACAATCAGCTACAAGCCCCCCTGACAGTGGTGATGACTGAAAAGAGGAAAGTGAATCATAGCATTGGATGGTGGTGGTGGTGGGACTTCTAGGCCAACATAACTGATCACTGGATGCAGAGATTCACAACCAGAGCATCCCCAGCATAGAGCCATAGCTTCTGCATGAAGAACCCTTGCAAGGAACATCTTACAACCCCTTTAGGGAATTAAGTCTATTGTCAAATTGCTCCTGCTGTCAACAGCTTTCTCCTAACGTTCAATCAAAAGCTATCCTCCTGTCATTTAAAGTCATTAGATCTAATGAGGCAGCTGTGAACAAGGGTTTTCTTCTTCTGTATGATTGCCCATCAGATACTTGAGAAATATCTAATGTATTTAAAACAGTGTCCTCCAAGTAAGCACAGAGGCCCTGATTTTGATCAGGAATGCTAGCAGGGAGAAGATAAAATTCTTCCTTATGAAGCCACAATAATCTAGATCTGTCTGTCTGCCCTCTATCCATCTATGTTGCACTCAGACACACATCACAGAGAGTAAAACCAAAGATTCAACCACTGAAGACAATGGACGAGTTTTTTTTTGTTTTTTTTTTACAGGGAGATTAAGATTTTCCAACTTTTTTTCTTTTTTTAGATATTCAAATATGCAAGTCATTTCCACTTTCATCCAGAGATTAGGTAAAGTTCTTGAGGAACTTGATTTTTCTAAGCAACTGCTTATCTAAGTACGCACAGACACCTGTTAAATACTAATGAATCACCACTGTTACAAATAAACCGGAGGTTAACAATCCCCTCTTTCTTCCAGAAAAAATAGAATGTTGAATCTTCAAGTCATGATGGGTAGAATTTCACATCTCGTTTTCTACCCCTTTTTTCCTGCTTCCCTCTATTTTGGACAGCAGTATTTTCTCTCTGCAAAATTTGAATTCTTTTCTTGTATTAGTTGCATCAAGAGTAAGTAGTACTAGTTATGTTGGCATAAGACTTAGCTTTTAAAATCAGTTTTTTTTCTACAGAAAGACACCACATTCAAAGTTCCATTTTATAGAGACTGCTTGCAACTTGCCCCAATTTTGTTTGGCAAAGAAAGACCATAACTTAAGTAGCATATGCCACTCATTCTGAAGTCTACTTTCCCATTTGTGTGTATGTATGCACACATACACACACACACAAGTCTACAATATTTAATTTGTAGTAATTGTGAAAGTCAAAAGACCATTTCCTGCTGACTCAGATCATGATTCAATGGTTTAATTATCAAAATGAATCATATTGGTTTTCTGAGGCACCCAAATAAAATGTGGCATTTCAAATACAAAAATCCACAAGAAAAGCAGGCTTTAGGTTAAATCTACCTAGTAAAAATAGTGTCAAATTTAGGTTTCTTTGGAGCTCTCAAGAAGTACCAATACTGACCAATCAGGTTTAAACAGGGAAAAACATGCCTTTGGAGACTGTTAGCAATCTCTGTGTTTGCAAGATTAAGTATGACAGTTTCTTACACTAACTTGCCTGTAGCTAAGAGTTTTTCATTAAAACTTAGTGTCTAGTCTCTTCAGGAAATTAGACCCTGCTGTTGCATTCATAATATTTTGTCTTAGAGTCCCAAAACAGAAATGCCTTTCTGCTATTTAGACATAAATCAGTGTGCTTCAATACATCTTCAACAGTTTGGCATTTGCAACTGATGTTAAATAAAATAAAATAGAATTAAGTTAACAGATGGGAGGAAATCAAGTGAACTAGCACCTTGATTCAAACTTCATTCTCATCTGCACAACTCTTCTGCTGACATCTGTGAATAGGCCACTCTCATCTGAATTAAGTAGGGCAGAAAGAACATTTACATAAACATAGAAGAAAATCCACACTCCACTAAACAAGCAGCAGCAGCCAATATGCATGGGACAAGAGCCACGTGAAGGGTGCATCTGGATGACAGTCCAAAAGACAAAATTATTACAGGCTATTATCTGGTTGTCTGGAAGAGCAGTGGACCAGCTGGCCGTGATGTTCTCCTCTGAGTTAAACACAGACAGGAAACCGCATGTCTGATACTGTAAAAATCGTTTGTCTTCCTGCCATGGCTAACCAGGCAAGCAACCCAAAGGGGCTGTTTTCATTTAAAAGGAACACTAATGCACAACAATAAAAAGGGAATGACAACACTTGTAGGTTGTGTATGGAGCAAGAGTTAGTGTTACAAAAGGAAGTTTTGAATTTCATTTGAACATGTTCTAACAAGCCAAACTCTGCTTTGAAGAGGTAGGCAGATGCTTCATTACAAATCTGATCTTTTCTTAGAGGAAGATTTTCTGGACAACCTAAACATCAGTCAGTGAAAGCAGCACTAAAGCTCAAATACAACAACAACAACAACAACAACAACAACCTGGACATGATGATGAGATACCAGATCATGGGACGGCAGCTTGTTTTTTTGTTTTTGTTTTTATGTTTCAATCTTTTTATTCAGAAATAGACCATCATAATAACAGTACACCAAAAAAATATACATCAAAAGGAAGAAAAACAAAAAACTATAAAGAACAAGACTTACATGAAAAGAATATCACATATCATACCTTATATATGTAACAACTTATGTAACTACAAGATTATCTCCTACTAACAACATATAAAAGACAAGAATACAAAACTCAAAAAACAACCCAACTGACAATTAGAACACATGAAAACATATAGAAAATGTTCTTCCCTTATTTTATTTTCCTGTTCTAATTGGTGATTACTGTTCTGTCTAATTGGTGATTACATATATATTGTTTACCAAGAATAAATTATCCAAAGAAGAACTCTACCTCAGTTTATTTTCTTAAAGCTAAAATACTAAGGATAAATTGGTTTTGTTTTTCAAGGAGCCAGGAAGCTAAACGGAAAGCAGAATGACAGTAACAACATAGAACAGACCACGATTTTAAGATCTTTTGAAAAAGGCCACTATGCTGGAGATTATTTTGAATTGCTAGCCAAATTGTCCTGTTTGCCACTGACAGTGTGGTGTGTGTGTACATGCATATGCAAATCCATGATGAAGTCTGCCCAAATTATTGGACAAGACTGTTAACTGCAGTTCAATTTAGGCCATTTCTAAATGCTAAGTAGATCCAAGTCCCCAAGTATCTTCAAATACGTTTTTCCTCCTTGAATAAAATATACTAAATTACAAACTGTACTCTAAAGACAACTGCTTGTTGGCAATCAAATTCTTAGTCCTTTTATGGTATTCAATCGCTTCTTATGATCTACTAACATTTTTCCAAGAAGAGATTCAAGTTCTCCTATAGGTGGGCAACTACGGCCCTCTAGATGTTGTCAGACGGCAACTCTCCGCATCCTTCCTCATTGGCTCAGCTGGTTGAAGCTAATAGGGGTGGAAATTCAACAAAAGCTGGAGGGTCACCCTTGTGCACTCCTGCTCTAGAGTAATAATGTCTACTCTACAGAACCATCCATCCTTACAAGAATTGAACACAGGTTTGGGTACATTCCTGTGTCAAATTTTTGAGGCCTGGCAGGAAATAACTCCAACATACCAAATGTACTCAGCTGTTTAAGGAGACACAAGTACAATGTGACTAATATGAAAACCCAGCCAAAATCCACAAGGGTGTGTTGGTTGCTTTGGAATGCAGATCCTTGAGCACTAACAGATGATTAAAATCATTATTAGTAAAATGAAACGGAGACCACTTGCGGTAATGAACATTGCTCAACTGTGTTTCTAATGCACAACAGATCAAGAAATTTGATCACTCTCTCTCGTACATAGGAAGAAGCAATGTGAGCATGTGGTATGATCTGCATATGGCAAGCGAAGCAAGCCAAAGCAGAGAGTATGCCTCTTATTAACAAGCTCAATGAACAAAGAACACAAAAGATTAAGCCAGGGAGAGGGGAATGCACTTGTGAGAAAATAGGAATGTTAGTTATCACTCCCTTGCTAATGGAAGACATGCTAATCACTCTGGGTGTACCACCAGCAGAAGTGCTCTTTGCTACTTCTGTGAATCTCTGGCTTGCCTCAGTGTAACTATTTACATATTTCAATTGTTTATGAACTGCTTGGCCCCAGAAAATAAAATCTGAAAAATACCTGAAGTAATGCACAACAAAACCTTAAGTTGTAATCATCATCATCATCATCATCATCATCATCCACCAGTGAATATCAACATTAAAGTCAACATAATCAAATTTAAAACCTTTGGAGTTTGTGATACTTTGGCAGCATATTGACATAAAACAAAAAAACAGTAATAATTCCTATAGTGTCATCTGTCATCTTCCAAAAGTATTGATACAGAATGAGCTTTACTGGGGAGAGCATTCTAGCAAGAAGGTCTGACTCAGAGTTCCTGTTTATCTGCACCTCCTGCAAGGCTAGACTGGAAGTAGTTTATATATTATCTAAACAAGGGACGGGCAACTCCAAGCCCTGTGATTGAGTCCAATGCTTCTGGGGTCCTAATCCTCTACTTTCCCCAATGATCACTTACCCTTTCCCTATGAGGTCATCAGTTGGTGGCTTTCTAGCGTTTGTACAGTTTTTCCCTCTCTTCTAAAACGCTGAAAGGCCTCTCAGAATAGCTAATAAGGGAATGGCTGTATAAGCTTTTAGCTAAAATGCACTTGTATTTTTGTTTTACCCTTTTTTCTGCCCTGCCACTACTGGAAAGTGACCCTCTCACAAACATGAATATCTTCCAAAAGTGAAGTCAAGCTCTCAGGCTGAAACAAGCTCTCCACGCTTGATCTAAACCAGTGGTTCTCAACCTGTGGGTCCCCAGATGTTCGTGGACTTCAGCTCCCAGAAGCCCCAGCCACTATGGTCAAAGCTCAGGGCTTCTGGGAGCTGAAGTCCACGAACATCTGGGGACCCACAGGTTGAGAACCACTGATCTAAACTGTTGTGAGAGTTTGTATCAGACAATGGATGCCTCGCAGGGCTTTTTGGTTCTTCAAAAAAACTTGTTTGGTTCCCTACAAAACACACAAGGGTGGAAAGTAACCTTTTGACTAGCATGTGAGCACTGCAAAGCTCCTGGTTCTACCAGAAGCATCTGTCAACTGTAGATTTTATAATTTCATAATTTTTATAATTCAGTCTAATTAATTCTATTAGCCAGTATGTTATTAGCATGTCTGTAACAGACAGCCAACACAGTAACATGTCCACAAAAATGTGTTGCCTTAAGTCTAAACTGTCATTGATTTTAATTCTTGTTAGTTTTTGTAAGCACCTTTCTGCTTATTTTTTTTCCACAGAGGTGAGTAAACAACACATGAATGAAATCATTAAAGTCAGCTACTAGCCTATTATGTGCTTGGTTGCCCTGCCAGCATTGAGATAATGGACATCATTAAGTAGGCAGACAAGATAAAAATGGACGTTTTAAAACATTACAGAAAGATCAAAGCAAAAGCCTCCCCAAGGCAGCCTCATAAAGTGTCTTTATTGGCTGTGGAAAGATATGGGGTTTACACATGTGAAGGAGATAGCTTACACAAAGCCACGTAAGC
Organism: Iguana delicatissima; assembly: GCA_948472985.1. Classification (NCBI taxonomy): domain Eukaryota; kingdom Metazoa; phylum Chordata; class Lepidosauria; order Squamata; family Iguanidae; genus Iguana; species Iguana delicatissima. The sequence continues at coordinate 431,813 of CAOKZL010000175.1, forward strand.
CTGGCAATCCTTCCTTAACCCCATTAGAAAATGCAAGATCTATGTGCCATCATACTGCTGGAAGAAGCAACTAAAATACACATAGCCTGCTTCCTGGCAGAGCTGGATGACCAAGAATCCTGCACTGATTCTCACTTAAAAGAAAAAGTATAGCATACCTGAGAGTAAATTCTGGTTTTCCTTTCATTTGGAGTGGAACACATTGTTAAGTAGCTAAACACTAAAGAGCTTATAACAGTCCAATATACCCAATCCTGATTTACTTTATCTATACTTTGATTATTGCTTATATACATAGCTAAAATACCCATTTGGAACACAATCAAATAGTTTAAGTAGCCATGCATCACTTGATGGTATCGCCTCGCATTTCCATTTGGAAGCATATAATATCTTTGTTGCTGTCACCATATATAGTAACAGATGACCATATTCCTTTTGCTGATATCCATTAAGTCCCTTCAGCATCTTTAGCAAATATAACTCTGGATACATAAGTAAATCTATCCCAATAATTTCCCTGATTAAATTGTGTATTTCCTTCCAAAATGTTTTAGCTTTTTTACATGTCAACACATCTATAATGTTATGCAAAGTTGTTGTTTTTTTGCATTTCTGTTAAAAATATTAGCTTGGATGCTTCATCATCAGCTCTATATCCAAGATTGAATTTCTCTTCTCACCTCCTGCAAGCCTTCGGGCACCTTAGGTCCTTAAATATTAACAATGTTACTGGCCACTCAACTGAACAGACATACACTCTTGACTGTATCTTTGACTCCTCCATGTTCAGTCTGTCACTATGCTGTTTTAGTTTTCTCTATATAACAAAACAGCAAATATATATATATATATATATATATATATATATAACAGCAAAAAACACATGTTTTCTTCTGAGACCCCTGGATAAAAATTCTGGTCCATGTCCTGGTCATCTCTTATCTAGACCACTATAATTTTTTTCCTGTGTTATCTTTTGTCACCCCATTTTGCTCCCCAAATTGATCCAACATTCTACAGCCAAGATCTCTCATTGCTTTTACCATATGATAAACCTTGCTTAGACTCTTACACTGGCTCCTTATCTGCTCCAGGATTCAGCCTGAGTTCTTTGGTCTCACCTTCAAAGCATTTTGTGACCTTAGGCCAACTCTCCTCATATTTCTGGATATATTACTTTCCTACCCCTAATCTGTTTCTTAAGCTCCAACATTAGAATAAAGACTTTACCCTTTCTCTCTTCCTGCCCTATCTGCTTGGAACTTTGTCTCAAAACATCTCATTGAGGATCAATCCAAGAGCACATGGGTGGACATTTCTGCTCCAACAGCATTAAGTTAGATTTCAGCCTCAGACTTCTATTTGCACTACTAACCTTTGGATTCCCACCACTCTGAATGTCTTTATCTTTCTGGGCTGCATCTACAAAATCAGCAACTTGGTTTGTGTGACTTTCTAACAGATCCAGTCAGTTTCCTGTACTGGATAGTGTGGCAAGGTAATCAGGTGTGTTGTAGAAATCAACGAAGCAGATGAATATTAAATGAGTAATACATTTAACAGCATGCAGCTGCTATAATGACACTTTTAGGACTTGGGAGAAAAGACTGCAAAATAATTTTAGCAATTAACCATAAGAAAAATTTGGATGAAAAAACAACTTGGAAAGATGCATCCATCTAGACTTTGTCTAGACTACTTCTCTATTTGAGCCAAGATCTGTCAATAAAGCAATTTATTTTACTTCATCCTACTCCACTACAAGATCTTGGAAATAATGTGTTTAAAAAAATATTCATTACTCCTCCATTTGTTGTTTATTTTAAAAAACAATTATTTTAAAAGTCATATTTTAAAGATTAAGCATTAATGAGATTAATTAGTTGAACATCAATTAATGTTTCATGTTACCATATTTGCCGGCATATAAGATGCATTGGCATATGAGACACACCCCAATTATATGCCAGTAAATATTATTTGCCAGTGTATATGATATACTGGTGTACAAGATGGACCCCATTTTCAAACAGTATTTCTCAGGGGAAAAAGTGAGTCTTATACGTCAGCAAATAGGGTACTTCAATTTGCTATCTCAGGATACTGTTTGTGGGGTGGATCAGCTATTTTCAGTGAACTCTATTTATTTTAAAACTTCAAATATGTTTCAAACTTACTACAAATTATATAATTTGAAACTATGTTGACAAATCACTTCAGCAATAAAATTTCTAAGCTTTGGACCATGCAGTTCTCCCTCCTGCTTACCACCATCACTTGTGCAAAGTATTCCGACTATAGGTTGTTGTGGGTTTTCTGGGCTTTGAGGCCATGTTCTATTAGTATTTTCTCCTGACGTTTCGCCTGCATCTCTGGTTGGCATCTTCAGAGGATCTGGTGGCATGGAAGTGAGACAGAGTATATGTACTTGTGTAGTCCCCGGGCGAGAGGGAGTAATTTGCATGTGTTAACAGCTGGCCTGTGTGATGGCCTATTGTTAAATGGGATATCCCCCAGGGTTGTATTGTTAGTCAGGGGATACGCATAACAGTGCATTAAGTATACTAGCAATCCATTGCATTGTTTCCTGTAGAGGGACCTCCAGAGTCTGGGTGGTGTTCACTGACATATTTTTAAGTCTTGATTTTAGTGTTCTTCGGTGCTGGTAGCCAAATCTTGTTTACTTTCCGAGTTTCTTCTTTCCTGTTGAAATTGTCCATGTGTTCATGGATTTATGTAGTGTTTATGTAGTCCCTATGTAGACCTGTCCACAGCTGCAAGGTATGCGGTAAATTCCAGCAGAAGTTAAAGGATTCCTGTTGTCCTTTGATGAACATAGCATTTGTTGAATTTTCTTGGTCAGTCTGTAGATTGTTTGGGCAGGTTTACACAGGGACTACAAAATACAACATCCAAGCACAAATTAAAGAACATGAAAGACACTGCAGACTGATCCAACCAGAAAAATCAGCAGTAGCAGAACATGTTATAAACCAACCTGGACACAGAATACTTTTTGAAAGTACAGAAATTCTGGACCGTTCTGACAACTACTACATCAGACTACACAGAGAGGCCACTGAAATCCATAAACACATGGACAATTTCAACAGGAAAGAAGAAACGTGGAAAGTAAACAAAATTTGGCTACCAGTACTGAAGAACACTAAAATCAAGACTCAAAAATATTCCAATGAACACCACCCAGACTCTGGAAGTCCCTCTACAGGAAACAATACAATGAATTGCTAATGTACTTAATGCACTGTTATGCATATCCCCTGACTAATAATAGACCCTGGGGCAGTGGTTCTCAACCTGTGGGTCCCCAGATGTTTGTGGACTTCAGCTTCGAGAAGCCCCAGCCACTATGGTCAATGCTCAGGGCTTCCGGGAGCGGAAGTCTAGAATCATCTGGGGACCCACAGGTTGAGAACCACTGCCCTGGGGGATATCCCATTTAACAACAGGCCATCACACAGGCCAACTGCAACATATGCAAATTGCTTCCTCCCAGCCGGGGACTACACAAGTATATATACTCTGTCTCACTTCCGTGCCACCAGATCCTCTGAAGATGCCAGCCACAGATGCAGGCGAAACATCAGGAGCAAATAGTAATAGAACACGGCCTCAAAGCTCGAAAAACCCACAACAACCTATGGATTCTAGTTGTGAAAGCCTTCGACTTTACATATTCTAACTCTGCTACTTAATCGTTTAGCCTATCAGAAGAGCAGTACACTTTTATTAGTTTTATCACTATCTCCCTATATGAACCTGCCAGACTTCTAAGATCTAGGGGCAGGGCTTTCTCTTGGTCTTACCATTGTCACAGGCTCATCTGGTGAGGACACAGGAGAGAACCTTTTAGGTGGCTTTTCCCAGGCTGTCAAATTACCTTCCTTCTGTTCCTTGGTATCTCTCTGTCCTCCTTTTGCTAGCAGGCAAAGATCCTTCTATTCAAATAGGCATTTTAATGATTTTGGTTTCTGATAGTCATTGGGGGATAAGATGTATTTTTTTACCTCTATTATGGGTGTTTTTTTTGCGCTTTTTAAGATTTAATAGCAAGTTAATATAATAACTTGCTTATTTTTTTTTATTATCAGATTTTTAGCCACATCTTGTTTTAGCCTGCTGGAAGCCAGCCTGGGTCATACGCTGGGGAAAAAACAGTATATAAATAAAACAAAAGAAAATAAATAAAATTTCTCTTTCTCTTAAGTTTCTTGTTCCTGGGCTGACCTGTTGTACTTTGTATGATAATTTAGCATACCTAGTCAGAGCAGTTGATACATATAAAACAGCCATTTCATAATGAAAAAATCCCCACATCAGAGACACTTTCATTTTCATGTACCATGAAACCCACCAGGAAATATTAATGTGGTATCAGTCGATGCTGATTTGATGGCACATAACATCAAATCAGCTCAGAACTTGTTCAGTTGCCAACAAACAGCAGCCTAAATTCTATTTTAGTTCTTACTGGAGTAAGCAGTAGAAGCAACTGTGTTGATCAGCATGTTGACTCACCATTCAACAATTAATTCAGTGGGTCTATTCTAGTGGAGGCTAATAAAGAGGATTTAAGCCAATGTGTTCATGCAGCATACCCAATGCATTTTAAAAAGCCCCATATCCCTGAAGATGTTATCAAAATTTGTGAGAGGAAGGAATTCCTTACCACATGCCCCAGAGATACAAAAGGCAAAAAATATTTACTGCTCAAAACCAAAACTTAATGAATTCCATGGCAGGAGGGAACCATCTTCTTCTACATATAGTATCTATGAACATTAGGTTATTAGGGCTAAAAAATATAGGCCTCCTGTTAGAGAAGGGGTGGGCAAAGTGTGGCCCATGAGTTTCATTCACCACCCAGGGTCATTTTTGTGTCTGCTCTGGGTCCCCTACAGCTAAATAAAAATAATAATAAATAATAATAAAAATTTAAAAATTGCCCCGAGGTGCTCCTAAGTGACTTCTGCTTACTTCCTGTTGTTAAAGAGGGCCTTTCCTGGCAAATTTTTTGGAGTGCAGTGCATGGGGGTGTTAGGCTTCCAAGGTTTGCTGGGAGGCTAACACAGCCCCCTAGCCCTCTACAGTTGCAGTACTTGTCAAATTGGAAAGTTTTCTTGAGAAGATTCTCCCTGGAATTCCTATAGTATTTTACCCCTTTGACAAAAGAAGGCCATTTTTTCCCCAATTTTCCCCCCAAAATCCTAAAAAAACCCAAAAACATAGGGCCCACTGCTATTCCAGCAGGAAGGGCAGGAAGAGCAAAGAAAATGAAACAAAACTACATATGCAACATAAAACCTCAACATACCTAGAGAAAAAATAAGTTCATCATTGCATTCTTCTTCATTGCAGGAGCACATATACAACAACCCTCCAGCTTCCCTCTTCTCTGACATTACACATTGCTTTGAATTGTAGTCTGTCAATTCATGCCCATGGAGCTTTTGTGCAGGATCGTGGCATATTGTTTCCAATGTTATGTTTTCATCATTCTTCCTCCTATAAAGGAATAAGTTTTTTTTTGAAGGATCAAAATAACAAGCCAAGACATATCTGATCACAAATGTTTATAACAACAATACATAATGTAGTACAATATTATAATGTTACAAAAATTGCCAGCTGAATTCTAGAACAGTTAATTGTTCTGAGGTGTTCCATTCAAAGTGGGCAGATTAGATGCTAGCCAAGTGTCCCAAGACAAGTGCTAGCCAAGTGTCCCAAGTTATGCCTAGTTTTGAACTAGAGAACAGACTTGGGTCAAATGAAAGCAAGCCTGGATTACCTTTTAAACTGAATGGAATATGGGATGGGGACAGCTTTGGTCACCTCGGCGGGTGACCCATGCAGGGAACTGGACAGGGAGAGAGCCCCTGTTAGTTATGCTGGACCTCTCAGTGGCTTTCAGTACAATCAACCATGGTACTTTTCTGGGCTGACTCACTGGGACTTGAGGGCACTGTTATGTAGTCATTCCTAGAGAGTTGAATTCAGATGGTGGTGCTGGGGGACTCCTGTTCGATCTCCTGGCTATTGGCCTGTAGGTTCCCTCAGGGTTCCATTTTGTCCCCCATGCGGTTAAAGATCTATATGAAACCAATGGGAAATGTCATCCAGAGTTTGGGGTTTTGGTGTCACCAATATGTTGATGACACCCAACTGTCAATCTCCTTTCCATCTGATTCTAAGGAAGCTGTCTCAGTAATGAATCAATGGTGTCAGTAATGAACTGGATGAGGGCAAACAAATTGAAGCTTAACCCAGACAAGATAAAGCTACTCCTGATCATTCATAAGGCAGATCAAAGAAGAGGGACTCTACCTATGCTGGATGGTGTTATACTTCCTCTGACATGTCAGAGGATGGATGCCCAGGTATCAGCAGTGGCCAGGAGTCCATTTGCACAGCTAAAACTTGTGTGCCAGCTGCTCCCGTTTCGTGAGATGTCAGATCTGGCTACAGTGACACATGCCTTGACTACATCTCGGTTGGACAACTGTAACACAGTTTGTGAGGCAGCCTTTGGAAACTGTTCGGAAACTTCAACTTGTTCAACATGAGGCAGCCAGAATGCTGACTGAGGTCAGTAATAGGGAGCACGTAACTCCCTTGTTAAAACAGTTTCACTGGTTAGCTGTTTGTTTCCAGGCACAATTCAAAGTGGTAGTCACAATTTATGAAGCCCTATACAGCTTAATCCAGACTATTTGAAAGACTGTATCTCCTAGTACATCCCTGCCAGAGCTTTAAGATCTGCAGGGGAAGGGGAGAGGTTTTTCTCAGTCCTGCTGCTGTCCCAGTTTACTTGGTGAGGTCATGGAGAGAGGCTTTTTAATGGCTGCTCCCATCCTCTGGAACTCTCTTCCATGGGAGGTTAAGGTGGCCCCCTTCCCACCTTCCTTTCACCAGCAGGCAAAAACATTTCTTTTCAAGCAGGCTTTTAATGTGTGAACAGGGGAGGTTTTATTTATTTTTTATTAGGATGTTCTATTTATTGTTTTAACTTTTGTTATGGTTTTATGTTATTTTATACAGTTGATTTTAACTGTTTGAAATTTTATTGTAATTATTCTAAAAGCCACCCTGGGTCCTGCCCTGAGAAAAAGAAAGCACATACATATAAATATAAATAAATGGAATTTAGCATCCCTTCGTATAATCTGCATGTGTACATTTTGTTGATAGTCCCTGTATGTTCCTGCCACACACATTGAGTTGTATTGGTTTTTAAAGGGCATTTAGAAGGACAGTTGTAGATGAACTTGTTCAATCCGACAAAGTACAATTCATAAAAGAAAACCAGTTTTCTTGTTCAGATTAGTTTCTGCTGGAGGTGATCTGTGCATGCAAAGTAAATCTGGACGGAACGAAAGCTCTGAATGCAGAAAGCATGACTGTGTACATAGTGAGCTTTAGCCATGTAGATCCATGTTGAGATACCCTAATACTTTTATAATATAATGCTTAACTTTTAAGGCACCCATTATCTGTTCAGATGTTGAAGAGAGAGTCTGCATCCAGACCCCACCCCCACTCCTTTCCTCGTGTAGCCATCCAGAAATTGATCATACTGTAAAGCCCAACTATGCAGTTTCGTAACTGAGTATATGTGTGCATGGGGGGGTGCGTGTCCCCTTATACAGCAACAAGCAGATATGAGGCGCTCACAGTTGCCGCCCCCTTTTTATTTTCATTTTGTGAGATAATTACAGCCATTCAGAATGAGATTACAAATTATACATGTTAAGCCTATGATTTCTTAAAATTGATTTGGTATCTCAAATCTGTTTGCATTCTAAACAGAATTTAAAGACACAGTCATGTTAGTCTGGATTGGTATACAAAAGGATCTTGTACCACCTTTGAGAACAAAGGTCTCAAAGGTGCTACAATATCTCTTTGCATGCATTCTAAACAGTGTGAGAGTTGCTGCAATCACAAGATATAAAGTGTGTCAGAGAACACACAGCATATTTCATAGCCAACTGTTTTTTTAAAAAAAACTCACTTTGCACTAGTATCAGAATGGATTCTACAGCTAATTAAAGAATGAAAAATAAAATAATGGAATGAATGTAGCTATATGGAAGTTCTGAATGTCTCAATAAAAATATACTTCACTGATAGGTAAGAGAATTATAAATCAAATGTAAATCCATGTACACAGTCAGATTGAACTTACCAAACAGCTGCACATACTTCATTCTTGTCAGCGCAGATAGATGTGCGATTGCAGTGACTCTTGCAGCGGCCTTCATTTTTGCAGCTTGTTAATTTTACATCACAAAACTTGCAAAGTGCTGCAAGCTTGATTTTCCCATCCAACATTTTGGATAAATGATCTTCAGCTGCAAATGGAAAGAAGTTATGATGAAATATAGACAGATTCTTCCCCCCATATGCTTTCTTCCATTTTATCACTTCCCTTAAACAAGCTTAAAACAAAAATAAAGGAGGAGAGAATCATTTCTTTTCATCCACTGATGCTATCCTACAAATGTGTCCTTTCCTATCTCAGCATATATATATTTGGGGAAAATCATTTGCAAGGACAATATCTAGTTCTATCCTGCAGCAATAAGCACAAGACAGGTGCGGACAGGCGTACAAGTGCAAATATCTTGTACTGCAACTGGAAGTCCCTAAATGTTTTCCCAAGTTTTATGAGAAAGATTCTCATATCTTCCCAGAACTTGCTCATTGATCTTTTCTTGATAGTGCATGTGGACTTTCAGGTATGATACAAATAATTTTTCATGTGATTCCTCCATGATTCATTCCAAAAGCACTTCTAGGGAGGAGAATGTGATAATCAAAATCCCTTTGATTTGCAGTTTTGGTATGTAATTTTGTGTACGTAGAACGTTCATAGCTTTACAAACAGTATATTTTAACACTTTTGTTGCTCTACCGACAAGACAAACATTAGTGTGACTTGAATGCACATTGAAGTGGGCAAACATAATAACTTTGTCTTATGCCAATAATAGTAATTAAATAAATATAGCACAAGTAGAGAGTCATCCTAACATTCTAAAGATTTTTAAAAGAGGTCAAGTTTAATTTCTGCAGAATTGCGGGGGGGGGCTTCCTCTCAGCAACCCAAGAAATCACAGTACCCACAGGGGAAGTGAATCATCTGTTTCAAAACTGGTACGTTTTATCCTTCGTCTGGGTGCCCTTTCCCTGGAATATATGAGAGTCCATATCAAAGCAGAAGTGGCATTTAAAGGCTAAGTCTGAGCACCCTCACACTTTCTCTTCATAACACAAGCACTCCTGAACTCAGAGTATGCCAAAGATGAGTGTCTTGAAAATTGCTGAAATATATTTACTGTTTACTTGCTCTTTTGCAAGGGGATTTTTGCACTATGCATATGTCAATCTCATGCTTTAAAAAAGCAAAATGAATCTATCTAGTAGCCTTACAGATCTCTGTTATCAGCAGTCTACCGAAGTTCTCCCATTGAGACCAATTGTTGCTAAGGTTTGACTTGGGAAATACAAAAGGTCAGATAGCACACATTTTCTCCAGTGGTGAAGAATTGCTGTGATAATGGCTCCTTTACTGCAGAATGTATTGTCCCGCAAAGCAAACGGAGCCCTTTGTTATTTAAGAAAGAACTCCTGAGAAACATCTTATGGGCTTGAAATTTAACATTTTAAATGGGTATGGGTACTTTGATTTTCACATCAGAGTGTGGGTGTCCTGTAATGTTACGTAGTGGCATATATATAGACAAGTCCATTTGTATGTGAGTTAGTTTATTGGTATCAAGTGCTGCATCTTAGATACCTAGATAAGATGGGATAGATATAGGTAAAGCAAGCATCCCTGCCTTTATTTTGAAGTCACATATGGGAATAGGATTTTACAAGAAGCTTTTTCCTATGAGGAGTTACAAGAGAATATCAACTATTTAAAAAAACAGAACTTTAAAAGTCCAACTGGAGTAAGGTTTTGAATGTTGATCCTTGTGTAAGAAACATTACATTACATAAGAAAGGTATCTCTATTCAAAGATAAGTCTCACTGTGATCAATAGGACATACTTCCAGGTAAATGTGCTTAGGATTATAGAGCCATTTTGCAGTATATTTTAGAAAGGTTTGTCTTCTCATTAAGTTACAATACAATCATCTACATGTTCATCCACAGAGTTCAATAGGATCTCCTCCTAGGTAAATATGTGTAGAACTGCAACTTTAGAAAACATATTTTTATCCACACTGAAATTTGCACTTTTTGATGGAGAATAAGCATGTACGAAGCAAATAAATATGGGAATGTATACTTAAATGTATATTTTAATGTGTTTCTAACAGAGAAGTAAAACTGACAGTTTCATCCACTGCAGAGCCAGTACAGTAATCTCTCCACATTTGTGGGTCTGATACTCGTGAATTTGATTATCCATGGATTATTTGCTGCTGCCTCTATTTCCATTCCACACTCACTTATATATGTAGGGGGGAGTGCAAGGAAGGAGAGCACGTGTGGGTGGGGGAAGTGAACAGGATGGGGAGTGGGAGGAAAGAGGGCATGCACAGGCATTCCCTCCCTCTCACCTTTGCTTGGGTGGGTGGGTGGGCAAAGGAGAAGAGGATGGTACAAAGACAGCAGGAAGATGGAGGGTGCATGTGTGCATTCTCTTGCTCACTTATTTGCTTGGGCAGGGAGGGAAGGGATGGGACAAGGCAGTGGGAGAAGAGAGGAGATTCATGTCCCTTTGCTCAGGTGGGTGGGCAAGTGGGAGGGAGACGAGACAGGGATTGTGGAAGGGCACACATGTGAATTCCCTTGCCCAGGCAGGAGGAAGGGGGTGGAATGGGGAGCACAAGGAGGGAAGGCACTGGCTTTGTTCCCTTGCTTGCTTACGCACTCACTCAGAGAGTAGGAAGAAACGGGATGGAATGGGATGGGGTGGCAGGAAGAGGAAGGACACTCACATGCATTCCCTTGCTCGTTCATTTGCTTGGGTGGGGGGAGGTGATGAGATGGGGAGAGCAGGATGAGGGAGGGTGCATGCATGCATTCCATCGCTCACCCACTCATTCAAGCAGCCGGGCAGGAGGAAGGGATAGGATGAGGGAGTGTGAGGAGGGAGGGTGTGTGTGTTCCCTTGTTCATTCAGTTGTGCAGGGGGGATAGGATAGGGAAGTGGGATGAGGAAGGTTGCGTGTATGTTTTCCCTCACTCACGCACTCAGGGAGAAGAAGGAAGATATTTACAGTTGTTCCACTTCTGAGGAGGTCCTGCATCCCTAACCCCTACAAAAGTGAAGACTGTATTTTTAAATGCACGTTCTTCATCACATGTCTTTTGACTAAGCAAGTCACTTTGCACTCTGCACATACACAGACACACAGAGAGATTATAAAGATGGGATGCTTTTCCTGGCAGTTCATATGCTACACCCCTCACATCTCACTTATCTTCTTAGAAATTGTTTTTTTAAAAAAATCTTAATTCTTTGGGACAAACATCTATCAGAAAATCTTCAGAATTAAAAACTTGAAGTATTCTGTGTTTTCAAGACTTCCTGCCATTGGCGAAAGCAAACAAATTTTTAAGTCTTGGGTATTTGCTTCCTTGACAGATGTTGCCATCTGAAATTAATGAAATAGTCTACACAGGCAATAAAAAAAGCATATAACTTACATAAACTAGTTTTTAATATGACTTGCATTATTCCCAGGGAAATATTCAACAAAACACTCTTACTTGGAAAGCCTTATTGTTCCTTAGAGACTTATAAATATGACACCGTGATGTGTCAGATTTCATGAGAAAGAAATTTATGTGGAGATAGCACTTTTATCTACCACTTGTTTGGGTTACTAGCAAACCTATTTTATGCCTCATTGGTCACATCAGAAACTTCCCTTTCCTGTTGTTTAAAAGCCAGTCCTCTGAGCAATCTGACAAAATCTGAATGAACATCACATAGTATATAGTTGTCAAACAGAAGTAAACCAGAAACCTCCATTTCACCTCTGATAATAGGCACCTGTCACCCAAAATAACAGGGAAAAAAGGTACCATTTCAGGTCCCACAGCAAGACTACAGGAAGAATGCTGAGTGGGAAGGAGAAATGGCTGCCATCTTCAGGCCTCTGTTGTTGAAAATCTTATGGATACCTCACTGGAGCTCAGAAAAGTTACTTTTCTGAACTACAGGTCCTAGAATTTACAGAAAAGATGGCAAGTGGCCATGTAGGCAATAAGATTCTGGAAGCTAAACAAGTAATGTTTTCCAGCTCTACCTAAGATTTGACTGCAATCTGATGAGTCTTGCAGCAACCAAATACAAGTCACCCACTTGGGGAGAAGAGAGTAATTTGGGCTCTGGTTATTGATTTTTCATTAAGACTGGCAAGAAACTTTTAACGTTAGTCCTTACTGGTAACTATATTTACCTTGAACTCTCTTAAGCTGTGCTCTCATTTTTGTGTAACTAGTTGATTTCAGCTGTCTTACCAGCTCTGTTCTTCCATTACAACTTTTGAGAAAGGTCATTGTTCATGTGGAAATATACCAGTAATATAGGGAACTTATCATCCCCAATGGTCCTAAATTGGCAAAGGCAATCCTGATTAATGATTTGTTGTCCCACTTTTTCAGCTGCTTTTAAAATGTCCCAGTTTCTTTCTCCTCCTCCAACCTTCCCCCTTTGTTCTCACCTCACTGCAGGTGCTACAAACTGAATTCAAAGCGCAAAAACAGTCTGCACTTGGTTAACTCAGCAGGAGGATGTGCAGAAACTTGCCTTTTCATGTAGGCTCAGGCAAAAGCAAATTGCTACATTCTTTCCTAACTTATGTGTTCTTCCTCATTAACAATTTGCATCTTGACAACACTATCCTGGTTTTCATCTGTGAAATGTTAGCGGGTATGGCTTAAATAGCCTAAAGGTACCAGACCCTGTCTGATTTTGCAAGCTAAGCAGGGTCAAATCTGGTTAGTACTCAGATAGGGGATCACCAAAGAATATCAGGTACTCTAGGCTATATTTCAGAGGAAGGACTGGCAAAACCACTCCTGTGTATTCCTTGCCTAAGAAACCCAATGAAGTTTGTGGGGTTGCTCTAAGTTGACTGGTGACTTGAAGGCACATACATGCATATAGGAACCCAAGGACTGCTCAGAAGAGCCATTCTGGGTGATACTATGGGATGGAAGCACATTCAACAAGGTTGGGCATCCCTAGTATAATGTCTCCCATTATCAGTTTCTGCATATCAGTTTCTGAGATGATATATCTAAGTCTTGCTAAGAAGTTTCTCATAGTGTGAGCACACAACTTTCGTTCAGAGAGACAGCAACTCTCAATCTACTTGGGTTTTGGCTCCTAGCAGGAAGTTATCGTGTGCAGCGAAGATGAACTAGCCTTTTATCCATAGCCACTAGTTTTCTTTTTTAGTGAGGAAATAGCCCTAAGCAGTAGTAGCAGCAGCAGCAGTAGGAGTACTAGCAGTAGAAGTAGTAGTTGTTTTTGCTTTGTGCCTTCAAATAGTTTTTGACTTATGGCAACCCTAAGATAACCCTGTCATGGGCTTTTCTGAGGCTCAGGGTGTCTGACACCCAGTGGCTTTCCATGGGTAAGTGGGGAGTCAAGTACTTAAATATCTTATAAGCTTTTTATGCAAGAAAAAGACCTCAAGCAGATCAGATATGTTTCTGAGGAAACATCGTATTCAGCTCTTTGGTGGGGGAGGATGCAGCAAATGCTTGACATCTGGGCCACCAGGCACTTGGTTCTCATTATGCTGTAAGATTACAAGCAAGAATTACTTAAAATATACAACTTACTGCTGAAAACTTGGACAACCTCTGGAAAACACGGGGCCCAGACACTAAGGTCTCTGCTGAGGAGGTTTCTCGTTCACTATTTTGCTGCTCATCTTATCAAAGGACAGGCCCTTTTCACACGGGGTAATTAAAACGGTGTAGAGCGACCTCTAACAGAGGTGGTCTACACCGTGGGGGGTGCTGAGGCATTTATAATTTTGAGGTTCTACACCTCAAACCGCCCTGAAGCGACTGGAAGTGGTGGTGCCGCCATTTTGGATGCCGCCAGATGCTGCAGCAGTGTGGAGCAGCAAACTCACGCTGCTCCTTGTGGTGACGGACTTACCTGGCTTCTGGTAAGCTCCGTTTCTGCGCATTTTACCTCGTTTCACCCTCCACATGTGGAAAGGGCCACAGTGGTACTTTCTCTCTGTGATATAAGCCTCTGCATATATAGCTGCAGAGGTTATCAGTTGTTATTTAAAGTTACTGTTAGCATTTATTTAAGTGTAGGTGTTCCATTAAAGTATATGTTAAATAACTTTCCATCTTCTTCCTACTGAGGAGTGGTGGTGCCGCGTGCTTTTTAAAAACCACTTTTCAAGGGGTTTTTATAAAACATGAGCATGCAGCCCCATTCTACCCCATCACAGTGAGGAGCCTTGTGCACACTTGAAAATATTTGTTTCAGAAACAGCATGGTGTTCCCCACCAACTGTAGCCTCACCTTTGAGCAATCCCAATATGCAATTAAGATGCACGTAATATCCAAATCCTTCAAATCCGTAAAACAGCCACATCCACTTGCCTCTTAAATTGTGAACAATTCATCTCTGACTGTGGGCTTTTTTCCCACTGAAAACTCACATACACACATGCAAGCAAATCACTGATATTTACGTTATTAATTTTATTTCACTTCCAGTTCCTCAGTAGGGGCACTGCAAAGGGTTTCCTTACAGACAAGGATTGGGGATGCTGATTATTTGTCAGAGTCTGTTAGGTTTTATTTAAAACACAGTACCACAAGATTCATTAGCTAAAACGGCTTGCACTATAAATAAAAATATTTCCCCGTTCAGTTTTGTTGAGACTTATAAATAAATAGCAAAACATTCTGCCCTAATCAAGGTTCCATAAGGCTACATATACATAATGTGTGCAAACTATTCACAAATATGCCTCTCTGCATAATAATTTTGCAAGGTTCTCAATGATGCATACTGTTTTGCAAGGTTCTCAATGATGCATACTGTTTTGCAAGGTTCTCAATGATGCATACTGTTTTGCAAGGTTCTCAATGATGCATACTGTTTTTGTGGCACCTCTGCCATGAACCTGTTGTGGCCAGAAAAAGAGACGAAGACCAGGTTTCCAGGGAAAAATCAAAAAGTCTTTCTTTATTGTTAACAATTTACTTGCGCAAGGACGACAAATATTCAGGATTTGTCGTGCCAATTAATTGAGGTAGCATCACTATATACCTTTTGCCTTCTATGTCAGCAATCAATCATTCATTTAGCCCGCCCATCACTGGAGAAAAAGATCTTTAGTTAACTTTCCCATTACATCATTGACTGGCACAGAGGAGAACAAAGAGTTAGTTAGAAAATGATACAAAATGATAGCAGAGAGTATGCTTAACTCCCTCTTAATTCCCAGACCTCTGAGTGTTGCAAGGCCATTCCCTAAAATTTGAGATAAGACAAAGACATCTGCAATTTACTCAGAGACACAATTCAATTCGCTTATTTTTCTTCTTCAAGTAGCAATTTCCTGGATTTAACCCCTTCAAACCCACTAAGTAGTCTTTATAAAAGTCACCCTTTCCCAGTCTCAACTCCATCTGCATTATGGAGACTTTAGTACTGAACTACCCTTACAAAGCTGCTGTAAGGAGTGAGAGAAGATAAGACATGTGAAATTCTTTGAATACCTCAAAGCACTATATAAATGTCAAATATTACTACACCACGCTGATTCTCCTAAGTGAATTAGTAGGATCAGTGTGAGTGCTGTAGTTGCAATTATGCTCCTGTAGTGCCAAGTCCATTTCAGTTTGATACTACAGAGGTATAGAGTTGGGAGAAGGAATTAGAGCCAAATATTTGGGGAAAAATGTGGAAAACAAAATGAAAAGGGCAGGACCAACCCACAATATTTTGCTGTCTGATGGTGAGCTACATTTTGCACCTTGTTCCCAAGCACTATTTCAAAGCAAGGTGTTTTGGCACAGAATCAAGAAATTCTAAAATCAGCTCTTCTACTCTCTGGCAGAAAAACACAAGCATCATCATCATGATCATTTTTTAAAAAAAACACACACAGAAAAAAACACTTTGTAGTCTGCAGACAGCACCCAATATCTAAGGCAGCTGTCTTGCTCTGCCTAATGGTAAATCTTAGTAGATATGCTTTCCTGACTTTGAACAGAATTTTAGTTGTAATTAGGATGGGTTATTACATGTAGTTAAGTAAACTCTAACTTATGGTTTAAATGATATGCAAAGGGAAACAATGAGTCACAGGTACATTAAGTTTGTCAGCAACATTTCTCGTTCAAAACATTCAGGGCTTTCAGAAAATTGACTCTCTCTCTTTTCTTTTTCTCCCTCCGTCTTCCTTCAATGAAATATTAGGAAAGGCAAAGATTGTCTATGGTCCCCATTGATCTCACTTTGATATATATGGTAGTGCTGCATGGTTGCATTTTATTTCCTTTTTAATGTGGCTTGTTGAGCAACAGTTTTGTTTTATCAGACATATACCTGCCAGAAGCATAAAACTGCAATATCACAGATGCAGTGTCTGTCTCCTGGCTGCTGTCAGTGTTGTATACAAATGCTCTAAGGAAACTATTATAAAAGTTTCCTGGAGCCTGATATTAACAACACCTATGGTTGTCAAGTAAAAGCATTAAAAATGCACTGGAAACAACTGAGATCTCTGGATTCTAGCCTGGCACGAATGGCATCTGTCTGGTGGCAGCCTATGTAAATAAAATTCCTTGCAACTACAATGTGCACTTTCACATCTGTACTTAAAGTCCTTGCACTTCTGTGCTCAAGAACCTGATGCCTATTACTACATACATTTATTCTGTAGCAGAGTAGAGTAGAGTTTGGTGCTAAATAGGAAAGGCCTAGCATTGCTTTGAAATGACTAAGCACATGCTGTCAACTTGCATGCTAGCCTCAGTTATAACTACATCCCAGATTTAAACCCTCTTCTTTAGAATAACAAATAGCTAAGCCAAGCTACTAAGAAGCACCTGAAAGGATATTTCAGATGTTTGTGGGCTCTAAGACTCTGCATTTCAGAAATGTTAAAAATGTCCATCTTCCTATGGAATTCTTGCTCTTGGCATAAAAGAAGGCATTACCCAATATAGGAAGCTTAGCTTTTCCTCTTACATTTCTGTTTATACTGTCTTTTAAATAAATTAAATGTAGAAGCAATTGGTGTAACTCAGAGCGGAGGACAAGAAGGTGCCTCAGTTCTCTTTTCTTTAAGGAGAGGAGGAAACAGACAGACTTGGAGCTTATGATTTTTGCATTGTGCATGTGTGTGCATGCGCACACTTAGAGCACTCCAGAAATGGCAGAAATTGCATTCCAGAACTGGCAAAACAATCCTGCCAATAACATTTTTGAACCAGTGAACATGTTCCTTCTTACGCTCCTCTCTCAAATAACATTACCAACATTACATCATTTTTTAAAAAGAGATGATGGTATTACTCGTTAACATGTTACTTCCATGCTCTGGATTTATAGAGCATTTAATGGACCAAAACACAGAATACCATATGCAGGCTTCTCAGCCATATATTGTAAAATAAAGAGGGCTAATAGTTGGCTCTCTAGATGTTTGGACTACAGTTCTCAGAAGTCTCAGACAGTATGACCAACAGTAAGAGACTGTGGGAACTGTAGTCCAAAACATCTAGAAGAAGATTGGTTCCTCACTCCAGATAGATAGATAGATAGATAGATAGATAGATAGATAGATATGCCCAAACATCTGCAGTTGTTCTGGAAGACATGGTATATTCTAACAACAACCGTACAACTGTTACTAGATTTTAGATTTTAACTTCCTCATGTAACATTATAGGGAATTTTGCCTTTCTGCCCTGTTTAATTAGTTATCATGTTTAATTAATACCTCTGTTGAAGGCAAAAGTAAGTTACTAACTTTGGAAATTATAATAATACTTTCAAAAGTGCAAGATTTTGTCAATTTTTTCCCACCTAACATATACTTAAATGACTAGACGATGTAAAAATGCCCATGCCTATAGTATATCATAATTTTCTATTATATTTTAAAAAAACTAACTAGTCATTTTCTCAAGTATCTCAGAAAACAAAGTGCTGCACAAACAGTTTTTTTTTCTCTGCAAGTTTTGTCAAAACGGAAAACCTGCAAACAAACAGGAACTCGAGAGTTCTTCTCAGTCACAGTGTTTCCCGTATCACCATTTTGCACAAGTAATTCTGGAAACATTTTTAATTATTATTGAGGTTGACTTTCAGAGAATGGATAGTCTTTCTAAGAGATCCTTTTTCAAAACGAAGCAAAGATTTCCCCCTCTCTTTAAAAAAGTACCACAGTAATTGTGACATGTCAGTCAGTTAATATATGACTGGTTCCTGCTCCCCTGCCTGTTTCTGAAAATTCGTAAGATGATTTACTTGTGAAGTACTCTACTATATTTTATTCTACTAGCAAATTAAATATTTGTCCAAAATAAGAATGATATATGCCCTGGCACAGGATAAGGTGGAAGAATCTAGATAAAGGTTCTCATCCATTACACATATACAGCAAAGTAATGCAGAAGACCTCTAGAAATGGTGCACAAATTCAAACTGATTTTGTGATATGATACTGGTTAAACAGAGGTACAATCTGTCATTTAAATGTCTAGTGCCTGGAAATAGACATTTATAACCTCTGGCTCTCATCTATGTTTTTTTTTTTAATTAAAATCAGACAACAATTTTAATGCAACATTTTAACATGGTGAACATCCTCTCTGATGTACCCTCTGAATGATGTTGAACAGATTGCTTGTCAGACCAGAGAACTTCACCAAAAGATCATTCTAGGGTTGTATAAAAGAGTTAAACAATCCATGAACATGGAATGAATGTGTGTTCAAACAAATCATTCACCACATTAAAATTAGTAATATTGTCTCATGGTGACTTTTCCAGTAGTAACACAATAACAATATTGCTATATAGTTAGTGAAGCAGTGACCAGAAATTATAATGGATATACTGCACATTTTGATCAGTCCTCTCTGACTTTCTTTCATTGGCTTTACTGCACTCAGTGCTACCATGCTTGGTTATTCAATCTGCCATTCTGAAAAAAAAAGTGATAGAAATTACAATTCCAACATGCTTAAGTCCAGAAGCAGATGAAAGGCCTGCCTTTCATCCCAACTGCCACTGCCGTGGCCTTGAAGGGAATGAAGAAGAGGAAGGCACAACTCCGTAATACGTAGACCCAGAAGCACATGAAGGGCCTTCCCTCCATCCCAAACGCGACTCTTCTGTGGTCTCAGAAGATGCAGTATCTGCTAGACTTCATCCCCTCCTCTTCTGCTACCTCCTTTGCTTGTGTATCATATCTTTAGGTTTTAAGCCTGTTCTTTTTGTTTGTTTGTTTTGTTTTGTTCTTTTCCTTGTAGAGCACCATGTACAGTGATGGCACTATAAACAGATGATGATGATGATGATGATGATGGAGTCTTCTTTCTTATCTCTAAGCAAAATCAGTGACAATTTTCTAATGCAAAGTAATAGCATCACATTCTACCACCACCTTTTCTAAACCCAGAATACCCATGAGATGTGGTAGAAAATTCTACTTTTTTTCCAGCACTGTGAGTAGTGAAGTCCTGCACACTGGAGGTGGGAAGGTATGCTGAATATCAATTTAAAGTGGTTATTTAATTGTGAAAAAAAATCTTTTAACTTAACATGTTATACTAAAGGTTTTTGTTGTTGTTATTAATTTAAGCTCCAAAGTGCTAAAAAAACAACTGTGCTGTGTACCTGACAAAGGTCACATCCTTAACAGAAGTGTTATTTAATCAGTATGAGCATGGTGTGGTGTGGTATTCCATACTGTGGTTAGTTTCTGGTGTGCCACTACCTTGGAGATCAATGGCCCAAGTATGTCTGTTCACTGGAACAGACATAGAATTTACGAAACTGAAGTTATCACACAAGCAAAACAATCAATTAAGTTAATAAATTTCCAATTGGCAACCAATACGCATTGTAAACAGTCCTGAATATGAGACACCATGAAGTTTAACCCTGAGAATGGATGGGAGAAAACATAAAGTTCTGCCCCCCTCCGCAAGACTGATACATAAATTTAATCTAAAGTCCTATCCTTGGGGGAAACAAATATGAAAAATCTCTGTACTATTGAATAGATGCTCAGGACATGATCTGATGAACTCTCTTTTGATTATTTGTGCATTTGTCCCAGTATTCAAAAAATTCTCTGCAAAAGTATCCTCTATCCATTTTTTAAAATTCTTAAGCATTTTGTTGTTGTTGTTAACTATGGTCAAGTAGATTTTGACTTAAGACAACCCTATGAATGAGAGAGATACAAGTCACCCTACAATCAAAATCCCCACTCAACTTTTCCATTTCTTTTACTTTTTTTTCTCAAAATGAAGGTAAATGAACAGGGCAAAAACAAAGATAAAATACCCTTGACCTATACAGGACTGAATCTGTGACCAAGGCATTATTAGCATCATACTGTAAACAACTGGACTAGGCCTGCCATCTAACTCTACATTCTGGCACTGTGCTGAAGTTGTGGCACAGATAGCAACTGCATATCCCATGACAAACTTTTAATGCCAATCATAAGCTGAAATTGGTTAAAAATTGGGTTTTTAATTTTAAAGAAATCTACACACCCAGTATAGTAAGACAAAGCACATATGCTATGCATTCCTCTTGTCCCAAGCCTTGCCTTTACTCCCAAAAGACACAGCACAAACACAGAAGTCTATCAACAAAAGTCCAACCTCAACAACATTTATGGGGTAAAGCCAACTGTCAAATCCTGCAATTATTTGTCAAACTATCAAAATATGCTAATTCTTTCCCCTTCCTGCCTCAAAATTAGCACTGCCTGTCCTCACACTTACTTACCTTATTTACCTTATTTACAATACTAAGCATTCTGAAACAATCAACAGAGCCATTTTCCAAGTTTAGCAACTACTCTGTCTTCTAATTTCTAGTTAAAATGGTAGACAGATAGCAATCAAGCTCATTCTTAGTACTGTGGCTTATAACTGTGGTCTTAGTGCTGTGGCCAAGAACTACCATTCTCTCGCTAAACACAAACATCATCATCACTGTCCCTCTGCTCATCTCAATAGTCTCATCGGCTCAGAGTGGCCCATATACTTGTGAATAAACCTCCTCAAATTGCCTAACTACTCATTTTCAGTGTTTACTCAAAGAAAGTTGGCCTTGCAGTTCAATGGTGTAACTATTGTTCTTAGGTTTTGTTAGCAAAATATTAGGGACAACCAGGAAAACCTATAGCAATACCTCAAGAGGTTAATTAAAGGCCAGACTACACATACTATGATAAAACACATCATTTGCAGTTCTGTGCCTCCATCAAAGCTAGCACGATATAGTGGTTTAAACATTGGACTATGATCCTGGGCTTCAATTCCCTGCTTGGACATGGAAACCCACTGGGTGACCTTGGGCATGTCACATACTTTGAGCTCTGGAAAACACCATGATATGGTCACCTTAGAGTTACCATAACTCAGAAACAACTTGAAGGCACACAAAAACAACAAAATAAATAAGTACTGCAGGACTGATCAGTATCTTGATGCAATAGGTGAATTTAAATCTTCCTTCCTCAAATGAATAAACAAATATTTAAGAATAAAAACAAAAACAAAAATCTTCAAAACCTGTTCTTAGCTACAATACGGGAGGTCTTGCCAACAAAGGGAATTTCCCTCCTGAGCCAAACAGCAGCTTCATGGGAGGGAATTTTCATTTCAACTACATTAACCTCTATCCATGTCCACCACACGCAGCCCCAGAAGTTACTAGGTATAGTATATTAAAAAAAATAATCACATAACTGCCAACAATCCATTTAGTGTCACATCTAGTTTGGCCTTAGATTTCTTTTGGTGGAAATGGGAACTTATGGCCTGACAAATGCTAATAATCATTTGGATTCAGAGATCTAAGACGGGAGAAATCCAGTTGATATTTGAAGCCAGCTAACTACAAACTACTTTTTCATCATACCACAGAGCAAATTCAGCTGAATTGTTGGGTATCGTTACCTGCTCCAAACTTCTGAACAGTGAAAAGTTTCATAGATAGAACTACTAGACTACATCTCCTTTTGATGAGACCACACTGGAGATGCATGATAGTTTTTAAAGGCCTGTGTATTTATAAATACACAAATATAACATAAGTGAGATAAGGAACTACAGCTGACTCTCCATTTTTGTGTGGATTAGGAAGCAAAACCCCTATGAAAGTGGACAAACTGGGAATGAAAATAAAAATTGTAAATGCTATTTTCTTTTTAACAGAGAGAAAACTTCTCTAGCAATCTCTAGGTCCTCCAGTGGTACAAGGACAGAGGGGCTATGGGGGTGGTAGGCCCTCAATGGCAATTTTTGGGGGGCACCACATCTCCTTGCTTGCCCTCCTCAACCCACCACAGCCCCGCTCCATCCATTGTAGTCCTTCCCCCCACACCATAGCCCTGCCCCATCTGCCATAGCCCCACCCCCACATATCATAGGCACAACCCCAGCCCTCCACTGCCCCCACCTCCGCACGCTTCAAGCTCCACCGCTGTGCAACTCTATGGTCAGCTTCCAACAGAAGTTGACTATAGAATCACCCTGGAAGACCTAGAGTTTCCTAGAGAAAACATAGTAATCAAATCCACAAATCATTAAATTTGTAAAAGCGAAACCACCGAATATGGAGGGCCCACTGTACTCGTATTACAGGTAACATAATCCCATGACAGCAGTTGGGGCAGCCCTCCTCTTTGCCAAATCTGCATTTCCAGTTTCAAGCCCCAGCTAGAAACACTCCAGCCTTTCTTTGCCCATCTCCAATTCAAGCTTGTTTTTCACCAAAATTACACATGGCATGCTTTCCTCTAAGGATTTCACTTCCTTTACTCAAACCCAGTAGGATTTTTACAATACATTCAGATAATCATAACCCACATCAAACATACCTACACCTGCTTATGTTGCTCCAGAGTGTGATGTACACTATATATTCCATACATTAGTCAAGAAATTCTCAGTAGCTTTCCATTAAAAGGAAAAAGTGCTTGTTTTTAACTGATTCAACTGAGGTTACCCAGGGATACAAGCAAGTAAAAAGCTGATGCTGCCAGCTGTCTTGCCTAGCAAAGTATCTTACTTCACCCTGTCTTCAAAGCCAGTGGAAGCACAATGTGGTTCTGTGCTTGCAGTGCACTCCTATACATGCTTACTCAGATCTTAGTCTTCCCAGTTTGTTCAATAGAACTTTACTCCATAATAGGTTTGTTTCAGACTACAGGAGATATTACTGAGAGCTGATGTAATTATAATACAAGTTTACATGTTGTTATTTTCTTGGCAATATCAGCTTGGTATCTCAACATTCTGACTTGATTCTACTTATTATTGTAATCTTATGCACTGCTATATTAATTAGCAAACTGCGTCCTTGTCACAGTTCCTTTTAAACATGGAGAAAATTATATGTTTTCTACAGTTACATGGTTTTGGAGACCAGTTGTAGAAGAAGTATAATTGGCAGATAAAGCTGCCTTGACTCCTACTTTTGCGGAAAAGGCAGAATATAAAGAGCTTGACTGAGATGGCTTATGTCACATCTGCTATATCTGTACAAGAAAACAGTCTCCTTCTCCCTCCTTTAAAAGGGTTAGACCTTAGATGTGAGTATGTTCATTAGAGCTTAAATGAAAAAAGGTAAATATAACAAGAAGCAAACATACTAACCTAGCAGCTGTATTCTAAACAGACCCAAGTAATCATATCAAAGTAGTTATGGTACTATGAATTTATTAATATCGTCTCCACATAAAATCCTAACATTTCACTGCTCAGAATCCTAACACTGTTGTATTTTGAACATATATATCAATGTAATCTTTTGCCCATAATCCCTTGTTCTATTATGCAGTAGAAAGCATTTATAATAAATGTTTGATTCTTTTCAGGCAAAAGTTAAAATAATTCTCCATTTCATTAGTAAAACAATGCCTTGGTTTTAAGAACCAGCTCTGATCAGGGCTAACCATTCTCCATTCTGCCCAAACCTGTTTTAAACTAATCTAAGTTAACATAAACTACAGTTAATGTTCTATTACTACCAGTAATAAAAAGCAAAAACCTCTCACCTCCTTGTCTCAACTGTGCATGAGCAAGCTGGGCTTGCTGCTGCTCTTTCCTGGTGGCATAAGCCAAGTTTCACAATGATTTCACATATGTGAATGTGGCCAGGGAGGTAAAAGCTAAGACATTTAATTATTAAGGTTAGCAAAAAGAGGGTAAGCATGCATATGTGGCTAGGGCATAGACAATGAATATGGCAATGGAACTTTTCACAGGGCCACACATGTAGGATTTTTCTGGGCCCAATGCACCATCCCATACCTTCAGGCCTTACTTTTTTTACATGCAACTCTAAGGTCTGGGGGAAAAGGGGAAAGAATTATAAGAGAAAGGAAGACTTCAAAGACACACAGACAAGTCACGGCTTGAAAAAGTTTGAAGCTCACTGGGTCTTTGCCTTTCTTCTGCTGATTGTGACTGCTTTTGTTCTCTTGAAGAAAACCTGTGCAACCATGAGAGTTGCTGGGTAGCTAAATCTGGCTATGAACACAATGGAGATTATAGACAAACAGTTTTAGTGACATTTCAGTCTGTATGTAGATAGTGGTAAAATCTTTCATTGGACTATTAGCTTTTTCTCCAGAATTTCCGCACTCAGAAAAAGAAATGAATCACAGTTTTGCTACAGACTGAATAACTTTCATATAGGCATCAAAGTATATAAAAACAACCCTTATGACTGAAAGTGTAGCTTTTATACTGGCTCACTTAAAAAGTAGTCACATCGCAATATGACCAGTTATGACTAAAGAGGGTGTGATACCCAGTTAATTTATTTTCCTTGGACACTGTCCATTTAATATTCCAAGTAGGATTATTTGGAGGCTTTTGTGTACAGATCACCCCAAACAGATGAACTTTTCCAAAGTTAATTAAGATTTGTCTTACAACTCTAAAAGCTAGACATCTATAGTTAAGTGTGCACCTTACAAAAATAATCCTAAGCGATATAATATAACAGCTTTCAAACATTTTCCAACGCAGTTGCAATATATGCACACGCACACCACTTCTCAACATGATTAAAATATTGATTGCTTTTAGCCTCATTCCCCAGGATTCCTGTTTCACCTGCCTTATTTGCGGTAAGTACAATTTATTTTAAACTTAAGGTATAAAGAAAGCAAGCGAGAAGGATGACTGAAGAAGAGAAAGTATATGTGCAAGAGGCATGTGAATTATACTTTTATTTTCACTTGTTCTAAGTCATACTGAAAACGTTTGTTGCTGCTGCTGCTGCTGCTGTGTTCCTTCACGTTGTTTCTTATGGTGACCCTAAGGTGACCATATAATGGAGTTTTCTGGGGCTGAAATTGTGTGATGCAGCAAAGGTCAGCCGGTGGGTTTCCATGGCCAAGCGAAGAATTAAACCTTGGTCTCCAGGGTAGCAATCCAATGCTCAAAGCTTTTATGTGTCACCTATTTAGTCTAATAGACATTGCTGCAAGAAAAAAAAAACACAAAAAAAAAACAGAGGGAATGTCCAGGGAGTTTGTTTTTATTACTACACCATTATACTTATTGATCATGCTAGCTTTCACACAGACTTATTAGGACCCAAACAACCTTATAGGTGAACAGAAGTGCTACTGTTGCCTTGAATCCTGCTCTAGAAGATCTCTTGGCCTTAACGGCCATCTTTGCAAGACTCACTGAAGTTGAAATGGGATCTGGGAAAGTTTCTGGTATGCTTGCAAAACACTGTCCATTACTTTCTTGTCTTGTCTTTGCCTTGTTTCTTCTACTGATAAGACCCACATAGCAAGTTACTTGATAAATATGTATCTTACACCTGAGGACATATACCAAGATATTTGTGGGCATTTCCTCCTATCTTTAACAACCCAAAGTCATCACAGTTCCATTCCCTTCAGTAAAACATTGCAGATATTCACTTAAAAAATAATTGCAGGATCAAGATTTCACTTATATAAATAGTGTACAACTATGGTCTAGGTCCAATTTGTTTTGTACAATGAAGCACATAAAATAAGTATCAAATTAGTTAGTTTTAGAGGAAATAAAAAGAAAGGAAGAAGAACTGAAGATGCTTCCTGATTTTGACTAGTGACTCGATATCTAAACAATGGCAGCGAAACTTATTGAAATTCATACCACAAGAGAATTAAATATAAAAATTTACAAGATGTAAAGCAAAGAGAAGGACTGGGACTATCTGAATTGAAATTGTATTTTTCTCTGTGCTGTTTGGTTTGGTTGAAAGACTGGATTAGGTTGACTAATAAGAGAGTATCAGATTTAAAGGGGCATGAACTGAGGCTTGGGTGGCATGACTATTTATGGCATGATAGAGTTAAAGTGAATGCTGATTTTTAATAATAATTTTGCAAGATGTGACTTGTGAAGAATTTGGTATAGATGCAAACCAAAGATATGCCCAAAACGCCTTTGTGGGTTTCAACACAAGAAACCTTCTATAGAAAGGAAACAACAACAAAAGAAAAGTAACTTACCAGGAACTCCCGAATTTGATCAAGATCAATATAGAATTAGGTCAAATGAAGAACTACTGACAGAGTGTAACAGTTTTCAATGGTATTCTGACAGACAAATATTTGAAAGACTTAAAATGGATAAGAAAATGTATGTTTTTGAAAAGGATTAATTTGAGGAGTAATTACATATGGATGATGAACATTTGATTGGTAAGATGTAAATTTAAAAAAAAAATGAGCTGGAGAAGGAACAAGTTAATGGTTGTATGATAAAGTGGGCCCAGAACTCGATACAGATGAAACAATGGGGAAAAAATCTGGTCAAAGACAGTGAAACTTATTTTATGTTATGATCTTGAGGAGAATTTTTGACTCCAGAAAAATTGGCCAAAATGCATAAAGGGGTTTCTAATGTATGTTAAAAACATGAGCAACAAGATGGGACATTTTATAATATGTGGTGGGCTTGGGAGAAGGCCAAAGAATTTTGGAGACAGATATACAGCCTGATACAGAAGATTTTGAAGGTCAGTAAGCAATAAAAACCTGAACTGTATTTATTGTGACTTTTAGGATCATTGGGTAGCCAAATGGAGAAGAGATATGAAGATTACTATGATATATGATCACGGCAGCAAGATTAATGTACAGAAATGGAAAAGCACTGTAATTCCTACAAATGAAGACTAGTTGCTTAAATTGACTGTCCTACCTGAAATGGGCAAATTATCAATATTGATTAGAGAAAAACCATTGGGGTCATTTTTGAATGACTTGGAACCTTTGACTGTATTTTGGCAAAATAGTGAGAACAACATGTTGACTATAGTATTATCAAGTTTGGTTACCTTGAAGAAATGTTTGAAGTATATATAATCAGAGAAGTTATCTTATATAGCAACATTTATAACTACCATTATGAAATTTGGAAGCCAATGTTACTGTATTTGCTGGCGTATGACTCACTTTTTTTTCTCAAAAAATACTGTTTGAAAATGGGGTGCATCTTATATGCTAGTGTATCATACATATCAACAAACGGTATTTTCTGGCATATAAATGGGGTGTGTCTTATATGCTGGTATGTCTTATACGCCACCAAATACGGTAATTGTTCTTTTTTTCTGTTTGTTGTTTCTTTCTTTTGTTTTCTTTTGTTTTCTGTTTTTGTTTTTCTGTTTGTGTTGAAGAATCTTTTTAAAAAATTTAAAAAATAATTAGGAAATTGGGAACAAAAAGATTACACCTGAAAGATTGCTTAATACAGATTGTTTAACACAGATAAGGTGGTTATTCGTATGATAATATATAGGCTCCACATGTATAATATGCATAAGTGTGTTTTCCAATAATATGTTTACATAGGATGATGGCTCCATTAAATCTGTCAGTGGACAGTATTTTTCCTACAATACCATTTTACAGCCAACACGCATGACATTAAGGCATTCTCTATTATTTTGCAAAATCAGCATAAAGAGGAAAAGTCCCTACCCATAGATCTTGTACCTTGGAGAGGCAGAAAGGGAAAATTTAAGCATCATGAAATTCACACACTTGCACTTTTACACTTTCCAAACTGATTTTGAGGAGAGAACTGGTGTGGCCATAGATGTTCGAGAAAGGAGATTACAATCTAAAACACAGCAATAGATAAAACACAGTAACTTGTCAGAGGGCAAAGGGTTTCTGGGCATTTGATACCATTTCTGGTTAAACCTTTAGAGCCTAGGGATGGGAATTATGTGGCCCTCCAATGGGAAGCATAGGAGGCATAACCAACAATGAGGCATAACCAACAGGAGCTGCGGTTCAACATCTTAACAATCATGTATTCCCTATCTTTCCTGTAGAGGAGGGGTGGGAACTCTGCAGCCCTCCAGATCTCGTTGGGATCTCTCAGCTTTCGTCACCATTGGCTACACTGGCAGAATTCCCATTCCTGCTTTTTATTTAGTATCTTGTTTTCCCAATTGTGCTTATCACTTCTAGTACAATCTTGGCCCTAGCTAGTAACCAGACCGTGGGTAAAAATACCACTCCGCAGATGTGCAAGCGAGAACTACAATATGAAAACATCAGTACAGTGAAAATTCTTAAGTAGTTATGTTAATTTTAAGGGAGTTTAAAGACTGCAACCACATCACTAGTTCCCACAATCTGGACATTTTTTTTTAATGCAGTGAAAGGGCTTGAGTTTGTGCATCACTTATCTTTTTGAAACACGCTTGCATCAAAGCGTGTTAAACGAGGGCAGAAAAGGAATTCACACACAAACAAGACAACAAAGCAAAAATAAGATGGGAAGTTATGATACATTTTAAATTCAGAATGATCTACACCAACTCCCGCATCCATCTATATGTGCTTACCATAAGTTGTTTTTTTTGTTTTTTTTAAGAATTCATCACCCTACTCAAACCTGTCACCACAGTCTCACGCTGTTCCTCGGCCTTCCCAGCTACTTTCTTGTAATTTCAAGAAGCAGGCTAATGACTGAGCAAAGCAAAATTATCTAAGTATGCTTTCTAAGGGGAAAGTGTTTATGTTCGGACTTGAAAAAATTAAGGGAACTAGCCTGATGAAAGTTTGACCCTAATTCTTTTGCCTGTTTTGACTCAGTGGGGAAACACATTAGCGCATGATAAAAGTTTCCCTCTCCTAAGGCCCTGTACCCCAATCTGTCACCCATTTGTCAAACCCTGCCATGCCAAGCGGACACAGCTCCCCCAATTTCCACATGGCAGCTCCTTTGGGGCCAGGCGCGGCCGCTTCTGCAGCTGCAAGGCAAGGCGGCATGCGCCCTGACAGGTAGGATACCCCCAAGGGCAGACTTACGAGTTCCACCCATCCGCACGAGCCTGCTATAGCGCTTTGATTCCACTTTCAACGTCCTATGGAATCCTGGGGTTTGCGGTTTCGGGAGGGGCCGGCCGGCCCCTCCCGAAACCGCAAACCCCAGGATTCCATAGGACGTTGAAAGTGGAATCAAAGCGCTATAACAGGCTCGTGCGGAAATGGCCCCAGGCAACCCACAGCCATCGCAGCCACGCCGCGGATTCCGAAGGACGGGCGTGCTGTCTCCTTCCACATACAAAGAGAAGAGGTGGGGAGGGGACCACCGACTGCAACGTTACCCGAAACTTTTCAAAACAACAACACTGAAGCAGGAGAGGAAGCGAACCAAAGGCAATGAGAGAACGCTCGGCCAAAGTTCCCTCAGGAACCTCGAAGGCACGTCGCCGTTTCCAAGCGAAGCCGTCCTCGGAAGGAAGAGGAGAAAAGCCCCTCCAGGAAACTCGGCCGCATTCCTCAGGCGGGCGGGGAAAGCAGAGGTTTACCTGTGGCCCGAACCGGCGGGGGCGCCGCGCTGTGCAAGAGAGTCCACAACAGAACGTGCGTGGGGAGCCAGCTCATTGTACGGTATGGTGTCCCTGGGGGAGCTCCGAAGCGGCGGCGGCGGCGGCCGGGGCTCTCTCCTCTGTGGGGCGAAGGGGAGCGGGCGAGGTCCGGGGGGAGGGGGGCTCCCCAGCCGAGCGGAGCGCGCGAGAGCGAGCCAGAGAGGCCCCGCCAGAGGCAGCCCGGGCAGCTGCGGCTCCTGGGAGTGCGTGTGTGACTCACTCACTCCCCTTCCCTTCGCTTCAGCCCTGCCTGCAGGGGAAACAGGAAACCTTAAAAAGTTCGCAAACAGCTGGGCAGGACTTTCTCAACTCTTACAGTAGTTCCTTCTCTGGCCCGCCCTCCTCCCCTCTTCTGGCCGGGTTTTGACATGAAGCCTCTCCGCCTGGCTGGCCGTGTCAATCCGGGGCCTCGAGCCGGCCTCCCTCGCGTCGCCCCCTTGCACGCGCTCGCTCTCTCTCTCTCTCTCTCTCTCTCTCTACACACACACACACACACACACACACACACACAGGGGCGCAGTGGCTGTCAAGCCATAACGTGGCTCTCTCTTGTCTCTCTCTCACACACATATTACACCAAATTTTATTACTCTTAATCTTGCTATTCTGTACCATTGCCCTGAATTTGAAGGTCATTTCCACGTGATACCCTAAAGGGTAGTTCACACAATACATGAGGGGTGGGGGTTGGAAATGGGTCAGATGGCCCCAACCTACATATATGTCTTGAGGTTAAAAAGCACTCAGTGGGGCTTTTGCCAGGAAAGGACGATGGGTGGGCCTCTGGATATTGTTGTGCCACAATTCCCATAACTCATAGCCATTGACCGTGCAGGCTCATGGGTGCAGCTCAACAACATCTGGAGGGCCATAAGCTTCTTATCTAATGCACCCTTGGGTCCAAAAGTAGAATTTTGATCCCTGTTCTCAACCCAACTATAGTGCATGTTCTGTGGCCATTTCTGCTATTATAGCGCTAGTTCAACATCCTGTGGAATTCTGGGGTTTGTAGTTTACTGAGACCAATGAGCTCTCTGGCTGAGAATTCTAAAGGCCCCTCCCTAAACTGCAAACCCCAGGATTCTATAGGATGTTGAAAGTTCAATAATAGCACTATAACGGTGTTGTGCGGTCTCAGCCACATGTCTCTCTGCCTATGTGTTTGCACTCTTCTGTCCCACACCTTTACTTTTTCTTACCTAGCTTAAACATGCAAGCAAACTTTTTCATTTTTATGCACTTCTTACAATTTTAAGAGAACAATAGTATTGCAAAGAGGAACAAAAACAAGTTTTGGACCGAGTGCGGCACTTTGGGCAATGCTTCAACATAGCCTGGCCCTATGTTTGGAACCTCTGTGCACTGGTTCTGCATTTGCCGTTCATGTAGGGATCTAGGAGTCTTGGTAGATCACAAGCTGAACATGAGTCAGCTGTGTGATGCGGCAGCCAAGAAAGCCAACGCGATTCTTGGTTGCATCAATAGTACCACTCTATTCTGCATTGTTTAAACCTCATTTGGAATACTGTGTCCACTTCTGGGCACCTCAATTCAAGAAGGATATCAACAACTTGGAGCGTGTCCAGAGGAGGGCGACCAAGATGATGATGGGTCTGGAAGCCATGCCCTATGAGGAGCAGCTTAGGGAGCTGGGTATGTTTAATCTGCAGGAGAGATGATTAAAAGGGAACATGACAGCCATATTTAAATATTTGAAGGGATGTCATGTTGAGGAGGGATTGGGCTTGTTTTCTGCTGCTCCAGAGACTAGGACAAGGAGCAATGGATTCAAGCTACAGGAAAGGAGATTCCACCTGAACCTCAGGAAGAACTTCCTGACAGTCAGAGCTGTCCAGCAGTGAAATATGCTGCCTTGGAGTGTGGTGGAGTCTCCTTCTTTGGAGGCTTTTAAGCAGAGGCTGGATGGCCATCTGTTGAGAATACTTTGATGTGTGTTCCTGCATAGCAGGGATTGGACTGGATGGTCCCTGTGGTCTCTTTAAACTCTATAATTCTATCCTCTCTGCACAAAGCTTATGCATCAGGAACGTGGCCACAGCAAGGGGAAAATGAGGGTATTGCTGCCGCCTCCGAACTCTGCCCCTGATGAAATATTCACTCAGTCCTTAAATCAATTTAAGGCAAAAATCCAATAATTTTAAAAGACTAAAACTATATTAAATCATTTGTCACTTAAACAAACAATTAAAAACCATTTAAAACAATACCAAACATAGCACATGTGCAAATTTGATAAAATCAGTGAGGACCCAAAGGCTTTAATAAAAGTAAATGACACCAACAGTGGTACAAATTTGATTTTGACTTATGTGTTCATACCTAGGTCCCATTAAAATGTGCTGTCCTCATACAGTGGAGATTGGACTTCTAAAAGTGCTCAACTGACCTTTGGGTTAGTTGGATCTACATGAAGGGGAAAGAGTTTGACTGAATGCTTTACAGTTTTGGGTGTATGGGGCTGCCTCCTCACAAACCTGAAAGAGAGAGGGGAGAGATCATGGTGTGATGGCACCATTTGTTTTACATATTCATGTATTCTAGTGCATCTATGCATACACCAATCCTAACATTTAGCCTCAGTGTACACAAATGCTGGGCTTTTAGAAGCTTTTCACTATCTGGCAGCTGGCCTGGACAAGAACATTCTGGCTGGTGGCAATCACAGTTAAAGAGATAGGTTTAAATTATACCCATGGACATAATACTAAGGAGAAGAAGAAATGTTTTGGGAACTCACTGTAGGAGCTGATCTATTATCTTATACTCAGCTTTTAAAGACACACCATGCTAAAATTGCAACTTTATCTTATTGTGATTCTTTGCCATAGACAATTCACACACTAAATGTTGCAGTTTATGTATATTTATTTATAAGGTGTCTCAAATTTACCCAGCTCCAGATTTTGTCATACCTACTTAGGCATGATCAGCATACAACCATGATTGGAGAAAATATAATGCAAGACATGTTTTGTGCCTAGTGGTGCAAACATAGAGGTGAAACATATATATGAAGAGTGAGAAACTAGCTGTCTTCTAAATGCTGTTGGATTATGATGTTGTTGGACTATAACTTCCATTAGCTCTAGCCAGCACAGTGAATAGTACAGAATGATGGGATTTGTAGTCCAGCACTGTCCCCCATTCCTGAAACACAACTAAACACTTGTGCATGGTGCAAATGATCAATAAATTGCACTACTGTTTTGAATTTGGGATTTTAATTTTTCCCCCCTTTGCACAATCACTTCTGCTACTTCATGCTTGTCCTGAGAAATTCATTCATCAATTTACATTGGTGTAAAAATGTTTAGTGAGCTGGCATGGTGTAGTAGTTTGAGTGTTGCTCTACAGCCCTGGAGACCATGGCTCGATTCCCTGCTCAGCCATGGAAACCCACTGGATGACCTTGGATACATTACACACTCTCAGCCCCAAAAAACATCATGATAGGTTCACCTTAGGGTCACCATAAATCGGAAATGACTTGAAGGCACACAACAATAACAAAAAGGTTCAGCTTCAAGCAAGGGCATTTACAGAAAGTTACATGCTGAAAAGTTTTTGTAACAGTTTAATTCAAATTGTCAATAGTGTACAAGCATTATGCTTGTTGCCTAGTCACAATTAAATTAGAACATCTGTTGCCCATAATCATCCCTCACATACAGGCAGCTATGGTATGGTTTTTAGCTTCTCTACATTTATAAACCAATTTTTGTTATCTTCATGATTAGTTTAATGATGCATTTGGGCTAGAGCAGAATACCTGAAAGGTACTAATCCTCTTCATATTTTAGGGTTTAAATGCATAATGAATGTGCAGGAAACAAGTGGAAATGGAATTGGCCTAACCCCTGCGCTCCAGGCAATGAAATGCATGGCTTATGTTTGCACGTGTAAGCTTAAGATGTGATGGCTAGCTCCCATGTGGTCAGAAAACCTGTTTTTCCAAGACTCACAGTTGCATGGAGCTCTGACTACATGTGTATACCTGTATGGATGGATGCACACGCCGGTGCAGACGTACATTTCAACATGCAGGCAGTGCGGAGCAACAGAGCGTATGAATACTGCACATTCATTGATGACTTTCTCTGGTCAGCTTCTGATTTGCACCATTAGGTTATGTTTGGACCTCCAGATTGCCATGGCGACCAGGAACAAAAAAATGCCAACCGAGATGTTTTTTCCTTCCTGATTTCTAACTGGTGATCATCTATACTGCTCTTTGTGTGACGTTGCCCTTAGAAGTTGTTCAGAGGAAGGAGCTAATTAAAAATGGGGTGGTCTGATTTATCATGTTGGTGCTTGTTGGGCTGCTGCCTGTCAACCAAACAAGATATTACAAAGATGATCCATTTTTTGTATTTCCTTTATTCCCATACCAATTATTCTGTTTTATCCCTTTTATTTTTTGTTTTGATCACTGTTGGCAAACAGGCTGTCTGCTTCTTATCCCTTCCAACCCATCATGAAAACAGAAGCAGCTGTAAAGCAGGGAAGGGGAGGTACGGACAAGAGAAATGTTAACTATTTACTTATTAACAGAAGTAATACCAAACAGCCAACTGAAGTGGCTCCCTATCACACTACTAGGTCCAGAACCTTAAATAACTGGCATACTCTCCAACATTTCACAGGTGAAAACTAGGACACCTGTGGCCAAGCAACATCAGAGTATAGTCGGGATGCCAAAAGTTATCAGTGAAGAACACTAGCTAGGGGAGGCTGCAGGAGTTTGCTTTTGTCGGAAGAACATGAGTCTGTCCCTTCTTTTCTCTTCCTACTGCTGTGTTGATTGAGTGAAAACTACTTTTGCAGTCTGAATTCAATTTGCATTAGCTGTAGTAAGCTGAGGACAAAGGGGGAAGTGGGAAGAAGAAAAAGAAATGGGGGCATTTTAAAAGCAGTTGAAAAAAAGTGGGGTGATAGAAGATTAATTAGGCCTGTCCTTACACATCAGGAGAGCTGGGCACCAGCACCTAGTTGCGCTATTGCAGCTGAAATCCAATTTATATAAGTGATTTAGATCTCATTCCACTTGTCAATAAGGCTTATGTAGCTTTTTCACTAATTGGTCAGCGTTGGTTTGCCTTCTCACTCTTACTCTCCTTTCTCCTGTAAAATCTGATAGCAGAAATGATAAATCCTTTGCTTTGTTTCTTCCTTTGTGGTGGTCAGATATATAATGAGTAAAGTAGCTAATATTATAATAAATACTTGGATGGCATTCAAACTCTTCTGAATATTTATAAGACTGTAAGGATAATTTTATGCATGTATTTCCCCTCTCTTCACATATTCTCTCTCTGAGAGTCATTCAAGAAAAATATGGTTTAGTAAGCAAATAGTAGAATTTGATGAGTTTGAGAGCCTAGCCTTCTATCAGATCTAGCAATCATACTTGCATATTTATTTTAACATGGTAATTCCTCATATGGAAAACATGTGATTTATTTTCATGTGACTTGAAAACCGCTTAATTTTGCTTGCTTGCTTGTTTGCTTCCCTTTTTTTTTTTGGCCTCTCTTCTGCTTTCAAACCACTGTATAATTATGTACTGAGGAGAAAAGTCTTGCTGATTAGAGCTTGAGAAGTTACTTTTCAAAAATAATAATTCTCAATGAAAGGCCCACTCTCCAAAGACCTTACTTACTGTTATAGTATTACTGAAAACAAAACAGAGCAAAAAACTTTTACTTGCTTTTCTCGATAGTTATTTTGGTTACATTTAAAAGCATGTGAATGCTACATACCACTGACCTCCTTCTGTTCCTCTTCCTGCAACACACACAATGGGGCTTGAGCTAACACTTCAACCATGAGGTATTCCTCTTTCATTTTGTGAGACCGCACTTTTTAGGCCATTTCTGCACGAGCCTGTTATAGCGCGATGATTCCACTTTCAACCTCCTATGGAATCCTGGGGTTTGCAGTTTCAAGAGGGGCTGCCCGGCGACTTCCGAAACTGCAAACCCCAGGATTCCATAGGAGGTTGAAAGTGGAATCATCGCGCTATAATAGACTCATGCGGAAATGGCCTTATACAGGAAACTTTTGATGCCCCATTATCAGATGACTCACTGTTTTGATGCTTTCAAATTAAGGACAAGTTCCATTAATTCAGTGGGGGGGGGTCTTCTCTTTCATCAGTTTTTCTTACCTATGGAAGCTTGCTTGGGACCCTTTGTGTGCACACACTGCTTGCAAAGTGAACTGAGAGGGGGGAAAGATGCAAAGCTGGCTGAAGGACTTTACAAGCAGTGCACACACAGTTGGTCCCAAGTGAACCTCCGTAAATCCTTCATGATCCCTACAGTACAGTACATGAGTTCTGCTTTTCAACCAACTCTGTGTTTTGACAGTGCTCCAGTCCCTAAGTGGGAGAAGCCTTTAACTGTAAAAGTAGCTAAAAATTTCAATTACACCACAGAAAGAGCAAACATGTTGCAATAACAATGCAATATAATTAAACATTTGTTACTAGAACAAAGGAATTAACTTGTAAGCAATATCTCTTTTGACTTTGTAACAAGGAATCAATTTATAACAAGGAGTTAACTTGCCATCAATACCTCTTTCAACTTAGACAGTAGTTATTTATAACTAGTTACTGCCAAGCTCTGAATCCATCTAAGCCAGCACCCTGTTTTCTGCAGCAGCCAACCAAATGCCTTTGGAAAAACCACAAGTAAGGCACAAGAGGAATAGCAATCACTTTTTGTTGCTGCTGCTACCAACATACTGCTTCTGAACCTGGAGATGGCATATAGCCATCATGGCTAATAGCCAGTGACAGCCCTTTGTCTTCATTACACAGTCTAATCCTCTTTCAAAGCTGTTTAAAGGAGTGGCGATCACTACTTGTGGCAGCAAATTCCGTACATTACTTGTCTTATTACTGTGTGAATAAGATCCTTTTGTTTGTTCTGAATCTCTTTAGTTGCCACGAATAACCCTGACAGTATGCCCTTTGAGGATCTTCACTCAGCAACCCTGGTTGCTATCACCCACTTTATCCCCTCTTCTAAGCTCTTTCTTAGATTTAGTATATAGGGGCTCTGTGTTAAGACAGGTGTGTGTATTCAAAGGTTCTTGTTTGTGACTTGTGTGACTTAAGGCCCTTTCATGTTACGTAAATTATAGTGCTTTGATTCTACTTTAACTGCCATGGTAACATTCTATGGAATCCCAGAATTTATAATTTGTTGCTGTTGTTGTGTGCCGTCAATTCATTTCTGATTTATGGAGACCCCAAGGAAAACCCATCATGGGATTTTCTTGGCAAAATTTGTTCAGAAGGTGTTTGCCATTACCTTCCTCTGAAGCTAAGAGAATATGACTTGCCCAAGGCCAATCAGTGGGTTTCCGTGACCATGTGTGGATTCAAACCCTCTTCTCCAGAGTTTAGGGAAGTTCATTTAGAATTGTCAGCCAGAGAGCTCACCAAACGGCAAAGCTTGGGATTCTGCAGGTTGGAACCACGGGAGTTAAAGCTGAATCATAATGCTATACCCATGTAACGTGAAAGGACCCTGAGACTCTCCCATTCCCCTGAATGAAAAATACAGGCAGAAGTGTAACAGTGACTAGGAACAGTTTGTTCAATAAAAGACTTCTTTACAACAACAAGCATAAATGCTGGCTTACTGCTACTATCAATGTTACACTTTGCAGCAGTCCCCAAGTCTTCCCAGATTCTCATTTTCTCTCATGCACTCCAACACAGCTCAGACCAACCTTTAACTCCCCAATTCAACTGTCAGTTAAACTACCGAAATGCTCCTTTTATCTTCCCCCAGCCCTACTTTTCAACATTCTGAGATCTGTGAGTGGTTGACAGCACAGATTGAACAGGTCCTGTGGCTGCTGTCAGCCAGTTTGGAGATCATTTTAGAGCTCTTCAATCTTCTGTGGTTTTCCCCATTCCTGAATTATCTGGTGCTTCATTGCTCATTTATAAACCAGACTTTTTATAGACAAGATGAAAAGGACAGGTTACAACAGAAATCCTTTTTTTTTATATAAATCAACATTATCTTTAAAACAAAAGAGCAAAGGACAAAACATACAAACCAAAATGTATGCAACCATACAAAAAATACAAATGCACGGATCAAGTTTTAACCAACAAATTACAAACATAATTTACAAACAATGTAAGACATACAATATAAACAATTCATAATACAAACTCTTACCTAGATTTCACAATCTGTCCATTTCGTTAACTTGATTAACAACTATACACCTTAAGACAGCCCTTGATTATAATACTAACAAATCTAACAAATAACCCAAGTGACCTAAGACACAAACACATCACAACACATGACAACAGAAATCCTCGAGTGGCCGGACTTTATACTTCACTTATTTCCACTGTTCATTTATTCTTACTATCTGCCCTCATTCTTTAAGCAGTGTATAAGTGAACATGTCACTTTGTCCTTGATTTCTTAGCTTATTGAGGAGCTACAATTGTATGTCTGTCTGTCTGTTTGTTTAATATCTTGCCTTTTCCCCTGGAGTGGAACCAAGGTGGCTCACATCAAGTTAAAAACAAAATACACTAAAAACCTAGTCTATATAAAAGGTTTAAAATCTTTAAATAAGCAGTCCATTACATCACTAAATTACAACAATCAAAAGAACTTTAAAATAAAAGATACAGTCATCCCTCCATATTCGCTAGTGTTGGGGGCACAGGACTCCCGTGAAAGTGGAAAAATCATGAATAACTCTGGGCCCTCTCAAATCATCTTTAATACACAAAAAAGTATGATCATCATATTCAACTCACGATGGATTCCTTTGAGGCATCAGGGTTCCTTCACAAGGCAGAAGTAGGTGGCTTCCACTGCTGCCCCACACCAGTTTAGTAGGGACTTACAAGCCTGGTTCGCAATTTCTCAGTCTCATGAGGCATGCAGTCTCTATTAAAAATGGCACAGGGAGGCAGCAGAGGTGATAGCAAATAATCCGTAAATAATCTAATCCACAAAAGTGAAACCTATAAATGTGGAGGGCTAACTGATAATACTTCATTAAAAAGTTCTTTTTACTACAATAACTTAAATGCCAAATGCCTGCTAAATAAAAAGGTCTTTGCCTGCAAGTAAGTAGAGAGGGGACCAATTGAGTCTCCTTTGGGAGGGAATTCCACATGAGAGGTGCAGCCACTGAGAAGGCCATGTTCTCGCCAGATGTATCTGTTGGGGCAGCAGGACACAAAGATCTTAAAAGTTGGACAGGCTCATAGAAGGAGATACAGTCCTTCAGATAATCTGAAAGTCTTTAAAGCCAATATGTTCTTTCTTTCTTCTTCTTCTTTTGTTTTTTTTTTGAAGAAATCGCTTGTGTAGTTTAATGAGCTTTGGAAGCACAAAGTGATACCATTCAAGGGGGAAGTAGAAGGGGGGAACAAGACACACACCGTAGTTTGGCCCCTCCAGCCAGACCTGGTAGCGACAGCGGTCAGCTGGGCATGTGATGTAGAGTCCCCTCCCTGCACCTCCCCCTGTTAACACATTGTTATCAAGTGCAAAATAGAGGACATTTTACAATCCACCACAGAAGAATTAGCTCACTTTGATTTGACTTACTAAACAAAGGAAATAAGTATCACACACACTTCAGTAGTTTTCAGAGTAGAAATCTTGATCCTTTAGGCTGAGGCTGGTCACTGCCAAAAGCAACATTAATATCAACCGTATTTCTGTCCTGACGCCATATTTGTTTCTTGCATAGAGTTCTGCTATTTGGATGCTAAGGCTACAGTACTTAATCCTGCTTCCACAACCTGAATATAATAAACAACTTTGCTGGCTGCCAGTAGACCACTTATTGCAAGAGCAAAGCAAAAGTAGCTTAATCCTCTTTCAGGCAGCCAGCTCAGCTGTTTCTGGAGAAGATGGGAGCAAGAGGCTGTTATTGCAACATGGGGAGAAACAGCTGGAGACCCATAGGATTCCCCACCAGGAACTGGGCTGGCTCAACAGCTGGTAGGGTAATCTTGGCTGTAGGAGCCACAGCTTAGGAAAAAGACAACAAACCTGGCAGTGGTTGTGCTCCCTAGCCTCTGAAATTTTGAAGAAGAGGTTGGCCACAGGGTGTCCTCTTCCTCGGAAGTTGCACTGTGACCTGCTAAGGTTAAGGAGAACTGGCCAGCCAGAGCCCCAGTTGTACACATCCTGTGACCAAAACCTTGCAACAGCGTATGAATCTGGCCAGGGGTGTGTGTGCACATATGCAGCTCAATGCCCCACTCCTCAGGTAACCGGCTCTCCAGTAAGTAGTCCAAACTGCCACAAGGCACAGACAAGTCATAGCTGCAGGCCACACTACCTTTAATGCTACCTTCATTACAGCTGACACCTGCACCTCAATTAAGAAGAGCCACTCAGGCTGTGCCCACATTTGCTTCCTTTGGAGGACCAGAGAGCCGCTCTTGCCCTTTCCATTTGCCCACCACCACAGGGAATGCCATGGTAAAGCTGATATGGTCTTTAAAGTGCATAAATATCATGACCAGCACTTTGAGTTGTATCTGAAAATGGAACAATAGTATTGACCAGATCAAACCAATACTCTCATATGCACAAGTTTTCCATTATGACCATTCAGACTCTGGCATTGTTTATAAGCAATTACTCCTGTTCTCCCACCTTGCCTTAGAGACTTCTAATATTGACTTATACACATCTGTACATTAGGCCCATCCCCCAAAATTATTGGCATGTGCATTTTCCCCTATAGCTCTTTGATGAGGGTACTGTATTGTACTGTATTCTCATTCCCTTCACCATGTCTGTTTGCATGACCTGCAATATATACAGCAGGGGTGGAAATCATACAGGCCTCTAGATACTGTTGGATTCCAACTCCTGGCATGCTTCACCATTGCCTATGTCAGTTGGGCTGTTGGGGCTTCCACTTGTCTATAATCTAGGGGACCATAAGATTCCAGCCCCTTTATTTTTAAATTTCCGTTTACATCCTTGTCTCTTACATTTTTTTCTAACCAAGGCTAAGGAAACTGTGGATCTCCAGGTTCTGTTGGACTCCAGTTCCCTTCATCCCTAGCCAATATGGGATGATGATGGGCTACGGATGATGTAAGATCATGTCTGACAAGATCTAGAGGGCTGGAAGCCCCTGCTCTGATCAGATTATGATTTTGAACATACTGGTGCAAACATAAAGGTAACGTGTTGAGAATGTGGGTATTTTAAAAAGAACCTGTGGGTCTCAGGAAAGCATGCTTTAGGGGAGAAGGGCTGCACTTGTGTGTGCTTGGGTCTGTGTTCTATACTAGACCTACAAGTTCATTTGTACATTTGTCCTTTAGAAACATTCACGCTTAAATTGCTTTTGCTTCTTTTACATATCTCTTTTACCCCAGCAGTAGAAAGTTCTAAACAGACTTTAGATGCTTTTACAGTTTGTATTATTTATTTACTTATACAAGAGAATGTCCACAAAACTTATGGTCTCTTTAAGTCCCTGAAGCAATAATATATTGGCGAGATGGGCATGATATGAACACTGTAGCAGTCACAGACAGGCAAGTATTTCTAGATCTGTTCACAGAAACACTAGTTCACTTTATGCTCAGATTTCCAGTTCATTTTTTTTTTTCATTTTTTAAATTGACATCTGTGTGTCACCTTTCCTCAAAGGGGGTCAGGGTGGCTCTACTCCCAACCAAAGGATTGATTTCTCTCCATCAATACCACCTGTGAAATAGATCAGGCTGAGACAGACTATCTGGTCCACAGTCCCCCAGTTATATCCCAAATCCTAGTTAAACAATCTCGTTATTAGTACAACACATTGATTCTTATTTCCTCTTCTAGAAGTTTCTTAGTTACAAAGCCAACATGGTCTAAACTGCTTCTGTGCACTATTTTCTACAAACTTCTTAGGTCAAAACTCATTTTGGATCCCATTTCTAGCAGCATTTGTTACCCTAAAAGGTGGGGGATCTTTAGATCCACCAGCAGTGCCAGCATCTCCTTAGGATTTGGAGAATTATTAGCTCAAAGGAGGCCTGCAAGAGAAGGGTAATGGCAGGATCTTTTCACCTGTGTATCCCAGTACTATTTGCAGAGATGACTCCAGTTAAAAGTTAAAAGAATATGTTATTGGAAATTAATATACACACACACAAGAAATCAAGCAACCACATGAACCATACAAGGCTATTGAAGGGAAAGGCAAGAAAGGTTGAATAGAGAGAAATTTTGGGTGGAGTGATTGATGTTTACCAGTCTTGAAGCAGAAGATCAAAGTGGAGTGACTCAAAAAGGAATTTGAGGGTAGCGTGGAGGAATGGGAGTCTGGAGTGCAATGTAGCACCACCCACATACTACGTACTACATACTACAAATTACCTGGGCTGGATCAGGGTGTGTTTTTTTTACCCTATTTCCTACCCTGAAGGGGTGTGTGTTCTCCAGAGCAAACAAAGGACTCTGGAACAGGCTGATTGTCTTAACTTTAGGTGACAAAGCATTGGTGGGAGTCATGACAGTCTCTTAATGTCTTGGTTGGTAAATAGGAAAGGTCTCTGTAGGATATGCTCACAGCAGGGGTGCTTCACTGCTTCACCTGGGCAGTTTTGTCTTCTATTGTATTTGGAAGTTAGATTGTTGAGAGGATTATCTGAAACTCATTAACATCAGGGTGTGTGTATGTAACGTATGGTAACACATTGCTCATGACTTTCATTTGATTTCTCCAGAACAACCTCATGTCTCATTAACATCCAAGGTACAGAGCATGGAAGCACATTGACTGAGAGATTCCAGGAGTTATAATTTAAAAGAGTAACTTTTCCAAGATTTGTCGTGGAGAGAAACTATGTCGTCTCATGCTTACAAAATTGGCTTACCATGACTGCACAGCTTACAATAGGGGTAGGGATTGTGTGGTTCTCCAAATGTTACTGGACTGCAACTCTCTATGTCCCTCACCATGACTATGGTGGCTAGGGCTGCTGGGACTTGCAGTTCAACATCAGGACTGCATGAACCCTACTCTGGTTTACAACAATACAGTTTCATCCTGTTTAGCATGGTTGTCCATGTTTTGTATTCACTGCTCTTGCTGAACATAGCACATTTAGCAAACCAGACTTGCACAGTCAGTAAAATATTGTTCTAACATGATATGTGGGAATGTTTCTTTTTAGCCCCTTTTCAATGAATGGAAGCTGTAACAGTGATGGATTTGAAAGGGTATATCCTAAATTCTAGCATAAAGCTGTCTTTGTATTTTAATTACAAGTCTCCTGGCATCTTAGGACTATTGTTTCTATTACCCTGTGCTCACTGATGAATATAGCAGAATGGTGATGCCATCCTGACTCATGTAGCTAGGATTAACGATGTTCTTACTGGGCTGACAAAGGGATCCAAAGATACCATTTTAATACAATGGTCGATTATTGGAACATGGATCAGGGGTGTTGCTTGAGATTCTGGGAGGTGTGGGGAGGAGATTTTAGTAGCTATGGAGTGAGAGAGTCAGCAAAATCCACAGATTTGTCTTTTAGAAACATCCAAGGTTAAATTGCTCCATAAAACAGTGTGTTTGTGTGTCTATGTTAAGAAAATTAAGGTGCATCTTTTTAAATACCTATAAACTCATAACGTGCTTATCAACATAGAACAGACATCCTGCTCCCCCTGCCCCCAAATGA
Organism: Iguana delicatissima; assembly: GCA_948472985.1. Taxonomy (NCBI): domain Eukaryota; kingdom Metazoa; phylum Chordata; class Lepidosauria; order Squamata; family Iguanidae; genus Iguana; species Iguana delicatissima. Next base: position 475,695 of record CAOKZL010000175.1, read on the forward strand.
AAGGATTTGCAACTTTAGCATACATACCTACTTCATTGCTTACAACAATCACTGAAGTATAAAACCAGTGAGCTGGCCATAGATACATTAACTCCTGAGGGAAAATCACACTGGACTTGAGAAATGGGGTCTTTATGCCCTTTCTCCTCCCCACATAGCAAAGTCCTGACATATTTCTGCCAGCTTTTCATTCACAAGTTTGTAACTGAATTTGAATTTGTGGCATCTTTGAAACAATCCATGTTCTAAGACAGGGTGCAACCCAGGGGCTGCAAGTGGATTCCCTGGGCTCCTTTTGTGACCTGTAACCCCACTAGGCTACCCATACCACCCATTTTCTGCTTCCTCAAAGTGGTGAATTATCTCTTCTGGAAGCCTCTGGAAGCGCCAATTCACCTTTTAAATATAGTAGACTCCCGTTTATCTGATGCTCGGTTATCCAACCATCCGGATAAACCAATGTCGCGAAGGCCTGGGGGTGTGGCTGTGGGCATTTCTGTGCCCCCAGACACACCACGACACGCCCCCCGACACGCCCCCAAAATGGTGGCCGCCACAGGCATCCGGGTAATCTGACCCTTTCAGTTATCGTTTGGGTCGGATAAGCAGGACTCTACTGTAGTTTGCAGGGTCCTCCTGCTCAGTTTAACGGAAAAAACATTTTCTCTCTCTTTTTTCTTTTTTTCTCCCCCAAAATGAGCAATGGATATCGGGATCCTTCCAGGGTTGTTGGTTGTTGTTTTTTTGCCATGTTTGGCAATGCATGTGGGCCCCAGAGAAACCTAGGGGAAGAAAACTGGTTTTCAGACCTCCTACAGTTGTCCATTCCTCAAGGCCTTACACCCTAGAGAACCATAGCACTATGATTCCATTTTAACTGTCACGGCAACATTCTATGGAACATTTCATAGCTGAAAACCAGGACCACCATCTTCTTTCCTTTCCCAGTAGTGGCTGCTTTCCAAGCAGCTGTCATCACTGTTGCTATTTCTGTCACTGGCCTGCGTCTGCCACACCAGTGCTGCCATGCCTCATCTTCCGCCCGCCCTCCAAACACTGCACAAGCACCAGCTGTTGTTATTTAGCTACACAACTGCTTGGCTGGGGGAGTGGCACAGGCCTGGGCTTGTGTGGAAGAACAGTGCCATCAGCTCAAGCAATTCCTCCTGAGTTGACAATGAGGTGCCACCGCTCAGTATGGTTGATAACAGATCAACAAGGCCAGGAGGAAGAAGCAGCAGAGGCAAAAATGAGAAGGAATTGTCTTGGCCCATGGCCAGGGCAACACTTCCTGGATGGAGGATGTTGGAAGCCAAGAGGCATCAACACTTGTAAAGTGATTAGTGAGACCAGGGAGTCTAGAAAATGACTGCCCTTTTGTTTCATCGCTCTGTATCTTTCTTTGATCTATGTACTCAAGCCTTTTGCTTCTTTCCTACCTGTAGACATCAGTTCCCTCTTCTCTCAAAAAGTTAGTCTCTTTGTTTTCCTTCTGTCTGGAAGGGGCATCGATGAGGCACCAACCCCAGCAATGGATGCTAGCTTACCCTCTTGACAGCCAACTTTTAGGGACTCTTGTAACCAAGTATAGATCAACTTCTTTTGTCTATCTCCATTATTCTCCTAAGATGGATTTCCTGAGGCAATAAAATGCCTTTCTCTTTTTTACTTTACAAGAGAATCCAGAATCATTACTTCTGTTTCAAGCTCATGCTGCGCTAGACCTACTGCACTCTATTTAATATGTACACCAAATATTCCTACAGAGGAGGCAGCAGTGAAGATGAGGAGAAGGGCAGAAACTCAGCCATTAGTATATGTTGTTGCTTGTGGACAGCAGTAACCATGATGATGGAGGCCATAACTTCCTCTTCCTCTTGTTCCTTGCACAAGATAAGACAGGAGTGCCCTAGGACCTGCTGCTAACAGTGCTGTTCCCATGGCCACTGCTGCTGCCATCACAGTCCCTGTCAACTCAGTGTTAGTTCCATGTGAGGGGGAGCAGCCATGGAACTGGTGCTGAACCAAGGGAACTTATGGAGATGGCAGCATTGGCAGCAGTCTTGCTAGAAGCAGGGCCCTGGCTTCTCCCACCTCATGTCACACCCTAGGTGGAGGAGGAAAAACCAGTGGCCTCTAGCATCATGGTTGCTAGACCAGCAACAACACGTTGATAGGGCCCTTTTCGCACCGTACGTTTTTGCGGCGCTGGGGTGCGGGGATTGCGCAAGCAGCCTCTTGCGAGAGGCTCTTGTGTCCCTGCTGCTTTGCCTCCGCAGCTGCTGCCTGCTAGCGAGCAGGCAGTGTGAGGGCTCCTCCTCTTCCTTCCGCAGCGCAGCGCAGCCTGGGATTTTCCCAGGCTGCACTGGGGCAGGAAGTGCGAGCGCCACAGCTCTGGAGGCTCCGCACACACAGTAAGTGCACACGGGGCCCTCGAGTGATGCGTGATTATGCACCATTTTCAACTAGAAGCCGAGAATGAAATAGTGCGCGATCGGCGCCTGCCGGCTCCAGCAGCATTGCACAATTGGAGGACATCATGTGGATGGCTCCTCACAATTGCATGATGCTCCAGAGGCCCTTTCGCATGGCGAATGCCATGTGAAAAGGGCCAAGGGCAGATTGTTGCCCTCTTCCTAGTCTTTGCTGCTGGTGGTTCCTCCACCAGGCAAGGTTGCTTCTCCTTCACTTCACTTCACTTCACTTCACTTCACTTCTGCTTCCTCCACTCAGCCTAGCTGAGCCTTTGCTGGACATGCCAAAAGGTAGTGACTCATTTTCACTTCAGGAAGAGCTCCTTGAATGGTTGGTCTTATGGATGTTTTGCCCTATAACCTAATATGCTCCTTGCTTTTTTTTTTTTAATTAAAGCTTGGAATTGGGTTGGTAAATTTGGGACATTTTAAAATCTAGTGAAAAAGTGGGAAGGCAGATAAGCAAGTGCGGCTTAAAGTGTAACAGTTGCATGGTATGAAATTAGGGAAAGATACTTAGAATTCCCAGGGAGCCAGCATAGTATAGAGTTTGAGCATTGGACTACAACCTGGAGACCAGTGTTTGATTCTCTGCTCAGCAATGGAAATCCACTGGTTGACCTTGGGAATGTCACATACTTTCAGCCCCCGAAATCCCAGTGATAGGTTTTCCTTAGTGTCATTGTAAGTCAGAAAATACCTGAAGGCACACAACAGCAACAACCATTTAGAATTCTCAACCAGAGGGCTCACCTCACCAGACTACAAACTCTAGGACTCTATAGGATTCAGGCATATCAGTTAAAATCATAATGCTATAATTGTTTAGAATGAAAGCACCACAGTTCTAAGACCATCTAAATAAGTATGGGATTTATCAAGTACTGGGTGGAAGACTATTGGAGACATATGCCAGGGAAATATAATACCTGCAGTACATTCTTTAAAAATGTGCACTGGAGGTAACTGTAACTGGATGCTGTTCTTTGCTTGTGAACAAAGAGCTCCTCCAGATGGGTTGAAAGAAGCACAAGTTCTCACAATATAGGTTTTGCTGGTTTTTGTCTCCTCTGTGTCCACTTATTGCATTCTTTTGAAGGATGGTTTGTAGCAATTCTTGGATCTTCTCTAGTGCTCTTCCAAAGGCAAAACAACAACAACAACAAAAACAACATGATAACTATAAAAAATCAGTATATGGTAGTTCTGTGGTTTAAAGAGCACTTTTCCTCTCTGTACAATTTTTTTGAGTTACAGTGTTACAGTGCAAAAGTGTCATTTCACTGATCCACCATGGCAGTACAAAATTAATATTAAAAAAGAAAGGAGATGAAGAGAAGGAAACATTTGTTGTTACATGTCTTGGAATTAAGAAGAAACCCAGAATGTTGCAGCAGGTGCCAGAAATTGCCAGAAAATAGTCTGGATCAACAGAAACATTATTCAGATTTTTTAAAAAATTCCCGAGAACTACAACAACAGGTACTGCAACCTCCTGACACTTTTGTGCCATAACTATACTCTTTCCCATGTTTATACTTCTATCCTATCATATGGTAAACATGTTTGCTTCAACAAATCCCTCTTTCTGCAACGAAAGAACATAACATAACCTCCCCATTGCTGAAGGTGAGCAATCTAGAAGGATCAATTTTATTAAGCAGCAATACAGAGATCTATTTTCTGCCCACCAGCCTACACTATTAAAGTGTACCTCATGTTGGTGAAATGTCTGTGTAAGAACTGTTCCTTCATCAACGTTTAAAGGTTGGTTTACACACCACAAAATGTTTGTTAGGTGTTAAACAAAGTCTTGGTGGTGTGTAATGTAAAGGTTTACTCCCAGCAATGTATCACAGGATTGCAACTCTGAGTCACTTGTTAAGCATGATGTATTGGAAAATGGGATTGTCTAGTTGCCATGGTTGGCAACTGAGAACAAACTTATCTTCATACCTTTGCAGGAGTGGGTTGGAAATCTGAAGCAGTACTCATCCACAAAGAACAACAGTGTAGAAATAACTCACCTAACAACAAGATGTACTCATGTGGCTTTTGTGACTGCTTAAACGAGTATATTTCCCTAGTCAAGGCAGGTCTAGAAAAATGACTCCCTCAACGCTGATTTCCTTCTGAGATCTAGAGCCCTTTCCACTTTAACTGCCATGGCAACATCCTGTGGAATCCTGAGATTTACAGCTTAGGGAGGGGCATTTAGAACTATCAGCTTGATAGCTGTAGTGCCTCACCAGCTACAAACCCCATGGAATGTTGCAGCTAAAACAGAATCATAAAACTATAACTGTGTAATGAGAAAGGGCCCCTGATAAATTTTGATTCATGCAAAATTTAAAATCAGTCTATGTCAAGACAGCTTCCAATTGTAATTTTTAAAAGTCTGTCTCAGGAGTTTCGGGAACACCATTTCAGCAATGACATTTGAAAATCTTTTCATGGAGGATTTTACTGCAGTTTATGAATGTAATCAGGGTTAGTGGTTTGCTTTTGTCTGAGCCTATTGGGAATAGCAAGACCCCCCCCTCCCCTCTCCCCCGCCAAGTTAATTGAGTGCAAACTACTTTTGTAGGAGTAAGAGGGAAAGTGGGAGTAGGAGAGAGAAATAAAGATGGACATTTTAAATGCAGCCAAACAGTGAGACAACAGAGGAGTAACTGGGACTGTCCTGCCAAATCAGGACAGTTGCAGGATATGCCAGTGACAGATCTGCTTATGAACTAATCACTCGCTCATCCATTTTGGCCTTCATCAACCTGAAAAAGTAATCCTATATGTAGATATAAAAAAAGAGCCTCAGTCCTCTTTTCTAGTGTTGATACTGTAATATTTTCCATCACCTACATGGCACAAAAAAGGGGATACAATAATTACCTTTTTGTTATTAAGAAAATGATCTTAGTTCTCTTTGAGAGGAATGTGAAGACAATGCAATAATTTATAAAAAGGCAGAAATGAAAACCAGCATGGTGTGGTGGGAGACCGGAGTTGGTTACAGGGATCATACAAGCTCCCACTGAAACAATTTCACTGGTGGACAGCTTATTTCTGGACACAATTTAAAAGAAAAAGAAAAGGGAAAGGGGATGGGAAAAGAAAGAGAAAGAAAGAAAGAAAGAAAGAAAGAAAGAAAGAAAGAAAGAAAGAAAGAAAGAAAGAGAGAGAGAGAGAGAGACAGACAGACAGACAGACTGTACACTGCCTTGGGTCCAGACTATCTGAAAGACCATATATCCTTATACAAGCCACTGTGAGCTTTAAGATCTCCAGAGGAGGGCTTTCTTTCAATCCCACCATCTTCATAGGCATGTGAAGCCCCCTGCCTGCTCTCTTTCCATTGGCAGGTGAAGATCTTTTAATTGAGGCAGGTCTTAAACTATATAGCAGCAGTATGTGTGAGGGAGCCAGCATGATGTAGTTATTTGAGCATTGGACTACAAACCTAGAGTCCAGACTTTGATTCTCCGTTTGGCCATAGAAATCCACTGCATGATCTTGGTGTGTCACACATTCTCAGCCCCCAGCAAAGCTCATGATAGGTTTGCCTTAGGGTTGTCATAAGTTGGAAACAACTTGAAGACACACAACAACATCAACACAAAAATGAATTGGATCCAATCTCAATATACATTCAGATATTTTCCAGTCCAATAGACAAATGTGATTCTAAGTCTAAGTTAAAGGACTAGTTTTCTCCTTACTTCTAAGCATTCTCAAAAATAATGGGCTAGGATATGATGAAGTGCTTGCAGTAAAATCTTGTGCTCAGTTACTTGGCTGTTAAGTCCCAATGGTTTGGATTCAAAGTTCTTTTCCTCCAGCGGAAGGAATTAACATGCTTTCCTGCTCACGTAATTCTTCAAGGCAGTATCAGCCCACGCAGCAAGAGCAACTTTGCCTCCTTTGGGGTTTCAAGTTAAATGTGGAAACATTATTGTTTTGGACTACATCTCCCAGAATCCCTGAACCAGCATAGCCTCTGGTAGTTATAGTCCAAAAAAGTAATGTTTCCAAGATCTGGAAAGGAATCTGGGAGTATAAAAAGGCAGTGCAGAAGCTCTTCATCCTTGTCCTGGTCTTTGCATATATTGCACAGATATTCTCTACTGTTTCTTGATCCAATAAAGTAAAAAACATTATCACTTGCAAAGGAGTGCAAATAAGATTCCTGGTCCAGATTCTCCATGCTGTGAGGTACGTCTGATCTCCTTGGTTTCTTGACAATAGCCCTTTTTGCCGTTTACCTCTGTCCTGGCAGCATCTGGTGATGATGGCAGCAGTGGCTCTCCTAGGAGATGAGCACAATGGAGCACTCCCCTCTGCACTAGCTGCCTGCAGGAACCAGGAAGTGCAGCAGCCATGCCTATTCCTGCCACAGCTCAGCCGGGTACTGTCCAAGGTGTGCTGGGACAGAAAGTGCAGCCATTATGCTTCCAGGACCTCTGCAGCAAAGATAAGTGTGGGCGTGCGGTGGGAGGCTGGCGCAATCACCAATCATTGACGGGGAAAACCTGTCAATGATTTGTGGTGTGATTGTGCCGCCTAGGGACAGGAGAAGGATGGGTCTGGGATGAAGTCGTGCATAAGCATCATCCTGGCCCCATCCTTCTCTTGTCCCCATGGCAGGTTGGGTGTATCATATGGAAAGGGCCAATATTGTAGCATAGAATTATGGGGTTGTCCTTAGAGGGTCACCACTGTCACACTTTTCTAAAGCTCACTTTCTATTTGGATCCTCCCACAAAGGGGTGTGACTATGCACTGTCAAGTGGCCTGCTGACTTATGATAACCCCATGAATTTCATAGGGCTTTCCTAGGCAAGGAATATTCAGTGGTGGTCTGTCATTTCCTTCCTCTGAAATATGGCCTACAGTACCTGGTATTCCTTGGCAAGCCCAAATCAAGGCCTGATCCTCCTTAGTTTCCATGATCAGATAGGATTCTGTATCTTTGGGGTATTAAGGTAATTTCTTCCACAAGTACTTGCCATAAAACACTGCAGCATGAATTCATATTTTGACTTCCAGTGCTGAATGAAAGTAGAATCTGTGAAAAAGAAATGCATTAAATAAGCATCTGTTTTAACAGTCTTGATCAAACTGCTACTCATGGTGTATAAATTCTTTCTGAGAATGTTTTTACAATTGATGAGGAAGCACAAACTGGGTTTAAATGATACCTAAAAATGATAGGATATTATTGGGCATGTTCATTCTTGGACATAAACTAAAATGTAAGGTTTCAAATTGTGCAGGTGTTTTACATCTGTTGTAACACTTTGTCCAGGAGGGGATTCAACATTTGTTATCTTAGAGAGGTGGATATAGTTGATTGCAAGAAATGTACAGTCAATGCAGCAATTCCTTTCCTCAGTCATGGTTCTCTGGCCTCACACTGATTCCATATACCATGACATCACCCTGTGGTCACCTTCAAGGAAGTGCAAGTTAATGTTTGACAACTTTGCTCCATCAGCAGGCAGGAGGAGGAACCAGAGACTTGTGTGTGGGCATTTCATGAGACTGAAGGGAAATCACCGAAGAAAGAAACCAGGATTGCAAGAACTACAGGGAAGCCCCCTATAGAATGAGTATAGCAACCTATTTCCCTGATTATTCTATCTGCTGCATTGGCTATACTGCTATCAGCTATACTGCTATCATTACTCTTAGGGAAAGTGCCTCAGGTAGCACATTTGGGGTGTGCCAGGAAAGGTCAACAAATGCCTATGATTTAGTTTATAATGGCTTGCTACTTTATTTCATTTTGTTGGAAGCCACTTTGGGAATGTTGAGAGGTGAGATATAAATAAAATAAAATGTATTTTTACTGCCAGAGAGTTGGACATCTGTGAATTTTCCCCCTTTAGCTGGTGTCTAAATAATTTGACTGCCTTTGGGTAATATAAAGCTTAATTTTAGATGGGGCTGTCCTTCAGAGACTGCTGTTGTTCAGGCAGCAGAATGTTTTGGTCCACCTCTGACTATTATATCATTCTCTCCCATAGTTCAGTAATACTCATACTGTGTACTGAGACTACAACTAGTGTGTGAGCACATGTATGTATGTGCCTTCAAGTGTCTTGTTGACTTATGGTTATCTTAGGCGAGGAGTACTCAGAGGGATTTTTGCAATTTCCTTACTTTGAAATATAGCCCACGGCATCTGGTATTTATTCCTTGCTTGTCTGCCATCCACTTGTTGACCCTGCTTATTTTCCAAGATCAGACAGGGTCTGCTGCCTTTAGGGCAGTAGTTCTCAAAATTTTGTCCTCCAAGAGTTTTGGACTTCAGTTCCCAGAAACCATATCAAGCTTGCCCCAAAATCAAAAAATCTGGGAGCTGAAGTCCAAAACAACTGGAAAACCAAAGTTTGGGAACCACCGGATATTTAGGCACACAACCAGTACAATATTTATAATATCTAAAAAGTTGGACTACCTGCTGTGTCTGGGAAGTAGACAGCTGTAATTGTGTTGGTGGGCAGAGCATAGCTCACCAGCACCACATGCTTGCCATGTGGAAGTCTAGTTCAACATCTCAAACAGAAAAGGCTAAGACTGACCTCTGACTTTGAAGAGTTGCTTGCAGTCTGACTGAGCAATACAGGGCTAGGTAGACAAATTGTGGCAAGGGGTTTTAAAAACCTATAACTCTACATGCTTAATTAGGTGCACACTTAAGTGAAGAGCTTGGAAACATTAATTTTTTAAACTCCTAGAATCCTCAGTCAGCATCACCATTCATGGCAAGTTCCTCCAAAACACTCCTAGGGCCTGCTTCTGTTGAATGGAGCACCATTTGACATGCTCCCAGTGAAGACAATGCTCCAGAATAAGAACCTTATTGTATAATACAATGACTTATAACAATCCATTTAAGAGCAGCTGTTTTCTGTGCTGCAGACACTGGAAAGCATGCACAATGCATTCCAGCTGGAGCTGGAGGCTGAGTGGAGGTTGGAGTGGACTGGGTGCTGTTGTGAACAATAGGGCTTCTTGCTGCTACAACAATTGTTTTGTTCTTTATTTCATTCCTTTGCCAGGGATAGTTGGATCCAATTACAGACAGCATTTAATTCAAATGGCATGATTAGCTGATTGAGTCTGGGCAGGTTAATGTAGTGCTAAACCTGGGATTTTTCCAAGTGTTAATATCTGTTCAATCTATTTAAGACCAAAACACATTTTTGGATCTCAAATACTATATGGTTTGGATTCTAAACCCTTTTGTTTTTTCTTTTTAATTATTTCTTCTTACAGGGCTTGGAAATGACTTGAATACCATCCACAATACATGATAAAGAAAAAAGAAAAAAAAAAAGGAAGGAGAGAGCCACAGACAAGAAGGCACAAATAATCATAGATGGGAAAAGCCATCCTGACTCAAAAATGCACCAGTTCTAGGATGTTAGGGTTAGATACAAATCTCTTCTGCTGGGGAAAAAATGCCCTTCTTCTGACAAAAATGATCTTCTGCCTGTGGACTCTTCTTCTGCCACCTGATCTCACAGATCTCCTAACAGAAATTTTCTGGGGAAAAATGACTACCAAAGGAACCAAAAAGCAGGTGGTGAAGGAGTCCAGTTAGCTGAGATATAAGCCTCCTCCAATACAGGGGCATGCCCTCAGTGCCAGCCCAAATTCAGGCTAGGTTGAGCATTACTCCTAAGAAATGTTTAATATCTCTAGGTTGGGGTTTGGATTCAGCATAATTCCTGCTGGCCTTATGTTGGTCCTGCTGGTGGTCTTGAGCTGTGAAACTCTGTGTATTTGTGGCACTTCTGGAGCTTTCTTTGTGTTTCACATAGCAGAACTTAAAAGACACTGTCATAGACATGTTGGAACTAACCATTATTTTCCCTATATTAACGTCTGAAAATGGGAGAGGGGGCAGTGTGCTAGGATCCCCCACCCTCATGTGAAGCATTGCTTAAGGAAACTGTTGTAGATCTCCAACAAATGCCTTCTTTCAGATTTCTTCAGTTCATTCTGTATTTCTACCTCCCACATATCACTGAGATGCAACAAACTCCACAAAGCTCCTTTACATTCTGCATCTTTCTGTTGGCAGCAAATAAATGCTGGCTACTCTTTTATTTTTATTAGCTCTTACTGCCTCACAGCATCCCGAGAAAAGCGAGGAAATAGTGCAAGAAAGTCTCAGATGACCAAGAGAAAGAACACCTGGATTTCCCCAAAGGCTCTGCTGGCAGAACAAAACCAAACCATACATAACTAGCTGGCATAACCTTTTGCAGTTCAGCAATGTGTATTACTAAACAGCAAAACTAAGCTCTGGTGCTTGTAATGTTTTTCAAATTAAAAAAACAACAACTGTATAAATACCTCATCTCACAAAATGTAGTGTCCTTATGGTATTTCCACACTCGTTTATTTAAATTGTCTGTTTTCCACAAGACTTTTGAGTCTAAGTGTTTGAGTCTTAACGTTACAAGAAATTCATTAACTACTAACAATGCTAATGAAGTAAACCTTACTGTGTATTTCAGGTTTATAACCTAGTCAGAGTGTTTAGGACTGCAACCCAAGGTACCACAAGACACATGTGTGCGTATGTTGTCTGGGGAGGGTATTCTTAGGATGTTGTCTCTTAAAATGAAATCACTAAAACTGTTTAGTGTGAAAGTGACCCAGGCAAGATAGATTGTGTTCTACTTTTCCCCCCCCCTATTACTGTTATTGTTGTTTTTCTCCAAAATTACCTCTAAGGGGTAAGGAAGGCATTTCTATCACATTTGGACCCCCAGAGGTCATGCATAATGCTCTCTAGTGGATGTGGGGGAGTTTCCACCATGTTTGGGACCAATTTAGTCACAGGAGAGGCAATTTTTGAAACAAGAAGTGAACAGCAAATGACTTCCACTCAGTCCTTGTTGTTAAAAAAACACTTCTCTTGCACATAAAGACCTCAAAACATGGTGAAAATGTCCTCCATATCCCCTAAAAGGCCTTTGGAAGCATTTGGGGTGGTTGGGGGGCATGTTTTGATTTTTTTTCAAAAAATATGTGGGAGTAAGAGCAGGAGAGGTAGTAGTCCTCCAAGTCTCTGGGGTGGAGGGCTAATATAGCCCTCTAGCCTCCCACAGTTGCCAAACTTTGGTGTAAATGAACAGTGCACAATTGTAGCAGATTGATAGCACTTGATTTGCCATGGCTTCAGTCATGCAGAATCCTGGAATTTGTAGCTGAGTGTGGTACTAGACCTCTCTGTTTCAGATTTTTAAATGCCTCATGAAAATGACAAGTCTCAGGATTCCATAAAGTGGACACATGGCAAAGGGGTATCAAAGTGTTGCATTGTGTAGTGTGAAAAAGTGGTGTTAGGGGAAAAGGCACAAAGACAAATTCAGAGACCCAAAAGGAGTCATTGAACTGAGGGAACAGCAATCACAAAAGGGCTTAGCACGACAACAGAAGTCACCTCTATGGTCGTTTGTATGTAGAGACTTCTCTTCACACATCTTCGCTCAGTCTGCAGGTGTGAGGGGAGTGATGCTACCAGAAATTGTTGTAGCTCGAGAAGATGAGACATAGGAAGAGTGATAACAGATGGAGATGGTTCAGTGATCTTGTTTCATAAGTGCCCAAACAATTTGTTTTAGAAGAATCCTGGCTGCTTCTTTCTCAGGTAGCAAATGCCTTCTGGCAACAGGTTGCCCCTTGATACAGCCAAAACAGCACAGCTGTTCACACAGGCCTCACATGAGCAATAGTAATATAATTTCCAAAACAGTTATTTTGAGTTACTACCCGTGTGTGTGTCAGAGAAAGGACAGAGGAAGCTGAATGAGGTCATTCCTAATTTGCACTTTGGTGACGTATGCCACCAAAGCGTTCAAACACTGCTGGGATGATATCTCTTCCATGGAAAGATAAACCAAACACACTTAATACTGAAGCTCCAAAGAATAACTTCTCTTTGTTTGGTCAGTTCAATTCTGTTTCTTAGGTGAGAGAACTCCATAAAATTTATTTCATCTTATGCAACCATATTCACTTCTTTGTATAGAAAGTGTATGAATTAATATTATGAATAGAATACATCTCTTTTGTTGAAATGTAACTAAGTGAAGAGCAAGACAGTTAATGTAGATCGTAAAATTAGTCCAAATTATTTAATCAAATAAAGGAACAAAACAAAACCAAGACAGGATTTTAGAGGAGAGAGCCAGTGTAAATGGTAATTACAGTAAGCTCTTCTATCCTTTTTTGATGCATAAAAGAAAAAAAGACCCAAAGCTTACAAAATGATGTCAGTGGCCAAAAAATTGAGAGAGAGACAGACACAGAATAAATAGCTGTGTGTGTGCGCACGCACACACACACATGTGTATACTCATGATTAATGGCTGCTTCCTGGAGGTGCCACTTGTTTATTTATTATCTATTATCTATTATTTATTTATTATTTATATTTCTCACCCGCCTTATAGCCATTTAGCTCAAATGTAAAACAATTGTAAAAACAGTTTGAACAATTTATATTGTATTATTTTTATTCTAATACTCTTATTGTGTTGAATTTAAAACAATTCAGCATAATTGAGACAGAATTAAGATGACAACAACCTCATAATCCAAGTGCCAAAAGCAAGCTGTGGTCACAAGGCCAGAAAAGCTGAAGGTAGTAGCCATATTTTCACTTGGGACTAAAATGAGGCCAAGGTCAGTGCCAGCTGTGCCCCCAAGGGGACAGCCTTCCACAAGTAGAGTAATATGATAGAGAAAACCTTTTTCTTATGTCTCAAAAAAAACCCAAAAAACCTTTCACGTAGCGAGGCATGTGATTCTTAGAGGACAGGTGGAAATTATTTGACCCAAGAACCACATATGGCCTTTGAGTGGATTCACTGTGGCCCTTGGAACTTCCAGGAACCCCTTCAAGCCCCCGGTACGCCCAAACACTTTTCAGCTGAAAATAGTTTGGGTGCCAAAAAAAGCTCTTTAAAAGTCCAGCTAAATGTGTTGGTGGTGCTTGCCTAGCTGGAAACATCAACACTCCTCCCCTTCAGCACAAAAGTCAACTCTGAGTGACGTATCATTTCTGGTTAAGGTTGCCGGTTCAGGATGATGCCAGGCCCTGAGGTTTCTTGGCCAAAACTTCTAGTGACGTCACCACAATGATATCACTTGTCATTTATTAAGTACCAACCACAGTTTCTCACAGTTTGTCATTCAGACACACAGAGAATATATTTTCCTGTTTGAAAATTAAGACGGGAATCTTAGCTAAAAGGCCTGTTGCAAGCTCAAGGTGAAATGAGGTGATTATTTCCTGTTCACCTACTTAGGGAAATGGGATAAGGAACACTAATTAATTGAATTTATGACTTGACTTTCTCCTGGGATGAGATCCTAGTCTGCATCCAGACGTTTGAAACAATATTAAATTTAAATATTATTGTAAAAAAGTTAAACAAAAATAACATTATATTAAAGGCCATGGTTAAAACTGTTAAAAGCATATTTAAAACATACAGTAATTACTAATAGATGTAAAAAATAAAATACAGCACAAAACTTTGCACATACTGTTCCTGTTGCATGACTTCAAATTGTTTCTGACTTACGGCAACCCGAAGGCAAACTGATCATGGAGTTTTCTGGGGACAGAGAGGATAGAATCATAGAATCATAGAATCATAGAAATGTAGAGTTGGAAGAGACCACAAGGCCATCCAGTCCAACCCCCTGCTATGCAGGAAAACCCTCAAAGCACTCCCGACAAGTGGCCATCCAGCCTCCGCTTAAAAACCTCCAACGAAGGAGACTCCACCACACTCCGTGGCAGCACATTCCACTGCCGGACAGCCCTGACCGTCAGGAAATTCTTCCTGAGGTTCAGGTGGAATCTCCCCTCCTGCAGCTTGTATCCATTGCTTCTTGTCCTGGTCACAAGAGCAGGAGAAAACAAGCCCACTCCCTCCTCAACATGACATCCCTTCAAATATTTAAACATGGCTATCATGTCCCCTCTCAGCCTTCTCTTCTGCAGACTAAACATACCCAGCTCTCTAAGTCTGTCCTCATAGGGCACGGCTTCCAGGCCCCTCACCATTTTGGTTGCCCTCCTCTGGACCTGCTCCAGCTTATCCATATCCTTCTTGAATTGGGGTGCCCAGAATTGGACACAGTATTCAAGATGAGGTCTAACCAAAGGATGACACATCGAAGGCCACCCAGGGGGTTTCCATGGCCAAGTGGGGAAGCAAAGCCTGGTCTCTAGATTCATAGTCCAATGCTCAAACCACTACACTATCCTGACCCCCTCGCACATATTACTGCTATATTGTTTAAAACTCAAAGTCCTCCCTGAATAAAAAATTCTTCACTGTCAGTAGAAAGGAAGCAGGCATGGGGTCAACTGGACTTCTACAGTCTGGGGGTAAGCATGTAGAAAGCTTTCTCCTGTATCCTCCCATAACATGCTTGTGAAGATGGTGGGAATGAGAGAAAGCCCTTCTCTGCAGATCTTAAAGCTCGCAATGGCTTGTATAAGGACATATGGTTTCATCAGAACTGGAGAATTTGTACCTTACTCTCTTTCCTGGAGATGATTCATGAAAACTGGAGATTCAGGAGCAGGCCCTGAGGTCTGATAACTTTATTTCTGGTTGCCAGAATAGCCACTGTGATTGTACAGCTGTAGGAGCCCCAAATCAGCAGGGTCCTAAGTATGCCCACTCCTGTTTTCCAGACATGATAGTAACACTAATTTCACATGAATGAGGGAAGTGGATCAGTTGGCAGCCTTCTTCCCAAATCCAAACTCAAATTCCCATATTCCTCCCTGATAAAACATGCCTGATGTTCAAGCATAGGGTGTGTATATCTGAATAGGAGAAGCCTATTACCCTAAGAGATGGGGGACATTGTGGTCTACCCACAATATCACTGTCTCATTAGAATTTGTGGGAATTACTACAGTTCCAGACAACTGGGCACTCTTCTGTGTAGTTTTCCACACAACCAAGTTCCCAGAGGTTTCCCTTTGCCTAAAGCAGGAGTTGGAAAATGCATCCTCCATGCAGCTTCTAAGGCTGTTTTTGTAAATCCTTCAAGGGTCCTCACATTTTATTTTTCAAAACAGGAGTTTTTCTTAAACAGGGAGTAACCAAATGCTCACTTTCTGCTTTGGCCTGTAGGACCCTCGAAAGGGTGGGTGGGCCATCAAAATGCCACCAGTTTCAGCAAAATGACCAGTAGCACCTTTTGGAGCTTTGTGGAAGATCTCTTTCATTATGAGAGCAAAAATGGGGGTGAAGCCTTCTGAAAGGAACATACTTTCCAACATTTCAAAGGTAAAAACTGTGACGTGTTTGCCCACGCAATATGAAAATATAGTCAAAATGATGTGGCTAGGCAACAAAAGGCAATGGTTATTAATGAGGAAGAACTCACAAAATTACTGTTTTAAGCAGCAGTTTGCTTTTGCCTGAGCCTACTGGGAAGACCAAACCTCTATGGCCGATTCTTCTCCCCATCCTGCTGAGTTAATGGAATGCAAACTACTTTTGCATTTTGAACTGAGTTTGAAGCAACTAAATTAAGCTGAGGATAAGAAGGGAAATTAGGAGGGAGAGAGAGATGAACTGGGACATTTTAAATATAGCTGAGAAAGTGGGATGCCAGGGGATTAACTATGGCCACCTCTGACAAACCCTGACAAACTGGGACAAATGGAGAGTATGGAGAAGCTGGTACCCTTTCTCAAGTCCTGGCAATCACTCAGTCCTAACCTTGCTAGCTTTGCCACCTGAGCACCCACTTCCATCAGTTTTCATACCGCTCTTATTTTTCCTTACAGTTCCAGCAGACCTCCACTTTAAGTTTTATTCACTGAACTTGTTACATCTCTCTCTCTCTCTCTTTCTCAGAACTTCTTGTCTTCTGATCCCTGTTTTCCTTAAACTCATACTTCCCATCCCATGGAAAATTTCCCTCCCATCCATGAATTTCCCCATTTGCCCCTGATTTGGGGAAATCTGTTTTGCAAAAAAGCCAGGTAGAGGTAGACTGTAGAGGTTGGTCGACTGAGACTCTGCCACATAAATGTAGCCCATGATGCTGCTGCAAATTGAACTGGTGCTAGTATTAAAAACAAAACTGGCATGCCAACATAAGGTATAACAAATTCTCTCTCCATTTATCCTTCTCTTAGAGTTAGCTTCTGAAGCACGCTCACTATCTAGGATTCCAGGGTGGGCTGATCTCTTCTAGAAGATTTTGGACAGTTCATTCTGGGTCAGAAAGGAGACTCTCTTCTTCAAAGGCCTGAAGGATTTGTTTACTTATCGGCCTGTTTTTAGCCATTTGTAGGATCCACGGATGAAGAAGATGACCAAACTTCATTTCAAGGACAATCTCAGTTTATAGTCTAAAGGCTGGAAGCTATTCTGGTTATATAAGGCATACTTCAGTTAATTAAACCTCTGAGAAGGAAGCTTCTTTTAATATAGGCTTTTAGACGGCATGGCTAGAACTGGGCTCCTTTCCACTATTCCCAGAGAAAAACCTGTCAGTGATGCCAGCCCACACAATTAAGTGTGAAACTCTAGTCATGAATCAGTTCCCTATCTGCAGCAGGTATGGGAGACAAATTATTAAGGTTTCCAGCACAGTTTACTAGAACTAAAATATGTTTACAGCAGAAAGTTTATTAACACTGCCCACACAGAGAAATACAGAAACAGGAAGTGGCTGCAGAAGATTCCCAAAGCACCCTCCCTTTGTGTTCAGATCTTCAGTGATTCAGCTAGAGTCCTTCAACAGAAGCCTTAGAGAAATCTGTTCATTTAGATTGCCACAGCGAGATGCTGTATGATAAAAGTAAAAAAAGAAAAAAGAAAAAAGGGCAAAACAGACATCATTGCATTTCGAATAAAATATTTTAAGTGCTCTGCAAAAGGCTCAAAATGTTTTTGTTTAGTTATGCATGGCTTACTTAAGCTGGTTGTTCATTTCACACCTAGGTATTGTCAGCGTAGTATAAAAAGCTTCCAAAACATGTTGAATTGCTCTTCTTTGTGGTGCAGGAATCTCTCCCAGTTCTTTCAATGTTATTGCTACCTCTAGTATCAAATCTTCTGTTGAAGAAATAATGTTCAGAACACATTTATTTTGTTAACTGCGGCATACCTGTAATAACACCTGTTTTATGCTGTTTCTTGTTCTTTTGAATATCCAGACATTGGCCCTTTCTGCACAAGGCTGGTGAATCGGTTCATGCTGTTTCTTACCAGATTTTCTGGGCTTGAAACAAGATGGACTTCCCCTCATTTCCTTCTGCACAGCTACTGCGTATGTTCCATTCTGATTCGGAGGAGTGCGAGTTCATGAATCCACACTGCCTCCGCCATGGCCACTCCTGCTACTCCCCTCACCCTGCCCTGTCGGCTGTGATTGGCCTTTTTTTTTTTGCATGGTTTAGTATGTCATTGTGTATGTGCGTATGTGCATAAGTGCGAAAGTCCATACTACCCCCTGGCCCCTCCCATAAGCCCTCCCCTGATCACCAATTCGCATTGGTGTAAATGTACGTGTCTGCACCACTGTGAAAGTACGAATCAGATCAATCTGGAAAATTGGAAAACCAATTTCTTCTGGTTTTCAAATAGCGCGCTTCACCACGACATGGGGGCGCATTTAGTTGGAATTACGTGCAGAACGAAAGTAAATAAACTGAACCTAGTCCGCTCCGATGTGCAGAAGACCTCCGTGGCAAGACGCATTGGCCTGCCTTAACAACCACGTGTGGAAAGGGCCATTGCTGAAGACATTTTTATTATACAGAAGAGGGATATGTTGTGCTAAAGCAATATCTACTAGACTGTACACTGGTCAGATTGTTAAAGGTTCTGAGACTGGAGTCCTCTTGGTGACTTTCACCAGCATAATGCTCCATTAAGCCGGAGTGAGGCCCTTTTTAGAGCTCTGTGCCAACAGTGTGGTGGCAGTGATGGAAATAAAAGAGAAAACCATATCTGTCATCAGAGAAGACTGCCCTACCAATTCCCAGCTGCCCAGGACCTGGCAGGAGGAGCTTTTCCTCTTGATCAGTGGTTCTCAACCTGTGGGTCCCCAGATGTTTTTGGACTTCAGCTCCCAGAAGCCCTGAGCATTGACCATAGTGGCTGGGACTTCTGGGAGCTGAAGTCCACAAACATCTGGGGACCCACAGGTTGAGAACCACTGCTCTTGATGGAGATGACTTTCTAGGCTGTTCCCCATCTCCATAGCAATTTTACCCTTTCTACTGTACCCCTGTCTTTGCTGCCATCACCACCTATGCTGGTAGCCAAGAGAATAATCTAAGAATTAAACTGATCTCTTTCCTGACATGATCTCTGTATTAAAACTATTTCACTTGTTTTGGGGGAGTTGATATCTGTTGCCACTTATTTTCCCCCCATCTTCTTTTTCATTGCCCCCGTAACAAAGATTGGTTTCATTCAACTACAGCGGAAAGTTCCACTGTCAACACAGACTGAATCCATCCTCCTCTCCTGTAAATATTGAAGTACTAATGGGTTATGAAAGCATTCAGATATTTATTTTGATTGTATGAAAAGTACGTTTCGTGCACTTTTAATGTTTACTGCCTTTATATGTCGGCTTGTGGTTACCATCTCAGCAGGATCAAAACAGGGGACATTTTTTAAAAAAGAAGATAACAAATTTAATTATTAGAACAAGCAAACAAAAGCATGAGGGTTTCACTACCAGGAGCAGCAAACATTCATGTAACTATATACTGTGGCTTATCACTTTACCGTTACTGACCCACTGCTCAAAACACTACCTTTCAGCATTGTACTGAAAGCACGTAGTGCTGTCCCAACTGTGCTGAAGGAAAACACTCTCCCCACACATGCTTGTTGCTATGTTCATTGGCAAGCACATGTTCTGTCCAAAAACTGTGCTCAGAAGTACTCTGGAAACACCTGCCAGCAGACTGTTGGGAAATGTTGTTTAAACAAAAATATCTGCCAACTTTCCAGTGCTATCACTTCAGGCATGCCAAAAAAAATTGTATTATTCTAAACCAGACGTGATGGATAACAGGAACAGGGCCATAAGGATGAGGCACAGAATGTGCTTCAGATCTTGTTTAGAATCACCCTCAGAACTGTGACAATCTAACATACAGTTATCAAAATATGTAATAGGGCACTGTGCCTAGATTTTTCATATACAGTTACAGTCCCCTTGAGAGAAATGTTAGGCCAAAGGGAAAATGTGGTTGGCTCTAGGAGACTACCTTATGAAAATTGCTACCAATCTCCTATATATCTGCTATTGTCAATATTCATATTCTCCCCAAGGGGGTACTATATAATATTATTCCATACTGACTCACCATTGTGGTGTAAATACAGTGGTGTCTCCATGATTTGAAATTACTTCTCCAAATGTGCTAGGCAGCTCAATACCACTTCAGAGGTACATAAAAAGTCAAAATTACTTTTCATTGTCTAAATATATGGGATAACTCTAGAGGAATTCTGAAATAGGGAAACAGGCAAAATATCCATTTAATTTAGTTCATGAGACAGTTAGGACAATGAAAATGCAGAATTTGATTATGGACTTGTCACTTTTTCAAAAAATACATTAAATATATAACAACAAATTCAACAGAACTGGATTGGGGTGCTTTATAATATAAGTTTAACAAAGCAACACAGAGCTGCTATTCAGTTTAATGGGATTGTGAAATGAAGATAGATTTATGATTAACAGTGTCTTAGTCCCTTAGAGCGTCTTTAAAAAGGATGCAACTCAGAAAAATAAAGTACACTCTGAACTAACTAAAAATGCAATGGGATTAGTTTCTACACACTTTAATTAAAGCAGATGTTTTGGCAAACAAATGTTGCTGTGTTAGGCAGCAAAGCTGAGCTCCTAGAAGGATTCGTAAGAAAGTCTTTGTAGTCTAAAAGTGGAAGTTTTTGTTGTTTTTTTGCTAAATGAGTGGCATATAAAATTTCATGATGATGATGATTGAGCTGAATTGAGCTTTAGTCATGCTTGAGTAGACCCACTGACTTAAATGGGACTCACTTTAGGGCCTTCGTACACTACACTGTTACAGTGTTATAGTGTCACTTTCAACATCCTGTGGAATTCTGGGGTTTGTAGTTTACTGGGGCCAAAGAACTCCCTGGCTGAGAATTCTAAATACCCCTCCCTCAACTGCAAAGCCCAAGATTCCATAGGATACTGAAAGTGGAATAATAGCAGTATAGCAGTGTAGTGTGGAAATGGCCCTAGTTCAGTTGCATTGATTTTAGTGAATCCTCTTCAAGTATGACTGAGGCTGGATCCAGCCCATGATGATGGTGACAGAAAACAAATACTTGAAAAGAACCAAGATGGCAAGTACATCCCGCCCCCCATCTTACTAAACTAGTGCTAAGCTGCGTGGGATCACACTATGCCTCCCAGTGAAATCTGTCCTCAGCCCTGACAATTCATTCTGTCTTCAGCAGAACAAGTTCTCCTGAATTTGCCCTTGGCTCACCATCACTTCCACATTTGAAATTGCTCTCCTGGATTTTTTTTTTTTTTTTGTAAGACCGAGAACACATGATAGCCTAGAATAGTCATGAGGAAAAGGCAACTCATTTGTCGCATGTGGCCCCCATGGGCCCCTAGTGTCTGAAACATTTTTTTAAAAAACTAATACCCCATGCCTATCTCTTTAGGGCACAGAGGCAATTCTGACATGTTTTGGGCCACTTGGATGTTTTAGATTTAGAGGCAGCAATTTTTTTTAACAGAAAGTAAGTATGAAGTTGACTTCCATTTCATTTCCTGTTTTAAAAAGGCTTTTTCAGGGTCCAAAATGTTTCGGGGGGGGCAGAAAAAAAAGGATGAATGTGTTTGTGGGCACTTGTGAACAAAATCTGAACTTTTTGCAGAGATGCAGGAGGAGTATATGGTCTTCCAAGTTCTTCTTGGAAGTGTTGCCCTCCAACCCCCCAAAATTGCCCACCCTGGCCCAGAATATATGTCTTCTAAATTTGTTCATATAATGAAAATCTGCATCCAACTGTGTGTCCAGTTAAATTGATACATGTCCCTTCTTCCAAATCAAAAGCAGCTGGTGGAAGAGTGAGTAAATTCATCTCTAGAACTTAAAAGAGAAGTGATTGTGTACCCTGTTAAATACTGAGAACTCCTAGGAGGTAAGCTTCCCTATGAGTGATGTCCCAATGCAGAACTTTTTATGGTCATTTAAAATTGCCTGGGTAGCTTGTCTTCGGATTCCATTACACCAACACTTGCTGAAAGTGAAGTGTTGAATGGTTCCTCGTATTCTTCTATATCCCCAAAGATTAATCCCTTATCAATCTTACTTGTATGTGTTGACTGTGTCATGCATTTTGACTTGACCAATTGGAAATAGTGTATATTCCTTGGAAATGAGCTGAGATGGTTAATCCCATGTTGCAAGAAATGTCTCTCACCCTAATCAGCTGAGGAAAAGTTTGTTTCCTTCCTAAATGTTTCTCAACTGGCTTCCTTGTCCCCTTCAGCAGTTTTGAATATAGTTCTCTCACCATCACCATTTGCCATTAAATGGAGTTTTAAAATATGTTATTCACTAGCTACAGTGCACAATGAAGATGAATTGAGCTGCATGCACAGAATGAAAAGAAAGACCCCATGGCTTTTTGCAAGTATGTAATTTCATCTGAAAGTGTTTAGTTCTGTCCTACCCTGTCCAAGTAAAATCAATAGGAGTATTGCCTGTTGACTTCCGCACAAGCAGAATAAATCTCCAAGCCACCAGCTGAAATGCTACAGGCTCCCAAGATTTACTCACAGTAATTCTGTGTCCCAGCATGAATGCAACGTTATTTATCATGAAAAATTATTGAGTATCTATTTCTTCAACCTTCCTCTGTGAAATATAGAACTAATGGCATCATTATTGAACTGCTTTTATGGTCTCAAATGATACTCATCACCAGTTTAGGTAATGCTTCCTACAAGATCAAAGATCCAATAAAATCAAGGAAACATACCTACAAATGCAGTAGATGAAACTATGTTGATTACTTTTGAGCTGATCTGGATGTGTGATAATTTAGTCCTGGTTCCATGTGTTGGAAATGGACAAATGCCACTATGCTTGTACAAGTAATGGTGTGTCTCCAGAGGCTGTTAAGTGTAGCAACTTGTAGCTGTCTGGTGTTTTTCTCTCTGTATTACCTGCTCTGATGCTTTCTTTTATGCTCACTTCTTAATTTTTATTTTATTTATTTATTGCATCCGTATCTTATCTTTTTTTCAAAGTTGCATATATGCCCATCCTCCTTATTGTAATTCTCACATCGACTTGTCACTTCCAGGCCTTTTCTTCATTCTCCTAGTCATGTGGTAATAGAAGAGAGATGGGCAACTGCATGGAGGCCAGGGGCCAATCTCCTCCCCCACCCCCAGAAACAGGAAGCCCAAATCCTCCAAATACTTGCCATCACCATTTTGAGAGGGACTGTAGAAGAAAATGGGTTTTTGAGTGTTTGGGGGGTGTTTTCTATGTGTTACCGTACGGGGCTTTCTATGTTGTTTTCAGGCAAAAAATGCCTAAAAATTGTACCCAAAATATTGATCTTTAAGAGTTGGAGAGATGGGATAATTTAGGAGAGATGGAGGGGGCTTCAGGGGACACAAAAGTGGGCTCCAGGGGTTGTATGCAGTCTGTGGGCTGCAGTTTGCCCACTCCAATAGTAGCAGCTCCCAGATATATAGAAAACTGTAATAAAACTTTCTCCCCTCATGTATTTTTGTTGAATGTTCCAAACACCAGCTTCTCTACACAGTATGCACTCATATACCACAGCATCATCATGTTATCATATCATAACTATGAGTCCAGTTTTTCACGCAAACTCCATTTTACACAAGACATAACAGAGTTAAGCTGTTCTTTACTATTAACTGAACAAATTGATTATTGTTTCCTTGTGGCAAACTACTCATAAATCATACAGTTGCCTAAATCCAATGGCTACTCCCAACAAAATAGGTTTATTGAATCAACAGATGAATGATGAACCAACACCTATGTAAACCTCATTGATTTACTGTATTTATTCTAATTGGAATGAATAGTAGAATTTAGGCCAGTATCCCTAAATGGCCCAGGGATGTGGTGAGAAAAAAATAAAGTATGAAGTTATTATAAATTGCAAAACATATGGTTTGATGCCTTTTTAAACAGTTAACCACTGAAATTTGAGACCAGACAAGATAAGACACAAATTGACATACAACAAAAGTAGGGTGGGGAGACCTACAGAAGACAATTGCAGAAATTATACACTACACCATGTGTTGCAACTGTGGATGGCCATGGTTGGAGCTGTTTCTGCAGGGAAGATCACTAGAGATGCACCTCTCATGTGTCTTCTAATTTCTCTACTTTTCTTTGTCACCGCTACTCCTAGCTAAACCAAGCTAAGGGAAGCAAGCTTCTTCTGGATGTCAGGTTGTAAAAGAAAATCTACATTACATCCTGTGGTGTTACCTTTCTCAAGCCAACTCAAAAGCACAAGATACATCACATTAGGTTTCAAAACTCGTAGGCTTCTTCATCAGGCAAGCATGGTAAAAAAAATATACAAAGTGCTCAAATTTCTTGAGGGTTCTAGAGATGGGAGGTTAGTGCAAAGTGCTTCCTTTCCCATATGCCCTATCACTTCCCCCTTGTGAGCTCTAGCTGCACAACATGGAACCAAAGAGGATCTCATGCAAGGACCTCATGCTATGTGTCCACTTATCTGAGTTGTGACCTCCTTGTATAGCATTTATATACTGGCAGTATGCTGTGACTGAATGTTGAGTTACACCACATTCTATGTTCTTTCATAGTCAGGTGGACAGACTAGCTTTCTGCTACTGTTTTCCCCAGTTATTTGTTGCAGCTCCTAGGTAGAGTAAAGCTGCTGCATAAACAAGGCCATGGTCTGGAGGAACACAGTGGGCCCTTGGTATCTGCTGGAGTTTGGTTCCAGGACCCCCCATAGACACCAAAATCTGTGGATACTCAAGTCCCGCTATATACAATGTCGTAGTAAAATGGCATCCCTTATATAAATGGCAAACAAAACAAATGAGCACTGGAGAGAGCCTGAGGATCTTTGAAATAGCAGGAAGCTACAGCAGGGTATGCCTACATATCAATGTAGTGCTCAGCATGTGGCAAAATCAAGGTTTGCTTTTGGGATTTTTTTTTCAAATATTTTTGAGCTATGATTGGTTGAATCCATGGATGCTGAACCCATGGATACAGAGAGCCAACAGTATAGGAAAACTATGGGAACCCCACTCCCTTATAGTGCACCCACCTGCCTATGACTTTATCCTATTTTAGACATTGTCTTAGGATATCTTTAACAAAAGAACAGTCACACTGGTGGAGGGTTTTATGAAAGTGGCTATCATGTGGGCAACATATTATGATTCTGGCAGTATAGCAGAGCTTCTACCAAACCTTATTTCCTTCCATTGATTTAGAGTTAGCAACCTTTGCATGCCAATACTCACTAAGTGCTAGCTTGCTTGTCAGCTGACATTCTACTTACTTGTTTTACCATGCCTGCCCTCGTCATGCATCACGCTAACCTGCAGCCACTTTTTGTTCTCTGGCTCTTCTCCATTAGACCATGTGTTTCACTACGCACAAATAATTTGTAAGTAAAGCTACTTTTGCATTTTTTTACAAAGAAGACTTGGCCTAATTTTTTCTCTGCCAGATCTGTGTATGGGTGGGGTTTGTATGGAATCTGGTTGTTGTCGAGCTTCCGTCTTGCCAAGTTGTCTAGTCTGCTAGACAGTTCAACTACTGTCTCTCACTTTCCCCAACAAACTCAAGATTGCTCTGATAGCTGTACTTTTGTGTGGACTGAGTCTGCATAAAATGTATGTTTTGGCTTCAGTAATATTACTGGTAATATTTGTAAAGCTGCTGTTACTAAAGAACAAACATCTACTAAGTACTACTGAAGCTCAAAGGTCTTGATATGCTAACGTGTGGGTCCTTTATCTTCCCTGATATATACTCATTAGCGTAGAGATACGGCACTTGAAAAATCTTGGCAAGGATTTTTTATGCAACTGGCTGGCTGCCCATATAGCAACTCATAATATTTACACATCTTGTCTCAGAGAATTTCAGTACTGCCTGTGTATTAAACAAAAGTTATTATTCTCTGAGTGAAAAGTGTTAAAAAGGATTGTTGCATTTTCTCTTCTGCAACCCATTCAGGATCGTGTGGATCTCAATTTCAGTCTAGTGACTGAGAAACCAACCAGCCAACCAAGTGTATAAATTAATGTGATATGAAAGTTTGGTACCTATATTGGTCCCATTTTTTAGATTACATTTACTAATAGGCTTATGTCTAGTGCTCTCCATTGTAGATCCTTCTGACTAAAGGTGATCTGAAAATCCATACTCACATATATGTGGATGTATACATTTCCATGGGACCATTTACTTTCACAAGGATTGTGGGGAGATCTCCAACTGGTCTGCTAGAACACATCAGTTCCAAGCAATCTTGAGTAATATTTGGCTTAAATTACATTAATTTTATGTAGCATTTCGAAAGTGTCACAGCTGATCCTTGTAGTGCCTTGCAGTTGTAAGAGTCTCTGAGACAGCAGGTACTATTAAATCCTAGGCCCTGTGTGTGTGTGTGTGTGTGTGTGTGTGTGTGTGTGTGTCTGTGCATACGTGTAAGTATGGGAGAGAGGGACAGGGGCAGAGATCTTTAGATAAGTCATGCATAACACTTCAAACATGAAGAGTATATCTGCACTACATAGTTATGGCAGTTTGGTACCACTTTTGACTTGGCATGGCTCCTTTCTTTGGAATCCTGGGGCTTAGAATTTGGTGAGCTATGTAGAATTTTCTGCTTGGGAGCTGTAGTGCTATCATTCAGGGGAATGAAGTCTATTCCAGTAGGCATTTTATCACAGGCGATACTTCATTATAGGGATGTAAAACTTCATAAATTTTGTTCTTACAGGCACAAATGGATAATCTGACTATTTTTCTCCCATGTGAAAATGTCTTCATGCAGTTCAAGATTTGCTCCACATTTTTTTTACAGAAAACAGAATTTCTGTTCAGAAATATTGTTTTCTGCACAGAAAATAAATTTCTGTGCAGAAGATGCCATATTCTGTACCAAATGAAATAAAATGACATAAAATTTCATGTGTGTCTTTCATCAGTATATGTCCCAGATTGCAAAAATGTTCATCCCTCTAGGATTCTCCAACACTTAAGAAACCCCCTTTTTATCTGAGATTTGAATATTTATGAATATTCTTTACATCCCTCTCTCACCAAATGCAAATCTCAACATTCCATAGGAATAGCTATGACAGTGAAACAGGTATCATTCACCTGCTGTAACAGTATAATTATAGTTGTACGCTGTTTTGGCAGCCTCCATGCTTTGTCCTATTTCCTGCAATGTGTAGTAATATGTATGGTATATTTTAGTTATATTTCCATGAAAGCATTTTAAGAAATGCAACAGGCCCAGGAAGCTGCTGAGACTATCCCTCTCAAGAGCTGCAAGGAACAGTGGCAAGGCTTTATTTGACCTCTAGGAAACTGCAACCAAGATGTGGGAACTGTTAGCTACTTCATTAAATTTATATAAGGAAAGCAAACACTGCACCCAGTAAAACTCTGGAAAGTCTATCCATTGTTTTACTCCACGCTTTTTCCCAATCGCCAGATGAACCTCAGAGAGTTTGTCTTGTCTACGGTCACCCACTAGGTTTCCATAGCTGAGAAGTGATTCAAACCTTGATCTTCTGGATGTCTAACATTCAAAGCAGTACACCATCCTGCCTCTCATAGTTTTTGAAATAACAGTTTCCTTTTAAAATAGTATATTAGCCACAGATACTATTGCCATTAGCTAACTGGTTATTTTTGAATAGGGCCATTTCTGCACTACAGTGTTATAGTGCTATGATTATAGTGCTATTATTCTACTTTCAACAGCCTGTGGAATTTTGAGGTTTGTAGTTTACTGAGGCCAAAGAGCTCTCTGGCTGAGAGTTCTAAATACCCCTCCCTAAACTGCAAACCCCAAGATTCCATAGGATGTTGAAAGTGGAATAATAGCACTATAACAGCGTAGTGCAGAAATGGCCTAGGACTGAAATGAAACAATGTGAAGAACAGATATTCAAAATTAATGCTGGAAAAAGAAAGAGTGGATGTTTTTGAATTTTAATGGGGATTTTATTGCTGCAATATACCTTCATAAACCATTAACAATTTTTGTGTGTCTTTCTTGGCTTTCTCATCTGGATAAAACATATGGATTTAACAGACCTCTGATCTGCTATTTTCTTTTCTTTTTAAAAGGGTACATGGACTCACATATGGAAGGGACTTTAGGCCTCTGAGAAATCACAGAGGCCTGGAAGGACACCATTTCAAGGACAAGGACTACTTTATTGAAGCAATCTGCGTGTGACTAGGTAGCATGGAACACTATGTGCTTAAGCAAAAACCAATCCCCCCAAACTCATTTTTCCATAAACACGACTGGGCAACAGAGACATAACTCTGTTTCATGCTGTCTGGATGACTTCATTTGCTAAACATTCCAAAACTCACAAGAGATCATGTGATTCACTCTGCTTCATTCACTCTGGAAACTGATCTGTCCCTTTGATTCTATAACAGCAGAAAGGTCATTCATCAAATCTCTGTAAGGAGTGTATCTACTGGGGCGTGAGAGCCCCAAGAGGGCAGATTCTCTTCTCTTCTCTATAAGCCTCCCCGTCATCCTTTTGTTACCCTGTTTCTGGGGGTCCCGTGAGGGACACCTAAATGCTCTTCAATTTATAAGTTGGGGAAATTAGTCAAAGAGCACAAGTTAGCAATCCGAGAGGCAGGGCAATGGAGCGAGATCTTTTACCCAGCATCTACAGGGTCAGGCCGAGTCAAGGAGCAAACAGAAGAGAAATAACAATTGTGGTTTTTATTAAAATACAATCAAACAGTGTATGCAACATACTCACACAGAGAACTAAAGAAATAAAGGTTGGAGTGGGATAGAGGGATTTTTAAAGGAGTTGTTGGCTACACCTGTCCTGAAGCCCGCGTAGTCTGCAGCAGACGTTTGGAGATATGGAGTCTCAGTACGTGGGACTGAGGGGAAGGCTCGCCAAGCAAAGCAGCAGCAAGGCTGGATGGAAGTCGGGAGCGATCCAAGGAAGCTCACAAAGTCAGGGGTTTTTATAGGGGAAAATGTAGCCACAGGCTAGTCCGCACTTGGGGAAAACAATGAGTTTCAGACTAGAGACAAAGCCTCCGAAAGGTCAGAATTTAGCATGATTGAGTTAGGTCCGAATTGACAATAGAGTAGACAGTATGTAAACGCAGAGTGCTTGACATATGAGGATTCTTCTAATCAAGCTGCCTGCTCAGGGCAGGGAGTTCTTTGTAAGTAGCGTGCATATGTAATAGAGTACTTGCCTTTGAGGTCTCCTGAAGCAGCGGGATGGCTATTTCTGGCCAGCCTGTATTGTTTGGAATATTACAGCGATTAGCGACTGAGCCTGTTTGCATGCTTGTCCGGGGGCCTCGCAAGTACGTGGGAAAGAATAGGTGAGGGAGGCCAAATTATTGATATCAAAGTGATATCTAATGTCACCCCAAGTGCGGCTCAGGAACTGCAGTAACACTTTGTTTGCCTCTTCCTAATAATCCTCTATATTTTGCTAACATTCCCTAGTCTTTAAAATAGTCCTGTATAAGTTAATATACTGTAGTATATGCATACTTTTTAAATTAGTTAATTTCAAGAAAAAAATAATAATGAAAATTATGCTTGCAGTAGCAAGCATGATAATCTGCACTTGGCCCTTGCGCAGTTTGCTAAACTGTGTATTTGTTGTTTTGTTTTTAGTGATTATGTTTTTAACTGTTTTTTTTTAAATTCACTAATAGTCTGATTACATTTTTAACTTTTGTATGATGTGAATTTTTAGTTGTGCTTGTTTTAGCTTTTATAAGCTTCCTTGAGTCCCAGACTGCGCAAAGCACAAGATATACATAAGGCAAGGTGAAGAAGAAGAAGAAGAAGAAGATGATGATGATGATGATGATGATGATGATAGCAACCTATCAAAACAAACTATTACATGGTCAGTATATTAAAGGCATAAAAAGAAAAGCTGAGAAGAGGAAACTCTAGAAATGGTTACTGAAAGGACATTGAAAAAGAAACTGAGGGATTTGTATTTGCAACTCAAGAACAGGTGTTTTAAAAAAATAGCATCAAGGCGAATATTGCAAAAAGTAACTACATATATTAAACGTCTGTGTAAAGAAAAAGATGAAGCTTTACTGCTCATGCTGCTAGATTGCACAGAATGATTATAAGAAACACTCTGGCAAAGTTGCTGCAACGATACATTAGAATGTATACCCCCACCCAAAGATTTGCCATTTGCAAACAACTGATGGAAAAATAAGCCCAAATAAGATGTCAAAAATGCTGATGTAAAAATCCTATGGGACTTAAGATTCAAGGTGGCAACAGTTAGAACAGTGGTTCTCAACCTGTGGGTCCCCAGATGTTTCTAGACTTCAGATCCCAGAAGCCCTGAGCATTGACCATAGTGGCTGGGGCTTCTGGGAGCTGAAGTCCACAAACATCTGGGGACCCACAGGTTGAGAACCACTGAGTTAGAACATACTTTGTGAGACACCACTGTGATTGAGAAAAAGAAGTCTTTCTTCCTTTTAAAGTACTTTGTCAATCCATTTGGAACTGCTCCTAGAGCATCTATTACTACCGAAACCATAGTTTTCTTTTCCCAGGGGTGCAGAGTCTAAAATTTTGGCCTCAATATTTCATGATCTTTCTCTTTGTCTTTGATTCTGCTGCCCACCAGATTGCATTGTGAACTTTAAAGCAGATCTCCAAGGTGCTACACATTATTCCCAACACAGCAGCAACTGGAATCTAGAAAAGGCTTAACATGTTTCACTAACTAAGCTCAAAAATGTAACCCATTTACATTAATGTAAATGAAGTTGCTGTTATGTTTTCTGCTAACATCAATTTTAAAAACAACAGCACGAGCAGAGAAAATCTCATATAATATTTTGATTAAGACTATTGCCTACTAGTCACAATTTTGTTCTTAGTTAAGACTATTGCCTGCTAGTCACCATTTTTTTTCAAAAAAATGTGTCATCTTTAAGGTGTCATTCCTAACCTGGTACTTTTTAGGTACTTACAACTCCCCCCCCCCATACAATTGCTGGCTGGAGAAAGTGGGGTTTGCAATCTGTAATCAGATTGGGGGATGCTGTTCTAAAACATGGTATCTAACAGCCTGTTCAGTTATGTTTTTCCACTGATTTAGATGAAACTTTTCTCTTCTTTCTACTCTAACCTAGCATATCAACATGTATCGTCCACAAGAGGTTGTCATAAAACTCAACAAATTCTTGTCAGATTACTTCAAAACTGCTTTAAGTCCTTTAAAATAACTTTCAAAAGTAACTAGAATGAGTTATACTTTACACCAAAACAAACAATGTCACTTCCACTCAATATATTACTTATTAAAGGTAATATAACCTGTTATACTCTCACTAATCTCTCCAAATGTTGTTCTTTACAAAAGGTTGCCTTATTTTAACTGGTTACTTCCAATCTCTGACAAATATTTAAACAAACAAACAAACAAAAACTTGGATTCACATAGGCCGATCACAATAATCTTGTGGCAGGCTGGTTCTTTGAAATGACCTTCAAGGGACGATTATCAGAGAGAAGGAGAGGGGAAAGAGAGGGAAGTTTTGCCATATATAATGAAGGCGGCTGTGTATTTTTCTAATATTATAAGCCTTATCACTCTGCAGAGTGGCTGCATTAGTAATATGGACCTATGACTTCGAAGGTACTGAACTTTTTTCTTTGGAGATGGCACAAAACCTGACATTTTAAGAATTACGCCCTCTTCCTAGTAAATCTACTAAATTCTCATTGTACTTTAATAGGACTTTTACTTGTCTTTCTAACGCAACAGATGGTTGCAAACATTTGTGTCACCTAAATATTCTCCTTTTTCAGCATGCCTTTGACACTTATACCTAGCTGAGCTTCAAAACAACGTGTGTGGGCAATTTAACTGGGTCTAGCCCAACAGCAGCATCCAATTCAAACAAATCCTCCAGACCTTTTTCTGCAGTTTTAAAAATTGGACCACTTTATAGTGTAGACCACTTCCTTTTTCCATGATCTCCCCTCTGAAGGCAGAAGGGCGGGTGGGTGGGTAGTAGGGTGCCAAGTCCTGGCAAATATATGAGAAACAATCACACTGACACACCATTGCTATGGATAATTACGGTTTGGGATCTTAACAGTACAAGCACTGTTGAAGTGATCACTTCCCTCATAATGTTGCCCTCATTTATCTCTGTGATGCTTGTCTTTACAAATACCAGGAAATTTACCTCTCATTGACCAAGGTGCTGTTTATGATTTTGTTTATGATCTGAACGGAAAGAAAAAGAGAGCACTAGTATATATAATCCCTAAAATTTGTTTCATAACAAGTTCCATGAAAAATGGGCCCAAAGCTACAACTTTTCCTCAAAAGTCAAAGGATTTTGATTGATCTTGTACTTGTGTGAAGATTTTAGGAATGTCAATCTATGCGTAAATATCAACTTTGGTCAAATTGAGTCATCCACATACATTCTAGAGCAGGATATTGAAAGTGTTTCTTAGGAAGAAATCCAAAGCAGTTGAAGGATTGGGTCCAAAACCTTTTTACGTTCTTTGTTTGGTCTGATTAGTTTGTCACTCTTTGATCAAGCATGACAATTTGTGTAGTGTAACAGGGAAACACTTGGATATATAATTATGAAGTTACATCAAACAAACAAAAAAACCTTGTTTATCTGCCTCTTTTGCTGCTGATAAGGTGTAATGCTGAGCAACCTGATATGAGATCATTGGATAATTTGGGATTTTGATTTGACTTTGGAGTCTATGTTATCTAGTAGAGCAGGGAAGGACATCTGCATTGGGCCCAGGAGCCACGTCTTGAACCCAGGATCTTTTGGGGGCTGAATAAGGATATAGACTAAATAAGGGTATAGTGGCCCCAAAGCCCCCCCCAATCTCCCAAAGCATCGCAACACACCATTTTTTTTAAAAAAATATTGTTACATTTTTTCCTCCAAAACCAATCAGAAAGCCCCTTCAACATGTGAAAATACCTTCCACCCCACAAACACCCCAGAACCCCATCTGTATATGCGCCTTCAAGTCACCTGACAACTTATGGTGGCACCCTGAATTTCATAGGGTTTTCTTAAGCAAGGTGGTGGTTTTGCCAGTTCTTTCCTTTGAAATATAACCTACAGCATCTAGTACTCATTGGCAATCTCCCATTCAAGTTCTAACCAGAGCTGACCCTGCTTAGTGTCCAAGATCAGATAGGATCTGGCATCTTTGGGGAATTTAGAACTTCATGCTGCCTGCAAATACCTTCATGTGCCTCTGTTGATCCTCTTAAAATGGCCATTGGAAGTGACCTTTGAGAGGGACTGTAGATGAAAATGGAGATATCTGGGCTTGCTGTGGTGTGTGTAGAGTGAAGACCCCACCAGAGAAAATGTGGTTTGAGGAGTGTGGCTGAGGACCACAAAGGTAGCCTTGGGAGCCACATACAGCCACAGGCCTACAAATTGCCTGATTTTAATGCATAGAGCAGGGGATGGGTAAACATGCAGCCCCCAGGGCCCCACAAGGGTCAAAAACTTTTTCTGCAATGTTTTCCAAAAATACTTTTGTTGCTTCAAAATACCTCCCCCATGATATCTAGGGGGCATGAGGGCATTTCCATAATGGTTTTTGACCAAGGAGTCAAAACAATTTTTTCTTTTTCAGAATGCTTTACCTCAAAATGCCCTAAAATGCCCTCTCAAGGCCCAGGAAACCCACCTTCTCCCCTAGAGGTCATCTGGAGGTGTTTTGGGGCAACTTTCCCATCTATCTATCTATCTATCTATCTATCTATCTATCTATCTATCTATCTTTTTCTTTCTTTCTTTCTTTCTTTTTTTTTGGCAGGACTAGGTTCAGTGGAGACTACACCCTTCCAAGGTCTCCCTGAGGGTTTATGCAGCCCCCTAGTCTTGCGCAGTTGACCACTCCTAGTATAGAATGAGGTTGATTTTCTAAGTCGAACTAGGATAATTTCTAGACCTATTTACCAGACTTAAATGAGCAGGACTGTTTTTTCAGTGCTTTGGAAAAAGTGAACTGAACACTGCATGCTTCTCCATAAGCATCAATTATTTCTTTAATTGTTGACATGGAACATTATTTGGCTAATTTAATCAAATAAATCATCCCCTGCTCCGTCTCTAAAACCTGGAGTGCTTAAGGGGTAAAGTGGCTTCTTCTAACTTGTTCCATTCCAGAGACATTAGTTTACAAATTCCAATATCTCTGGACCACAACAAGCACTGGTTATGCTGGCAGGGGACAATGGGAGTTGTAGTCCGACACATTGGTATACGCTACTTTGGCGGAGACATACTTCTTCAAGAAACAACTTTCTCAGTTATGTGGTCTAACCTCCCTGCCCTCAAATAAATAAGCAAGAAGGAAGGAACATCTAGAGAATTATTCATATCTATGAGGTATTCATTTCTGCTATCACATGGAAGAAGAAAACAAAAGTCATGATTGTGTTTTGGTTCATAGAGAGCATTGGATGGAGCCTTTGAAATTTGGTGTTTGGAACATATTTCATTATCATGCCATCACTATTCTCTCTTAGAACAAAATCAATGACACAGTGCCTATCTCAGAGGCAAGGAATGTTGACAGGACTGGGGGCTGAATTTTTGCCTCCAGCATTTGTTGTAAGGCACACCATGGCAAAAAAATAAAAATAAAGTAAAAACAATTATAACTCAATAGCAACAAAACTGGCACTGCCTTGACAGTCACTTCTGATTTTAATTTGATGGGTGGATGGGGGCCTTTTGAGACCCTGATAACTTCTGCAAGCCCCAAATGACCACGGCAAGCTACCACCCCAGGAGGTGCAGAATACATTTTTTAATGTTTTTTCCCAAGCAGTGAGAAAAACAAACAAACAAACAAAAAAAATGCTAGTTTTACATGTTGCCAGAGGCCACACTTTGCCAACCCCTGGCCTGCCTGCTTGGAAAAGGGTCATCCCAAATGTAAGTCACTTAATTCTAGGTACTAAGGAAGCTGTCCCAATCCCCCACATATGCAGAAGAATAGGTACTAGTAGATTAAAAGAAAAGGCTTCTGTCCAGTTGGTAGTCCCAACTAGGACAAGACCGTATGAATCTATGGAATATATGTAAGTGTCGACTTGCCATTCAACAGCTAATTCAGTGAGTCTATTCTAGCTGGTATTACTAAATCCGTTTAGGCCAATGGGTTTTTGAAATGCAGAAAATGGCCTGGCAGACATCTGTGAATTTTCAGAGTCAAGGTTGAGGTTACAGTTGGGGTGGAAAGAAACAAGCAAGCAAAAACACAAATTGACCCATGCAAACCACAAAATACCAAATATTTTGATAGGGATTAAGCCTGAGGTAACCTTGTGCCCCAAACTATTGAAGCTGGATTAAAATAATCAAGGAGGAGTATCTAAAATAGGGTTTTCTTTATGCTAGCTATTCTAAAAGTGGTAGCACAGAAATTAAATCGTATAATATGTCTACTGAACAAGACAAAAATCTCCATACCTGAACCTATGTTCAGCCCTGAAATTTTGGTCAAACTGATAGCCTGATCCCATATAGGTTTACTTCATTACTCAAGTAAAACAAAAGAAGTGGATGATTTAGAAATTCAGGAAATGGCTGGGAAAGAAGAGGAATCTAGCTATACATTTTTCCTTCAGCTTGTTGCCAGTGCAGGACCTGGAGTAGTTGCATCTCTTGAATCATTGCCATTTTCTATATCAGGATAAATCCTGGAGAATGGGGGCATACACTGCAATTGTTGCTGTAATTTTCATCTATCCTTCTTTAGTTTCATAGTGAATGAAGTAAAGGGAGAATAGAATATTCTCATGTCAAAGCTGATTCCTGTCTCTGTGCTTTGAATGCAGGATGTGAGACCTATGGAAAACTCTCTATTCCTGAAGGCTGGGCCTAAACATTTCCAAAGACAATTTCCTACTTGCTTTGGATTGCTCGTTGCCATCATCCAAACATATGATTCTACCTTTAGAACCAAGCAAAGAGTATATAAGACCTCCTTCCTGTCATTTGTCTTCACTCTGCATACCTTCTCTCTCCCTAGAGATAAAATAGATGTCCCCAGATGGGGATCTCAGCTGTTAAAATAGAGCTGGGGTTCTCTCATTACATGGCTTTGCAATCTTAAGCACATGGGCACAGGTCTACCTTTCCAGGAGAGAATCATGGCCACTTATATTGAACATAAAAGGAAAATGTATGAATGTGGTGAGAGCCAGAGTGGTGTAATGGTTTGAGTGTTCAGCCAGGGTTTGATTCCCCACTCAGCCATGGAAACCCACTGGGTGACCTTGAGTGTGTCAAATACTCTCAGTCACAGAAAATCCCATGATAGGGTCACCTTAGGGTAACTTGAAGGCACACAACGGTCCTTTCCACACGGGGGGAAAACACAGGGTAACATGGGGTAGAACGACCTCACCCGGAGGTCGTCCACATCGTGGGGTGCGCTAGGGTGGTTAGAAATGTGGAGGTTCCCCACCTCAAACCGCCCTCGCGTGGCTGCGGGGGTGGCGCCACATGTTTTATAAAGACCACATTAAATGTGGTCTTTATGAAACACGCACGCACTAGCCCGTCGCAGCGCCCCATGGGGAATTGCAGGGGTGCGCAAGAGCTGCCCGGGGCGGGCTTCCAGTTGGCGCGCTTCTCCGATTGGCGGAGAACCGCCAGAAGCTGTCAGCCACTATTTTGGGCGCTGCTGGACACCGCTGGGCACCGCCGGACGCCGCTGCCTTGTAGAGCGGCGAACGCACGCTGCTCCCCGCGGCGACGGATCGAGGTAAGCTCTGTTCCCGCGTGTGCCACCCCGTTTCCCCACGTTTCATGCCCCCCAAGTTAGTCCTTAGGAAATTCAGATAGGCATGAATTGGCCTCAGGTGGGCTATATCTTCCCCTACTCCAAATTTACACCAAAAGGGAAGTCTTGGAATTTTATGAACTTCTTTCCTCTTAGCATTGTGTGCCTCTCCTTGTTTTCCCCTTGAGGGTTCTTCTCTGTTGTTGTAACTCCTTATAAGCAATAAGTTCAACAGCAATTTATGTAGTGGTTTGGTTACAGTCCTGGAGATCAGAATTCAATTCTTCTGCTTGGCCGTGGAAACTCACTGGGTGACCCTTGGTGCATCATACACTCTTAGCCCCTGAAAACTCTGTGATAATCAAGTCATTTCCAATTTATGGTGATCCTAATGTAAACCAATTGTCAGTTTTCAGGGGTATTAATCGCCTAATTTGTTGTAAGAGATGTAGTTAAGTTAGGCAAATAAGGTTATTAATATCTAGTAATCAACATGAAAACACATTGTTTATTTTATTTATTATATCAGAGACAGTGTACCTCTAAATAGCAGTTGCCATGGAGGACAAGCAAGAGGTGCTATTGTTCCCATGTCCTGTTTATGGTTTTCTCAAGAGACATTTGGCTGGTCTACCACTGTGGGAACAGACATTATGTTAGGTGAGCATTTGGCCTGGATTAGTACAGCTTTGCTTATATGCTTAATTTCTAGACAGGTTTTAACTGGATACGATTTAAGTAACTCAAGAAAGGCTCAATGATTCTAAGCAACACCATCAGCCATCTGCACAATCATCCCCAATGTTTATTTTCTAACAGTTGTTTGAGATGTCTGATAAGAAGTCCCTCAGGAAAGTTGTGCAGATGCAAATACAGCCATCTGAGGGAGAAATATGCAGATGGCTGGTGGAGTTTGCTTATCAGAAGAGTTGTCAGGTGAAATAAGAGTCAAAGGTCCTGCTTTTTTAAGAAGAGGGAATTTCAGCAAATATTGCTTGTCAAACAAGCAGCATGTGGTGAAATGTCTTCTTCCATGCAATCATTAAAGGGACAGGATCTGCTGCTCCAAAATATATTAAATTCAGAATGGGAACTTCAGGTATATAGTTGTTTGTAGATGTTGATGTGATAATAGTTTAACTAGCAGAATAATTATGGATTCTTATCCTGAAGCCCAAGATCTGTTTGGTAAAATACAATCCCCATCAACCAGATACATCTTTTGAGGTTGCCTGACATCAAAGTCTGTCATCTTCAAAACTGTTCTTTGTATGTCAGAAATCTAGAACCAAGCTCGTTGATTAGCAGATCCATCAGAGCCAGGCCGAGTTTTAAGATCTGTAAGAGACACTCTTTCTGACAATTGTACTTTCAGGGACACATTTGGTAAGGAGAAAGGAGAGGCATTTCCTCCAACATTTCACAGAAAAAAACTGGGAAACATGTGACCAAGTGATGTAAGAGTAAAGTCAAGATAGCAAACATTATTTATGAGGAAGAATGCACAAACTAGGATGAGCTTCAGCAATTTGCTTTTGCCCAGGAAGGACAGGATTTTGTCCTGCTCCCTTGCTGAGTTAATTAAGTGCAAACTACTTCAGCACTTTGAACTCGGTATGCAGTGACTGAAGTAAGTTGAAGAGAAAGGGGAAAAGTGGCAGGAAGTGAGAGAAACTGGGATGTTTTAAAAGCAGCTGAAAAAAGTGGACAACAGGGGATTAAATCAGGATGGTTGGAGGGCATGGAGAGAGCCTTCTCTATGGTTGCTCGTAGATCATGAATGGCCTTCTCAGGGAGGCTAAGCTAGCTCTCTCTCTGTTGTCCTCCCACAAGTAGGCAAACACTCTTTTATTTAGGTAGGGCTTTAATAGTTACCTCATTTTAAATGAACATACTGTATTTGTTAAGATAGTAGTTTAAAGTAATTTAATGACTGTTTTAATGTATAATGTTATATTTATAATGTCTTGTGTTTATTAGCTTTTAGTAACTTGTGAACTGTGTTATGTCCCAAGAAGGGGATAAATAAACATATCTTTTAAAAACCCAGATCAATCTAGTATGAAAAAATTGGAATTTTTTTCTTACCTAAGGAATAAAAGAAAACAAAAATTCTCAGTTGTAGGCAAAAACAGATGTTACAGAATAGCTACACATATGGGTTTGTTTTATTTTTTTACACATTTGTCTACCTATTCACATATAAAGCAAGAGGGAAGGATCTATCCTTCCTGTTGAGGTTAGGAGTTTTAAAATTAGGCAGAAGCTTGTAACAACCATTTATGGTATCTTCTACAGTGCTCCAGTGGCAGTTGCATAGTCAAGACTGAAAATGTTGATGGTTTATGTGGTGAACAGAGAAATTCTTTATCGTGTAAGATCTTCCTACATGGCTTCCTCTCTGACTGTGTAAACCATGCCTTTAAATAACACCTGCATTTGTAAGACTCACCCTAGAAATAAAACATACAATTCTGTATTTTGTATTTGAAGTGCTAAATACTTTAGATACAATCAGCTAAGATCCTGCATCTGTTCTTGCCTCCCACCCTTTGAGCAGATATCTTCTGCTTCCCCCCAAACCATTTAATGGCTGGAGAGGGAGAGAGATAGTATCTGACTGTGTTCCTATAACTAGATGCATTACAATGTTATCATTCTCTGGGACCTTCCAGGGGTCCTTCTGTGGGGTCCTCTGGATGGTGATGATGATGACATCATCCTTCAGGACCTCTTGAGAGACCTTCCAGGAATATGATATTATCATTAGGTTATCTAGCTG
The DNA here is from genome assembly GCA_948472985.1 of Iguana delicatissima. Classification (NCBI taxonomy): domain Eukaryota; kingdom Metazoa; phylum Chordata; class Lepidosauria; order Squamata; family Iguanidae; genus Iguana; species Iguana delicatissima. Next base: position 515,126 of record CAOKZL010000175.1, read on the forward strand.
GAGAACTTAGCTGGATGCTATGTGGCTATCCTGCATTCTCCTCTGCCACTAAATGACCAAATTTGAGAGAGGTGGGTACCGTGGTTAGTGGGGAGTTGCACAAGGAAGGTAATGAATACTTCCCTCTACAGCTACCATAAAGCTCCATATACACAAAAATTTGATTTACAATTACATAGGAAGCTGCCCAAACTAGTCAAGGTTTATAAATGGGAATACTATGATTATTTCATCTGATAGCTGGTCTCACATTAATGACTGAACTTATGTAAAATATTTAAATCTGTTCTACTTCTGTATGATGGAATATTGTGTGTGTGTCCAACATAGCCTATGACTTCAATTATCTTGTTTCAAGGTGGCAAGTTCCCTGGAGAATGTACCTGTGCTTCAGGAGAACAAGCAATGGAGAAACCAAGTTAGAATATATAAGAGCATAACTAAAATCAATGTCATCCAGGGTCTGAGAATAAAAGACCGTTTGAGAAGAGACAAATACCAAGCAAGGAACTGCTGAAGCAAAGAGGCCAAGAAGCAAGCTGAAGGTCAGGAAATGATTTTTTAAGGAATATAACACAACACCAAGCTGTGACACCCATAGCTGTGTTAATTTATAGCCAGGTGTAAGTCAACAGAGCTGGCCTAATTAGATCAGTGTTTCCTTTTAAAGCAGGCCAAAGCAGGTCATACTCTTTTGCTGTTGCCACTTTAGTCAACAGAATTTCTTACCCTCTCTTCAGCGTCTCCATGGGATAGTCTACCTTCTGCTTTCAAGGTGGTGCTGCCATCCTCCCTGGCTCCAAGGCAGAGCTACAAACCACCTCTGGCTCTGACTGAAGCCAGTTATTTGGGCTGGCCTTTCTTCTTCCTAATTATAGAAAGTCTTCTCCTGGTAGGACATGACATTGGTAATGGAAGATGGTCCAGTAGAAAGGAAGTGGGTAAAAGGTGTCCCTCCAGATATTAACAAAATACAGCTCTGGGTAGCCCTAAACAGATAAGGCAGTAGTAAGGAATGTTGGAAGTTGCATTCCAACAACATCTGGCAGGCCACACTGGGTCAGATTTAGACTTAATTAGATTAACAGGAGGCATGTTGAATCAGTATCTAGTGTAAACAGTACCTAGGGCAAGCTTCTTACCCATACCCCACTCCCACCTCTGCGTGCATGGCTTTTTGGTGCCCCCCTGGCATTGGTGCCCAGGACATGTATCCTATTTGCCTCTCGCTAGATACACCTTTGCTTTGAATTCAGTGGTCCTGAGTTAATTATAACTAATCTATCTCCTATTGCTGTCATTAAATTTATTCCTGGTAAGTCTAAATCTGTGTCCAATTTACTGTCTTGCCTATTTCCAAAATTTCACTGTCAGAGGCTTGCCGCAATCACCCACAAATCACTCATCTTCTCGACATGTCTGTTGGCAAGTGGCATAATTGGGAATCTGTAACTATTTTCATAGTCTGTTTCTTCTCCTTAGTGTCTGTGTTCTGTGTTGCAGTTGCAGATGGAAACTGCTGTAGTTGGGTCTTTTCCCTGATGAGTTTCATTTCCTGTATACTTAAAAAGAAAAAAAAAATCCCTACATCCCTTGGCTTCTTTACAGGAACAAGAAAAGGATGCACTGTTAAAGTCAAATAACCACATGTAGGTTATAACACTGATGTCTTTGGAAAGAGGTGAAGTGAGATGGTACCAGATTAAAAAGTGAAAACCTTCCTGTCCCTCCAATGGACTGAATGATGATGAGATGCAGAGTTTCTAGCAGCTGCTAGAGAAACATGAGGAGGTGGCCTAGACTATTAAACCTGAACTGTGCTTTAAAGCCAGGAGATCCATGCTAAACTCAGAGGTTTTCTAGTCTTTTTCACAGTATATTTTAATCCATGGGATGAACAGTTTATGAAGTCTGAAAGAGTTCTCAAGGTAAAAGAAGCCATGGATAAAAGGATAAAATGAGAGGATTATCCTGTTTGGACTGGCAGTTAGGAGGAAGCTATGCAGTATTACAGTCCGTTACTGACCTCCAGAAGTAAGGTGGGGGTTCCATTATAGGAGCAATTCCTGCTACGCACGAGCAGGTGGAAAGTCCCAAATGCTCTTGTGTAGGTGATCCAATAGCAGGGTTTCATGGTGTTCACCTTCTGGGTCCAAACCTCCACAGCTCCCTTGACATGACTGGTTCTTGGTCCCAGAACTCAGAAAAATTACTTTTTGGACTACAAAACCTGGGATCCCCAGCTAGCATTGCCACCAAAAATGTAATTTTTTTCTACAAATTCTCATTGGGCCCTTATGATACATTAGCCTACCTTCCAATCAGACCAACATGAGCCACAAGGTTTTGGCTCTGATGAGAGATCTACCACTCTGTTCTACTTGAATTTTATGGGTGGAAAGAATATTTTAAAAATGGCTGAAAAACACATTTTACAAGTGTTGAGAATTCCTGATTGGAAGAATCCTGGACTGAAAGAATCTTTCCAGTTGGGGATTTATTCTGTACAAAATATGAGTGTAATTGTTCTCTGCAGAAAACAGCATTTTCTTTACATTATGAGCATTGGGGACTTATTGTATGTAAAATTCACCTGTAGTTGATTTGCACTGAAAACAGCATTTTCTGTTCAGGAAATAGCTTTTTTGACACAAAAAATTTTTTCAAGATAAATCAACCAGTTACAAATTCTGCAAAGAATAAGCCCTGAACAGATGTCAGAAACCATGTGGTTTTCAAAGACCTTCTTGTAGCAAGAAGAAAATTGCTAAAATTACCTGTTACTTCCTTTGAGAAGATAGTTAGTATAGAATTACACGCCTATACTTGACTACCTTTGGATTGCTCTGCTCATCTTGTACCAGCTTAAACATCCTTCTGAAAGGAAACCTCCTTTACTGAAAGCCTGTTAGGTATATCATCCTCAAAGTACTTGCAGGTCTTGCAAATACACTGGCTCACTGTTTTTGTGAGTCTTGATCTATGTTCTTCTATGACAGCATTAGAAGTGTTATCTGGAATAACTGAATCATTGAAGTATACAGCTACATTCTGCTTTGCTCAGCTTAGCTTAGGAAAAATAAACAGAAAATAAACAGAATCATGGGATCTCTTAGCATTGTTGAATCTAACATTTTTCAAGCTGCCGTCATTCGTAATAATTCTATTTATGGATGCTCAGAATTTTATTGCAGATTCATGTAGCTGAATTAGTTTCTTTTATGATGTTAGGTTGTTTACAGGAAAAGGGAAAACATTAGAGTTAGAAAGGAAGTATTAAAGAATCCCTGGACATTTCTTTCAATCTCTGGGCAAGCAGAAGATACAAGAACAGGAATAGCAAGGGGGGGCAGGGAGAGAGGGGAGAGAGAGAGAAAGAGAGAGAGAGAGAAAATATGATGGACTTGAACTAAAGATTTTGAACTCAGGTCTCCCATTGCTACAGTCCTTGGATAAATTCCAGATCTCTATTTACTGTTTCAAAAGTAGAAATTTCCTAATTTGTGGTTCTTGTATAATCTGTAATGTTAAATGCCAGGCCAGTCTCAAATAAACATAGATGCTATTCACTCTTTGATTAATGGAAGATGAGGGGAGTGTGGATATGGGGAAATCTCATTTTACAGCTTATATGGTCAAAGGAGAGGGAGGAATTCTTTTCTCATCATCATCATCAAGCTACTACAGTGCCCTTCAGCCAGGCTTTTCCGTGTGTTTCGAGGCCTCCTTCTTCTTGGCCTATCAGAGTGATGTTCAAGGATCCTTGTTGTCCTTTGGGGATAAAATCACCTATACGTTGCCCTTCTGCCATGCAGTGCATAGGTGAGTTCAAACAGCATTCGTCTCGGTGTTGGGTATGATTATGTGCTCTCAGGCCCCAGTAAAGTGTCCTCCAAAAGTACATTCCAAGCAGTTATTATAATCCCAGTTTTGGGGATTACAGCTCCCCATAGCTGTTGGTCAGAGGATACTAAGACTTTTAACCTTAAAACGTAAAATTCCCAGACTCTGGTTCTTAGTTTTAGGAACAAGAAGAGGATTGAATTAAATGGACCATGCCTGAAGAGGGATGTTGGTAGGCCTGCCTGTCTTAGTTCTGGTTGGCAAGTAATAGAGGGCATACTTTTGCTGCCATGCTCGGTCAGATAGTCACAACATCATTTGTGAAATCTACCTTCTTCTCTGCTAGTAATAAACTGCTCTAATGACTTATTACAGTGGTCAGGGGAGGGAAAGTATCATGATTAGCACTGCGATTCTTGTTGGACATTCTGATATTGGGCATTTTGACTCCAGTAGGGGGGAGACAAATGGCAGCCCAGAGCTGAGTGTAACTCAAAGACTGCTTTATGGCCCTTGACCTCGTGTCTTCGTGTGTGTGTGTGTGTGTGTGTATGAGAGAGACCTTTCTCTGGCACAAGAAGAGGGGTGAAATGTATCTCCTTCAAAGCCCCAGGAAAGCCAGTTGACCTTTGAAATATGTTGCAGGCCTTCTTGGCACCATTTAAATTTAATCCCCCTCCGCAATTTTTCAAACCAGTAAGTAAGCCATTTCATTTATTTGTTTATTTATTGGGGATTTTGGCAGTCTGTGTGGCCCCAGTGGACTGCAAGGGCAGAACAGTGTCCCTGAGATGTATTAAAGTTGCTGAACCCAGATTTAGAGGAGTACTGCCAGGCTTTTATTCAGGTGCTAGAGCTGCTGGTGAGGGCCCAAATGCCCTAAATGAACCAGACCCTGGAGAGCACTCGGATAGGAAACTACCAATGCGTACCAGAGGCTGAAGGCTGTATTTCAGGAGGAAGGAACTGACCAAGCCACCTCTGAATATTCTTTGCCTAGGAAATCCTCATGAAATTCATGAAGTACCCATAAGTTGACAGGTGATCTGGAGGCTAAAATAAATATCCTGGAGACTTCATATTTAAAAAGTAAAACCCCATCATATTGGATTTTTCCCCCAGCTATCAGTTTTATTGGAGACAAATGGTCCCATGAAATCAGGTGTGAACTATCTGGCCATGCCCTAATGCAGGAGCCCTAACATGTGTAGCAATATGGTTGGAAAAGGAAAAGAAGAAGAGATATTCTCAAAAAATTACAATTGTTTTTTCAGAGTTTGTGCTTCTTGTTGTCATGGAAGCAAAAGGAATGTATCATGTTCATTGGTTTTGCCTTTTATAGTTCTTCAGCAAGTCTTGCATGTATACCCACGATAACACAGAAATATTTATTAAACTTTCAGTCCTTCAGACATTTATCTAGTGGATGGCTTGGAGAAAATACTTTTTTCACCTACAACTCTCAGAGTTTCTGAACCCACATGGGCTTATTAGCCATGAAGGATGGAGAATCTGGGGAGTTGTAGTCCCCAAAATAACTTACCCCAGCTCTGATCTGGATACAAGTCTGATTGAACTTAATGGAATTTGTTTCTCTGGATTATTTTTTTATTGTCTTAATATATTTAGCAATATGCTCCTCCTATTTCCCCCCATTTTTTGTTTCCTTTGATAAACCAATTTATATTCCCTTTGCCAGAATTTTCACTCTCCAAAGCTGACAGTCATCTGGAAGTCATGCGCTTGTCTTAGTCAAGTGTCAACTTCACAAGAGCTGGTGAAGAAATTTTAAACACACACACATACACGTGTGCCGCACAGAGAATCAGCTTACACAGTGATTCATGTTGTTTTATCAACACCTTTTAGTAATGCAACATTTATGGTTCCCTTGCAATGGCTGCTGTACCCTGGGTGAGCCGATTGCTGCTACAATTGATGCAGCTCCAGTTATTTACACTGAGAAAAATCTGTAAATACTCCAAAGATGCCTTTAGTATTTGACAAGTAATGTATATTCTGCATGCACTGCAGAAGACAAAAATCATTATCATACTTAGCTTATCAATAGCACGCTGAAGAATGTACATATTCCAGATACAGTAGCTAGTGTTTTACATGGGGACTTAAGAGAGACCTGAAACTCAATGGGTGACCTTTCACCACTAACCCCCTCTTAGCCTGACCTACTTCACTGGGTTGTTATGAGGATGAAAATGATGCACTGAGCTAATTGGAGTTTTGGGCTAGTTGGAGGAAAGCTGGAATACAAATGTAATTAACAAATAAATATATAAGAACAACTAACAAATAAAAATAAATAATATTCATGAACTGATTTATTTATGAACCAATTTCCTTTTAAATCTCAGCTGACTAATACAGGCATTAAGGGAGAACTTTGTAGCAGGCCACAAACCTAATTTGTCTTGACTAAATCATAAAAAGCATAAAGATTGGGTAGTACTCATCTACGGAAAACAGCATACTCTTCTCAGAGTATTGTTTTACTTCACACAGGAAGACCATGGCCAGTGGTGGAGCTGGGAGTGTGTGTGGGGGGAGCAGAAGGGGGCATAGCCACTGTGCAGGGTGTGTGGCTGCGGTGCCTGGAGTGTGGCCAGGGCGAGCGGGGCATGGCTACCGGCTGGGATGCCCCAGAAACATTGGTGCCTGGGCGAATCGCCCTCTCTGTCCCCACGTTCCTACGCCACTGACTATGGCTGTCTGTGTTCATGGCTACTGGATACATTTCTGAATCTCCCACAAGTTGTATTATACAGAGAAAATGGCAGTTCAGTCCTTGCGTCCTAATTCTCTACTCTTCTTTACTCAGGAGAGAAGATATCATAGCTTTCTGAAACTTGATGTTTCACTCTAAGGACCTTGAACAGTGAGCCATCATTTGGGAAGGATCTTTATTCAGTCCCAAATGCCTCACTTTACAGGTGTCCTTCCTCAGAGTGAGGCTCTGTAGATAAACTGGCTCTGGCAACCACTTGTGTTATGGTGGTACAGGCAATCTCCATGGCCACCCTCAATGCTTCGCTCTGTGGAAGTGGGAGTGGGTGCATGCCCTCCAGCTTCAGATGATGAGATGTCTTGCAATGTCATTGTTGGACCAACTTTCATCTTTCAGTCCGATCATCTTCTGTATGTGTAAGGGGTCAGGAGTTTGGCTTCACTTCAGTCAGCAAAAGGTATTGGAGCAGCTCTGTTTTCTTTGGCAGATAGACCTAACATTAAAATCCTCAGGTGAACTATGTTGGCAGAACTACAGCAGCACAGGCAGTGGCAGCAGAAAGGAAACATTTGTGACTACAGCATCGATGGAGGAAGGAAGGTAATGGAGAAATAAGCTGCCCGGAGCCAACAGATGTTGTCTTCCTCCCTTGCCACTTGTGCACAATACCAGATAAAATGTGATGGCTATATCAGTAATGGAGTGGATGAGGGTAAACCAGTTAAAATCCATATGAGGTAGAGGTGTTCCTGTTCAGTTGTAAGGCAGGTCAGGGAATAGTGATTCAGCTGGTATTGGAGGAGGTTACACTCCCCCTGAAATCTCAGGTTCACAACTTGGGTAAACTGCTGAACTCAGATCTGAACCTGGATGTTCAGGTGTGGCAGTAGCCAGGAGAGTGTTTGCGCAGTTAAAGCTGTTGCTTCGCTGCACCTCTTCCTTGAGATGTCAGATCTGACCACAGTGGCACATGCATTGATTATATCCCATGTGGTTACTGCAATGCACTCTATGTGGGGCTGCCTTTGGAAGCTGTTCAGAAAGTACAGCAGGTACAAAATGCTGTGGCCAGGCTGGTTACAGGGAATATATAACTCCCAGGTAGCTTCACTGGCTACCACTCCATTTCTAGGCAGCGTTCAAAGTGCTGGTTGTGACTTTTAAAGCCCTACATAGCTTAGGTCCAGATTATCCCTCCCCCCCAAAAAAACTGAAGATTTACTTTTGGAGGGGGGGTAAGAGGGCCTTCTCTCACAGGACAGAGCCTTCTTGGTTGCTCCTCCCAGGACGTGGAACTGCCTTCCATCTGAGGTCTGATTAGCCTCCCTCTGTTCTCTTTCAGCTGGCAGGCAAAGAAGTTACTATTTATTTAGGCCTTGGGGTTTTTTTTATCACGTGGCAAAAGAGTATTTGAAAGTAGTGTGCTGCGTTTTTTTTAAATCTTGTATCTTTTCAGCTATGTTTTATATGTGCTTTAAAACTATCTTTAACTGTGTGCTTTTAACAGAACTGCTGTTTAATTGTTTTTTGCAAAATAAGATTTTAGCTAAACTTTTATTTTAAATTATTGTAAGTTCATTTGAATCAAAAGTGGGAGAAAGGTAGGGGTACAAGTGCCTAAATAAAAATAGAAGTAAAGTAAATCTATATGTTTTATAACAACAATAATAATCTCAGAATGTTGTCACACACTGGATTTGTCGCATGATTGCACTGGCTTAGTTCCATGTTTGATCCCTCCTGTCACATGATAACATCACTCTCCTGTTGCAGGAGTGCATTCTCATCATTATTGCATCATGTTACCACCTCAGTCTGGCCTGGCCTTGGTGAGCCAAAGATATCATTTTTGATATCATAATTCGGCCTTCTGCCACCAGCTAAGTGTTTGTGAGGCTCCGCCGAACAAGCGCAAAGCTAGGCATGGATGATACTTGTTGCTCCTATCACACACCAGATATTGCCAGATCCGCTTCAGGGGGAGACCTCCCGAAACAAACACCTTAATTAAACAAAAGGACTCTCTGCCTGAGAGAACATCCTAGCGAGCTAGGCACTTAACAGCCGAGCTAGCTGTATCTACATACCGGCCATACTATTGTCAATTCAGCATATAATTCAATTATGTAAATTCTGACCTTTCAGAGGCTTTGTCTCCAACCCAAAACTTATTGTTCTCACCCGAGACCAGACTAGCCTGTAGTCATTCTTTTCCCTATAAAAAACCCCAGTTTTGGTAGTTCAGTGGACTTCGCTGGACCTGGCCGAACTCCACTGGAACTCTCGCTGAATCACTTGCTGAAATCACTTGAAGCTCCCGTCGGACTTTCTCCTCGCCTCGCTGCCGCTTGGTCCAGCAGATTCCCCTCGGCCTCCACGCCGGGTTTCCTCCTCTTCAATTGGTGTCTCCAGGACTTCGGACAGGTGGCGTATTGCCCGTTCCCCAAATTCTCTTTCTTTCCTTTCTAGTTAGCAGTGTGTTTGTGTTTTTATTACTTTTGTTTAATAAAAACTGTTACTATTTTGAAACTGCTTGACTTCTCACTGACCTGAACCGGTATACATAGGATAAAAGATCCCACTGCGTTGCCCTGCCGCTCGTTAGCCAAGAGAGAGCTCCAGCTAATTTCCCCATCTTGCTTGTTCTTATTTGGTTATTTGGGCACCCCTCCCGGGACCCCCAATTTACAGGGTAACAATCATCTCTTCATTCACAAGAAATATCCGTTAATAGAGTCAATGATCCTGCATTTCCACTATTGTGTATTGATGCAATGGTATCTTTCTGCTGCAGTTCAGAAACCAAGACTCCAGAAGAGTTAAATCCTGAAATGACACCAAGTCTCGCATTATACCAAAATTGTGTGATTGTTCAGTTTTGGCATTTCTTTCCCCCCCACATAGTGCATGTATCAGGCAGCATGGAAACAGGAAGGGAGGTGGGGGCCAGTGGTATGGCATGGATGACTGATTGTGGAAATATGCATCACCAAATTGGTGATGCACGGTGTTTTTGCAGAGAGGGTGTGAGAGTTATTGTTTCTATATTGGTATGTTTCCAGTCCCTTAAAGACAACAGCTGTGTGATAAAGTTTCACACTTCTCCAGGTGTTACCAGTTGACATTTTGGACCATCAATGATTCACATTCAATCCAAGAATCTAGATAGGTGAAGTATCATGAGATAATGTGCCATGTTCCAAAGAGTGTCACTTCTTGAACTGTGCTATTCTGATCCTATCTATGCTGATTTCATTTAGATGGTTTCTTGGTCCATTTGGAGTTGCTTCCAGAATACCTATCATCACTGGAACCATAGTTTTCTTTTCCCAGAGACAGTGAATCTCAATTTGTAGGCCTCAATATCTCACAATCTTTCCCCCTTCTTTGTCTTCGATCTGCTATCCCTTCAGCATTGCTATTTTTATTTTCCTTAACCATAGTTAAATCTGACATATTATATTCTAAGTATTTATCAGTTTGAATAAGATTTTTTACTTCACTATTTTCAACAATCTTTTTGGGATTCTGTTCCCACCAGTTCTTTGCTAACGATAAATCATATTTTTGCGTAGATTTCAAAATATCACTGAAGTCAATTTATTATGGCATTTCTTCTATTAATATAATCTTAGTAATTGATGGTCTGAAACTCTAGCCAGTAACAGCTGATAGACTATGAAACTAAGATAATATTTTTTTTAAAAAAAAATCTAGATTCTGGGGAGGGGGAAGAAGGGACTGTAGGAGTGGAATTAAAGGGAAGAGATGGGACAGTGTGTATAACTAATCTGAAGCAACAACACCCAAATGCTAGCAGTTAGAAAATGGAAATATTTTACTAAGCAATTTATACCTCAGGTATAAAGGGAGAGGATCTAACTCAAAGACTTCAGCTCTACAGCATACAAAAACATCAACATGACATATGAAGATGAATAATGCAAAGACAGAAAACTCTGAGCCTCACAATTTTTAAAAGATGTAATTTAAACCTGGGCCTTCATATTATTTGGATGTGAATGAATTGAACTCTATCATTCAAAAATGTAATGTGAAGTAGTGCTTTAAAGGAGATGCGAACGAATTGGAAAAAAAATTAATATTCATATGCTCATAGATCCTAATGATAAATGATGCCTCAGATGTAGATTGAAAATTGACTTCCATTTGCTTATATGGGTTTTATATTTTAGGTTATAGGGAGAAAAAAGAAAGGCATGCTCTGAAATATATGTTATTAGAAGAGTTTGCAGTAATTGGAATGTGTATCCATTTTCTTTACTTGTCTCTTACTAGTTTTGTGAATGGCTCATAAATCATAAATACTAAATCTGGTAGGTACTTCTGGATTCATAACCATGCAGCTGAAATGCACACGTTATTGCAGGCCCATGTAATTTCTGCAGAAAAGTAAAGCAGAAGCTCAGATTTATTGTGTATCAAAATCATTGATAAATACAGTGCAGCTTTGCAGTATACAGTAATGATATCAAAAGTAAGGCACTGGGGATTTTGGACAGGCTAGGAAAGATCAAAGCAGCCTTGGCTTCTTAAAGGTCCAAACATCAAAACACAAATTTGCAGAATTTTGATACCCTCATCATACATTTATTTATTTATTGTCTTTGTATGCTGCCTTGGGACTCAAGGCAGATTCCAAAAATAAGTTAAAAACATTAAAATAATTAAAAACATTAACAACATATAAAATTATAAAAACCTATAACAATGTGCAATTTTAAAAACAGGTTAATAAATAACTAAAAAGCTCCCCAGCTCACATAAAAACTTGCTTAAAAAGAAATGCTTTTATCTGCTGGTGAAGGGAGTGCAAGGAGGGTCCAGCCTAGGCTCCCACGGAGGCACATTCCACAGGGTGGGAGCAGCCACTGAGAAGGCTTTCTCCCTGTCCTCAGCAGGTGAGCCTGAGATGGCGGTGGGACCAGGAGAAAGCCTTCCTCTGCAGATCTTAGGGCTCTATCCAGTTTGTATAGGAAGAAACAGTACAGTAATCCCTCCACATTCGCTAGGGTTAGGGGCACAGGACTCCCATGAAAGTGAAAACTGTGAATAGCTCTAGGCCCTCCCAAGCCATATTTAACACACACAAAAAGTATGATCACCATATTCAACCCACTGTGGACTTGAAGAATCAAGGTTCCTTCCCAAGGCAGAAGTTGGGGGCTGGTGGGGCTTACTGCCACCTCCACTGCTACCCCACACCATTTTTAATAGGGACTTACAAGCCTTGTTTGCAGTTTCTCAGTCTCAGGAGTCTTGCAGTCTCTTATTAAAAATGGCCTAAGGAGGCACCAGAGGTGACAGCAAATAATCCGTGGATAATCAGATCTGCAAAAGTGAAACCTGAAAATGTGGAGGGATGACTGTATTTCAAATAGTCTGGACCTAAGCCGTATAAGGCTTTATAAATCATGAGAAGCACTTTGAGTTGTGCCCAGAAATGAACAGGTAGTCAGTGAAACTGTTTTAACAAAGGAGTCATGTGCTCTCTGTAACTGGCCCTGGTCAGCAATCTGGTTGCTGTGTTTTGAACCTGCTGAAGTTTCTGGACAGTTTCCAAAGGCAGCCCCATGTAGAGAGTGTTACAATAGTCCAACCAAGATGTACTTCTACGAATTTTTACTCTTAATATATTTATTTTATAACAGTCCACATCTCATTTTTTAATAAATGTCCATTTATTGATGCCATCATTTTTACTTTCTTCAGTTTTAATGTATTCTAAGATCAGTTTCTACTCCCTTTCGAATTGTTGTATTGATTTTTCTTTAACTAGTGTTATCAACTGATCCATTTCCATAATTTTTATTAGCCAGTTGTTTATTGAAGGTTTTTCTTTATTTTACCATTTTTGAGCATAATTCGTTATTGCTGAGGCCACCAAGTATAGTATCAGTTTGGAATTCTCTTTTATCGTTGGGTGGTTATCTGTCATAATTTGTAAGTATAACTCCAGTTTCATTTCATATTGAGTGTCAAACATCAACCACGTTTGTGCTCCAAACAACATTCTCTTATCTACCCCCATGTTTCTCCTGGCTGGATTTATTTCCAGACTTCAAGCCAGGAGCAGATCTACCATTAGGAGAAATTGCCTCAGATGTCACAGGCTGCAAATGCTGGGAGATGGAGGAGCTGCTGGGAGCAGGCTGATAAAGGAAAGAGTTCTATATCTTGTCACTTGTAACTTGCTGCATTCAAGTATGGCGTGAGCACTGTCAGTTAGCATTAAAGGTAATGTGATTTGACTGCTTTTGTACATGGAATGGCAAAGAGAGCCATTTTGTTTTTTCTCTTGGGCTGGACCTACTTGTGGAAATTTATCAGGAAGGACACACACTGGGAGAAGATGGCAGCAAATGATAGGAGGGTTCACCATTCCTCTTTTTTAGACTCTCCTCTCCACAGCTGTGCAACAAAGTTAGACCCAACTGTAGCACTATCATTCCACTTTTTCCACCTTTGCAATACGTAGCTTATGGAATCCTAGCATTTGGGAGAGGCATTTATAACTCTTGGCTAGAGAGCTGTTGTGACTCGACAAACTACAAACTCCATAGCATGTCACTATGGCAGTTAAAGTGGAATAATATGTTATAATTTAATAGTGTGAAAGAGCCCTGGAATTTTAATGCAGGATGCTAGCTGTATCTGTATGATATATGTCTTTGTATCTATCTACAGTTATGGTGTATTTTTATTTATCTATATATTGATATAAATGAGGGAAAGGGGCAATTTCTGCCCACTTATATGAAGTGGTGATTGGTGCTTCCCATATCAGTGGTGTGCTGAATCCATGCCAGGTTTTCATTAACTTGGAACTATTTAAGATGCTGAACCTATTCAGGAGATATAGGGGTCAATGCCTTAGAGAGCCCCTTTGAAGCTTAGATTAAAATCTGGAGTAGATTCACTGCACCACTGACATGGGAGTCTCCAGCCTCCCTGTCCACGTCACTTGTTCGTTGGCCAGCAAAAATAAATTAACTTAACTTAAATAATTAAATCCATCTAAGCTTGGCCGTAGGAATGCAGAATGGATTCACTTTTCCCATATTAATTTTTGAAATGCTCCAGTTCTTTCAGTTCCATATCTGAAGAAATCTGTGAATTTTGATCAGTTCTTCAAAAATGCACTAAAATGAAATGTTTGCCCATTTCTGGCAATTATATTCATTAGTTGCACAGGACACTCAGGCTTCTAAGAGTTGAACAGTCAAAGCTCTGAGCTCTGAGAGATGAATCTGTCCATTCTGGTTTCTCTCACATTCACTTTTAAAACATTCTTTAATTTGTTTAAAGCTGTTTCCATCCTGAAGATGTTGAAATTTGTGTGTTGTTTGGCTTATAAAAAATACATTGAAAAATTAAAAAGGAAGAGAGCCTTGTGGCATCCTTAAGACTAACAGATTTTAGCATAAGTTTCGTTAACTTGGTTTTAATTTTCTGATTGTTTAACCTCTTCTTAACTTTTGTATTTTGTGAATCTTTATTTTTTTAATCCTTTGTAAACCACTTTTGAGTCTTGAACTAGGAAAAAAGGCTGAACAACAACAACACCACCTCCTGAGGTATTTATGAACTGTTGTACAGTTGCCTTTGAACTAAAACCCTCTCCCATCTCTACCTATGGGATTCCACCCTCTGTCTTCAATCTCTTACCAAAAGAGATTGGTTCTTCACACAAGTATTATTTGCAGCGATTTTAGATTACAGAAGGAAAATTGGTACCTTTTGGAGCAACACTGTGTTTCTTCTGCTGTAGCTTCTACACTCTTGAGAATCGTTTGATAAGGGGTTACTGAAACATTTAAAAAAAATCTGTTATCTGCTGACAGCATTCTTCATACTTATTAATTGTTTTTTATAGTCAAGAATATGCACATTATTAGGACATTGTTACACACTGTGATGGAGGTCATAGTTTAGTGGCCGGGTGCCCACAGGCAAGAATGACAAAGCTGCCCACCCCTCACAGGCACAGTCATCTTGTCTATCGGGGCAGGGGTTGGGGTAAAAGGTAAGCATTGACAGAAGGCTCCCATTGTCAGGAGGCCAAGGGGCAATACACTTCCTAGTCCAATGGCAGCTATGACCTTGTATTGCTGCCTGATAGAGGATATGTTCCTGTTTAGCTCTGTATTGCCTGGTGAAACAACAAAACATTCTAAAATCATTACTTCTGGTGTCCTTTGGAAATGGACTACTTGTGTCAATGTTGTCTGTAACATTTTTTAAAGAATAAGTATTAAAAAGTACAGCCATAATGTATCTGCCTCCAAAATGCATACCTTTGATGCAATCAAGGCAACTCTCTATTGCCTGTACATTACGATTAAGGCTTATGCAAGGTTGCAGACTTGTTATTAGTTTCTTTATTCACTCGTTCTTTTTCACTATTTCCAAATGGAAATGAAATGACATCACTGAACAGATTGTGGTTCTGCCCAGCTGTTGTCTCATCCTGTCCAATTCCATTCTCCATGCAGACTGCTTAGTCATACGGGCCTTGTGTCCTTCTCTCAATGAATCCATGACTGGCCTCTTATAAACTCTTTCATAGTCTTTGCTCCATCTTTCTACAAGCAATAA
Organism: Iguana delicatissima; assembly: GCA_948472985.1. Classification (NCBI taxonomy): domain Eukaryota; kingdom Metazoa; phylum Chordata; class Lepidosauria; order Squamata; family Iguanidae; genus Iguana; species Iguana delicatissima. Next base: position 530,331 of record CAOKZL010000175.1, read on the forward strand.
TCAATGTAGCTATGATCTCAACCACTCCTGAAGTAATGAACAAACATTAGTCACTTCCACATGCTATGGATTTCAACAAAAGTTAATGGCCACTGAACTAATGGTACTTAAAACTGCTTCTGTTCAGCTGGATTATGTCCATGCCCCAAGTTATCTCGGCTTGCTTGGGAGCAGAAATGAGGCCCTATGTCTCAATCACTGAGAGTGGACTGGAGTATGCAGCTGCCCAGCTCCATTCCACCACTGCTGGCACATACAGCCCCACATCTACCTGATCACTGCTAGAGCATCTGGTGGAAAAATGGTTTAATCCTCTTCTCATTGAGCCAAACAGGGCAAAATACAGCATCTCTGTCTTTGTGCCCTCATCATATGACAGCAACAACAACAATAATAATTGGAATAATATATAATACAATGCAATACAATTTACAATAATACAATATATAACAATAGCAATAATATAAATTTCCTGTAAGAAAAGAATACTATTTGTATCAACAGAGGGACTCTGAATGAACAAAAATGTTTGTGCATGGGAACTGCATGAAGTACAAGATAAACTATGGAGAGAGATTGTGGGCTTGTAGTTAGAATGTTAGACTAAGACTGAGCAAATCCAGGTTCGAATCTCTTCTCAGCAGTTGAGCTCATTGGGTGACAGGAAGCCAACTGCTGTTTTCTTGGCCTGTCCTACTTCACAGGTTTCTCATGAAGTTAAAGCAGGGAGAAAGAGGTAAGAACCATGAATACTTCCTTTAACACTTACAAGAAAGGTTAGGTATTAGAGATGTAATTTTTTAAAAATGTAATAATATCATGGTCCAGCAGAGTTAAGTGATTTTAAGTCCCATTAGTCTCAGTGGAAAAGGTAACTGCATATTAAATGATCTCACACTGAAATCAATAGGACTTGACTGATAATATTAGATTCTGGAATTAATAGTCTCACAGGGAAACTTCTATTTAGATGATAACCCTGGTTCCCGAGACATACAAGCATCTTATTAGCACACTATAAGTGGACAATAAATGATAACAGGGCGTAGTTCACCTTGCTGCATACCAACTTCTTCTTCCCAGAGACCAGAGGACCTCTCTGTGGAATTCTTGGGGGAAGCAAAAGAACGAGCCAATCAGAACTGACTGAAGATGGGACTCTCCTTCAGCAGAACTTAAAGAAGATATTTTCTCTATGTTCTGATACGAGAGGATAAAACCATTACCACCAATGTGCAGCTTATTCCATCACTTCAAAATATTTGACATTTTGAATAGATTCACCATATCTCACTCTATATCAAAAGATCTCAAGGTGGGGTACAATCAGTCAGATCAGTTTTGAAAGAATTTAACATAAAATCATGAAAACGCACAAAGCAAAATAAAAATGTGTAATGTTAAGAACCATGCTATGATCACTAAAACCATATAAACAGAGCAAACCACTTGGTTTTAGATTGGTGGTAAAGGAAAACAGCAAAATGTATGCACCCAGGAAGAGAACATTTGATAACTGAGTTGACATAATTGCGAAGGACCTCCTCCATGTCTTCAGATGAATTACCACTGTCAACATTCAGGCCATTTCCGCACGAAGTCACTATCCGGTAACAGCAATAGATTGTTTCTGGTTCAGGAGTTGTGCTGCCACACGATGTCACCACTATCCAGCTGCTATGCCATCCCCAAGTGTTGCCAAACTGCCTTCTTCTATTTCCAGAAAAAAATCTGTTAAGACCCTCTTTTAGCGCTACAGTCCCATTGGCTGGTTCTGTGTGGTACCATAATACCTCTTGATAGCGCTTCCTGCCTTGCCAGATCCAGGAATGGGAGGGTCATAGGCATGCCCAGCTTGCCCCTCCCTCAGCTACTTCTATGGCATGGGCATGGTAACTTTGAAATCTATCACTTCTCCATGTTTATTTTCAATTTCACCTTTGAGTTAAAACTTCATATTTTTTTAAAATACATTTTTAAGCATTATATCACAAAAATGTAATAGTATACCGGTGTGTCATGCTGTTACAACATTGTTGCATTAGTAAAGCTTCCAAACAAACAAAAAAACAAAACAAGCCCCCCAACTCAGTCAGGAGCAGCAGGGTGGAGTGAAGGCAGGGCAAGGGAGTGACCAAGAGTGCTGTAATGTGGAAGGAACACTAGTGGCAATAGCACTACTCATCCGCTTAAGGTGGAAGGGTGCAGAAGAGAGCATTTCTAACCTACTACCATAGTGCAAATGGCAATGCTGGGATTGTAATGCAAGAGTGTGCTAATGGGATATGGTATGGAAAGCACCTCAGACACAGAAGACAGGCCTTTCATCAAATCTTGACACTTAGGCAGATGTGTAGAAGAAGGCATCCCGGGCCATTTTGAGCTTTAAAGATCATAATCAACATCTTGGAGTGAAAGAATATGGTCAGGAGTTTACTACAGGTATATTTCTATAAAATATTTTCTACAGCATTATAGCTATCATTGTGGTGTGAATTCCCATGAACTACAAATCTATACAGGGCCTGTGCATGCTACAGAACTCCACTTTAACTGTCATAGTTCCACCATATGGAATCCCAGGATTTGCAGTTTAGAAAGAGATACTTAGAATTCCTAATCAGAGAATTCCTCAACAAACTCTAACCCCAAGGATTCCATAGGATTTTTTCATGGCCGTTAAAGTGGAATTATAGGGCCTTTCCATGTTACACTGTTATAGTGCTATTTTTCCACTTTCAACATCCTGTGGAATTCTGGGATTTGCAGTTTAGGAAGGAGCATTTAGAATTATCAGCCAGAGAGCTCTTTGGCCTCAGTAAACTACAAACCCCAGAATTCCATAGGATGTTGAAAGTGGAATAATAGCACTATAACAGTGTAGTGCAGAAATGGCCATAGTTCTATAATTATGGAGTGTGAAAGGGCCCTTGAGCTGTAGATTATACTCATCAGGTTATCCTCAGCTGCCTATATAAAACTAAATCCAGTTGATAATCCTGACTAGATTGCATCCATTAATTCAGTGAAATTTACTAAATTCCCATCAATTAAAGGGCTTATAGCTGGATTTAGGCCATGTTCTTTGACCATTATAGTAACAATTTATTTTCCAACACATGAACCTTTTTGTTGTTTTCTTAATAGAGAAAAAAATAAGTGTGACATCAAATTTGTAGTTTATGGTGGATGTAGAATGTTCATTTCATTTTTTTGTTATAAAAGCACACACATTTATTTTGGCTGCAGAACCTTTTTATTTTGTGACCATGTAAATGTGTCTATTGCTCAGTTTGGTCCTATTACAACTTACATAGCTAAGTATATTAAAAATAAAACCTTTTCCAATATTATCCCTTTCCTCCTCTTTTCCCATCTCTTCTTCCCTCTGTCTCTCTCCTACATGTAAATGGCCCCCCACTGTTATATGTAAAGAACATCTGAGGAAGATTTTTGAAAACCATTAGAGCCTTGAGCCACTTCAACTAGTTGGAAGGACAGAATGTTTAAATCTCTAAGTGGTAAAAGAGAAGGAAAACTATTTCAGTATCTTTGAGTATCTTTCTGATTGCGAGGGAAAATATATGAGCGCTTAACGGCAATTTAAATTTGCATTTTCAGTTATTCCTGCTGAGACCATCTAAGATGAAACAGTAGGTCTGAATGCAATTTACTGCAAGAACTATCCAAGATTGCTCCAGCTACCTATATAGTACTTGAAATTATTTTTATGAATACTCTTCTGGCAATTGCCAATTTATTTATTTTTAAGAATTATACAGGAAGGGAAAACCCTAACTGCTTTGAATTTCATCGTGCTGATCAGCATATTTGAAAAAGATAGCAAGTAACGCATCCCTCCACTCCCCAGAAATTATGTAGCTGAGAGTTTTACACACTGTGAGCAAGAGGAGAGAGCATCAACATATTGTAGTGGTTTGAGTGTTAGACTAGGACACTGGAGACCAGTGTCTCAGTCCCTGCTTGGCCATGGAAACCTAATGGGTGACCCTGGACAAGTCACACCCTCCTCAGCCTTAGAGGGAGGCAAAGGCAAACCTCATCTGAAAAATTCTGCCAAGAAAACCCTGTGATAGGATTGGCTTAGGATTCTGATAAGTTAAAAATGACTTGAAGGCAAACAATAACAACGACAGCAAGGTGAGTGGAAGAGTATAAAATCAAATCTCTGGAAGACAAGACCCCAGCTCCTTGTACAGTAGTTTTTTCATGTTGGTCAATATCATAGAGGAAACATCCTTGAAGCGTATGTGTGTGTGTGTTTAGAGTGAACTCAGCACTGATATAGTAATCTGTGAGTTTTGGATCAGGACATTTAAAAGCCAGACTGTGAATTTCTGATCAGGACATTTAAAAGCCCTAGCTCAGCAAATAGTCTTATTTTGTATGCAATTAATTAATTAAACAAACAAGCAAACAAACAAATACATTTATTACCCCCCAAGCCACCTGGCCCCCAAGGTAACACATAATGAGTAAACACGCTTGAAAAACATTTTAAAAAATTAACTAAAAACTAATGAAAACACTCTGGACTTCTCTTTAAAAATGGCTCTAAAACCAGACATAAAGAAACTTGCAAGGTAGACATCTCTAATTTTAAGATGCAGAGGCTAAGCAAAATAGTACAGTCTTCACTGCCGCTGGAAACTCACAAGGGATAAAGCCAGCCTGGTCTCCCTCTCTTCCTCAGGAGGGAGTTCCATATTTCCTGGCTGAAATTAAGCCTCAGGCAGACTAGATAAGAAGACAGGAAAAATAATGATTGGAAAACATGCTGAGCACTTTAGAAAACATGGAAGACTTCAATAAAAAATGACTGTGTAGTCCAATTTTTGCATACTTCTGCTGAACTAACTCTCAAAGTGTACTTTGACTTGGAATACATGTCTGTTGAATGGACATGTCTTTCTGTGCATGTCTATTCAGAAGCAGGTCTTGTTCTATTAAACCAGAACCTTTGCAGTACCACAGACATTGCACCAATAGTGATGAAGCACATGCCACTCTATGCATGTGTGTGTGTGAGCGAGAGAGAGAAAGAGAAAATGAGAGGAACAAGTAAGATACCACACACTTTTTCAGACCATTTTATTGGTCATAGATGAGGTGGGCTCTCCATAGGGACCAGATCTGGAAATAAGTTGACTTATTTGCCAATTGATGCCATACCCAGATTGGGAGAACCATGGGAACAGCAGAGATAATGGGCCTCCCTGCAGTGTGAACTGCTGTATGGTACTTCTTCCTGCAATCTGAGACAGAGCCCAGCCTGCTGGGACCCTCAAGATGAGTCAATGCCTCTAGGCCTTGCCCATAGGTCCTTTAAAGGAAACTGCCATTTTGTGGTGCTTGAGCCTACCTACCCCTGAAACCAGATTTAGTATAATGCCCAAACACATCAATCCTGCTCCAATAAAGCTGTGACAGATAGATGAGAGCATTAACAATTATTCAGTTAAAGAAGACACATGCTGTCACAAAGGAGGCGAAAACCCTGTAGAAGGAACACCTGGGTAAAATCCCCCACAGTCCAATCAAACAGTGGCTGCCTACATCAATGGCATCATATCCCTAGATTTGTAATGTAAAAAACCACTTTCCTTTCAAGGGAAGAGTGAGCGGGGAAGTCCAATACAGACTGTGCTGACTACACACTTCAATCTTTTCTTTATGCCTAGGTGAGGAATTTGACTTAGGCCTACAGTCCCACCAGCAAAACTACCTGGTTGGCTGGTTTGAAGAGGATCCTCTCTGTGACCTGCATGGTGGTAGTACAGGCCACTATGCAGATCTATGCAAGAGAAGAGAAGGAGGACACCACCAGATTCCTGCATCCCTGGAGGCCCTGGTGGCAAATCAAATCCTCCCCTCCTGCTCCCGCTCCTCCTCTTCTTCCTCTTCCTCCTCTTCCTCATCTACTACTACTATTATTATATCCCTCAAGGGATGGGAGATGTTGACCATCTTTTCAGGCCTGATGAAAGATATTTTTCTGCCAAAGGCAAAGCACAAAATGGTACACTTCCCCAATCTGCATACAGAGGATAATTGATTTGATACCTCAGTTTTGTTTTGACACTGAACCTGGCATAGAATCCTTCTGAAGTCAGAAGGCTAGCTAGTGTGTGTGCATGTGTGTGTCTCACATGGCAGGTTCCATGATCCACATGTTTTTGCTCTCCATCATTAGGCCACCATGTCTCCTTTCTTCCCCTTGCTGTGCAGTATCTGCTTCCTGAAGTGGCTGTCTCAGTCTCTCTAGCACTACAACTGAGGCTTTATCTTTTTACATGTTATAGATTAAAAGCATTTGTATCTTTAATATAATTAGATATATAATATACATAATATAATGTATCTTTAATATAACAAGATTCTTTGCTGTTTTACCTCTCCCTGCAGATTTATTTAGCTACAATTCCCTTCCCCTAACATCTTTTGGAGATGTTAAAAAGTAGACCTACATGCAAAGACAACAAAACCTGATTGGCACTCGGATCCCTACTTTTTAGAGTTTTCAGTCAGGGAATCTGCCACCAAATCCAAAATATACTGAGTACAGTCAACTGCCTTGCACAGCTGTTTACACATAGACCTCCATGGTTTTATTTGGATAAGAGATACTTGACTGAAAAAAACCCTGCCCTTTCTACAGGGCTGTTGATACAGCTCTCTCCTCCAATACCAGCAGGAAGTCCTGGGCAATGATGCATTTCAAAGTTCACCATTTTGGGTCCTGCAATGAACCATAAATATTCACGGTGTATAAAAGAGCACAGTCAGACAAAATCAAACAAGCATAGCACACACAAGCAATACTCTGGAATGGGAGAACTTTACCACACCTGCAGTGCATGTATGTACTGACTTCCTCTGGCTTTTCAACGGATCAAATATATTGTGAAATACACTAATGTGAGAACTATTGGGATCTTTGAAAAGAGATTAGAGGCACCTGACAGAGAAAAGCTAATACTGAAATGAATACCTTGAGCACATGAAATGGAATAATAAAATGTTGACTGTGACAGAATTCACTCCAGATATAATACTGCCTGAAAAGGAGCTTGGTTTTTGTGTTCAGCACCCTAAGCCATATTAAGGCAGAGCTTGGAAAAGTTATTTGTGTTATTTCAACTCCCCATGGGATTCTGAGAACTGCAGTCCACAAAGGTAACTTTCCCAGACTCTGCATTGAAACAAACATTTTTAAAAGGTTCACTTCACCATTCAGCCAGCAATTCCTCAATTTTAGATCTTTTTTTAGATCTTCTCAATTTACAATGCATCTTGAAGGACAGCCAGCTCTGGGGGCATCTAGCTATAGAGGGAGGCAAAGGCCATTTCTGCACGGGCTTAAAGAAATGATGCAGAGCATCCTCCAGGGAGGATGTCTGCACCTGGGAGTGGACTGGGTCGAACCTACTTAGTGTAGTTCTGCACCTCAGCCCGCTCCAGAATGACCCAAAGTGATCGTCCAGCATGCTTTTGAAAGACCGCTTGAAACAGGTCTTTCAAAAACACAGAACGTGCCACTCTGTACCCATGCTCCGGTGCAGATTTGCAGGCTCGCACCAGTGCAAGCCTGTGATCTGCCAGGAGCGGGCTTTAGGCTGGTGAGCTTCAGTGGTTGGTGGAAAGCCTCGGCCAACCAGAAGCCACCATTTTTGTCCCCAGAGCAGTGCAGAGCAGCGGCCATTCACTGCTTCAGACCAGCCTGTACCCAAGCGTGGAGCCAAGAAGTCCGGTAAGTAGCATGGGGTGATTCCCTCGCCCCGTGCGGAAATGCCCAAAATGTGGGCATTCTCTCCTCCGATAAGAATCTGCCCCCAATGAAATGTTTCTTCAGTCCCCAGATTTCTAGCATAGCAATAGCCTAAAATGTATGCTGAACATTTAGAAATACAAATTAGATCAGCCATTCTCAACCGGTTTTTGGCCCTAGGAGCTCTTCTCAGGTTCCAGGGCCCCCTGGTCAAACAGGGATACAACACAAACAGCTAGACAGAAAATCGTTTATTACTGAACATCAAGAAAACTTGAATGTTCCAACATAATGAACAAAACCTTTTTAAAAAGATTGTATGAAATTAAACATCTTTCAGGGTTAATGCGATCCTTGAGCTTGGTGCGTTTCTGGAAATTTCATGATATTGGGGTCCAATCAGACAATGAAAGTTGAAGGTCACCTCTAGTCATGTTATCAGTTTTGTTCCTGGATTTTGTCTAGGAAACTACCTTGCTGAATCTACACTCAGCCAATATGTTTAGAAAAAACTATGTTGCTGCATGAGTATTCCCTTGGTTCAGGTACCAGGCCTCCCATAAACCCTTGGGGCTCCTCTTCTCACAGTTTTCAGTCTTCAAATGTGCCAGGGCTCCCATGTGGGCCACATGGCTTCCATAGAGGATGGTTAATTGAGATATCTGAAGAAAAGGGGCAGGCAGAGTTACCATGGGAATGCAAACACAGCAAATATAAGGGTCCTAGAAGTCAAGATTTTTTTTCACTGGGCAATACAAAAAATTTGGGGATTGTAGGAAAATTTTATTGGGAGCAGAATTCTTATGGGGGGACAATGCCTTGTGTAGTTACACCCCTGCATTATTTGTCTCCTGTATTGTTTATACCATTCAACTGTCCTGATTTGAAAGAGATAGTCCTGATTAATCCTTTGTTGTCCCTGTTTTTCCATTACTTTTAAAATGGTCCAGTATCTCTTTCCTCTTCCAACTTTCCTCATTTTTCCTCAGCTGTGAACGTCAGTCTAAATCCTATTTCCAAATGTATCTGTTTATGCTGCATTTTATTTTGCTCCACCTTGGGGTCTGGCCAGACCATAATACCTGTGCATTTCTATTCTGATGTCAACTGTTAACTTGCATTTCTTCATTATCCATTTGTCAGCTGGTGATATTAAAATGTACCATGTCATATGAGACTGTATCAATTATAACAGCAAATTAAAAAAAGATCAATTTAAGGTAAGAGTAGGGACACATTTTTCTTTAAAATAGCAGGCAGCCTCAACAGAGTTATAGAAGTATATCTTATGAAATAGTATGCCTTCTTAAACATTTCCATTTTTCAGATGGCATATGCTGAGCACATATATTCTCCAGAAGCTATGTACTGCCTATACGTTTCAAAATATGGTCTCTAAAAACGTGAATTAGTGACTAATTGCTGCTTCACATGTGAGGTGGAAGAGGAATAGATATAATGTCTGAAAGAACAGCATCTGTAAGAACACGGAAGTCATACACTAACAAGCTGCCACTGCCTACAGCTCCCTGGTGTATGTGTGGCATTAGAAAAGGCTTCTCTTTCTAGTATAAGGGTGTTTACCTAGACCAGTTTACACCACATAATTATAGCAATATGATTTCACTTTCACTACAATGACAATATCCTGTGGAATCCTGGAATTTATAATTGGATGAAGCACTGGCATCCCAGGATTCCATAGGATGCTGCCATGGTGATTAGTGGAATTATACTGCTACAATGATACAGTGTGAAAGGGCCTCTGGAGTCATGTGTAAGACCAAAGAAGAATTAATTTACTTCTTAAACTGTGAATGAGCCAGATATGAATAACAAAACAGCAACATTTTATCCAGATGTTAGAACAGATCATAATGTCCAGTATAATTTAGGAGCTGCAGCTAATGGAAAATGCAGTGGTTTAATTGCTGACTGGAATATCATATAGACATTGTAGAATGACAGTCCTAAAAGAATTGTATCAACTGGCTATACGCTTCCAGTCCGAATTCAAAGTGCTTGTGATGACATTTAAGTACCTAAATAGTTTGACACCTTGATAATTGAGGGAGTGCCTCTCCCTATATGTGCCAGCCTGAAGTCTACGGTGCATGTGTGGGTGTGTCTTCTTCTGTGCCCCACCAGTGACCTTGATATACTTTATGAGTATGTGGGAGAAGGACTGTGAGTATGTGAGAAAACGACTGTCATGTCTGCAACAAGCAGGCAGTAAATTTCATGCCGCAGGGCTCCTACTTACAAGGCAAGAGTCAAAGAATGTCCAGACAGAAAGGAAGCCTAGAGCAAACAAATCCAAAGGGGCAAATCCAAACTGTAGTCCAAATAAGCAGAGTTCCAAGACAACCAGATCCAAGTGCATAGCACAGAGTTTCAGGGCCAAAAAGACCAATTGCTGACCCTGGGAGGAATGGCCAGCTGGAGCCCTCTTGTATCTATGGCTGCTGATGCCACAGGTGTTCTCTCATTAGGGCTCACTTACTACTTAAATGGGCTGAGCGACACAAGCCCTCCCTTTCATGGTGTCTCTGCTGCAAGGTAGGTGTGACAGCTATGTCTTCCTCTATTTGTTCCTATTGTTCAGGCCCTTGTTGTTGTTGTGTATTATCTCCCTCTGGACCAGTTCTGGGGCCACTTCAGCCTCTGGGGAAGCCTCTGCCTCAGAGTCCTCCTCCTCCTCCTCGCTGCCATAGTCTCCAAGGCAGGGCGTGATAAGGACTTCCCAGCTGTGGGACCCCAATTATGGAATGCCCTCTCTTTGGAGGCCTGATAGTGGCCAACATTGGTTTCCTTTAGATGCCAAGTAAAAACATGCATATTTATTAAAGCCTTTGGCCTCATTGATTTACTTTAAATCTTTTAAACCTATTTTAACTCATTAATTTGTTTAATGTGATTTGTTGTTGTTGTTGTTGTTGCTGCTTGCCTTCAAAACCTATCATGGGGTTTCTGAAGCTGAGAGTGTGCAGTACATCCAAGGTCACTCAGTGGGTTTTCATGGTTGAGTCGGGAATCAAACCCTGGTCTCCAGGCTTGTAGTCCAGCACTCAAGCCATTATTTAACCACTATTTAAATTATTAGTACTGCTTTAAATTGTTTTAATCTGTTAGTATTTAACTACCCTGAGATATTTTTATATAGGCTGGCATAGAAATAAGAAGCAACTAAATAAATAAATAAATAAATAAATATCTGTTTACCTTATTATTTCATTCCAGGACTGCTTCATTCGTGTTAACAATAACAAGGCCAAGAGATTGACAAGTGGTCAGGGTAATGTACAAAGCTCAGTTGGAAATTTGCAGAAGATGTTCTGCTGAGAGAATTTCTGAGATATTTTCACATTCCCTCTGTTTTCTTTCAATAAAACTGGAACCTTGATTCACCAGTATGCCATTCAAATAGTGAGGAAGGGAATTCTACTTCATGTCCAGTTCCTCAAAAAGGAGGTAGTTTTTTGTCAAGACTGTCAGCACTCAGAGGTATATCTAGGGTGGGGCAAATAAGGCACATGGCCTGGGTGCCAGTGCCACAGTGTGTGTGCAAAAAGCTGTGGCAGAAGATTTAGTGGTGGTGGTAGAGGAGGAGGAAGCAGGTAGGTGTGCAACTTCCACACTTGCCCTAGGTGCTGTTTATGCTAGATATGCCTCTGTCAGCACTACAAGCCCATATACACAGAGTACTCTGAAACTGTGACAGGCTTGAAATATTGTGATGGATACAAAATGGTAGGCAAGTTGTCAACGCAGTTCATGTTGCTGACACTTGCTCTACCCTCATTCTTTACAAGCCCTTAGACAAAAAGAAAGAAACCATGCTTCTGACTCTAATAATGTGAAGTTCCATACTGTGGGGGGAAAGTCTGGAGAATTTCTCCTCTTCTTGCAGAAATTCAATAAAATCCTGTTTGCCTGCCTGCCTGCCTGCAAATACAGCAGAAAAATTTGAGTGACTATTTGCTGTGAAACAATTGTGAAAAAAGTGTGGCCTTGGCATTTTTGGTAAACCGTAACCCATCTTCAACCCATCTAGACTCCTCAAACAGCACATTTTGTTGTGGGGGGAGGTGAACTTTCCCTCCTGGGATCCTCCAGAAATGATGGTTCACTCTAGAGCTTTTTTTTTCTTAATTTTTATGCCTTTCAAGGCATTTTTGCCAGTCTGCAAAGAAAATCGAGCCAACATGATAAAGTTGATTGTGAGACTAGGACTTTGGAGGCCAGAGATCTGAAGCCCCACTCAGCCATGGAAGCCCACTGGGTTACCTTGGGCAAGTTGCATTCTCTCAGTGTCTGTGGAAGACATGGCAGATCCCCTCTGAAGAAATCCTGCCAAGAAAATCTTATGATAGGTTCACTTTAGAGTCAGAAACGACTTGAAGGCATATGACTGCAATGCATAAAAGTGACCTACCACAGTTGGGCAACCCTATTCTAAAATTAGATATGTAGAGCCATACTATCAATAGTATTCTTCTATTCTCAGCGACACACTTCTTCAGCAAGGGAAGATGACAAAGCTGTATTGACCACCATTTTGTGTTTCTCAAGATGCAGGGCCAAACCAGAGGAAGATAAACTGGCATGGATATGAAATTTCTTTCTCTCTCTCTCTCTCTCACACACACACACACACACACACACACAAACACATCCCCATCGCCAAGTCACCATGTCACAGCATCCTACAAACGGAAAGAGTTTTCTTTTCTCAGTATTTGATTGTATCACTGTTGCTACTACATATTTTGGATCAGTGCTGATCTTTAATCTGTGCCAAGTAACAGCCATCTCTCGCACACCTAATGACTAATGTGGCTGTGCTTCAAAGTATTTACAGGATGAACTATATACAGGGTAAACTAGTGGTGTACCGGATATTGTGTTCATTTCACTGAGCTCATGAATTCAGTGAAGCTGAGGCAGGGGAAAAGAACCTTACTTTTACATCTGTGCTTTACAGTTATCTGATCACTGTGTTTCAGAAGGGGAAGGAAGAAAAAGAGAAAAAAATAAAATAAAAATAAGAGCTGAGGAAACAATACGATGTGAACATTATGTATGTGTGTGTGCGTGTAATATTTAATATACATTCTCCCTCAGTGAAAAAATCTTTTGAAATGTAAAAACAATAGCAGTATTGTTGTCATCAACAATACTGGTCAAGGCATCATTGAGGCTGCTTATAGAAATTCTTAACAATGTATTCATCACATTGGAAAACTGAGATTTTGTGTGGTTGAATAGAATAGTTTGAAAAGTAATTGAACAAATGTACTCCTTTTCACCATTTTATGGAGCATTCCTTAGGGGTTAGCACAATGGCAAAAGGCAACAGACCTTTATCATACATCAGCTTTTTTTTAAACTTGGTGTACGTGCAGCACTATAGAAATGAAACTGTAGCTTTGTTTCATGAGGAGTTCCCTCTCTTGCAGAGCAATAAAGCAATTCTTCACTCCAACAAAGATGGAACCTTTTGCCAAAGAACTGAGCAAATTCCTCTGGGTTGAGAAACATGGTAGATTAGAAAAGGCGCTTTTTGCAATTAAAATGGTGAAGCCAAATTTACAACTTGAAATATTTTGGAACTGAATCACAAAGGCTCAAAACAGCTGTCAAGTAAAGATGATATTTTCTCATAAAGTGTCTTTTAGCATATGAGCTACCCTTCTAGGTCTGCCACACTTTTGTCAAGTTGGAGCTTTTAAAGTAATCTTAATTGCTAACAGAAATCAGAGAAAAATCACAACTGTACAGACAACTCCGAGTTAGTTTAATGTGTACGAAGCAGCAATTATTTGCTCAACAATCGTTCTAACACATTTGCAGAATGTTTCTTTCCCCAATGAGTTCTTGCCAAATCAACAAGAAGGATTTTATGCAAATGTCTTCTACTTTTGGAATAGATTGTCCATTCTGCATTGAAAGGGATTTGAAAACCCTTGGGCTAGAGCAATGGACTAGAGCATTTAATACCACCAACCATATTCTACACCAGACATAGAAGGATAGTTGGACGTCCATGTTGGAAAGACAAGTTGTAACAGATTCTCTCTCCAGCTTGGCCCCACAGTTCCAGTCCTTAGGCTTCTATCACACATCTTGCCCTTTTACCCTTAAATTCCCTTCTCAATCTGGGTCTTCCGCCTCAAGGTAACTGGACAAGTAGATGCGTTTATTGGTAGGTTCAGCTTGATAATCTGTGATGGGCTGTTATTAACCGTTGAGGAGAAGCAATGACATAGACAGTTCCTGGTTGGTTTTTAAGGAAAGAAAATAATGAGAAAGTCACCTTTGCAGTCCCTTTACATTTCCTTTATGGGCTGACTGTATCTAGAGATCATCACATCCATAATACATCACAGATTGTCACAGGACTGGATTGTAATGTTTAAGAGAAGCAGCATTTGCCCTGGCATTTTTTTTCTGTGTGTGGTTAGCTGTAGTATCAGATATTCCAGACCACTAGGATCTAAGAAACTGTTGCATAGTTACATCATAAATTGACCTCCTAGCTGTCAGTCATATCGTTTATTACCAGGGTGAGTTCAATGACCAGCTATGGCAGAGTCACAGAAAATCTTTTAATGGGAATCCATTAAATAGTCAATCAGAATGTTTGTCATACTAAGAAGAGATGGGAAACTTTACAGAGGTGAGAGTTTGGTACACGTTGGATCCTCTGGAATAGGTAAAGGCTGAACCATCATTCAATTCTATGTTTCTTTATTGAGGGCTTCCAATTTGTTTTTGGTGGAGTAAACCAAAGTCTACTGCTAGATCAGTGGTTCTCAACCTGTGGGTCCCCAGATGTTTGTGGACTTCAGCTCCCAGAAGCCCCAGCCACTATGGTCAATGCTCAGGGCTTCTGGGAGCTGAAGTCCACAAACATCTGGGGACCCACAGGTTGAGAACCACTGTGCTAGATCATCCACCTGCATCATAGAGCCCTGCAAGATGGAAAGGTGGGCAGTCTACTTTCTTTTCTGAAATGATGATAAGAAAGTACAAGTGGGATAGCCTCCATAATTTTGGCAGTGTGGATGGTAGCTGCTGCAGCTCTTGATATTGCCAATTGTGTGGCTATGGCAGGCTGAAAATCAGAGGCACAGAGCCATGTGCTGCCCACTTCTGATAAAAGCCAGCAACCAACAGGCCTAGCATCAGAAGCATTGCATGCTGCCATCTGCACTGCTTTCACCTCGAAAGACAAGTGGCAGTCAAGCTGACTTTGTCTTTGATCCCCTTTGCCAATAACTAGGGTTGTGAAACTAGGGTGGTAGGATCATGAAAATTTCTGGGGAGAACTCTGCTTGCAGTTAATGTTGCACAATGGAAAATCCACTTGCAATACTATCAATCAAAAGAGTTGCCGAGCATAATAAAGTAACAAATAACCTTCCTGGGATTGTAGCCAATGCAGAAATTTTCCTCTGGATTATGAAATGAGAGGCATTCTGCAATGGGGAGAAGACAGTGTGAGGGAAAGGGAATATAATCATCAGGCTCTGGCTTCGTGAAACTTTAGCACTGAAGCTAAGAGAAAGCAGAATGATTAATCCCTGTATTGGGGCAACTGTGGAAAATCTGGAATCTGAGTTTTATGCTGTGCCTGGTTATTTGAGCACTGAGCTCAGAGCTGGCAGCTGCCTCATTTCAGCCAATTACGTGAAGCAAATTGTGTGCTGTTTCAACATTTGACCTTGGAAGCATTTTTAAGAGGTAGGAATGAAAATCCATTACATCTGAAATGTGGAAAAACATTTTTTGTTTTGTTGTTGTTTTTTTCAGTAAGAGAATATTAAAAAAAAAAGCGAGTGTAGGAAACAGCTTATCCAACAACATAAGAACCAGTAGACTAAAGAATGTTATGAGTCTGACACCATTTCAGGAAGACTCTATGAACCAAAAATACCTCCTTAGATGTCAATAGACTTCTGCCCTATCTAAACCCTGTTCAGCTATTACTATGATTGCTCAGCCCTACCTCCTTCCATTGTTGCTTTTGTGACATGGAAAGTTCTGTATCTGCCAGGGAGAGGAAGGTCTCCACATAAGCAGTAACTTCTATACTTCCTCCATGTGAGGACATCGATGACAGAAAAATATGCTAAGTACTTCCTTGCTTCTATAGTCAAGACAGCATGGTGAATAAAACTTGAACAGGGCTGAAGTATATACATGAAACTGAAACAGAGTTTCCAATAAAAACAATGGATAGGATCCAGAGCACATGAATGGCCCATTTTGTGGTCTTGGCTCACCCTTTCCTTTGTATCCTTCCCCCACAGAGATGTATCTAGGGTGGGGTGGCTGGGATGCGTGCCCTGAGTGCCAAAGTCAGGGGGGCACAAAAAAGCTGATCCCCCCCCACTTTGTCTTGGGCCTGGTCTGCTGCAGCTCCTGCTAAGGTGGTTCTTGGTCAGGTGTGGTGGAGGCAGCAGCAGCAGCCCTCCCACCGGGGCCTGGCTCTCCGTTGCGCCCCCCAGGGTCTTCCTAGGCCCAGGGGGGGTGACAGTGGGAAAAGCAGCACCTAGGAGCACAATTTCCATGCTTGCCTTAGGTGCTGTTGACCCTAAATATGCCACTGCTCTCCCAACATCTACCTCTACAGCTATTTGATGCAGAGTACTGTTACCCTGATTTCTGGGGTCCCGTGGGGGAGGGATGAGGGACAGATCACAATTAGGATGGAGGGGGAGATAAGCAAGAGTTAAATTGTTACCCTGATTTCTGGGGTCCCTTAGGGGACACCTCAATGTGCTCCATGTGATGGGGAATGGAAACTAGCCAGAGCACAAGCAATAGCAATGTGAGAGGCAGGGTAACCTAGCAGGGTCTTTTTACCCAGTTTTTATGGGGTCAGGCCAAGCCAAAAACCACATGAAGATGTCCAATAAAATGATTTTATTGAATAAAAGTCTCACGCACCAACGCAATCACTCACACACTCATTCAAGACCTATTAAGAAGCAAAAGAGAGGAAACTGGATAGGGGGAATATTGAAGGGGTTGTAGCTGGGTTAATACTGCACCTTTTCCTGAAGTCCTTGGTCCGGGGAAAACAGCGAAGAAGTGGGGTTCAGCACGGAGAGGGCTGAGGGGAATACTCAATGGATGGAGAAACGGTCTGCTGGGGAGACCAGGAGTGAACTAAAGAACCACTCAAAAACAGGGACTATTTGTAGGGGAAAAAGTACCTGGAGGGCTAATCCTTTCCCAGGGAGATCAATGGGTGTCGCGTCGAGAAAGAAGCTCCACAATGGTAACTTCTTTCACATGATGAGATTACAAGGTATTGCCAAAGTCTCAGGATCTTCGGCTGCATTGGGTTGTGGTGTGACTTCATGTAAATGGCCCTTGCCTGATAGGATTTTGCTCAACTTAGGGCAAACATGCTAGTCCCCTCAAGTCGGCTTCTCAGGGGCTGAGGACCCTTTGTCTACTGTGGGTTTGTACAGCTTGAGGTTTCCTGGGGCTACGTGACTGGGGATTTTACTGGCCTGACCTGGTTTTCAATCGTTCGACCATTGCTGCCTACGTGCCCATCCGGGTGACCTCTCAGGCACATTGAGTCATATTTTAATATCAAAATTGTAGACCCCGGGATAGGGCTTTCCAGTGGGGTAATAGTACTAGCAATCCCCCCCCCCAAAAAATATACCAGACACTGGCAACATATTTGATTCCATTGCCTACAATTATTCCTTTCTTTGTTGGAAACTCCAGAGCCTGTCAGCTGATGGCTCATAGACTGCCATTAGTCCATGGACCACCACTCTGAGTAGCACCATACTAGAGAATTGTTGGAATTTTCAAATCAGCACGAGAGAAGGAAGACTATAGAGGGAAGTGGTGAACTCTGTCTCACCCTTACTTCCATTTAGATTTAGTGAAGTGTTCTCCAACCTCCCTGTATCCGGATAAAAGCACCTTTTGGATCCAACTAATATAAGCTGCTTGGCTTCTTTCTGATCTTTGACATTTATGATGCTGTGACCCCAGAACATGGGAAAATTGAAAGACATATTACAGAAGAGGAGCAGGAACTAAACAAGTGATTGCTGTTTTTTGTAGTTAGCTGAGCATGTATAATAATATCTAGGTCCAGCTCCATTTTTCAAGAATTTTTCATGAAACATCAGAGCATTACTCTGCCCTTTATGTTTTAGATTTCAGAAGAATCAGCTCTGTGACAGATATAAAGAACCAGTTTACATTTTGTGGTCCATTAGACTTATTTCAGTGCAGCTAGGAATCCCTGACCTCATAGCTGAATATGACATAGCTTGACAGCCCATCAGCAGATTTTTGAGAAGTGGTAATACTGATGCAGTACTGGAAAATGCTAATCTTTCCTAGATGAATGACCAGGTGGCAGATTCAAGGAAAACATGGTGGATTTCAGAAAGACTGCTAGCTATTTCATCACACTGTTAGTTGCAATGGCAGTGAACATTTCAAACTGAACACTGCTCTCATAAAAAATGATTGACACCTGTACCACATGAAATACCTCAGCTTCTTTGAAAAATGATACTGTAATCCATATGTACACATAAACACATGTATTACAAATTATTTCATAACAGATATAACTAGATGCAGCGGCGGCAGCAGCCTTCGCACCCAACCAATCTGATACTGTACTTCACAAAGACATCTAGCTCTCTTCTGATCCAGTTCAAAGATAGGTTGTAAAATTCAATCGTTAGTGAACTTTGCATTCAGCCAAAGATATCTCTTTCTCTCTGTTTTCTCTTTCAGTTAACCCTGCAGTTTGACTCAGTGCTTGAATAAAGTGTTAATTGTATGGAATGTGTTTGATTTAGCAGATGGTCAGTCAGTTGTAAAACCTGATATTAATTGCTTCTAAGAGACTCCATTCAAAGCTATAAGGACAAAGCAGACACTGTATTTGTGAAAAACAGCACAAATTCATATGAGGACATTATTCTGTTCAGAAGACAATGGTCTCATTTCTTAAATTCTTTTTAAATAGTTAAGCCATCTATGATGTAAAGATCCCATTGTTCTTCCCACACATATGCATGTCCTCACAGAAATGGAATGAATGTTATTAAACTGAAAGAGCACAATTGAACAATGCCTGCATACATGTATAATGAATATGGAAGCGTATCAAATGCTAAGTTACCAAAGTATGTATAGTGGTTTTCACAACTAGCAATGAAGAAGTGGATCTAGGGATACTTTTGCCCTCATCTGGATCTTGATCAACTGTTCCCCTGCCACCCAAGGCTATTCACTAAAAAAAGAGGCTTTTTTCAGCTAAAACTGTTCCAGGGAAAACTTACATTAAAAATAAAAAATGACAAATTGCTCCCCCAGAGATCTCTGGGAGCAACAGTTTGCATTTTGGGGGCATAGGCAAACTATAGACCCTGTATTGCTCAGTCTTGCAGTAATGTGGCAACTCAGACAGTTAGTAGAACAAAAACCTTGCATAAGTTGTGTCTTGTGCAATGACTTGTGGAAACAAAATGGAAGTACTAGGTTTTACACATGTGCAAGGATGAAAATAGGGATTCCACAAATAGCAAAGGTTTATACTATTGGTATTGCATTGTTTCAAGAGACCCATAGACTGTACTCTTTTTCCACTAAAACTTGGTCATAGGAATTCCCAAGTCACATGCAGGATACCTTGGTAATTAGTTGTGTGGAGATTTTATTTTTATTTTTTTTTTAAAACACATTGACTGTCTCTGTATTTTCTCCTGTAACACAAAGAAGCAAATGGTACCTTCTTCCCCAAAGCTGAAGCGCTTAGTGCTAAAGGCTGATCAAGTTATTTGGCCACTGAAGCCAGAAAAACCCACAAGTACCTCTTCCCATCATAGGCACATACAAGTGGTTGGAATGAGCCTGTTTTGCATAGAACAAACTGGAGATGGGCAACTTCATGTTGCTGGAGGCTCAGTTCCCCAGGACCCACTTGGACCTAATGATACACCACAGAAATGTAATAGTGGGCCAACGACAACAGCAAAATCAAGCGTATTTCCAAGCTAAAACAAGATGTGTGAAGCATATGTGCCTTGTTTTAAAGAAAAGTCACAATTTCAAGAGGTTGCAAGAAACACAGCAGGGTATGTGCTCCCGTATTTTAATCCAGAAAACGGGGATTCTTTTTTTTAAATTCCATCACCCAACTTTGATTTATTTTTCTACTACTCAACATTGAATTTGTTGGTAATGGCAATGAGAGGCACTGCTTTATTTTTCCACCACCCAACACTGAATTAGTTGGCAATGGCAATGAGAGGCACAAACTGGAGGTGGAGAAGGCTGCCAGACCTTGACTGGACTCCCTGAAACTAATCAGCCCTGGACTAGACCCATTAAAATTTGTGGAACTTAAGGCAGTCAAGATTAACTGGAGTCCCATCAAATTTACTGGCTTACCTGTAAGCATTGGGGTGAATCCATCAACAACAAATAAGATATCTAACAATTTGTTCATTGCATGTAAAATTCATTGCCTGAGTTAATCTGGCTTGCTAAAAACTATCCCTTTTTATTTATTGATGCTGAAGCAAGAGCTGTAGGCCTTGAATATCTAAGGTGAGTACAAGTTAACAAACACCCACCACCATGTGCATTTATGATTTCAAGATAAATAAGTATGATATTGTGGGTTTTATGTAAATTCGAATGTCTTTGTAGTAAGCTTGAACAAATACTTCTGCTGAATCAAGGAATGAATTAAAGGAATTGGAATCTCTCCCCCGCTGCCCCATGTCAACACAATTTCCAAGCTCGGACTAAAGGAGCTGGATGTAACTGAGGTGGGGGCACAGCCATATAGAACGTACTATATGCAAATAGTAGGCAGAACAAAGACACTTCAGTTTGGCTTACATCAGAGGTTATCTCAGGGGATATGGCAATATTATGCATTGCACGGCATGAGGCCTGTTTAAGTAAGTTTATGCATTAATGAGTCCTACTTTGCAAAAACTTAATGAATAGTAACTTGGCTTTTAATTGTGGACAAAATGCATGAAAACAGAATTAGTTTCTTTAAAAACACGTACACACACACACACACACACACACACACACACACACAAGAAGGCTTCTTAGCTATGAGAGATTCATACATACTTGTAACCATATAGTTCTTCTCAGCCTATTGCTGATCTGTGCACAGGATGACATATTGTTAACGAACAATATAGTCTTCCCAACACAAATAAATATGTAAAAACAAGAATGGGTAGCTTGTGGCCCCCACTAGTGTTTAATTGCAATTCCTATCATCCCTCACAGTTGGCTACCCTGACTGCAATTAGGGGAATGGCAGTCCATATCATTTGGAAAACTAGACTTTATCTAACCCAGGATCTGATCCTAAAACACAACAGATCTTTCATTTTCTAGAATACTGTTATTTTTAAGGTTAACTTCATGTGTGATTCTCACTATTTAGTGTTCTCTCATTAAAAATGGCTTGTTACTCCCCAAGGTAGATATAATTTTTGATTTAACGCACAGTATGGAAATTTTACTTAAAACAAAGTGTTTTTTTCCTGATTATTTTTCCAGATAATTTCTTAGTCAAGTTGAGGTATGTCTGTATGTATGTATGTATTGTATTTCTAGGCTGTCTTTCTCCCAGAATTGAGACCCAAGGTGGCTTCCCAACAATAAATGCATATTAAAAACACTCAAAACATTAAATACATTCAAAACACTTAAAAACATTAAACAGATATAAAATCATAAAAACATTTAAAAGGATATTCCTGTACAACAGCTAATAAATGAAGCTGTCCAGCTTACATGAAAGCCTGTTTGAAGAGAAAGGTTTTTGCCTGGCTGTCTCACCTTGGCTCTTATCTCGAATTAGGCAAAAAGACACTGCACAGGTGTTAGTGGCAAGTAGTTTTGGCCCCTCCCTAGACTGCAAACCTCAGAATTCCATAGGAGGTTAAAAGTCGAATAAGAGCGCTATAACAGTCTAGTGCGGAAATGACCTTAGTGTTAAAAATTGATCAATTCCGAAAACCTATAGGACTTGGAAATGTAGGCATTAGCCAGGTGACCCAGTGAGTTGTAGCTTCAAAAGGTAACTTTTCCAAACTTTTTGATTAGGCTTGAGATCTGGGGAAAATGTTTTTGGGGAAAATGTGAAACAAACTGAACCGAAGCATAGATGCTAAGATGGGGAGAATATGAATATTTTTTGGGTGTGCTAACACAGGAAACAGCAGTTATCCTGCATGGCAGATATAGCTAGGAAATGCCAACATGCCCAGGAAGGATGAGATAAATAACCCCAAATGAGAGTTGTGGAGGAAAATTGCTTAAACAACACCAAAGAGCTGAGAACAGCAGAAACTTTCTGATTAAAGGAAGCATTGTTTAGCCACCACGAAATGTACCTAAACTGCAGAGTCTTTGGGTTTTCACCGTAAATTAAAAAGAGAAAGATATTTGTAAGACAATAATACAGATCATTATCTGTTCTTTTAGATGTTCTTTCTGGGGTAAGAAACTATAAGCTGGAGAACACTGCAAAAAATATTATTGTGGCTTTATACTCACACTCTTTTGTTGCTGTTTTCAAAAGCACAATTGATGGAAGCTCTATGGCATTTACTTGGTTTACTCTGTAAATAAAATTCAGAGAAGGGTTTCAGGGCATACAGCTGTTATATTAGATGTCTACATGAAAATAGCTTTTAAGCTTATTAATCAGTAACAGTGCAGTCCTAACTACGGTAGCACCAATAGACGAGGTCAAGATACCAGCTATGTAGTGGGCATAGCCTAGGAATGGAAAGAATCTTCAAAAATATTTGAAAAATGGTCAAAAATATGTTTCTTCAGTGTCAGGAAACCCTGATGAGGAGAATCCTGGACTGGGGAGAATCTTCACAGTTTGGGATTTATTTGGCGCAAAAATTGCATGTGAACTTCTTTGTCTCTGTGTACAGAATATTTTGTTATGGACTCGCATAACAAACATTGCTGCAGAGGAAGGTAAGCTTTTGATGGTCTCTATGGAGCGAGACCAGAGTGTTATGTTTTATTGGTGCTAAGCAAATCAAAACATGTGATAGGGGCAAAGAAGATAATGAAGCAATTCGCCCTCTATATATGCCATTTGGTGCTCAACATTGACCCACTGTCCTGCCCCCAATGCAGTGTGAGTTAATCAGGTTGATTTGGGGCCAGATAGGATTTTCCCCACTTTTCTCAGGCTTTTTTTTTTTTTTTTTTTTGCCTATCCCATACTGTATTTGACGGAATTGGGAAAATTGGCTTTGGGTGGTGTTGTTAAGTAGGTTGTCCTTTAGCAGATAATGGAGGATAATAAAATGTTGGTGATCACGTGTTGGCACCCATTTGGTGTAGGGTAGGGCTCTGGAACCACCTCTTTAGGGTCCTGCATCCCAGGGGGTTCGGTGAACCCTTGAGGTGAACCTGGGAATAAAGCTCTCACTTTTAGAGCCCTGCAGCTTGGGTGGGAGTCCCTGGGTTACCTTCCAAGATGCTGGACTGGGGAGCAACCAAAGCAATTTGGATTGCCCCTGAGGCTGAGGTGTTATCGACCATGAGTAGGCTGAGCAGGCTGTCATGTTGTGACCCTGGCATCAGCTGGACCTGTATCATGTTGCTTCTCCTCTCTTGTATCTTTCAGGTTAACACAATTTAAATAAAACAGATCAAAATAAAGTGGCCCTTAGTTAACCCAACTTTGTGTCTGGTCTTTTTATTCCATGGTTGAACATCAAAACAGCATTTTCTGCTCACAAAATGATTTTACTGAGAAGGACATGCTCTTTTCCATGCAGAACAGCCACATGCCACATTTTGCACACAATGAATCCTGAACTGTGAATGGTTTTGAGCACTGCATATTTGTTGATGACTTTCTTATAGCGGGAAAAACATTGCTAAAATTGCATGTTTTCCTTTGAAACAAGTGAAAAATTACTCCCCTGGTAAAGCCAAACTACCTTGCACATGTAGTAGTGAGGAATTCTGTTTCTGTTATTCTGTTACCTGGTGGGAAGTTTTCAAAGTTACAAGAGCCGTCCTATGATAAACAAGCTGAAATCCTTCATCAACTAGATCTAAAGCAAATTGTCCTCAAATCTGCCAACAATTTTTTTCAGGGATGGCATTTTATTAATTTTCCTGTCCTAAATACCCTAAAGGTACCAAATCCAGTCTGATCTTGGAAGCTAAGCAGGGGCATTCTTGGTTTGTATCTAGATGGGAGACCACCAATTAATGCCAGGTGCTGTACTCTATGTTTCAGAGGAAGGAACTGGCAAAACCACCTCTGAGTACTCCTTACCAACGAAAGCCCTATGAAATTCATGGTATATCGCATAAGTCAGCAGACAACTTGAAGGCACACACATTTTATTCATTACTGTAGGGAAGGGATGGCAAATGTTTTCTACTAGTTTTCCATGATAGCCACCCCCCCACCTCTTTCCCTCTCCCTACCTTGCTCCTATTCTTAATATCTTCATTTCTAAACAGAGAAAAGATAATTTACTGCCACCTGTTGCAGCAGTGGATCTCTTCTTAGTGGTCACAAGTGAGGAGCCAATGTCTGCATTGGTCCATCTAATATGCCTCTAAAATGGTGTCATACTAGCAGCATGCTGAGCTGGAGAAATGTTGGCTACCAGCTGTGGGGCGGGGGGAGGCTGTAAAAGAATAAATACTATTATTTCTTTCATATCTACCACTGATGACAGCACCAACACTACATTTTTCTCAACAGAAACCTCTGGAAACAAATCTCTTTATTTACTGTCATGGTAAGCACTTCTTCCCAACAAAGCCATTTGAAAAATATTGTTCTCCAGCTTTGTGTCAATAAGGGTTTTTTTTTTTTGTGGATAATCTAGAGGTTAAAGAAAAAGTATATTCAGTAGAATCTGAGAATAATTCCCATTTGACTCCTGCAGCTATTTGTCTAGTAAGAAAACAAGTTTGCCTTTTCATTAGGGATACAAATACGTATTAATGGGATTTGTTGACAAATTTGTCCAATCTAAAGATTAGGAAGATTAGGATATTGTTATTGAAACATGCACTTACATTTCACTTTTCTGTATTTAAGAACAATCATGTGCTAAATTTGCCCTTCCTTTACTTTTATATTTCTTTCCATCCTACACTTTTATCTCAAGATCTCAGGATGCCAAACAGATAAAACAATATAAACAGTTTAAACAAATCCCAATTATAACAAAAAAAAAACCCACATATTAAATAATTCAAGTGAGTTAAAGGAGCTTAAAAATCAGAATAATTTGTGTTTGAATTATGTGTAGATAAATCCACACAACTCAGAAAAGACTTTAGTTAATGGAAATCATATGTGTAAAAGTATGGGTTTGAAATCTGTTGAAATGTGTGTGCATTTCAGTGTGCACCATAGAAAGTGCACAATGTGCACCATAGGAAGTTCGGGGGGGGGGTTAAAAACAGTGTCTTACAACATGATGTGAAAGAAGGTTGGGAAGAAAAGACAGGTGGAATTCAGAGAAATATAGGAAAATCAGTATGGAGATATTCTGACATTCCTTTGTTTTCCCCACCCTATTATCTTCTGTTTTGCAATCTGTTTTCAAATTGTCTATGTAAAGCAAACATACTATTGATTTAATACTTTTTAATGACACAAATCAAGACTGAAAAAATGTACTAGTGTGTGTGTGTGTGTGTGTGTGCGCGCGCGCACACACACCATCTGTACTTTCCTCAACTTCCTGTTAGATGGAGGAGGAAGGCATGTGACCAAGAAAGAGAAGGGGTTGTCCTCACCTACTTTTCTTTCGGTTTTGTCAACCGCTGTCCACCACCAACATTCATTCCTTAACAGCTTACCCCCATTGCAATGAGGCCCTCAACAGTCTCCTATAAGAGTTCAAGAATAAGATAAGATAAAATAAGGTTAAAAGTTCAAAGATATGTTTCACATTATCTGCCAGTACATTGGGCAAACACTTTGTATTTGTGTCATACTTGTAGATAGTTCCAATGAAGCAATATCCTTAAGACATCTCCATACTTACCTGGAAGTGATACGCATCATTATGCCTGCAGTCATAACCGCTTCTATTGACAAGTTTAAAGAAAAAATCAGCAGAATTTACTTTGACTTAAGGGGTGAGCTTCTATTGTTTTAAATGAAAATATAATCTGTCATTCATATAATTCTAATGCATTCCTTATATTGTCCTGGGAGACATGAGCACTTTGTTGAGTATCAAGAGGGAATTCTACAGAACTGTGCAGTCAAATTTGTCTGATCCAAACTGGAAAAGCAAGCATGGTAAATTTTCCATAAAGGAGGTAAATGAGGTGTAATTTTGCATCTTTGCTGATGCAAATAGTATATTTAGTGGCTTAACTATATGACTTGCAGGTGCAGCACCGTATAAACATTTGGCCATTTTCACAAATCCATTTGCACTAAAACAGAACATAGGTAATAAATTATTCTCTTCACAGCATTTCCCAGAATCTAAAAGCAAATATAACTTGGAAATGTTAGACCTTCTGTTGTACATCCTTAGGATCACTGGGTTGCAAAAACAGATTTTCCTTTTCTTTCCAGCTGAGAAGTGGGATTATGATTTACCCTACCTGTTACTTGCTTGGTCCTTGTCCCACTTCTTCATCTGCTGTGCACCTGGAATGTGGCTCTTCCATAATAACTGAAATTTGTAAGTGCCTGGTTTGGAGTTTTTGTCTCAAGTTATAATATTTCGCATTCTCTTGAAAGTTCTTCCTCAGCTCAAAATGAAGAAGTCATTCAAATGTCTTACATTGAAATCCTATAACATCTAACTTGAAAGGAATCCCCACTGAACTTAATGGAACTACCTTCTGTTTGACGTGTACAGTTTTGTGCCATCTAGACCAGGGGTATATGGTAAGCAGAAAATAATCAGTGTGTCCTCTTTTCCTGGTATTTCTCCAGATATATCGGTTGAAAACTTTCTTCTCAGCAGTGTCACTGGACAGACTAACTAAAACCAATGGGAGTTGTGGGTCAATACATCTGGGGCGGAGCATAGAAGAAACCCAATGCAGATAATGGGTTACTTGTGATTAATTTCTTTTTCCAACAGTGAAGGTGTAACTTCATTACTTTATGTCTGCAACTTATCAATGGGTAATTTCACTCCTTTTGTGGTATAACACTAACTTTTTTTTTGTTACCATTATGGTTACAGGGGTATGGCCTTATTGAATGACAGAGGAGGAATGTCACATATTTCAAGTACTGGCCCATGATATTGGCTTGTATTAGATTGTGGGTGTTGAGGCAGCAATGAGGTGGATGAGAGGAGATTGTGGTCAGTAGCACAGGCCAGAAACTAGTAGCGTCCTGTTTTTTAAAGCAACTGACATTTTTAGCAGGACCAGATTAGTTTCTGGCTCTAAACAATATCAAATTTAAGAAGCCCCATACTATTATCAGATTTCTGTAAGACATGAAATTCAGTAATTGTTGTCATTCATTCATTCATTTCTTACTGCCTCATAAACTAGGGCCCTGAACTCTCACTTAGATTATGCATAAAACCAGAATTGCATTTTAGTTTCTTGAGGGTAGAGAGAAGCAGAGAAATTACTTTTTAAAAAACCCTTGTAACTGTAATAACCATTTGGTGGGCATTCTTGGATCTATAACCGTAACAGATTTTTTTTTTAAAAAAAATAACTTTCCAAGCTTGGATCTGGACAATACCAGGATGGAGAAGCTTGTACTTTAGCTTACCAGCATAGAAATGATAGGAGGCTGAGGTTAAGAGATTGGCGCTTACCTAAGGCCACCTAGTGAATTTGTGGCTGAAGTAAGTTTTGGTCTATATTCTACATAACCACATGCAATAGTAAATAATCATGAAATATGCCATTCACAGAGATTTTACCCACAGTGTGCAATGTACAAAGCACCAAAGACATTATGAAATACTGTATTTTAGAGATGGTTCTCTCTAATATTTATTTGGTCTTGTATTTGCTCTTTCCAGTATTATTTTTATTACTTGTTTCCAGCTGCATATTCAGCCTACTGTGCCCTTCCAAAAATACAAATTATCACTCTCATTGGCACAAGAAGACCTTTCGTAAGGGCTGGAGTTTTTGACTGCATGAAAAACATATGCCTAAAATGGGCCCTTAGAATCTTTCTGCCAATGGAAGCAAAGTAATGGAAACTTAGACAAAATCCTAAACACATGACATGGGAGAGCAACCAAAGCCAATGGACTTGCTTCCAAGAAATCCATTTAGGTGTCAATATGCCTACTAGGCAGTCTGTGCTTGATCTTCACATTTGTACTGCAGTTGATATATCTTAGCAATCAAAAGTATCTGTTCTATACAGTTAAAAAAACCCTATTTTCATTGTTGTTGTTAACTGCTTTCAAGTTGCCTTTGACTTATGGCAACACTATGAATGAGAGCTCTTTTAGTCACGCTGTCATCAAGTCTTGAAAACTCAAGGCTGTGGTTTCCTTGGCTGAGTCTATCCATCGGCAATGAAATTTCCCTCTTTTTCTACTGCCTTTCACCTTGCCAAGCATTATTGTCTTTTCTAGGAGTCATGCCTTCTCATGCTATGTCTGAAGTATGATAGTCTCACTTGAGTCATCTTGTATCCAGAGATAGCTCAGGTCTGATTTTCTCTAGGACTCATTTATTTGTCTCTTTGGCCATCCAGGAAATCTGCAGAACTCTCCTCCAGCACCCCTTCTGCTTGTGTCAATAAAATTTAAATAAAGCACTTAAGTCAATGAAAATTTAAACAAAGCACTTCAACTTTAAAGGAAGGCACATAGGGAGCATGCACCTTGCTTTGAGGTTGATTAGCACTTCTAGGAGATTTCCAAGAGCACTGACTAGTGGTCAAAACAAGGCACGTGGTCTCCATGCACCTTATTTCTAAACAGAAGTTTTTCATTTAAATGGATGTCTGCTACTGTGTCATTGAGATTCAGCAGTGCGGCAGCAATATTAAAGGAAAAATGGCACATCAGGAGGAAGGCCTTGGGAGAGAATCTCAAAGCTTTACAAACTATTATTAAAAAGGGATTTTAAATCTGAGTCAATAAAAGAGTCAATGATTAAGTGGACTCAAAATATAGGTCGTCCAATAGAGTTAGATGCATGGGAAAAAGTATGGAAAACAGACATAAAATTCACGCCAAATTTAAGTTTAAGAGAAAATTATTACAAAATGTTACATAGGTGGTATATGACTCCAGAAAGACTTCAAAAAATAACCAAAAACGGAGATGCGAAGTGTTGGAAATGTGGGGAAAAGGTGGGGACTTCTTTTCATATGTGGTGGACTTGTTCTAAGGTTAAGAAATTTTGGGAGGGAATTCATGATGAAATTCAAAAAAATCGCAAAGTTAATTTTGAAATGGTACCAGAATTTTGTTTATTGAATATATTAGGCCACAACTGGGAGATTAGAAAACAACAGAAGATATTATTGTATTTGATTACAGCAGCAGGACTGACATATGCACAACATTGGAAAGATAAAGCAGATATTCAATTAGATGAATGGAAATTAAAAATGTTAGACATGGTAGAGACTGAAAAAATTAGCTAACTCCCTTAAGAATAAAATGGTTCAAAATTCTGAAAGAGAATGGAAAAGGGTAATGCTCTGGCTAAACTTGTAAATATCAGTGGATTGAGTCTGTTTGACAAGATATATATAAGGTAGAAAAAGGATTGAACTGGAAAATTCTTGATATATAGAAGCAGGGAGGTGTGGGGATTGGAAGAACTATAATAATGATATACATATTTGTGTTTATATATGATTTTATGTATTTTGAAAATAAAAAAATCTCTTTAAAAAAAAGGAGGAAAGCCTTAGGGAAAGGCCACAAAATTGATAGGGGTGATATGCAGTCTGTATGTTGCCTTCCACCCTATAAGAAAAATAGGTCTGCAAATTGTTTTCTATGTACGCTTGGTTTCTAGTCATCTGGCCATTGTATATTTATGCTAGGACAATATAAAGGTATTTGTCACTGCTAATAACATTGCCCCACCAAACTCTTCTGGTCCTGTGTTAAGTTCAATAGTTTCTTCAGAGTCTGCTGCCCAGGCATTGATAGCTAGGATCAGTTAGGCCAGCCTTATCATTCCACTTCATGGAGGGCATCTTTCAATATTGTGGGAGCATGCATCGTGGTGATATTGCTCTGAGCAGCTTTTCTCATGGTATACAGATTGTGAGAGCTCTCAAGGATACGTCAGTGGAACCCAAGTTGTGTTATTACTAGCATAGTATCAAAGGAAATTGATTGGATCACAGGTACTGAATACACATATAAACATACCCGTGTTGCCACTAATGGTCTTATTGTTGATGTGATTCTACATGTCTTATGAGCGAGCATGGCATTTATTAGGATGTGCATCAAGTCATACATTCTGTCAACTTTGCAAATGCCAGCCTTCCCTCTTCATTTTCCTCTCTTTCTGCTTAGTGCTTGGTGATTAGTCACTGAATTTATTGTTCTCGTTAGTTTAAGCTGTTTCAAGTCAACAAGACATTTTGATGACAAATTTTCAAGCCTCAAGAGATCCCTCTCACTTCTAGGTGAGAACATGACAGAGTGCTACTTTTTTTTCTCATTAATGGCTATGTAATTTGTGAAAACTCTGCACAAAGTTAGAGTCTTTCTGTTTGAGGAACAAAGGAAAACTAGATAAAAACATGATCGGTTGTTTTGAAAGATACAAGCACATTGTGCCTAACCCTTAAAAATCCAAGCAACAAAGTAGCAACTGTTGTTGTGTTCTGCAACTGCACAATTTTGCTTGATTTGTGGAAAAAAATTGTTCCCTTGTCAACAGTACTGCAAAATACTTCAGTCTTTCAGAGGGTGAAGAGTACTATTTTTCAGTTTTCCGTCATTGTTGTGAAGGTGAGACAAATGAAGATTGACATCTTTGTTAGTGCTTGAGAAAGTTTCATGTGTTACAGTTAAAGGTCTATTTGGGAATATCGTACTACAACAATGATGTTTAAAGAATCATGAACAGAGGTTTTACAAATATAAAACAATCTAATGTACTAAGGCCACATTGTATATATCTCCCATTGTGTAAGATTAAATGTGTGCTTAAATTAGGAACAATAGGTATTCATACATCAGCATGAACACTCATGAGAAATCAGTTTTTTAATGAAATAAGAAAATTGGCACTTCTTGTTCCGGGAATTGTTTTGCAGCATCATAACTAAATATATATATACTAATATCTAAAGGAGAGACTACTTCGAACTACTAGAGTCATTTCTCATCTTTAAACTTATTTTAGAAACCCCCAGTTTGGTTTACTAGCAATAAAATCTTTACTGAATCAAATTAGTAATTTCTTTTCTTAAAATGCAGGTACAGGAGGAGTTCCAGAAGAGGCTCAAACAGGTTTACAGTCACTTGGTTTAATGGAAAATGCAGGGATCAGCTGTAAAAAGGAGACAATGGATTGGTTTGTTTCCTTCACTTGTTTAGTTCAATGCTCTTTAACTTGCAGTTGGATCCTTCTGTGCACTGACTTCTTCCCAAAGCATCATAGTTGAAGTCATATAAGGTTTTTCTGAAAGTTCTTTCCTATTGAATCTGTGAAGGCATCAGAGATAGAAACTAATGTGTTAAAACCAATCAAGTTATCAATTAAGTTGGAAAATTTATAACAAAAAGAGACAATTCAATTATATTCATTTTTTTTAAACTTAAGCAATTGAATGCAAGTTGGAATTTCAGCATTAATTTCATTCCAGAATTAATATCAGTCAACAATTTGTATGATATTCCAAAGCTAAAAGATATGAAACGAACAAGAAATAAGGACAGCTTGGAAGGAGAGTGGTCTTCCTTGCATTCAGTGGATCTTCCTGTGACCTTGTTGTGACCCTAGACCTTTTGCTGGGATACACGAGGGAAACTGCATGAAAGTAATAAACCAGTAAACCTTTTGACTTTCATAGTCGTCCTGCCTACCTGTAAAATAACTAGTGAGTGTGGCAATGTGTCCTTTGTCAAGTGGGAACTAAGGCTGTTAAAGGTACTTTTGCTTCATTTAAAAGAAGGTAAAGGTTACTGTGCTGCTGGAATTCTGCAGCATAGCAGCAAAATAAAATGGAATTCAGTACATTTTGTTGGTGTAGCCAGTGAGATCCTTAGGGACTGAAAAAACTTCTGGGGATTCCAAGTATGGTTCTTATGTTGCCCACATCTGCATTACTTAGCCAAGGAAAGAAGAATTTGTCTAATTTACATGTCCTTGATATCAACTGGCCAATTCTTTGTAGAACATTTATAGTTGCTAAAGAGTGACTGGACAGCCATTAACTGGCAAGAATGGACAGGGGTCATCTGTTGTCTGCATGACACAGAAACACTATAATTTTTGAGACCTCAGTGTTTTTCTGGCTGCAAATATGTACCCTTGGCCTTTGAAATGTCAAGTTGACCAAACTTTTAAAAGTCACCATGAGTAGAGGTCAGATTCATTGCAGCAATAAAACTGTAAAATTTGTGAATGCTTGGGCTCTGTAACTACTTTATTAGTGTGACAAATATACTTGGAACAAAGAAAAACATCTCTTGATTCAGCCACTTTGATGGTGCTTGCTATAAGCAAATCAGAAAAAGAACTTGATTTCTGAGGTAGACTACTGTAGGGGCTGAAAATATTGTACTGCTGATAGCATAGAACATAGTTACTTTTTTACACTACAGCACCCAGAACACTTCAGTCAGTATGGCTATTAGGATTTGGAGAGTTGTAGTCCAAATAAACAAGTTGCTGAGTTATGAACTTAGACTTACAAACATGTCATTTATTTATCTGTTCCATTTTGAAAATATTATCTGGCAAATCACTGAAATTTTCATTCTTGCCATATTCAAAGAACAGAGGACAGTTAAAATATGATTAGCTGTTGGAGTATTGAGAAGTAGAGAGTAGGACATCTATAGTTGCTATTTGTGTGTAGGGGCCATCATGTGGTAGTGGTTAGAGTGTTAGACTCAAACTGGGGAGATGGATTCAGGTTCACATGTAATCATGAAGCACCTGGGTGCTTTTCACCCAGGTGCACCTGGGTGCCATTTCATGAGAATCCCCAGGATTGGCTCTCCTGGGAGGGGAGCATGACAGAAGTGCTCCCCTCCGCACTGGCTGCCTACTGGAAGGGAGGAAGAGCAATGGCTTTGCCCCTCCCTTCCCCAGTGCAGCCTAGCACTTTCCCTGGCTGTGCAGGGGGAGGAAACGTAGCCATTGCACTTCCTGACCCTCTGCTAAGTGCAGGAGGGCGGTGGGAGGACTGCACAATCAATGATTTACTCTGCAGTTGCAATGGGTGGCCACGGAATAAAGACGGGATCCCGATGATGTCATGCAGAGCCATCATCATGGTCCTGTCACCATTGTGGGTTGGGAGTGGGCTGCGGAAAGGGCCTGTGTCTAATAAATAAAATAAATGCATATTTACCCAGTATCAAATCTCATTGAATTCTGGGTGTGCATGGGACTGACATGAAGCAAAGAACAACTTGGACAATGTATAAAATATTTGAAACCAGAGGTTTTACTATATTCTTAAGCTCACTTAGTTCCATCGCTCCTGAATATCCATGTATAGAGGTATAAGTGATAGTTCAAACTGGTTCATTACACAGAATTTTGTTTTTTTACAGATCAGGTCTGCTCCAACTAAAATGCTAGCTTCAATATCATGGAGACCCAAGTGATCATATGGAGAATAGCAAGCAATGAGATCAGATACTAGGGTTGCGGCCCTTTCACAAAATACAGTTATAGTGTCTCTATTCCACATTAACAGTCATGGCAACATCCTATGGAATCCTAGGGTTTATAGTCTGGTGAAGCACTTCCCTGGCTGAGCATTCTAAATGCTCCTTCCTAAACTGCAAATAGAAAGTCAACATCGGCCCTTTCTGCATGGCATTTACCATGCGAAAGGGCACCTGGAGCATCATGCAATTGTGAGGAGCAATCTGCACGATGCACTCACAATCGTGCGATGCTCCAGGGGCTGGCAGGCGCCGATCACGCACCTTTTCATTTTTGGCTGAAAGCCAAAAATGGTGCTTGATCGCGCATTACTCCCGGGCACACTTACCTGGTGTGCGGGGCCTCCGGAGCCACACCGGTTGCACTTCCTGCCCCAGTGCAGCCTGGGAAACTCCCAGGCTGCTCTGCGGAAGGAAGAGGCAGGGCTCTTGCCCGAGCAGGCAGTTTGTGTGGAACTGAAGCAGCAGGGATGCAAGAGCCTATCGCCGGAGGCTGCTCGCGCGATCCCTGCACCCCAGCTTTGGAAAAAGGTAAGGTGCAGAAAGGGTCATGGTGTAGTAGTGGTTTGAGCACTGGACTACGACCAAGACCCCTGGAGACCAGGGTTCAATTTCCCACTCAGCCATGGAAAACCACTGGGTGATCTTTGGCATGTCACACACTCTCAGCCCCAGAAAACCACAGACATAAGTCAGAAATGACTTGAAGGCACACAACACACACAAATTGCAAATCCCAGGATTCCATAGGATGTTACCATGGCAGTTAAAGTAGAATCATAGATTCTACTTGTGTATTGTGAAAGGGCCCCCGCTGCCCACACTTGGGCACTTTTTGCATGGCATTTTCCATGTGAAAGGGCTCCTCCAGCATTGCACAAATGTGAGGAGCAGTCCACACAATGCACTCACATTTGCATGACACTCCAGGGCCTGGCAGGCACTGCTCGCTCACTTTTTCATTTTCGGCTTTAAGCCGAAAATAGTGCGTGGTTGTGCATTGCTCCCAGGCCCCTTGCATGCAGAGCCTCGAGAGCCAGACCAGTTGTGCTTCCTGTCTCAGTGTAACCTGAGAAGGTCCCAGGCTGCACTGCGAAAGGAAGAGGCAGGGTTCTTGTGCAAGCAGGAAGCTCGTGCAGAGCTGAAGAAACCTGGAAGCAAGGGCCTCTCACAAGAGGCTGCTCGCGCAAGCACCGCACCCCAACGCCAAGAAAAGGTAGGATGAGGAAAGGGCATTGGATTGACTTTGACATGCCAGGGCCCACCAGGACTGACACTGCATTCATTCTTTGTATGTATGTATGTATGTATGTATGTATGTGTGTGTATATATTCTATTAATTGGAAAGAAAGAGGGACAGAGAGAGTATGAATAATAGGGAAGGGGAGAAAGTGCATACGGTATGTCTGTGGATTAGATATATTTGCTAATGTAAGCTGGCCACATGTCCCCAAAATATCTGATCAAAGTTAGTGTCTGTAAGGTACAAATTCATACATAGACAAAAAAATGTATAAAAACATTTTATACACAGTGGGCATGCATTCTCACTTTACTATTGTTACTTAATTATGCTTACTTTAAATATGGATTATCCTTTTCTACTGTAGAATTGCACTCTTATTCCAAAGCAAATGGGTATAGTATCAGGTCAGCAGAAGAAACTCCACTTTATTCCTGAAGTCACAGTGGAACTATTTGAAGTGCAAAACTGAACATGCTCAGAGTATTGCTCTGCTCTGCTCTTGCCCATTCTTTTATTTTTCAGGGCTAGAAAACAGCTTAGTGGTTGTTTTAGTTATGTGCTTCACTATTGAAGTAATATAGCTGCTCAACTAAAGGGGGATTTCACAAATCAGGGGTGGGTAACAGAGGCCAATTTTCCCCCAACACCTCCATGCCCCTCATCCTACAGGAAGCCTAAATACCTCTATTTTTCTCTACACTCCTCTTAAAATAGTGACAGAAAATGACATTACATCACTTCCTGTTACTATTTTGAAAGGGACTGCAAGGGGAAATGATGGTATCTAAGGTGC
The DNA here is from genome assembly GCA_948472985.1 of Iguana delicatissima. Classification (NCBI taxonomy): domain Eukaryota; kingdom Metazoa; phylum Chordata; class Lepidosauria; order Squamata; family Iguanidae; genus Iguana; species Iguana delicatissima. Next base: position 566,052 of record CAOKZL010000175.1, read on the forward strand.
TTATGTGGCTTGGAGGGGGTTGTATTTTTTCATGCTTGGGGTAGGTTGTTGTTGTTGTTGTTGCTTTGCATAATTTAAAGTAGAAATTGCCTGAAAATAGTAATAACTTTTTAAAAATGGGGAAGACTGGCAGTGGAGTTCAGGGGCCACAAAAGTGTGTTTCAGGCTGCCCTGTACTCACATCTTCCATAAGTCCATTATGGAGGCTCAGCAATTGCCTCCAAATGATATCATTGGTACAAATGACCCACAGGAATAGAAACATATCACGAAACTCTCAACTGTGAAATGTAATTGGTAGTGATAAAAAAATTCATTTCTCAGAATTATATCCTTCTGAAAATGTGCATCATAGATAATATTATTCATACTACTCATATCATGGGCTTGTTTGATGTGACCTGCAGTGTTAACCCCTGCACACTACTGTTTCCAGTAATAACCGTAATACTTCTGCATGGTAATGTACCAGACCAATTCCTGCAAGGTTTCACAACAAAGTCGAAGATGTCATAGATCATTGCTACCATTGTGCTAAACTCAAAACACAGGATGTTGACCCTTTTAATTCAGGAGAAAGAAGTTAGCAACATAGACAAGGAGGGGGTGTCAAAGCAAACCCTGTTAAAAAAAATTCTAATGGACCTTACAAAAAGAGGAAAGGAAAGTATGCAATGCTAAATATTCATATGCAAACTGCAAAGGAAGAAAAGCGTCCACCATTATCTGAGACAGAGCTGTTACATGGGATGAGTGCTACATTCATTCTTGCTTCACTCTATGGACATCAATAAAACTGTTCCAAGAAAATGTCACATATTTCCTTCCTCTCCTTCGCTAATCTGGGTCAAAAACATGTGTGAGTGAGCAACGCAGAAAGATAAGTATGGATAGTGACTCACTCTTTGGAAAACCCATCCTGTGTTGACAACAGTATTTATTTGTGTCTCTGAGAGCCAACTTTGATGTGATACTCAGGCACATGTCTCATTCTTTTTATTTGTTTTTCTTTTTAAGCTATGTATTGTAGGCCCTGATAAGGAACAAGAGGAGTGGAAGGGGAAGATTCTGGATTGAGGCTTTTTTTCCTGTAGCAACATTTATCTGATTTCACCCTTCACAAAGGAGATGATCTGGAGGAATCTGTATATTTCCCCTTATAAGTGGAAAAGCACTGGGAATGAGTGGAAGAATGATTTTGAATTTTGAGCTTTCCTCTTCTTTTGATTGCAGCTGTTAAAGCTGCTTTTCATTACATAAAAAATGTTAGGCAAAAGAGACATGTGAGGCCCTGTTAGGTCTTGTTTAACCTTAGAATGGTTTGGAATGATGCAGCCCTCCAGATATTACACTACAACTATGCTGGTTAGGGCTGTTGGGAGTTGTAGTCCAACAGTCTCTGGAGGACCAGATGATTCCCACCCCTAGTTTAGAGAACATTATTTCTCTGTGTTATGTCCAGAACTCAAGTTGACTTCTTTGCTAGAGGTGCAATTCTGTGAAGGAACTGTTGTTGTTGTTGTTGTTGTTGTTGTTGTTGTTGTTGTTGTTGTGTGCCTTCAAGTAATTTCTGACTTACAGCAACCCTAAGGTTTTCTGAGGGTGAGAGTGTGTGACCTGCCCAAGGTCACCCAATGGGATTCCATGGCTGAGTGGGGAATTGAACCCTGGTCTCCAAGGTCATAGTCTGATGCTCAAATCACTACACCACACTGGCTCTCATGAAGGAATTAATTCAGGCTAAAATAAGCTATCTCAGTTTATAATCCCCAAAGCTGAGTACAGCCTGCTAGTTTATGTATTGTAACCCACTCGGACCTTTGGTTTTTGTTGGATGACTGGGACTGAAAGAACAGGAGTAGAAGCAGCGTCAAGCACTAGATAGCCAAAATATGTGTTGGGTAGACAATGCTCTGTTTAGAGAGTCACAAATGATACAACCCTGTGCTGAAATATCTCATCCAGGTTCTGAACTTTGGTCCAGTTTTTTGGACTGTGACTCCCAGAATCATATTCAATGGCATACTAAACTGGCATCCCAAGAAACAAGGAAACAAATGTGATAAAAGACTCAATTGCTTGTAATTTAGAGAAATGTCCTTTGTTTCTTGGTTTCACTACTTTTTAGAAGACTGAGTTGTTCTACCCAAACACACACACACGTAAACCACCTGTTGGAGATGAGTCTCCAAATTCTCATTTACTGCAGTACAAAACATGAGCTTTTTTGGTTATTGCATGCTATCAAGTCCATCTCACTTATATGGTGACCTTGTGAATGAGAAATGTCCATTAAGATCATGTTCTTAAGAGCCCTGCTCAGATCTTGTAGACTCAGGGCCATGGCTTCCTTGATTGAATCAATTGATCTGTAATGCGGTCTCTCACTTTTCCCTCTTTCTTCTACTTTACCAAGTTTACCATTTTTTTCCAAGGAGTCACATAATCTCATATGGTAGCCTTCATTCCAGTGAGAGTTCAAAGTTTAATGTGCTCTCAGATCCACTAAGCAGTCTTTTTGGTGTTCCATGATATCCATAGAACTTTTCTTCATCACCGCATTTCAAGTTGAATTTATCCCTTGCCAGCTTTATTCAATGTCCAACTTTGAAATTTATAACTACTATGACATGGATGATCCTGGCTTTGATATTCAATGATATATCTCTACATTTGAGGATCTTACCTAGTTTTCAACTACCCTTCTAAGTCTTAGGCCTTTATCCACACGACAGTGCCACCCTGGCATGGAGATCTGCTGGTCTGTGACATGTGCCATTGCACAACATTGTTGTGGTCCTGCTGTTGTCTCATTGCCATCCGTCATGATGGCATTGTATACCATTACTGGCACTGTATACCATTACCATTCCATTGGCTGTGGGTGTGCAGGAAGAGCAGAAGCACTACCAAGCACTTCCTTCCTTCCACGATATAACCCAGGTAGAGGCAGGCTGTGTTGCAGAAGGAAGCAGTGTCCCTAATGCTACCCATCCACTGGCAGCGGACCGATGTGGTGGGAAGTGCTCAGGCATTGCTGAGATTGCAACGGGATGACATGAGATCATGGCATAATCATCCTCATCATCAGCCTTTATTGCAGTTCACAAACCATAAGGCACATCACTAATATTAAAATACCAGTGATGTAGACTCAAGTCGACTTGACTCGGACTCAAGTCGCTTCAGTGACCTGACTCAGACTCAACTTGGCAGTAAATGATACACTGACTCGATTTGACTTGAGACTTATATATTTTTAGTGGCTGACTTGCAGCCCTTGGTTCAGTAATACAACACATTCATTCAGAAACCTTACAACTTTGAACAATATTTTGATCTCTTTTTGCTTACTGGTCACCTGACAATCTGTCTCAAGCCCAAAGTGTGGGTACATTTCTCAAAGGGGGACAGCAAATGGGTTAGGCAGTGGGCTTGTCTGCTCAGCAGCAGCAAATGTGTTAGGCAACAGGCTTGAGAAGGAAGGATACTTTTGAAGCTTCAATAATGGGGAATAAGAAGAATCTGAAAAATCCTCCAGCTTCAGAAATAGAAAGTAAGAAGGATCCTATTCTCCACTTCTGAAGCTGCAAATAGCAGAATTGCAAATGTGGAGGGCCAACTGTGCTTAAATTATTTAAACTGGCTTTATGTGACTCTGTCCAGAAATTCTGGAATATAAGGTGGGGTGTAAAGTTGGCTCCCAGACTTGAGACTTGACTTGAAAGTATCTTCAAGGACTTGAGACTTGACTTGAGACTTGACTTGAAACTTGGAGTAAAAGACTTACATACATCACTGTAAAATACTATCATCAAAATACATTTACAATTACCATATATTTGGGTCATTAAAATACATTTACCTTTAAAATACATCTGCATCATTAAATTACATTTACATTTAAAATACATTTGTGACATTAAAATGCACTTATTTGTTTAAAATATAGTAAAAACCAAATTGCAATACTTAATAACTTACTGGAGTTCCATTAATTTGCATTTCGTAGAGGTCTAAAAACGATTAAAATCATACTCATCATAGTCAATCACTTGTAATTAAATAGCCATCACTTCATAACAAAGGGAGCCTGGGTTACTGTAACATTTGTAGAGTTATTTTACAGGAGTTAGCAGTTGATACAAAGCATTTTGCTACTTCCTTGGTTATCCTTTTATCAGAGTAATCCAATAAACATTTTAAAAACCAGTTCCAGAATCTTCCTATGTACTTTCTTATCATTCTCAGTTGGTCATCTTTATAAAAGGAACATTCAAACAAAACATGTTGTATAGATTCCACTTTTCTCTCTCCACAAGGGCAAACACACTCATTATATGCCTTTTTTTTGATAATGGCCCTCTAGGATAGCTGATGGAATGACATTAAATCTAACTCTGCTTAAGGCCAGATGATACTTGGGAATAGTTAAATTTTTAAGATATTTAGCTTCTACACTGATACCAAATGTCAGGCCTAAACTAACAGGGGAACAAGAAGAGTGTGCTGCAGCTGTTGTATATTGATTATCTACATCTTTTATTTGTTGATTAGAATCTGCCTTGTAGTGAGGAAGTTTTCTGATAATTCCAGTCTGAGCAGTTTTTCTTTAATCTTATTTTTAGATTGGAGGTTTAGTTGTCCTTTTGTAACAAATAAATGTACCCCACTTCCTGCCCCCAAAAAGAGCACATTGACCAATACTCCAAGGCCCATTTCCAGGCAACACATTCAATCGATGTCATTCCAGCCTCAAGCCTTAACACTGCTGAAGGCACACAGTTTGGGACGGTGAATAATTTCCTTCAGAAAATTAATAATACTTGCTCCATTAAGAGTGAAAAACCCAAAATCCAAACTGGGATTGCATACAATAATTGTGGGAGGACCTTAGCACTAAATATCTTGACATCTGATGGAATAAACTGTCCTCCTTTTGTATAGAAAAAATGGGTTATTGCTTTCTCAGTGTTTGAGGCCAGTGTAATAGCTCGTTTACGTTGGAGAGCCCAAGATCCCAAAGAGTGGAAAGTAGCTCCTAGATATTTAAAAGAATTAACTTGTTCAGTTCTATGGCTTGCAATACACCAATTACCTGCTGATCATTTTCTTGAAAATGTTATAATTTTGCATTTGTTATAGTTGATGTTTAATGGGTTGTTGTTGCAATAGGGCACAAATGCTCTCAATACTTGTCTAATTCCCACTTTTGTTTCAGACAAAAGGAGAGCATCATCTCCATAAAGGCATAGGGTTATGTTCACAGTGGTCAGTTCTGGAGGATGACCGTCCTAGGACTTAACAGATGCTCCTAGGCCATTTAGATAGAGATCAAACAGTGTGGGAGCTAGAATGCATCCTTGATGAACCCCCTGTTTTGATAGGAACAGGGTTAGTAAGAGTGCCTTGGCAGCCACATCTAATCTGTGTAGTGGTATTAGAATATAACCTCCTGATTATACAGAGCAGTCTTTTATCCACTGAATAGGCAGATAGTTTTGTCCATAGTCTGCCTCTGGGTATGGAATTAAAGGTTGATAAAAGCACCATAGAGACAACGAGGATATGATCAGTTATCTATGGTTGACTTCCCTCTTCTGAAACCTTCTTGTTCCATCCCTAAGATTTTTTTCTGATTCAGAAAAAACAGTATTTTCTGCACAGGAATTAATATTTTTGCATTAAATATTATTTCCCATGCAGACAATGCCATTTCTGATACATAAAAATACTGTTCTCTGTGCAAAACAGAGTACATGCAAATTCTATGCAGAATAAGTCCTGAATTCTGAATGGCCTTCAAAACTGTGGTTTTTGAAGGCTTTCTCACAATGGAAAGAGAATTGCTGAAATTAATCATTGCTACCTTTGAGAAGAAACGTAGGCCTTCTCTGCACTTTACCTTATTTTGTTGTCCTCCTGTTGCGATCTTGGCAATGCCTTTGGCGGGACGGCAGTGTGACAGAAATGCTCCCATCTGCTCAGGACCATCTCCCAAGCTTCTTCCTTCTGCAGTGCAGCTGGGCTCTTTCCCATGCTGCACTAGGACAGGAAGCACCTCCTTCGTGCTTCTGGTCCTTCTACATGGCAGCTAAGTGCAGGAGCATAGTGCAGTTGGGGGTCATTGACAGAGAAAATCCATCAATGATTTACCCTGTGATTGTGCCGGCTGGCAACGTGAGAAGGATGGGACCACAACAGTGTCTTGTGGAAGCATTGTTGCAGTCCTGCTCCTCTCAGGTCCCCATGCCAGGATGCCTCTGTTGTGAAGAAAGGGTCTTAGTGAAGAATTGCATCCTTAGTGTGCGGGTAGGGGACATGCTTCCATTTTACACATAGTGAATAGATTTCTCTCTATGCGGGGGAAACATGGCTGAGATCCATTGTGCTTTATGATTAGTAAGAGGATGAATGCACAAACTAAGGCTTTATTATGATTTTGTCTACTGATACAAGCTTAGTTAAGTCAATGAATTTACAATATGAGACAGAAATGGAAACAGAATAATCACAAATCCATGTTAACAAACACAATGACAGCAGGCACAGTGGTTAATTTCCTGCAGCAATTGTACAAGAATTGTGTGTGTTCTTTCTAGAATAATAGCAAAACAAGGACCACTGGGGGGAACTAGTTAACAGGATTTACACTGAAATTATCTGGTACGAATTGAATATATTAGAAATAATGACTCATTACAAGTGGGTGCTTTTGAATGCTAAATCCTCATTTAGTTTGAATATACTGGAGCAGCATAGGAATGATCTTGGAGGCTAATGAAAAGCACAATAATGACAGATTACTCAGTTCACTAACTCCCCTGATTAAAATCTTTCCTTATAATGAGCAAACCAAATTAAAAAGGAGGCACTATGTATATAAACATATACATATTTGTTAAAGTTTTGTGCAGTTCAATACTTTGTTTGAGAAACAATTTAAGAAATCAGCTAACAAAGTTCTAGAAATGTATACCTGATGTGCTCTCCACTCATTGCAGCTACATGTGAGGAAGAGGGGTGGGGTGCACAGGAGGGTACAAAATTGACAGTAGTGTTTTTCTTTAAGACCCCAGTTATCTTTCAGGACTGTTTCACACTATACAATTATAGCACTATGATTCCACTTCAGCTGCCATAGCAACATCCCATGGAATCATAGGGCTTGTCATTTGGTAAGGCACTAAAGCTCTCTGGCTGAGAATTCTAAATACATCATGAAACTCTCAGGGTTTTTTAGGATGGAGATGTAGCATTTAAGGAAAAATCATATTGCTATAATTGTGTGGTGTGGTAGGGCCCTCAGAATTATTTCTTAGCCTTTAGAGGTCCTCGATTCATTATCAAAGTTTAACTCTGCAGACAATAAGCCCAGTTGCATAGGGACAGGGGGGCGATGGGGGCAGTTTGCCCCAGGTGGCAACGTTTTTTGGGCATCTCGGCCTGTAGCCATGCCCCCGCATGCCCTATCCATGGCCCCATGCACCGCAGCCACACCCCCACACATAGTGGTTCTGGGACCTAATTCCCAGGATGTACCAGAATCTACACTATTGCCACCTTCAACCAAAAAAGGCAGGAAAAAAACTCCATGAGTGGCCAGATGTCAACTTCTGTTTTTTTGAAGGAGCTATACTTCGTTAAGAAAGAAAATCACTTTTCCTGGAGGCTTCAAAAAGAAGAAATTTTCCTTTTTTAAACTATATTGTTGTTGTTGTTGTTGCTGTTGTTGTTATTCTTTGGAAAAGGACTGGGGGTCTGGAGGTGTTCATGGGATACAAAAACAGTCCATGGGGCTGACTGCATGACTCCCACCCCTACTATAATTTATCAGCAGTTCTCATTCTAATGCAGCCTTTCCCAATGCTCAAGAATGCTGGACATTCCTTCTAAAATATGGAATGCAGCAGCTTGGGAAGTGCTCCACTATAACAGAACTTCTTGAGCTATCTGATTTGTCAGAGTGGACGTTTCCGCTCGAGTGCAGCAGGGATCAGTACTGCTTTTGTGCTGTTATAATATTCAGAGTTTCCAAGAAATGTGCCATGTACTGGTAGCTGACAACTTGGACCACATCCATACTACACTGTTATAGTGCTATTATTCTACTTTCAACATCCTGTGGAATTCTGGGGTTTGTAGTTTACTGAGGCCAAAGAGCTCTCTGGCTGAGAATTTTAAATGTCCCTCCCTAAACTACAAATCCCAGGATTCATAGGATGTTGAAAGCACTATAACAGTGTAGTACAGAAATGGCCTAGGACTGGCTCTGATCTGTGGGGCATGGCTCTGAGTTGAACTGCTCCAGAACATGTTGATTATATATTAAAAGGGCTGGGAGAGTTGCACTAGCTAGCCCCACCCACTGCTAGCCAAGCCGTCCATCATCTGTTGGTGGTGTGCAGGGACCATGTAGGAGTACCCTTCATGGGGAGTAATCCAAAGCATCAATATCAATATGTACATTTGGGCTCTTCATATGGCTGCTAAATATATAGTTGCTGGTTGCAAAACCAGTATGCCTATTGTCAGCAGGATGTGTAACTAGCTGGAATGTACCTGCAACCACCTGACATGTATTTCCCACAAGAGAAGGCAGAGTGAGTCCAAGAATATTGCTACTGGAGCAAAAGAACAAGATGGCACCTTTTCCCATTCCTCAGACAAAGATCAGCACTAGTGATGGGACAGCATCCATTGCCATACTTGAAGGCAACAAGCTAACCTAGGGGATATAGGGCTGTCTGCATAGTATATGGATGTTTCCTTCAACACTTTACTGCTGCCTTTTACATTCTGCAATTTGAGCAGCAGACTAGATTATATAGTTGTTATGGTGTGTGTTTTTTTCCCCAGCGGTGCTTCCACAAGAGACATCCGGTTATCACAGCACAGGATTTTCCTTACCTATGTATCTTACATTTAGCATGTTTTGTGATTAGTTATTAGAAGGTCAATATGGGCTTAATTTGTAAGTTTGTGATATAATAACTCTGAGTAAATGCTTTTTCAGGAAGTAGTACTATTGGTGTGAATGCGATTTCTCCTTAATATTTTAGGTTGATTCTAAAGGGACTGCCCCATATTGCTTAATGTGTGAAGAGCTTCTATGTGACTCCTACTTTCTGCATTAAGGCAATCATTTTAGGCCACTGTGAAGAGCAGCCTGAGCTGGCTCATGTAGGAGGGGGAAGTAGGCCAAGTTTGCTGCCTTTAAGTCAGAATTGATGCTATGTGATCCTTTCTCTGCTTCTGACTACTTCTCTCCTGCATTTCCATCATGGAGTCCATTTCCATTTCTGTAGACCTCAATAAGATAGAAGTGCTTCCTGAATCCTGATCCTATAGTGCTATGACACATACACAGTACTTTTCTTAGTACCTTTCAAAGAAATAGGCATGTTAGTTTCTTACAGCTTAAAAAGGAGGAAGAGAAAAAAGAAGAAGGAATGTAGCATCATCTTAAAACTAACTGGCTTTTATTTTAGTATGAGCTTTGATGGATATAGACTCAATTCTTCATATGGAGTAAAGAATGATATGTGGGACTCAGGACATAAAGTTGTGCGAGTGGGTGTGTGATCTTAGACAAGAGCTTTCCAAACTTTTCATGCTGGTGACACACTTTTTAGACATGCAGCATTTCGTGACATAGTAATTTCAGTTTTACTAGCAAACCGGAGGTTAAACTAACCCCTTATATGAGATGAGGACACACACATAAATTGTAATAACAAAATGTATGGGTACACGACATATCTCATGAAAATCTTTCATATATTTTTTTAAAAATATTTTTAAAATATATGATTTTTTAAAATATATGATTTATAAATAATAACATACATTTCCAAGATTGTACGTGACACACCTACACACTTCAGGCGACACACTAACGTGTTGCAGCACACTGTTTAAAAGGCCCTGATCTAGACAGATGCAAACCATGACCCTTGGCCTACATTTCCACAGGACTGCGTTAATATGATACAGGTCATTTAGGTTTTTCCAGTGGTCAGTTAATGTTGATGTGTGAAAGCAACAAATCTGCTTACCAAAAGTCAGTTTCCCTGGATTCAAAATTCTCTCTAAGATTCTTTTTGTTACATGTGCAGAAGCAAGACTCTTGTATTAATATATAGAGTGTGCCATGAAGCCATTGTCTTTGTTCATACCTTTGCTAATGGATTAGAATTTGTGAATATAATTTAATACAGCTGTTTTAATTTCTAGTCTTCCTTTATAATTTCCTTGTTCAGTGACCATGACCATAAATCCCATACTCTATGCTCAGGGAGACTGAAATGTTCTGCAACTGGTTTTTGAATATTGGTACTTCAAATGTCTGATTTCTCTCCATTACTCCTCTTGCACAGAGACTGTTCTGTTTCTCCAATGTAAAGTGTAGAGGGGCTTGCTTGTATACAATGGGATCTTCACATTAGACAAAGTACCTCTGATATTGTGGGTGATGTTATTGCCCCATCTAATATTGCTCCCAGAGTAGATGTGTGGACAGAGTTGGCACCAGGGTTTCTGGCATTGTTTTGCCCTTATATTACCATTCATGTTATGCATCTTGTTGTAAATAAGCAGTAGTTTAAGATTTGGAGGATGTTTATAAGCCAATGAAGACTTGAATCCCAGACTTGGCTATCATTCTGAACTGCATCTGAAGAAGTGGGTTTATATTCACAAAGGTTCATAATAAAATAAAACCCAGTTAATCTCAAAGGTGCTGCTACATTCCTTCTTTTTCCTCTCTCCTTCCCTTCTCTTCCTCTTTTTTATGCTGCAAGAGATTAAATTAGTTACTTTGAAAAGTACTAAGAAAAGTACAGTCCGCCCTCTACATTTGCGGGTTTCACTTTTGCGGATTTGATTATTTATGGATTATTTGCTGTCACCCTATGCCATTTTTAATAGGGACTGCAAGCCTTGTGAGATTGAGACAAGTCCTTCTTAAAAAATCATGTGGGTCAGCAGTGGAGGTACCAGTAAGCCCCACCAGTCACTCCCTTCTGCCTTGTGAAGAATCTCTGATGCCTCAAAGGAATCCACAGTGGATTAAATATGGTGATCATACTTTTTTGTGTGTTAAATATGTTTGGGAGGGCATAGAGTTATTCACGTTTATTTCACTGTCACGAGGGTCCTGTGCCCCTAACCCTAGCGAATGTGAAGGGATTACTGTAGTTTATTGGTGCCAAAACTATGAACCACTTTGCTGGGAAAGAGAGCAGCTTGCAAGAGAGATGTCCTACACAGTGATCCTGAATGTACTTCTCTTTTTGTCCTTATCAAGGCCACCAGGACCACCACAGTTTCAACAGTACTGCACCATGAGATGCCCTCAGATTACTCATTAAAATCAAGTGCCTTGAGATCTAACTGAAGTTATATATAATTGGGTAGGGCAACTCACATTGTCAGTTTTTCCAAAACAATATGACTGCCCTGTTGGGTTACACTGAGCATGACCAACAGAATCATACAATATTTCAACATGACTGTGAGTAACCAAATAATTGCTTATAGTTGGTTATAAGTCACTTCCTTGTTTATTTTACATATTTTGCCAGTTCCAGAGAAAATACTAGTCAGACATGCAGAATGTATTCTGATATCAATCTCAGTTGCAATACATGTTGTCTTCAGGAAATGGGAAATTGAATCCCTGCTGACTTATGCAAAGAAGACAAAGAGAAAGCCTTGCATTTCAATAATGGATGTATAATATTAATGTAAGATAATCGTAACTGGCAAAAGGCACAGCCTTCCAAGTTATACAAGAGGAATGAAGACTTGAAAACATCTGTAAATAGGAATGGTGGTTTCCATTTGCACAAACATCTCTTCCATTCTTCCACTTTTTCCATGGAAATATTACTTCTTGAAAACTAAAACTCACACATTTCTGGGAGCTGTAGTCTGAAAAAGTTAGTTTACCAAGATTTGCTACATACCCCCAATACATACTGGGAGCAGGACGAAAACATAAGATACAAATTTCATTTCATAATTGATTGCATTTCTACATCCTGGAGAAGGCACAGTTTTAGTACCTGGGGGTGTGAAATTGAGTCACATTCAAGAATTCTGACAAATGATTTTTCATTCCCAAGATCAGCAGTCTGTGGTCTCTGAAATAAAATGGCCATGCATAGAGATGGAAAGAATATTTGCTGTTATTCATTTCCAGGATGAAAAAAAAAATGGATTTCCTGATACCCAGGAAACTCAAGTGGGAAGAATAAGACAATGGTGAGACTCTTGTGCAGTTTTTATTCAGTTTTTGTAGAATCCTAAAGTATTTCAGGAAACCATTCTGTGTAGACACACATGCGCTTTTTTGTGAAAACTGTAGTTGCTATGCTAAAGTTGATCCTAGATCATTTACTTAAGTATAACTAAGTATACTTAACTAAAAGTATCTCCTGGCCTGACTGTCCTCACCCCCATCCTGCTTTATTGTGCAGCAGCTGCTGCAGGTGATAGAGGTCTGTTTTCCAGTCAAGTGAGATTCAGTATATGGATGTTTCAATTCCCGTCCTTTCAGCAATCTCTGGTGCAACACTCAGGAGTATCCCTGTTGCAATACCTCCTCACACTGGAGATTGCAGGCAAAGAATGTGTGAAAACATTAGTATACTGTAGCCTAGCTGGTAGGAAAACAGACCTCCATTGCTCATAGAGGATGCTGCCCAGTATAGCAGGATTGGGAGATTTTTATGATTGTGACAGTAGTGAGACAATTGTTAATATGCAGGGACCACGAATCAATTATGGATGCATAACTTTAGGGCCATTTCTACACGACACTCTTACAGCGCAATGATTCCACTTTCAACCTCCTATGGAATCCTGGGGTTTGCAGTTTCAGCCCCTCCCAGAACTGCAAACCCCAGGATTCCATAGGAGGTTGAAAATGGAATCATCACGCTATAAGAGTGTAGTGCGGAAATGTTCTAGGTTATGTATCCTTAACTGTGATAGTGAATTCCAGTCCTGCTTTCCATACAAGAATGTGTTGTTCTCGGATAGCTTTGGGTTTTCTTACACAAAATTGCTGGATTTTAGACGAAAATCAGAAATCTTGTTCATGTAACCCCATGTGTGACTATCTGGAAATATTCTTTGTTTGCAAAACATTTAAGTTTTTGCCAACCTCTTCCATCACATTATTCATTTTGTGTGGAAAGAACAGCAATCTTGAAGAAATCCCCCATATGACTATCCAAAACAGTGGCTTTTGCACATTCAAAAACCAGTTTTTCAATGCACACAAAAAAAATCATCATAGGAAAAAAAATACTGTTCCCAGATAGTCATGTGTTTTTGTTCTAAATGACTTTTTTGCAGGAAAATCAGAAAATCTGGAAACAATGTTTTTATGTGAGAAATACGTTGTGCAAAAAACACATTTTCCACAAAAAAACTACCATTTTCAATATCCACTTTTAAAGCTTTTTCTAAAAGAGTACACAAATATGCATTTTCTCCTATAGAAGAGAAAAAAATGTGGAAATTATTCATCCTTGCATACAAGGACAAAATAGTCAAATACTTACATCCATAGCCATGTGTCCTAATTTACAGATGATAATCCTCTGTTTGAAGTGTTTTAGAAGTGTTTAAAACCCACGTAAAGATAAAGAACCATCTATATTTTTCAAGAACAAGGTTACTTATTACAGTATGCATGAAGATACAGACTGAAAAGTTGTGCAGTGCCCACCCAGACACAGATCATCCTCCTATCAAGAGATGTAATTTGTTTTATTTAAAAGATAGTAAATATTTCTAAATTTGCACCTGTAATTCTATATTACTAAATTCATGTCTATACACCTAGCTTAGTGTATGCATTTTAATGTGTCCTCCTTTTTTAATTATGCATGTCCTCTTTTTGGAGATTTATATGTGGCCATCTTACTTAGGAACTATTTTCACAGACTAAAAACTTTAGGGAAGGAGAACTCCTCAGTGTCAGGGAACATTGTATATCTGCAGGCGATCCCAGTTTCAGTCCTTGGGGAAAAAAAGAAACAACAGTTAGCAGGTGATGGGAGAGACTTTTACCTAAAACCTTGGAGAGCTGACGCCATCAGTGTAGACAGTACTGGATTAGAGATTATCAAACAGCATGACTCAATAAAAGACAGCTATCAATGTCTCAAACATTGGTTAAAACACTAGGAAACAAGGACGATCTGGAAATGTATTAGTTGCTATCCTGAATGTAGTTTAACACATTCAGATGTATGTGCAAGTGCTCCCAAGATGCTGGCAGTGGTAAGATACTTTGTGGAGCTGCAATCGATTTGGTATAGCTGGAAGTTGTATCAGTGTATCTGTGAAGATGCCCAGTTTTATTCAAGATGCTATCTATCATGCAGCCTAGGTGTTCTAATATCTCTGACTGAAAATATGACCAGGAGGAGGTCTCTCTAGAGCAGTAGTTCTCACCTTTTCATCCTCCAGATATTTTAGACTTCAACTCCAAGAAGCTCCAGCCACTACCCAATAAGAATTCTGGGAGTGAAGTCCAAAACATCTGGAGGACTGTGAACCAATATTCTAGAGTTACAATTGTTGACTGATTTACTAGTCATTCTCAGACCATCTCTACATATTAGTTACTTACTTGCATTCCATTGGTATGCTAAAATCAAAGCGCCAAACCTCTGCTTGTTGCCATTATTCTACTGTGAATTATCTGGTTATTAAATAGTTGGACTTTTGATGTAAAGACGAAGGCTTTCACGGCTGGAATCCATAGGTTGTTGTAGGTTTTCTGGGCTTTGAGACTGTGTTCTATTAGTATTTACTCCTGACATTTCGCCTGCATCTGATCAGATCCTCTGAAGATGCCAGCCCCAAGATGCTTGTCCAGTACAGTATTAGTAAATACTAATAGAACACAGTCTCACAACCCGAAAAACCCACAACAACCTACTTTCTTTTTTCACCTTTTCACATGATTACATAGATATAATTATAGTTGCATCTTCTGGAGCAGAAGATGACTCCAAGTGTCTAGCAGTTCTAGCATGAGAAGTTTGAAGAATGTACCATTTCAAAAATCACACCTTCAAACCAAGGTGTGTGTGTGTGTGTGTGTGTGTGGAGAGAGAGAGAGAGAGAGAGAGAGAAAGAAATACTTTTTCAGACTTTAACTCCCAAGATTCCCCAGTCAGAAAAGTAACATCCAAAAAAAGTAACATTTCCAGACTCTGCTTTAAATTTGGAAGCTCTTTTTGTCTTTTCATAGAACAAAGAGATAAGTATGACTCTGATTTTACAGAACCGAGATAAATAACATGGTGTAGAAATAACACAGGTTAAGTTGCCTCAGATAGAGTGGCAAATTATATTCCTTTCTTCAATACGAAGCACATAGTACCTTTAAGTTGGTCAAGAGAAAATACCTCAAGAACTTTCCATATATTGGTATTCTAAGTATACAACTTGATACTGGTATCTAAGTAAATGCTGAAACTTGTGCAACTGCTCACCCTTTTTGTGGCGCAGGAACCTATACCTGTTCTTTCCATGTTAATCCAACCTCTGGCACCACAGTTTCTGTTAGTAAAGTGCTCATTCTGCGAGCTCCCCTCGGCTGCAATACCGAGTTTCCTTTCTTCAATTGGACCTGTTCAGGACTACGAGAAAGGTGTCGTATCACCCATTTCCCCCCAAAACTCTCATTTCCCATTTCTAGTTAGCTGTGTGATTGTGTTTTCTTAATAATTTGTCTGCTTGTTAATAAATATTATTGTTGCTATTTTAAACTGTCTGACTGCTCACTGACCTGAACCTGTATACATAGGGTAAAAGATTCCCGCTAAGTTACCCTGCCTCTCGCTAGCTTAAGAGAGTGCTCCAGCTAATTTCCCCATCTTTGCTTGGTTTGTTTGGTTATTTGGGTGCCCCTCCCGGGACCCCCAATTCACAGGGTAACACATACACCAGTAATACCTTAGTCCTGAAAATGAATTCTGGACTAAGCTCTATTTCAATGTAAGCTTTGAGTGTTGAGCTGAATGGTCTAGGATGCAGCCAAGTCTTGGTAACTTCCTTCGGTTTCTATTGAAAGTACATATTTCAGTTTGTTTTAAAGCAGAAGCTGATAATCTTAACACTTCAGTAGTTTTCAGTGTAGATGGTGATACATAAATAACACTGAAGAAGACATTTGGCTTAGATGCAACTAGATTGCCTTTGCCTCAATCAGTCTGTTTTAAAAGACACCCAGAAGAGTTTTTATATAACTATGGAGTAAGGTCCATGCATGCTATAGTATTTATATTAATGCTAGGAAAAATGACTGTCTTTTTGGTGGCTGATGAATAATCGATGTGTGAGATGAAAGAGGGAAAAATGTATCTTTCTTTCTACAGTGACTGATTAAACTGTCTTGTTGCATTAAAATGATAATATATTTCAATATCATAGTTATCTGAAAGAATTACATTTGGCTCTCAAATTAATGTGTTTTCCCCCAGTTTGGAAATGACTATGTAGGAAGAGAGAAGATTGTTTTACTTTTTCCCCTTCTCTCTCTCTTTCCCCCACCAACCATCTTATTGGATTCTCCTCTTCAGTATATTTTTTCAGCATTTATCTTTGCTTCACATAGATCCATTTTTCAAAAACTTCTATAGATTGGGAACAGTTAGGAAAACAGGGCAATAAGTCAAACAGATTTAAGTCCAATCCCTGTTTTTTCACATAGGCCTTAATAAGTTTCACAGTACCCAAACACACATATATGCACAGAAATATACACATGGAAATAAGATACTATGGTTGGATGTCCATTTCTGCTGTGACAAATAATATCTACATGTGCTGTTATCTGTGAATGAAAAAAAAAGTGCAACTGCTCAAGATTGTTTTCTTCCATTAGCCTTCCTGCTCATTCTCTGTTCATTAGCTAAGGCTGTGCTCTAAAACCTTAAGCCATCTGAAATGGTGACAAATGCCAGTATTCTACACTGGCCGGTGGTGTAGCTTGGTGTGAGCAGGGTAGAGACATGGGTGGAAGGGGATGGGTGGGGCGACGGCGGGGCAGGGCAATGGAACGTGGGGGCGGGGCAACAGTGCACAGGGGAGACAGGTAATGAATGGTGGCACCCCCCAAAAAGTGCCACCCAAGATGCACAACCCCCCTCACTTCCTCGTTCCTATGCCACTGGCACTGGCTACTTAGCTACAGATGCAAAACTAAGGGCCTTTCCACACTATACTGTTATAGTTCTATTATTCCACTTTCAACATCCTAGGGAATCCTGGGGTTTGCAGTTTAGGAGGGGCATTTAGAATTCTCAGTAAACTACAAACTTGAATTCAACCAGCAGCCTCACTGAAAAAAGGAAGTCAGTTCAGCTGACAATTGGGCTGCAGAAAGGGTGACATTTCCAGCTCTCTCCGCCACTGAGCGAGACTATAACAAGGAATCGCAACAGGAATCCTGCTTGAGAATGTTGCAGCTTCACTTGCTAGTGGGATGAAGCTGAAAACATCCTCCTCATTGTGCTCTGATCAGCAGCTAAACAAATCTCCTTTATTTGACGGAGCTCCTACCAGTTAAGGCAGTCATTTACAAGAATGGCAATAGTACTGTGGTTGTGTCAACATAGTCTTATTGAATACAGAGCAGTTATGGATTTGTAACTCTAGGTTACAAGTCCATATAGGTTACAAATCTGCAATGCAGAATACCAGTCAAGGTCTTTATGGTATTAACCTCCATGATCTGGAACAACCTTTTGTCTGAGGTCCCATAATCTCCAATACTTGGAGAAAAAAACCTGCCACTATGGTGA
The DNA here is from genome assembly GCA_948472985.1 of Iguana delicatissima. NCBI lineage: Eukaryota > Metazoa > Chordata > Lepidosauria > Squamata > Iguanidae > Iguana > Iguana delicatissima. The sequence continues at coordinate 583,886 of CAOKZL010000175.1, forward strand.
GTATGGCAATGCTGTTCTCATTTTTCTATCCTATTTTTGGTCTTATGGACTGCTGTTTTTGGTGCTTGTTGAAATGTTTTTATGATCATCATCACCAATCATCCACATTATTTATATTCTGCCCTTGTTGCCCAAACTGGGACCAGATGTGGTTTACAAATTAAAACAGTTACCATGCAAATAAAAATCACAAAAGATTAATTAATTAAATTAAACTATGAATAACATTGAAAATAATATAAAATATACACCAGAAAGATAAAAGGCAGTTAAAAAAATCCCTATTAAAGCCCCTTGTTAAAAAAGTCAGACCCTTTTTTTAAAAAAATGTTTTTATTCAAATAGTAATCAGATATAGTAAAATTCTACAAATACACAAAGGAAGAAAAAGAAAAAGAAAGAAAATATGAGAGACTAGCAAAAAGGATTATTTCCATTCTTCTGTTAAATAGTATATAACATTTAAATTATTTCAAGCTTCTCCAAATAAAAACCCAACAGTTCTCTTCTTTCCATCTCCTGCTACATTATTTCTGCACAGCCAAAATATTTCCCTTCTTCTCAAGGCTGACATATCTAGTGTTAAAATATCAATCAATATCTTTCTATAATCTTATCAGAATTTAAGCCATTACATCATAAGCAATATTGCATTAGCTCTAAAGATAGCTATAAATCTCTTACACATTATATAGCCTCACTAAATCTATTCTATCTTTAAACTCACTTGTAAATCTAAAATTTTCATTGTATTTAAACTCCAATATTTGTATAATATTTCATCACATAAAGCTCTTATCAAGATTAAGCCTATGTTCACTTCTCATTGTCTTATATCTGTAACCAGTTCTGATAACCTCATAACCTTATTTCAACCACATATTATTTCTTCTGTTTCATTTGAAATTTAACTCGTGCTTATCTCCTCCTCCATCCTAATTGTGATATCTCCTTCATCTCCCCAGATTCTCTCCTTCATGTCTTATTATTTTTCCCCCCTTTCCTGCCAATTTTCTGCTTTGAAAGAATTATCTTGGGACAGAATACCTTCCTTTTTCACCTTGCTCTCTCTCCATTCCTCATTACAAGTCAACCTTTTCATTAAATCTTTATGACTTTGTTTTTCATTCAGTACAAATTCCCCAGCACCAATTCCAGAACAGCCTTTCCCTTCTGACCTCTTGCACAACACTTCCCAATCCAGCACTACCTAGGCCCTTCTTTCTCCAGTTCTGCAGGCTAATTCCTCCTCTGAGCCAACTTTAGTTTGTTTATCCATACAGTTTTCACTAGCCATCACTTCCAGATTAACCCTATATTTCCTTTCCTTGCATTGAACCCCCAACAATTCATTCTTATATCCAGTGATCCCCAGTCTCAAGTTCTTTATCAAATCTGCTCATAGGCCCTTTTCACATGGTGTTTTGGAAGCGAGAGGGCCCCTTGAGTGTCATGTAAATGTGAGGAGCAGTCTGCACGTCGCACTCACATTTATGCAATGCTCAAGAGCCTGACGCGAAGCGGGCATGCACCTTTTCATTTTCGGCTCGAAGCTGAAAATGGTGCGCGCTCACGCATCGCTCAGAGGCCTGGGGCATACTCACCTGCCATGTGAAGCCTCCTGAGCCGTGCTGGTCACACTTCCTGCCCCAGCGCATCCTCCAACTCCCAGGCTGCACTGCGGAAGGAAGGGGTGGGGCGTGGGCAGGAAGTAGCTGTGGAGCTGAAGCAGGAGGCTGCAAGAGTGTTCCTCCCAAGCCTTCTCATGTGAAAACCCCAACCCTACTCAGCCTCCTCCCTTATAGCTAGGGTGTCTAATACTCAAGCCTGCCTGGCGGCCTACCTCCAGAGCCTGCTGGACAAGTTCTATCCTCTCTTGTCCACCATCCCAGAGGAGAACCAGGTGAGTGCCAACCAGTTTTACACCAAGGCGGTGGCGCTCACCAACCACCAAATCCTCTCCGTAGCCTTGCGTCGATACGCTTGGCTACACTTGTCGGGTCTTCAAGAAGACACCCGGAAATGGATTGAGGACCTCCCCTTTGATGACAAGGGACTCTTCAATGTGACCACTGATGAGGCCATGGACCACATCATCAAGGCTCAGCTAACAGCCAAGAAGATGGGGATCCGTCAGCCTCAACAGTCCTGCAGCGGCTTTGGCTCTCAACCTGCTTGACGCAGGTCCTCGTCATCGAGCTTCCAGCCGCACTCGCCTCGGTCGGCACCGTCGTGGACTTCGACTGCGTTCTCCTCACGACGACCTCCTCGAAGCCGCCAGACCTCTTCCAAGAAGTCGTTGTCTGGGACCAAGTCCTGCTTTTGATGTGTCACACAGGACGCCTCCACAGCCAATCTTCCATCTGCCAGCAGCCCTCAGAGATCGTCCCAGCCTGGCCAAACACCTCGCCGAATGGCGCTCAATCACCACGGACTCTTGGGTTCTAACCATCGTCCGTCTTGGTTATGCCACCGAGTTCTCAAGTATTCCACCATGAGGCGTTTTCTATTCCACCCCGGCCAGCCCGGCACTGCTGGAAGAGATCCAGTCCCTCCTGCAGAAGGGAGCAATTGAGGAGGTTCCGCCCTCGGCCACTACCACCAGTTTCTTCTCCCGGTACTTCGCCGTACCTAAGTCAGACGGGACCTTGCGACCCATTCTGGACCTCAGAGGGGTGAATTAATACATCCGCCCCAAGAGGTTCAAGATGGTCATGCTGTCAACAATCCTTCTTTTCCTTCGTCGAGGACTGGTTCGCATCCATTGACCTGTGGGATGCCTACTTTCATATCTCTATCTGTCCGCAGCACAGGAGATACCTTCGTTTCGCAATCAACGGCACCTGCTATCAATACACGGTACTGCCGTTCAGCCTGTCCACCACGCCGAGGGTCTTCACAAAGTGCATGGCCCCAGTGGTATCCCACCTGCGGACAAAGGCCATATCCGTTTTCCCTTACCTCGATGATTGGCTGTTGGTCGCATCCTGCAAATGCAAACTATACATGGACATTCACAGGACTTTGTCCCTCCTGACCCGTTTGGGTCTCCGAGCCAACCTGAAGAGGTCCCACCTCGAGCCAGCGAGAGTGCTCCACTTCATCAGAGCAACCCTGGACTCGGTCTCTGCAAAAGCTTACCTGTCCCTGGAGTGAGCTCGTACCTTCCGCCGGGCCACGTCTACCATCTTCGACACCCCGACGATGTCAGCGAGGAGGATTCAGCAGCTCCTTGGGTACATGGCTTCCACCACGACCGTCACTTACCTCTCACAATTTTGAGCGCGCCTGCTTCAACACTGGTTCGTCAGAGTCTTCAACCCACTCCAAGACGACCAGGGGCTGCGACTTCGACTACCGCCACAGGTACACCACTCCCTACTATGGTGGCTCTCCTACCGCCACCTTCTGTTGGGGATGCCATTCTGACAACCAACTCCCCGACTCAAGGTCATGACGGATGACTCCCTCTTCGGGTGGGGAGCGCACTGCGATGACCTCAGAGTTCGGGGACGCTGGACTGGTGAAGAGACCGAGCTACACATCAACACCCTCGAGCTGCTCGCCATCTGTAAAGCTCTGAGGGCATTTCACAACCTGGTCACTGGACAGACAGTCCTCATCCTGACGACAACACAACGGCTGTCTGTTATGTCAACAGACAGGGAGGGACCCACTCCACCACGCTTCTCACCATTGCCTTTCAACTCTGGGAATGGTGCGGGTCGCTTCGGGTCCACCCGATTGCCATCCACCTGGCTGGCCAGGAGAACACCACAGTGGACACTCTCAGCAGGGACACCTCCATCCACCATGAGTGGTACCTCTCGGACGAGGCATTCTGGAGGATACGGGAGTGCTGGGGCGAGCCCATGATCGACCTCTTCGCGCCACATCAAAGGTGAAGTGTCGCCGGTACTGCTCGAGAGCCGGTAGGGGACCGGGCTTTCTCAGTGACACCTTTCAATTCGAGTGGACCGAGGGGCTCCTCTACGCATTCCCACCGTTTCCTCTCCTGGGCCGAGTGGTCGCCAAGATCTTGGCGGACTGAGCCGACATTGTCCTCGTAGCCCCGTACTGGCCGAGGCAACACTGGTTCAGACCCCTATTCGAAGCCGCTCGGGGTCGACTTCTCAGGCTACTGACAGTGCCCGATCTGTTGTCTCACTCCAGCAGTCGCGTTCTCCATCCCGACCTGCCACTCCCGGCACTCCACGCCTGGAGGATAACACCCTAGATGACCCGGCTATCCAGGACGTCTTGACTGCGGCCAGGAAGGAGTCGACCCACCGCAACTATGGCTATAAGTGTCGGTGGTTTGTGGCCTTTGCTGAGGCGTGAGGTGAGCCGGTATTGCCTGTCGGTCTCAGTACCGTGCTCCGCTTCCTGCTCCATCTTCGACAGCAGGGACTCGCGTTTCCTTCTCTGAAGGTCTATCTTTCCGCCATCGTGGCTTACCAACCTCGAGGCTCTCCATCGGCAGCTCTCTTCTGGGATGCCACCATGAAGCAATTCATGAAAGGCCTACAACATCTATACTCACCGGTATCACTGCTGTTGCCGCCCTGGTCGCTGTCCCTGGTCCTTTCCCAACTCACACGACCACCCTTCGAGCCCATGGCCACTGCCGATGACAGACTCCTGACCGTGAAGATGGCCTTCCTGGTAGCTGTCACCTCTGCCAGACGGGCCAGTGAGCTGACAGCACTGCGAGCCGATGAGAACACTTTCCTGGTGTTCCATCGGGACAAGGTAGTCCTTTGCCCGGACATTTCTTTCCTGCCTAAGGTGGTGTCACCCTTCCACCTTAACCAGGACATCATTTTACCTACTTTTCACCCAAACCCGACAGCGCCTCTGGAGCGGTCTCTACATTCTTTGGACGTCCGTCGGGCCTTGGCCTTTTACACTCAAAGGACTGCGACCTTCAGGCGGACTCCACACCTGTTTGTCTGCTGTGGTCAGCATCGCAGACACCACAAGGTATCCACCCAGAGGTTCTCTAAGTGGGTGGCCCAGACAATCCTACTGGCATACGAGATGGCCAAGCAGCCTCCACCTGCCCTGCTTCGGCCTCACTCCACCAGAGCTGTGGCATCCTCAGCAGCCCTCCTGAGACATGTGGACCTGCAAGAACTTTGTTGAGCGGCGACCTGGTCCAGACCATCAACCTTTGTGTGCCACTACCGACTGGACTGCCGGTCCCGGAGAGATGCCCGGTTTGGACGAGTGGTGTTGGCCTCCATACTCTAGGACCTGACCCACCGTCCTTCTGGTAAGCTACAAAATCTCCTAGTGTGTGAGGCACAGAGACCACAAAGAAGAAGAAGAGGTTGCTTACCTGTAACTGTGATTCTTCGAGTGGTCATCTGTGCCCTCACACACACACACCCAGCTGTCCCCTCTTTCTCAGGTCCCTTATTGGCAGACTTTAGAACTGAAGGGAGACCGTTGCTCGGTGGGCTGAGCATGCTCAGTAGGGGCATGGGGGAGGGGTCCCCGCCAAGCTACTAAGCTCTAGAATTTTCTGAACAGTACCGCACATGCACAAAAGCTTCTAGTGTGTGAGGGCACAGATGATCACTCGAAGAACCACAGTTACAGGTAAGCAACCTGTTCATTTACCTGGCATTGTCCGGGATTTTATTTTCTCATAGGTAACACTTGTTAGAAATACCTTAGGAATTACTTTACCTTACCTTAGCAGTTAAATGTGGTTGAAATACACAGATTTGAGACCCTGTGTCTCTAATTCCCCAAACTGTGTTGTTGAATACTGTAACTTTTGCCTGTATTCCCCAATCCAGTCTGTATTCAGAGTTGTTAACATCCAGAGGTTGGGTTTGTGAGGGGGTTGCTGCTAGGCCTCGTCTCCATAGCAACTGGCCTATTTGAGCTTTCCGGCTGAGAATTCTAAAAAGCCCCTCTCTGAACTGCCAACCCCAGGATTCCATGGAATCTTCACAGCCAGACAATTATACAAGGTCTTCTCGCTTCACACAGCCAATCATATGAGGTCTTTGCCTGCCTGACACAGACAAATAGACAAACGCTCAGACAAACTTTGGCTTTTATATAACAGATTATGCATTTATTCACATGATAGGAAACTAATACTTTTTTTTTAAAAAAAGAGTTTTTTAACACATCTTGTAAAAGTTACAGTTAAAGCTTCAAAATTCCAATAAGTGATTAGTTACAGTTACATTTGGTTTTGAAAAGTAATGCTGTAATTGCATATTTCTCAAGCTTACTTAAAATAGTGATCCTTACTTCCTTTTGAAAACTCTGAATGCAAGAGCATGAAGTACAGCATGAACAAGTTCTTATCTCTCCATCAAGTCCATACCTGCCTAAGTATAAAAATTAAAAGGTCACACTTGTGTTGCAAACATAATGAAGTTATCTCTCATCAAGTTATGATGTAACTGAGTTATACCTTGGGAGTTGATAACTAATTACAAATAACTCTTTTTTTATAAGAAGTTATTTTAAACCTTTGGGTTTTAATAATGTGTAAGGAACTAGACAATCTTGAGTTTACATACCCTTGTCCTAACCAGGTTATTTATTTCTTTTTGTAAAATTCTCTTGCAATTAACGAGGTGTCAAACGGAGGTCTGAAGAGCACCAACTTTGGTTTCTTTTCATATCAGGTCAAAATGTGGCTTTTTTATTGACGTGTTCAGGACCTAATTCACTTGTAAGCACTTATACGGCTTTTAAAGCTTTTTAGTCCTTTTAAAACTGTTTTAGTGTGTTCAGCTGTTAGTCATTCACTTTAACTTGGAATTGTTTATATTGTTTTATCTGATCATTGCCCTGAGATACCATGCTAAAAGGGTGGGATAAAGATATTTTAATCACAAACAAACAAACATTTTAAAAATAAAATAATTTCATATGAAGAAATAATGTATTTTTGTTCAGTGTACCTTTTGCTTTCTCAGAAACTCTCAGGGTCTGGTTATAACCTGTGATTTATTTTATTTATTTGTTTATTTTACTTGATTTGGGGTGGGGGAGGCAGGTTGCTGAAAATTTTGCTCTGCGGCTGCTTTTTGTCTAGCTTTGCTTTTCTGTAGCCATTCTGAAGGTCTCATGAAAACTTTTGTGTCTACCTTAATCTCTTCAAGTGTAAGAAAACAACCATCCCTTAACAAGCAACCCAGCTCCCTGCCAAAATTAAGGGGTTTGTTAGGGCGTGTGTCTCCAATGCTGCATTTCCATTCTCTGCTGGAGTAATGCAACCCTGCCATTGACTTGAAAATAATTAGATAGCAGTAGCAAGGGTGTTTTGCTTCCTCACTCTTCAAACTAACAATTCTCCTCCCTTCAGGAGCTTCAGACTCTCAAACAGAATAATGATGGTCTTGAAACAAATATCAGTATAGATCTCAGCGGCAAGAATCCAGCTCAAAAGAGCTGTAATCCAGTTTTTGGAGGTGGAAACAGGCCTTTGTTTGAAAGCCACAATAATTCTTTCCACAGGGTATGATTCCATTGTATGAAATTAAATGAAGTTAACCCAGAATGCTGCTTTCAGATCTCACACTCTCCTTTCAGCATAGAGAACAGTCTATTAAGATTTGGTATTCCAACTTTCTCTTTCTCTGATCATGAGAACTGATTGCAATACAATCTCCCCTCCCTCTTTTAATTTATTTTTAAAATAGTAAGTGATTAGATCATCATCAAGATAAGCAGGGGGGGGGTGATGAAAACTAAGGCCATTTCCACACGGGGTTTTTTAAACGGGGTAGAGCATCCTCCAGGGAGGACGTCTGCACCTGGGACCTCACTGGGTCGGACCTACTGAATGTAGATCCGCAGTCCAGCCCGCTCTCGAACAACCACAAGTGGTTGTCCAGCGTGCTTTTGAAAGACCGCTAAAAACAGGTCGCACCACTGCGAGCCTGCTCCCATATGCAGATTCACAGGCTCACATTGGTGTGAGCCCGCGATCTGCTGGGGGCGGGATTTAGGCTGGCGAGCTTCAGCGGTTGGTCGAGACCCTCGACCAACCAGAAGCCGCCATTTTCATCCCTGGAGCAGTGCGGAGTGGTAGCCACAGACTGCTCTGGAGAAGTGTGGACTGGACCGGGGAGCCCAAAAGTCCGGTGAGTAGCGTCACGAGGCAATTCCCTCGCCCCGTGCGGAAATGGCCTAAGCTCCAACTCAAGGTTCCATTTGCCCTGTTTTGCAAGTCAAACAAAGGCTGGCATCCTGCCTAACTTACAACATTGCAATTACACTAATTCACTTTTACAGTCATTGCAGCATCATAATGACTGAAAGGACCCCTCCTAAACCCTACCTTTTAAACCATGCAACCCCCATAACAGAGGAATTTCCAAGATACTGGAGAATGGTGTCGGTGGCAGGGCGGGGCCGGGTAGGCTAGGGAGGCCTCAGGCTGGGATCGGCCTTGGACCAAGGCAGTTCTTGTGGCAGGCAACAAAGGAACAGAAGGAAAGGGTTTCCTCACCCAGGCAACGAAGGGGCGGCGACCGGCAGGTCCCGTGGAACAAAAGCAAGCCTTGCAGCAGGTGAACGGAGAAACAAAAGGAAAGGGTTTCCTCACCCAGACAACGGAGGGACGGTCGACCAGCAACACCTCTGGACGAAGCTTCAACAGGCGCGGGACACGGAACGGACCGACGGCGCAGGATATCCGACGGTTGTTGCCCTGTGCCGGCCTTGTCCCTCCTCTGGCCCTAAATAGGGCCCTTGACCAATCCTGCAGCTCTCCCGCAGCTGCAGGCCCTCAGCCGGCCTCACAGCTGCGCCTGATCGGCCAGCTGTGAGCGCTCCGCCCGGCGCTCCAGCAGCCGCCGGGAGTGTCGGGCGGCCTCCTTGGCCTGCCGCCGCTGCTGTCATGTGGGCGGGGCCCCAATGCCCTCCTCCTCGGCGGTCAGACCCTCGGCGGTGTCCGGGTGCTGGGTTATGGCGATGGGCGGTCCCTCCGCGGCGGCGTGGTCTGCTGCGGCACCCGGGAGCTCGTCGTCTGAGGCGGGCGGCTCTGCGCCCCCCTCCCCGGTGGCGGGACTCGAACCGGCGGCCGGGCGGCCGTCCGCCGCAACGGTAAGGTCCGCGGCTTTTTCCCCGGTAGGGAGGCCTGCGGGGACGGCCGGGCAACCGTCCCCGGTGGTGGGCTGCTCCACGGCCCCCTCTGCGGTGGCGGAGCCCTCACCGCCGGCCGGCTGGCCGTCTCCGGTGCGAGAGGCCTCCGCCGCGACTCGCGAGGAGGCCGGCGTGCTCTCGGCCTCGGGCACCATCTCCGCGGCGTCCTCCGCGGCTTCGGCGGGGCCGGCAGGGCCGGAGCCCCCGACAAATGGGGAACTGAGTGATGACATGCCTAGCCCTCTTCTGGTAGCAGAATGTGTCACAACAGGCAGCTGAAACCCTGCCACTGCCTGTCACAGAGGGCTGGACATATCTTTGCTCATCACCCTGCTCCTCAGCTTTTCAGAAATTCCTCTTCTGGGAGGCTGCATAGTTTAAAATGCAGGGGAGTTGTGGGGTAGTATTGAGAGATGTAGCTATGGAAACTAAAGACATTTCTGAATGGCATTGCTAAAACATAGTAGCTACCTGGTTGTATTTGTTTCAGGGGCCATGGCTCCACACAATGTCATAGCAATCCAGTAGCCATCCCATCTAAAAGCAGTAGCTAGGATGCATTATTTGAACTACAGGGAAAAAATAGTTTTGCGCTGTCTCATCCGCATATATCCTGTTACCGTGATTTCTGGGGTCCCTTGGGAGACACCTCAATGTGCTCCATGTGATGGGAAATGGAAACTAGCAGAGCACAATAGCAATGCGAGTGGCAGGGTAACCTAACGGGTTCTTTTTAGCCAGTTTTTACGGGGTCAGGCCAAGCCAAGCCAAAAACCAAACGAAAATGTCAAATAAAATGATTTTATTGAATGAAAGTCTCACACACCAACGCAATCACTCACACACTCACTCCAGACCTATTAAAAAGCAAAAGAGAGGAAACTAGATAGGGGGAATATTGAAGGGATTGTAGCTAGGGTAATACTGCACCTTTTCCTGAAGCCCTTGGTCCGGGAAAAACAGTGAAGAAGTGGAGCTCAGCATGGAGAAGGCTGAGGGGATTACCCAACGGACAGAGAAATGGTCAGCTGGGATGACCGCGAGTGATCCAAAGAACCACTCAAAAACTGGTACTATTAGGAGGGCTAATCTTTTCCCGGAGAGAACAATGAGTGTTGCATCGAGAAAGAAGCTCCACAATGGTAACTTCTTTTGCGTGATGAGATTACAAGGTGTTGCCAAAGTCTCAGGATCTTCGGTTGCATTGGATTGTGGTGTGACTTTATGTAAATGGTCCTTCCCTGATAGGATTTTATTGCTATCGTTGCTCAACCTGGGGAAAAGATGCTAATCCTCTCAAGTTGGCTCCTCAGTGGCTGAGGAGCCTTTGTTTACTGTGGGTTTGCACAGCTTGAGGTCTCCTGGGGCTATGAGATGGGGTATTTTGCTGGCATGACCTGGTTTTCGATCGTTCGACCATTGCTGCCTACGTGCCCATCCAGGCGACCTCTCAGACACATGGAATCATATTTTAATATCAAAATTGTAGACCCTGGGACAGGGTTTTCCAGTGGGGTAACAATCCCATATGCTGCCTCAATGCAGAAATGTTAAATGTGCTTTACTGTGCATTAAGAAAATGGAAGAATTGGCAGGAGGCCAATCAAGGCTGGCATGGCAGGGCAAAATGCAGAAGAGACACTCTGCTTCAATTCACATTAATGCTGAAAGGTGCAGAACGTAGCATCGCTAGTGTGTTTCAAGAGAATCTGCCTTAACTATGGAAAAGATCCATTTATGGCATCTTGTGAGGAAAGGGCCATAGTTACATCATTGCAGCTTTCTCCCCTCATATAGTTTGTTCATCATCTTGTTTAAGAACTCTTGTCTATAAATTTATAAACAAGAGAATGGCCATGATTCAGTGGTTAATCAGATGTTTGGAAGACAGAACAACAGGTTCAATTTTTGGCATCTCCAGTTAAAAAGATCAGGTAATAGTTTTGTTGCATTTCCTCAAATCCCTCCTTGTCATACCCTTGTTTAAGATTGGTTGTGAGATTTTTGTTTCTGCAAGGGAATTCCTGTGTTTTCCCCACATTTTTAAAAAACCTACATATTTTTGTATGCATTTTAATGTATGCTTTATTCTCACTGAGTAAAGCAGGTCTGCCTGTATTTTCAATCATGTGTATTTTTAGTGGTTCATGTTTTCAAAATGGATGCATGACTTTATTGATATTTCAGTTCCCTAAAATGTACCATCAATTTTGCAATGGTTGCAAGGTTTGGAGACAAGGTACATGTCATCTCACAAGTCTCAGGAAACGTAAGATGAGAATCTTCATTAAGAACACCTGACCAAATGAAACTGTTTTCTATCCCTACTTGAGACTATGGAGAATTGTTGTCCTTTACATCAGACAGTACTGTTTGACTTGTTATAAGATAACTTCCTATATACCTACAGACAGAGTTCACAGTGTTTAACAGACATTTCCATTGAGTGTTTGTATTTCCCATTGTACTTTCCACTAGTCTGATGTCACACCAACCAACATTTTAATGCTATTTTCTTATAATTTTTTACTGGAAGAAAGCAGGAGCAGCTACAGCTGAGCTTGTGACAAATAGAAATTACTAGTCTGGAGACTGGTGGTAAGGAAAACTGAAAATGTGCTATTTATCATATTCGGAACTCAATTCATTATAATACAGGAGGAAAGTAGCAAAGCAAAACCCCTAGAGTTGCCTTTCATAAAAACAGAGGTGCAAAGAGAAACAGGAAGTGACCTCACAGAAAGAAGGAAGCAAGCCCAAGGGTACCAATCTAAGGTGGGATTGGAAAAGATACAAAACAACAACAACAACAACAACAACAAAAACCCACTTGGCTCTCTGCTTATATTCATATCCACTGGTTAAAACACTCATCACTTGATTTTGTTTTCAAAGGCCCTTTCCACACGTGGAGGGAGAAATGGGGGAAAACACACTGAAATGGAGCTTACCGGCAGCCAGGTAAGTCCGTCGCCACGCGGAGCAGCGCGAGTTCGCTGCTCCACACTCCTGCGGCGTCCTGTGGCATCTAAAACGGCGGCTTATGGCTGGTGGAAGCTCTCCACCAATCAGAGAAGCTCGCAAGCGGGAAGCCCGCCCCGGCAGATCTGCAGGCACACACTTGCACAAACTTGCAAATCTACACTGGGGCGCTGCGACGGAGTTGTATGGGTCTGCACGCTTCGTGCCTCTTAAAAACCTCTTGAAAAGAGGTTTTTAAAAAACACGCGACACCACCACTTCCATTCGCTTCAGAGTGGTTTGAAGTGTAGAACTGCAAAATTATAAACGACCCAGTGAACTCCACGGTGTAGACGACCTCCGTTAGAGGTCGCACTACACCGTTTTAATTACCCTGTGTGAAAAGGGCCAAAGAAAGCAATCTGCTATGAGTATTATGGGCAGAAACTAACTTCTTGCACAGTGAAGCACATGGGTGCTATGCTTTTTCATTGATGATGAAAGACAGGTAATAAATATCTTTCTGATATCTGCTCTTAGGAACAGAAAATCACCCATCCATCACACCATTTGAATTAAATAGGTGCATTCCTAGCAGCAATAATATGAAATAGGTATGGATGGCTTCAACATAGCATACCACATAGACAGTATGTCAGAGGTAGGGAATGGGCAGCTCCTCAAAGGTTGTGGGGCCGTGACTCCCATCACTGGATATACTAGGTAGAACCTGAGGCAATTGGAGGGAAGGATTAACAATCTTCAAGCTTTTAACTTCACTTTTGAAAATGCCTTCAGTTTAAATCTTTATATGGAAAGATTTATGAAGAATGAACAAGCAAAAATGGGATTTTCTTCGTCTGTTCATCCATTTCCTTATCTTTATTTCCGAGTATGAACAAGTTTGTTTTGGACTAGAACTCCCAGTATTCACCCAGCCAGGATGGTCACTGATCATACTGGCCAGGAGTTTTTGAGAGTTGTAACCAAAAGCAACATTTCCAAGCTGTGTGTATCCAGCCACATCCAACCTTTACCAATCCCACACACAAAAAAAGGCCAATCAAGACAGTGGTGGATATAGAGACCTCAGCAACACCCAGTAATTTGTGGTTAAGGATGGCAGCTAAATTGCTGTTGGATGAAGCCATGGATACTATTACCAACCCTGACTTTACAGAGATAAATCTTGGCTAAATTATGTGCAAGGGTCAATGCAGTAGCAAGCTGGTTAGGTATAATTCCAGAGGATGCTGGATAATCTTTATACAAAGTAATCATTTTGTCAGAAAACAAGGAATGACAAAAAGGAGAGCAATTCATAATGCTTTGGAAGTGACTTATCATGGCCTACTTGATTAATTTAAATACATGGAAATTAATATGGAAGGGAAATTGTCATGGAGGAGTAAAATAGAGGAGACCTAGAGATACGGCTGTGTGGAACTAGTGATTGGGAATATGTCTAATGGTCTTTGTTTAAAATGGCTGTTATTGGAGAAGAAGAAATAAATCAGAAGATAGAGACAGGCTGAGGTAAATAGCTAGGGAGGGGCCGAACTAAGGGATGAATCAGGGTAAAGTCAAATCACCAAAGGACAAAAATATAGCCACTGTAACCTGCTTCTCAGGAAATCTATAATGGCTAACATAGATTGTCAGTTCTCTCTATTTTTGTCCTCAAACTGCTGTTTGTTTCCTCACATACACAGTTTTTATCAGCTCCTTCACTCTCTGTAGCTGGCGAGAGTAGGAAGAATTTTTCCCTTCCAAACATTCCAGATAGATCTCTGTATACCTCCCAACCATTAGCTCTCATTAAGGAAACATCTACCAGTCATTCTCAGCTGTTAACAAGCTGTTTCTCTAACAATGAAAGGCTGCCCAGTCACTGTAGCACCAATTTGCCAGGGTTAGCAAGGTTCATTCAATTTGCTAAGGAAGAAAATTTTCTCTAGAGTGGTTCTGACAAGTACCAGGGTGCACTTTCAGGTAACTCCGGAGCAGAAGTGTTTACAGATGAGGGCCCAGAAGGTGCACCAGATTCAAGTTTAGCCTTCTCCAATGTGGTACCCGCCAGATGTGTTAGGGTACATCTCTCATTATTTCCTGTCAACATGATGACAATGCTAGATGGGGACTCTGGGAGTTCTATTCCAATACAGTAGCCACCAAACCAATGGCTTCCTTGTCATGATTCTTTAAAGGAGTGGTCCAACATGATGAATCAAGATGCACCTGTTTTGGGGATCAGATTTAGCACTTTGGATAGCTAAGTCCTGAATGCATTCACTGCACCCCTGACAGGGAAGCCACTAGCTACTACTTCGCCAGACTGGAGGAAGCAGCTCTAGTCGAAGATTCAAAGTCTTTGTGTCCTACTAGTGGAAGCAATACGGTACATGGAGATGCAGAAGAGGGCCTTCTTTGTTTTGATGCCCTGGATGTAGAATGTCCTTCCTCTTGAAGATGCAGATACTGGACAAGTTGGTGCAGATACTGGACAAGTTAAAACTTGGTTTCTCATCAAAGTTTTAAGTGACTATAGAGATTATGACCTGAATGGGCTGTAGAACTTTGATATAATGTATGCTGTGTATATTGTATTAAATAGTGTTGAATTGTTTCACACTGTTTGAAATTGCTGTTTTGCTATCTGCACTCCATCAAGATCAGGAGCCAGTGTGATGTAGTGGTTTTAGTGTTGGACTAGAACTCAGGGAACATAGAGTTTAAATCTCCACTCAGTCGTGGAAACCCACTGAGTGATCTTGGGCCAATCACATTCTCGCAGCCTCAGAAGAAGGTAGTGTCAAACCTCCTCTAAATAAATTCTGCCAAGAAAACACCTTGAGTCAGAGTTGACATAACAACAAGCTATATCCTAAGATCTTTTGAGGTAGCACAGGATATAATTTTTTAAAATAAACACATAATAATAAATAATTTCATCCTTAAATAGAAATCTTAGATCCCCAATGTTCATGATTGTCATAAGTGCTTTCATTTCAGGGCTGGCCCATTCATGAGGTAAGGGAAGGCCATCACCTCAAGTAGCAAAGACTGAGGAGGCTGAATAGTGTTGAGTGTCCAATATTAGCTGTTCCAAGCACTTCTAACTCACCCTCCTGCCCTCAGTTGCACTGGAAGATGCTGTCTTATGTTGCCAGTTTTGAAGGAGAATTCAAGTGTCAATCTGGTCTGACTTCGTACATGGAATGGCAGAAACACCACAGTGGTAGAGCAAGATAGAGGCAGTGAGGGCAGTCTGCCCTGGGCAGCACTTTCTGGGGGCTGGCAAAGGCTGCAGAGAAACCACCTTTCTGATTTTAAGGAGAACTGGCCTCAGCATATATGTTACTTACTGCCCCAAGGAAGGACTTAAGGGAAAGAGCATCAGCAGCCCCCACTTCCTTCAGCTACTCAAGGCAGAGCTGGGGGAAGTGAGAATCAAAAGGAAAGGGCAAAGGGGGTGGGGGTGTCAAGGAGAAGCAGCAGCAGAGCTGTCGGCAGCAGTTTCAGATGCCAGAGAAATGAGTGTTTCCTCGCTTGGCATGTATTCCCTCTTCTTTCCCTTCCCTCCCTTCCTTTTTCAGTCAGTCATTTGGTTGCTGATAGGACTCACTTCCCTGGAGCCACCTCCTTTCTTACACACACACACAAACACACACACACACTAGGCTCGAGGGAGAAAAAGACATGCGTGCATCTTCCACCTCTTGCTTGAAAATTTTGGGGTAGGGATTGGAGAAAGAGGAGAGATCCTACTCTTGTGAGACCTGCTATGGGAAAAAATAGGGTAGGAATAGGAGAAATCCTTAATGGTACCTGTAATGTTTGCCACCTACACAATCCCTTTCAATTTTGGCCTTTTGGGGGTGTGATAATGGGGCTTTCCATTATCTAGGCTTATCAAAGGGAGATACTTCCCTCTTCAGGTAAACCAAGGGTTAATGAGGTGTAGGGATTACATCAAGGGTCACAGGGTGAGAGTTGACCAACCAAAAGGAAAGGGTCAGCATCACAGGTCA